>CM038144.1:396045175-397245175 GCA_021437245.1 Aegilops speltoides
TTGACTTTTTGTGGGAAAGTCTTTTGTTTTCGGTGCTCTGCTGGTGGGGTTCGTCATCGTCCTCACTTGGCGCTGGCCGAGCCCCTTGTGTTCGGGCGTTGAGTCGGCCGGACTGTTTAAAACCCAACAATCTCGGTGGGTGTGGTTCGCAGCCTTCCGGAGGTACCGTGGATTTGACATATCCGATCCAAAATTTTGTTTGTTGATAGCTCATCACCGTTGTCCTTGAGAGGCAGTGTTTTATTGTTTGGTCATGAAGCTTTTGAATCCGGCGCCGACCGCCGTGTTCTTTGGGCTTTTTTCTTTATTCCGTGCTGATCCTTTCGCGCCGTGATTTTCTGCTTCCATCTCGATCTCGGATGTACTCGGGTCATCGGTGCTGCATCTTGCTAGCTAGCTGTCTTCCCCGCAAAAGCGGGTCATGAGGCTTGTTAACGCGCCATTGTCCTCGCTTTCTTGGCCGAGGTGTCCGCCAGCCATTAAATCTCGGACATTGTTTCTTGTTTAACATGGATACACTCTTGGTCGACTCGTTCACTAACCGACTGATTTCTGAAATCGCAGTGCTGCTACTTCTGAGACCTCAACCAGACATGAAGATCAAGAAATGGAGGATGCTGTCACTTCCAACCCTGGTACGATCTCTGTAGTTTCGCTTTTGGTCGATAGGATCTTCATTTTTAACTTTGAATCTTTTATGTAGCTCCACCTAATATCATCATTGATCTCCCTGATGATGACGATGAGGAACCACTGAGGCAGAGGAGGAATAGGAAGACGTCTGCTGGCAAGACTGCTCAGGTTGTATCAGCACCTGAGACGCTGGTTCCAGAGGGGGGCAACGTCACTCGGACTACCGTGTCCTTTGCTGTGCCGCTGACGAGTGCTCGCCCTTCATCGTCGAGTGCTGATCCGCCTTTCCTTTTCTCCACCCACCACGTCCCAGAGGACCAAGCAGGCGCTGCTAAAGAAGCTATACGCCAGGCGGGGGTCATGATGGAGCAGGTGAAGGCGATCCGAGACACCAGCCAAGTGGCTTATGATGCAAGTTCAGCCCTTCAGAGCAATGTCCAGGTTAGTTGATCACCGCTTGTTCTGTTAGGATATGGTACCTGAAAACTTTTCTTTCTGTAGATTTTAGTATCTGTACACCCACTGGGTGTGTCGATTGAATATCTGGATTGGTGGGGGCACGCTGAGTGCACCCACTGGGTGTAGTCCCCGAGACTACGGTGGACTGCTGGCAGTCGACTATAGTCTTTATACCTTGAACTTTTTCTCTTTACTTTCTCCCCTCGATCTGGTTGAATGGAATCATGGAACCAGTGGGGGCACGCTGAGTGCACCCACTGGGTGTAGTCCCCGAGACCGTGGTCGACTGCTGGCAATCGACTATGGTCTGAAGAACATTTTTTTTTGAAACTGTGGCTAACTGCTGGCAGTTAGCCTTTTTGTCTCTTTTGGTCGACTGATCGACCAGAGCCAATAGAACCAGTGGGGGCATGCTGAGTGCACCCACTGGGTGTAGTCCCCGAGACTACAGTTGAATATTTTGATTCGGCTGTAGTCTTAGAAATGCTATGATTTTTCTCTTAGTCACTCGGAAGTGACCTATCTTTGATGTCTGTCGATTGATCTTTCGCAGAAATCTTGCGAGCTTGTGGCTCGTTATACTGAGTTGGAGAACAAGCATATCCAGCTCGAACTTGATCTGAAGCTTGTCCAGGAGAACTTCACGAAGGCGAAGGAGGAGGCAAAAGGTATGTTTGGTGAGAACCTTGACGATCGCCCTTATTTCTTGTCCATTCTGAGTCTCGATCTCTTTGTCATTTTGCAGATAAACTGAAGGATGCTCTGAAGAAGGACCTTGACCTCGCCGAGGCGCAGAAAGCGGCTTCGGACAAGATGAAACTCGCAGAAGAAAAGCTGGCTTCAATCAGCAAACTTGAAGAGGAGAATACCAATCTGAAAGCTGCTCTCGACGTGGCCAACAAGGAGGTCAGTCGACTGAAGAATGACAAGATAGCCCTGAGCGACAAGGCTAGCGAACTGGAGGGAAAGAAGAATGATCTAGAGGTTTATCTTGGAGGGCTCGCCAAGAAGTTATTCCTCATGCTTGAAGGTAATCCCTTATATCCGACTGGCTTGTAATTATGGACTTACCACAAAACTGCTGGCTTATCTTTGGGTTGTGTTTACAGAATTCTGCCAAAACTTTGAGGAAGAGACTGGTCGAGTGGAGACAAGCCTGGATCCCATCAACTCTCCTGTGAAGGATGAAGCCGCCATGAACGTGCTCCAACTGGAGTCTCGTGTTGCTGCTGTGGTCGACTATCTTGCTAGACTGAAGGTTGCAACGTCGCGCATCGACACAACACTCTGGCCAGGGGAAACACTTCAGAATGACCTCGAGTCTCTGATGACTCGACTGAACGAAGTTCCAAGTCAAGTGCAAGAATGGAAGAAGTCTTCTGCTAGGTGTGGTGCTGATGTTGCTCTGTCTCTGGTCCGTGTTCACTGCAAGGACGCGCGAGAGGACAAGCTGGCGTCTCACAAGGTGGCCAATAGCAAGAAGCATGACTTCCGATCTTTCATGGAGACCTTCATTGCTGCTGCCACTCGGATCACAGATGGAATCGACCTGGACGAGTTTGTCGCGCCTTCCAGTCCTCCACCGGAGGAGTAAAAAACTTCTATGCTTGATGCCTTAAATTTTCCTCGGAATGCCGAGAGGTTTTTGTAACTGGTAAACTTTAACAGGCTCGGTGCCTGAGCACTTCTGGATCCGTAGGATGCTATCTGAACTTGGGTTTGCCGTTGAATATGTTTGCATTTGTCTTCAAACAAACATTGTTCTTCGCTCGGAATATATGCTAGTGCTTGTGATGCACTCTTGCAGGTAGGAATGAAGCACAGATTGCAGTCGACTTGCGTCCTTGCGGATCGGGATGGAGCGCACATTGTATTTGTGGCGGAGCTCTGAAGGGGAAGGTAGCAGTCGACTTGCACCTCGTCATCCTTGCAGAGCGGAATGAATCTCATACTTAGGCTAGCACTGGGCTGTAGCTAAGCCCCCGAGTGGGAGGTTTGCTCTCCACTCGGTAGGATTTTCAAAAACTTAGGCAAGCACTGGGCTGCAGCTAAGCCCCCGAGTGGGAGGTTTGCTCTCCACTCGGTAGGATTTTCAAAAACTTAGGCAAGCACTGGCTGCAGCTAAGCCCCGAGTGGGAGGTTTGCTCTCCACTCGGTAGCATTTTCAAAAACTTAGGCGAGCACTGGCTGCAGCTAAGCCCCGAGTGGGAGGTTTGCTCTCCACCTGGTAGGATTTTCAAAAACTTAGGCGAGCTCTGGGCTGCAGCTAAGCCCCCGAGTGGGAGGTTTGCTCTCCACTCGGTAGGATTTTTTTGTATGCCTCAAGGAGAAGGTAACATCGACTTGCACCTCATCCTCCTATGGGCGATATTGTATTTGTGGCGTGGCTCGGAAGGAGAAGGTAGCAATGACCTGCACCTCATCCTCCTTATGGGCGCACATTGTATTTGTGGCGTAGCTCGGAAGGAGAAGGTAGCAGTCGACCTGCACCTCGTCCTCCTTGCGGGGCGCACATTGTATTTGTACTTAGGCGAGCACTGGGCTGCAGCTAAGCCCCCGAGTGGGAGGCTGGCTCACCACTCGGCAGGATTTTGTTAAACTTAGGCGAGTACTTGGACTACAGCTAAGCCTCCAAGTGGGAGGCTGGCTCACCACTCGGTAGGATTTTTTTAACTTAGGTGAGCACTTGGACTGTAGCTAAGCCCCCGAGTGGGAGACTGGCTCACTACTCGGTAGGATTTGAAAGTACTTAGGCAAAACAGATTCGCAGCTAAGCCCCCGAATGGGAACTGGCTCACCACTCGGCAAGGATTAGTTTTACAAACTTAGGCGAAACGGATTCGCGGCTAAGCCACCCACTGGGGGACTTCTCATGTAAACAAAAGTAACAACAATCACTGGGAAAATTATAACACTCTTGTGTTTGATAAATAAACTACAGAAGTACTTTTATTACATCTCATCCGAGTGAATACTTAAGTATAAAAGGGGCGGAGCAGCTCCGCGTTCCAAGCTCGGGGCTCGTCAATATGGTGACCGACATTGTAAAGGCGGTACGCCCCGTTGTGGAGAACTTTGGTGACAATGAAGGGACCTTCCCAAGTAGGAGCAAGCTTGTGTGGCCTCACGATCCACTCGAGAACCAAATCTCCTTCTTGGAAGGCTCGACTCTTCACGTTTCTGGCATGGAAGCGACGTAAGTCCTGCTGATAAATGGTCGATCGGATCATGGCCATCTCTCTTTCTTCTTCTAGAAGGTCGACTGCGTCCTGTCGGGCTTGCTCTGCTTCATCTTCAGTGTAGAGTTTGACTCGGGGTGCGTTGTGAGGCGGGTCACTCGGCAAGACTGCTTCAGCTCCGTGGACCAAGAAGAACGGAGTTCTCCCAGTCGACCGATTAGGTGTGGTCCTTAATCCCCAAAGTACTAACGGAAGTTCGTCGACCCATGCACCTGCTGCGTGCTTGAGATCGCGCATCAGTCGGGGTTTCAGCCCTTTGAGAATTAGACCATTTGCTCGTTCGGCTTGTCCATTCGACTGAGGGTGAGCGACTGAAGCATAGTCGACTTGTGTGCCTTGAGATGTGCAAAAAGCTCTGAATTCTTCATAATCGAACCCATTGTCAGTGATGATGCTATGCGGAACTCCATACCTAAATACAACTCTCTGATGAAGCTGATAGCAGTGCCAGCATGCAGTTTCTTTATAGGCTTAGCTTCAATCCATTTGGTAAACTTGTCAACTGCTACTAGCAAGTGAGTGAAGCCGCTCCTGCCAGTTCTCAGTGGTCCAACCATATCTAACCCCCAAACAGCGAAGGGCTAGACGAGTGGAATGGTTTTCAAGGCTGAGGCGGGTTTGTGCGATAGATTGGATTAAAACTGACATCCTTCACACTTGTCGACTATCTCCTTTGCCATTTCATTTGCTCTCGGCCAGTAAAATCCTGCTCGGTATGCTTTAGCCACAATGGTCCGAGAGGACGCATGATGGCCACAGGTCCCCGAGTGGATATCGTCAAGGATTATCCGACCTTCTTCTGGCGTTATACATTTTTGACCGACTCCAGTCGCGCTTTCTCTGTACAACTGTCCCTTTATCACAGTAAAGGCTTTGGATCGGCGGACGATCTGTCGAGCGTGTTCTTCATTCTCTAGGAGCTCTTTCCTTAAGATATACGCGATGTACGGCTCTGTCCAGTCGGGAGTGATGACCAACGCTTCCATGATCAGGTCGACCACCACTGGAACTTCAACTTCAGTCGGATCTGTGACACTTTTTGGCTGCGGAGCTTCTTCGGTAAAAGGATCTTCCTGAACTGATGGAGTGTGGATATGTTCCAAAAACACATTACTGGGAATGGCTTCTCTCTTGGAACCTATCTTCGCCAAATCATCAGCCGCTTGATTTTTCAATCGGGGTATATGATGGAGCTCTAACCCCTCAAATTTCTTCTCAAGCTTTCTCACTGCATTGCAGTAACCAGTCATAGCTGGGCTTCTGACGTCCCACTCCTTCATCACCTGATTGACCACCAAATCTGAGTCGCCATAAACCATAAGGCGACGGACGCCGAGTGAAATGGCCATACACAAGCCATATAGAAGTGCTTCATATTCTACTTCATTGTTGGAGGAATCAAAGTGGATCTTGAGAACATATTTGAGCTTATCTCCTCGGGGGGAAACCAATACCACCCCAGCACCGGAACCATTCAACATCTTAGAACCGCCAAAGAACATGGTCCAGTGCTCGGAGTGAACTTGAGTCGGTAACTATTGTTCAATCCATTCGGCGATGAAATCTGCTACAGCTTGGGACTTGATGGCTTTCTTTGTCTCAAACTTGATATCAAGGGGAAGGAGTTCAATCACCCATTTTGCCACTCAACCAGTTGCATCTCTGTTGTGCAGAATCTCGGATAATGGGGCGTCATTGACGACTGTAATGGAATGATCAGAGAAATAATGAGCAACCTTCTTCGTGGTCATGTAAATCCCATATACAAGTTTCTGATAATGAGGGTATCTTTGCTTTGATGGGGTCAGCACTTCGGAAAGATAATATACTGGGCGCTGAACTTTGAAGGCTTTCCCTTTTTCTTCCCGCTCGACCGTAAGTACTGTACTAACGAGTTGCCCTGTGGCTGCAATGTAAAGCAACAAAGGCTCTTTGCTGATTGGAGCAGCAAGCACCGACTGGGTGGAGAGTAGAGCTTTTAGCTCTGCAAACGCTGCATCATCTTCTGGAGTCCACTCGAACTTGTCTGACTTCTTCATCAGTTGGTAAAGAGGCAATGCCTTTTCACCGAGGCGAGAGATGAATCGACTTAACGCGGCCAAGCATCCAGTAAGCTTCTTGACATCGTGTACACGCACGGGGCGTTTCATTCGGAGTATAGTGCCAACTTTTTCTGGGTTGGCGTCGATTCCTCGTTTGGAAACGAGAAAACCGAGTAACTTTTCGCCAGGAACTCCGAATGTGCACTTTGATGGATTAAGCTTGATATCATACCTCCTGAGATTG
Organism: Aegilops speltoides; assembly: GCA_021437245.1. Classification (NCBI taxonomy): domain Eukaryota; kingdom Viridiplantae; phylum Streptophyta; class Magnoliopsida; order Poales; family Poaceae; genus Aegilops; species Aegilops speltoides. The sequence continues at coordinate 396,051,793 of CM038144.1, forward strand.
GCAAATGTTTCCGTGAGGTCAGTCAACAGGTTGGAAGCCTTCCGTGATTTGACCATAATATCATCCATGTATGCTTCCACGTTCCGACTGATTTGAGTGAGTAAACACTCCTGAATCATCCTCATGAACATGGCTCCAACATTCTTGAGGCCGAATGGCATGGTGACATAGCAGAAGCATCCGAATGGAGTGATGAAAGCTGTTTTGATCTCGTCGGGTCCATACAGACGGATCTGATGGTAACCGGAATAAGCGTCTAAAAAGACAGGTGCTCACATCCCGCAGTCGAGTCGACTATTTGGTCGATGCGGGGGAGAGGAAAATGATATTTCGGGCAGGCCCGATTGATATGTTTGAAATCAATGCACATGCGAAGTGACTTGTCCTTCTTGGGGACCATGACAACATTGGCGAGCCACTCGGAGTGGTAAATTTCTCGGATAAACTCTGCTGCCAGGAGCCGAGCTACCTCCTCGCCAATGGCCTTTCTCTTCTGGACGGCGGACCGTCGAAGATGTTCTTTGACAGGTTTCATTTTTGAGTCGACTCATAGACGATGCTCAGCCAGCCCCCTGGGAACACCCGGCATGTCAGCAGGCTTCCATGCGAAGATGTCCCAGTTCTCACAGAGGATCTGGATGAGCGCTTCTCCCTATTTAGAGTCGAGTGTTGTGGAGATATGAGTCGGAGCAGCACTGGGGTCGGTCGGGTGAATGTGAACAAAGCCGTCTCACCGCACGATCGAACGCTGACTCTGTGGCGGGCTTCTTGGCCCGCAATAAATCACTCGGATGTGCATTTTTCTGGTATTCCTGCAGCTCCACCATTGTTATCTGAGCATCGACGATCTTTGAGCCTTCTGAAAGCACTCTTCTGCCTTTTTCCGATTGCTAGTGATGGTGATCACACCCTTGGGACCAGGCATCTTCAATTTGAGGTACACGTAACATGGTCGAGCCATGAACCATGCATAAGCTGGCCTGCCTAAAATAGCGTGATAAGCACTCTGGAAATCCACAACTTCAAATGTTAACTTTTCTTTGCGGAAATGCTTTGAATCGCCGAAAACCACATCAAGAGCAATTTGGCCGAGTGACTCAGCCTTCTTCCCAGGAATGACTCCATGGAAACTCATGTTGCTGGTACTGAGTCTGGACATTGGAATGCCCATTCCCTTCAGCGTCTTCGCATACAATATATTCAGGCCGCTACCACCATCCATAAGAACCTTAGTCAGTCGAGTGCCTTCGACGACTGGGTCGACCACCAAAGCTTGCCTCCCAGGGGTGGCTATGTGTGTCGGATGATCAGACTAGTCGAATGTGATGGCGGTCTAAGACCATTTTAGATAACTGGGTGTCGCCGGAGCAACCATATTCACCTCACGGTTGATAACTTTCAATCGACTTTTGCTCTCAACATCAGCAAAAATCATCAGGGTGGAATTGACATGGGGGTATCCTCCATCACTATCCTCTTTATCCTTAACCTTGTCCAACTCCTTTTCCTTATCCTTGGGTTGTTTCCCCTAAAACTGCTGGATTAAGAGTCGGCACTGGCGAGTGGTATGTTTCGGGTAAATGAAGTTACCCTCCTCATCTTTCTTCGTGTGGATGTGGCATGGCAAATCCATCACTTCATTTCCTTCCTTGTCCTTCACCTTCTTGGGGTTCCAAGATCCTTTGGGCTTCCCTTTAAACTTGCCCTGAGTCATGGCTAAGGCTTCTCCAGGAGCAGCTGGCTCGGCTTTCCGCTTCTGCTTCCGACTAGAGTGCCCTCCTCCGGTTTCATGAGCAGTCGGCTTGTACTTGCCACTCCGGAGCCGATCCTCTTCTTCAGCATTGGCATATTTGGTGGCAATCTCCATCATTTGACTCAGAGTAATGTCTCCGGTCCGACCGAACTTCAAACTTAACTCCCTGTTCTTAACGCCTTCCTTGAAGGCACAGACTGCTTGGTGATCAGATACATTCTCCATCGTGTGATGCAATGTGATCCACCTATGGATGTAATCCCTTAGGGTCTCATTCGACTTTTGCACGCAAACCTGCAGCTCTGTCAACCCTGCTGGTCGCTTGCAAGTCCCTTCAAATGTTCTGACAAACACTCGGGCAAGATCTTCCCAAGTGTAAATGCTGCTAGGTGCCAACTGATTCAGCCATGCCCTGGCCGAGCCCTCCAACATGAGAGGTAAGTGTTTCATGGACACCTCATCATTGCCGCCGCCAATCTGAATAGCCACTCGGTAGTCCTCAAGCCAAGTATCGGGCTTGGACTCACCAGTGAACTTACTAACTCCAGTCGCCAGCCTGAAGTTGGGAGGAATCACCGCGGCCCTGATGGCTATGCTAAAACACTCTGGTCCTGAGACATGAACTCTGCTGCTGGTGGGCACATCTCTGTCATGGCCTTCTCGGTGGGCTCTGTTCCGATCGACCAAACCTTGCTCGATAATGGATCTCGCATCAAAGCCTGGTTCTCTGGGGTCGACTGGAACCCTTCACCCAACACTATGCTGACGTTTGTCATCTTGCTGTCGAGGAGCGTACGACCCACCCCGGGGGGGGGAGGGGGAGTGGGAACTCGACGCCGATCATCGTGATCGAATCTGTCATCATACTGATCACGCCGACCTCCACGTCCCTCACGTCTTGGGGGCGATCTCAGGCTATGGGCCGACTGGACTGTATTCACAGCGACAGATCTGCTATGAATCCGGTTTCGCGACTGCGATACAGCTGAATTCTGATCTCCTGCTGCCCGGAGCAAATCTCTGATCTGCATCAAGCCTCTGCCAGCCTCTAACTGGGAGGGCTGAATCGACTCTGCTATACGGGCTGCAGCCGCTAGATTCTGAATCGGAGTTCGATACACCTGAGTCGGTGGTGGAAAGAGTTGACGTCAACTGGAGTCTGGAACTCGTTGCCGTGCGCGCTCGTCGAGTGCTCGCTGGAGGTTCTCCAGTCAAGTGCGCTCAGCCAAGTTGGCCAAACGCGCGTCCTCCATGTAACGCCCCGGATTCGTTGCGCCAGGTGTCAGCCAGTTATTCGCCGTCATTGCCATGTCATTTGCTTGCATGTTGAACTTTATCATGTCATCGTCTGCATTTCATATCATGTCTTCATGTGCATTTCATTTTGCATACGCGTTCGTCTCATGCATCCGAGCATTTTTCCCATTGTCCATTTTGCAATTCAGCACTCCTATGTCATCCGGCGTCCCCTTTTGGCCTCTTCTCTTGTGCGGGTGTTAAACTTTCTTAGAATGGCCCGAGGTTTGCCAAGGGCCTTGGTATAGCACCGGTAGACCGCTTGTCAAGTTTCGTGCCATTTGGAGGTCGTTTGATACTCCAACGGTTAACTGGGTAACCGTAAAAGCCTCCTTCTCTTTGCAGCCCAACACCCCCTCCAAAGTGGTTCAAAACCCATCTAAACCCCCTCCATGCTCTCGGTCGTTCGATCACGATCGCGTGGCCGAAAACCGCACCCCATTTGGAGTCTCCTAGCTCCATCTATATATATATATATGCTCTCCCCGAAAATCCCGCAGACCAAACCCTAGCCCCGCTCCCCTCGCGTGCTGGACATGTCCAACCCCGCCGGACATGTCTGCTGGACACCTCACCCCAGCGAATCGAGGCCCGCCACGTCATCGCCGCCGCGCCAAGAGCTAACCATCCGCGCACCGCGTGGCCGTCGCCGTCCGCTGCGCGCACATGTCCGCGGGGCCCATCCGGGCTCACAGAGCCCGCTGGCGCCGCCGCCGCGGCTCGATGCCCGACCCGCCGCCGACGACCGTCCTCGCCGCCGCCGCCTCCGCCTCACCGGCGTTTGTCATTCGCCGCCGCCTCCTCGTCTCCGCGCCGCCCGCGCCAGACCGCCGCCTCCGCGATCCGCCGCCTCCGCGCGCCCGAGCAGCGCCGCCCGAGCCGACGCCTCCGTCGCGACCCGCCGCCCTCCCGCTCGGCGCGCCGCCAGAGCCACCACCACCGCTGCCGGCCTCGACTTCGCCGGAGAGCGCCTCCGCGCCGCGCCTCCGCGGCCGGATCCTCGGGCCGACGGATCCGCCTTGCCCGGCGTCCTTCTCGGCCGCCCCGTCCCCCTCTCCTGCGAGCCCAGCCGGCCATCCTCGCGATCCGCGCCATGCCAGATCTGAAATCCGGATAGGTTGACTTTCCACCCCTCCGTTTTGCACCAAGTCCCGTATATTCATACATAATCATGCCATGTTCATCGCATTGTATCTCTGCGTCCATAGCTCGGTTTCATGCGTGTAATATGTCAAATTGTTCGTCTCAACGAGTACTTCATTTCATTCCATTGCATCATGTTCATTTGAGATCATATTGATGCCCGAAATGCTGTTGGAAGAGTGCATGTTGATGTTAATCTGCTGAAACTGTTATAAGTTGCTCATTTGTCATTTTTGCCATGATTGATGTGTGCATCCTATGAACATGATCTCTACATGTGTTTTGATCTATGCTATGCCATCTTTCCAGGGGTGCCATCGATGTATTTTTGTGACTTGTGTAGTGAGTGCATCAAGCTTGTTAAGTGGGGTACTTGCTGTTGTTGTTTTCCTGACAGATTCTGTTATATTTTGTTGCTATCTTAACCTGCTTCTACTAGTCATTTCGTGCATAATCTGGAGATTGTTCACTAAGGATGTTTTGTTATACATGTCTTGCTCTATCCATTCATGCCCTTGGTTGCATTTATAGCATGCTGTATCATGTTGTTATCTTGATCCAAAGTTTGCTAAATGATGTTACTTTCATCCTGTTAACATTAAGTTCAATGTTTCCATGATTGTTTTCTAGTGATCCATGCACCCTATGAACTTACTCTTGCCATGCTTAGCTTCATAAACATGTCTTCGTACTGTTAGTTGCCTTGCCATGCCATGTATTGCTCTGTGGTGAGTGGTTCAAGCTCACCAACATGCCTACTTATTGTTGTTCCTGCCATGTATGAATCTGTAATATAACTTGCCATGTTTACATGGGTGCAATCATATTTTCCCTGCCCTTTTGGCTCTTGGTCAGTAAGGGACTTTTGATCTATGCTTTTAGTAGATTCATGCCATGCCTTTGTTTGCCATGATATTTCCTGTAACATGTTGTTTGATAGCTCTAAACATTGCAACCTGATGTTATTTCTGCTAAAGTCTGAAACTGTTATTATTTGCAATCTTACCATGTCCTTTTGAGCATGTTCTAGTTGTTTCTGGAGATAGCTCAGTGTTCATGTGTTGTTATGCTTTACCAGTACTTCATGCCCATGCCTTTTGTTTTTATGTTGGGGTGCTGTAGCATATTTTTTTGATGCTTGCAATATGCCTAGTTGCTGTTATGGACAGATTGTTGTTATAACTTGTAGAGTGCATGTGTTGAACCGTTGCTCCGTTTTGAGTGTGTTCTAGATGAAACTTGCTTGTTTTTGCATGTAGCTTCATATATCATGTTGCATCCTTGTTTTAGTGTGTTTGCTTGATGTTTGTATGCATTTTGCATCAATGTCATGCTTGACTTGTTTTGCTCATATCTTCTAGGCCGTAGCTCCGAATTAAATGAACTTTATATGTAACTTGACTAGAATTTCGTGTAGATCCTCTTGGTGCTCTTTAACTTGCTGTTTAACAACTTGAACATAAGGTTTCTTCAGTTCTGGACCAATTTCGAAATATGCATATGAGGACTTACCGGAATTGTTATATGTTGTTTCCGACCTCATTTAAACTTGACTTGATATGTTGTTCTTGTTTGCATAATCTCTTGCCATGAGTAGCTTCATGTAGCTTTGTCATGCATCATGCTTGTTGTGCATCCTGTCTTGTTCATGTGTGGTGTGTTTACCATGTTGTGTGTTTCTTCTCGATAGTTTCCGTTTCGTTGTGATCGTGAGGATTCATTCGTCTACGCTTGGTTCGTCTTCGTGGCTTCATCTTCTTCATGGACTCGTTCTTCTTCCTTGCGGGATTTCAGGCAAGATGACCGCTACCCTGGATATCACTACTATCATTGCTATGCTAGTTGCTTCATTCTATCGCTTTGCTGCGCTACCTATCATTTGCTCTTCAAGCCTCCCCAAATTGCCATGAACCTCTAACCTTTGAAACCCCTCCTAGCAAACCATTGATTGGCTATGTTACCGCTTTGCTCAGCCCCTCTCATAGCGTTGCTAGTTGCAGGTGAAGTTGAAGATTTCTCCATGGTGGACAGGGTTATGTTGGGATATCATAATATCTCTTATTTAATTAATGCATCTATATATTTGGTAAAGGGTGGAAGGCTCGGCCTTATGCCTGGTGTTTTGTTCCACTCTTGCCACCCTAGTTTCGTCATACCGGTGTTATGTTCCTGGATTTTGCGTTCCTAACGCGGTCGGGTGATTTATGGGACCCCCCGACGGTTCGCTTTGAATAAAACTTGGCCCAACCTTGGTTTTAATTTGCCTCACCACCACCTACCCAAGGGTCATCTTTATTATAGCCCCCGGACAATGCTTGTCTAAGTGTTGGTCCAAACTAGAGCACCGTGCGGGACCATTCCTTGGCAACTTGGATTCGTCGGTACCTGTACGCTTTGCTTATCCGGTGTTGCCCTGAGACATATGTGCAGCTCCTATCGGGATGTCGGCGCATCGGGCGGTCTTGCTGGTCTTGTTTTACCATTGTCGAAATGTCTTGTAAACCGGGATTCCGAGACTGATCGGGTCTTCCTGGGAGAAGGAATATCCTTCGTTGATCGCGAGAGCTTATCATGGGCTAAGTTGGGACACCCCTGCAGGGTATAGACTTTCGAGAGCCGTGCCCGCGGTTATGTGGCAGATGGGAATTTGTTAATGTCCAGTTGTAGATAACTTGACACCAGATCCGAATTAAAACGCATCAACCGCGTGTGTAGCCGTGATGGTCTCTTCTCGGCGGAGTCCGGGAAGTGAACACGGTTTCTGTGTTATGTTTGACGTAAGTAGGTGTTCAGGATCACCTCTTGATCATTGCTAGCTTCACGATCGTTCCTTTGCTTCTCTTCTCGCTCTTATTTGCATATGTTAGCCACCATACTTGCTTAGCCACTGCTGCAACCTCACCACTTTACCCCTTCCTTTCCCATTAAGCTTTGCTAGTCTTGATACCCATGGTAATGGGATTGCTGAGTCCTCGTGGCTCACAGATTACTACAACAACAGTTGCAGGTACAGGTTATGCGATGATCTTGACGCGAGAGCGATGTTGCTTGTTTTGGAGTTCTTCTTCTGCTTCTTCAATTAGGGGATAGGTTCCAGGTCGGCAGCCTGGGCTAGCAGGGTGGATGTCGTTTGAGTTCCTGTTTGTGTTTCATCCGTAGTCGGATGGTGCTCTATGTATGATGATGTTGTATCCGTGTGGCATTGTATGCCTTTTGTATGTATCCCCATCTATTGTGTAATGTTGATGTAATGATATCCACCTTGCAAAAGCGTTCCAATATGCGGGTCTATCCTTGGTGGGACCTTCGAGTTCCTTTCGGATAGGGTTGCATATTGGGCGTGACACTCCAAGGCACGAGCCTCGGGGGTTTCTCCAACGATTGGAGTATGCACCGCATCCATGTTCCGGCGGCGAAGATCTTCTCTTTGCAAGGAAGTGAGTGGCTCGGGTTGATACTCCTCGTGGACCTGCGCTGGGTCGCCTCCGCCATCTCCCCCGTCGGCGCGAGGGAAGCCGGGAGGGCTGCGCAGTCCATTGACCATCAGGACTTCCGCCGCTGGATCACTGCTGTCGCACTCGGATGAAGTCTCTACGGAGCCAGTCGACAGGTCGAACAGGCCGTAGAGAGATTTGTCGGGCTCGATCGCCATGACTTGGGGGTGGCCAACTGGCGGGCCACTGCGTGCCTCACCCACCGCTGAAGTGTCGACCGACCGGAGTGCTTACGCTAGCGGGAGACAGGGAGGGAGGACGACACAGGAGTCGACCGATACGGGGCCGACGGTTGCCGCAGGAGGACGCCACGGACACATGCGCAAAAGTGCGTTGCCCCGCGGACTGGGAGCGCGTCGGTGTCGAGTGGAGCCTCCTGAAGCCAACCGTAGTCGTTGGCGATGAACGTGAGCGCGCCGAGACGGATCTCGCGGCCCTCAACCAAAACTCCACCAAAAACCATGATGAAGGTAGTCGGAACGATTGCAACTTCTCCAATAAGTCGCTAAGACACCTGCCCCATGGTGGGAGCCAACTGTCATGGTTCTAAGCCTGACAGTAGAATAGGGGGGTAGGTATGGAGAGGCAAGATCCTAGCTATGGAGTAGTTGTATACGCAAGGGATGTACGAGTTCAGGCCCTTCTCGGAGGAAGTAACAGCCCTACATCTCGGAGCCCGGAGGCGGTCGACTGGATTATATGCGTATGAGTTATAGGGGTGCGAACCCTTTACACTGAGAAGGGAGGTGGCTTATATAGAGTCTGCTAGACCCCTCCGGCCCTCAGTTATGCAGGGTTTAAAGTACATTAAGGCCGGGCATTACTGGTAACGCCCTACATAAAGTGCTATCATGACCATAAAGACTACTTAATAACATACCGTTTGGGTGCAGAGTGACTCTAGATCTCCTGGTGGTCGAGTGAACGACTTCATGGTAAAGTGTCTTCGAGTCCGTCGAGTGGAATCCTTCCAGGTCGACTGAAAGGCAGTTTCTTCTAAAGATGTCCTTGGGGAGGGTACCTTGGACAGGTCCATGACCCTACCCTAGGTACATGGCTTCATCAATGGCGACAGTATTTCGGATGCCTATGAGACGCCGACCAGGGCTGCTATTTTCATAGCCGGTACACAACAGATGCTGAATTCATCAACTGTTGTGGCTATGACCTCTAGTTTAACGGCTGCTATAACGGCCGAGGCAAGCGGCCTTGTGCGCCTGCCATCTCAGGTCTTATCCGAGCTCTTGGATGCTTTGGCAACTCTATTAGCTGCAAAGGTAACCCCGGCAAATCAAGCACATCATAAGGTGGAAGTTGCGAAACTGCGGGATGGCGTAGATCAGGCTAAGGAGGAGCTTAATGCTAAGAATGTTAGGATGGCAACAAAGCGAGCTGCTTTGGAGGCTAAGTCACAACAAGTACACACCGAGGCCTTTCATCTAAGTCTGGACTAGAACGCGTCAAATGTTGTCCTACGGAGGAGGCACCAGAGCCGCTTGCCTCCGTAGTTTGAGGGGAGGAATCTCTTCACTACGCCCAGCGCAGGGCCAAGTAACCCGCCCAGTGTGCCCCGAGCCGCTGAGGCACCTGTGACTAGAGCGGCAGCTCAGCCACACCCACCTCGTGTAGATTTAACCCCGCCCCAGCGAGTATCAACACCTCCAAGTCATTACTCTAACCCACTGGATAACATGATTGCTGCGGCTTCACGGCTGGCGGCTCTTCCCAATGAAGGCGAGTCTCCTGTTGCGATAGAGGCCCGGAATGCTGTGGAACTTCTTTAGACGGTGGTTGCTCAGCAGACGGCGTACTCTTATAGCCGCGAGCGAATCCATTCAATTCTGCGTCAGAGTCGAAGCTACAGCTAGTGTGTTGAGTCATCGGCGGTTTCCAGTAGCGAACGATGTTGTAACCCGCACCATGAGCATGACCCACCCGTGGTGATAATAATATTCAGGGTCTAACGGATCAAGCTAGAGCACGCCAAGAGGCAGAGCTGACAACTCAGTTAGCGGCTCATCAACAGCCTCAGTTAAACCCTTATGTGTCTATGGAAGCGGGAATGACCTCTCGTCAGTTGGAGTACCTTGTCTGGTGCCGGCTCTTCGAAATGAAGGACTGCCCAAGGATTTTAAGGGTCCTTGTAAGGTTCCTAATTACACAGCTGATCAACCACCTGAGGCTTGGATTGAGAGCTATGAGCTGGCCATGGAGATGCTAGATGTTAATGATGTTGTATGTGCCAAATACTTCACCATGATGTTAGATGGGCCGGCACGAACTTGGCTGAAAGGGTTACCGGCCAACTCCATCAATTCATGGGCTGAGTTGAAGGCGCATTTTATTTAGAATTTCAAAGACACGTGCAAGCAGCCTATGTCGATTATTGACCTAAACGCTTGTGTCCAGCGCGAGGATGAATCGGCCCACCACTGGGTATGAGGGGTCTCGGCTGTTATCCACTCATCGGATAGCATCAATGTCGGTTCTGCTGTTTTAATTCTGGAGAAAAAAATGCCATTTTCTCCCCCTCAAGCAGAAGTTAGGGCGGCTTAAACGTTATTGCAATGACATGGGAGAGCTTATGGCGGCTCTCATCAAATACGCCAACTCTGACAATACTAAAGACCCGGGGTTTGATGAGGAGAAGTCCAACAAGGGGAAGAATACAGCAATGGAAAAGGGCAGCAGCCAAATGTGACAGGGCATAACCAGGGTAGTAATGGTAAGCGCAAGCAACCTGACGGTGGGTCAGATTTTGTGACCAATACTAATACACATAATAACAGTCAACATCGTAAGGGAAAGCCACTACCTCGTTTTGCACGGCCAAAGTTCAACCTTGAGGCGATGTTGAACCAACCTTGCCCGAAGCATAGTTATCCAGATAGACCGTCGACCCACCTATGGACTGTTTTATCATGAAGGAGTATAAGAGCTACGGTTTTCCTCAGGACCACGATAATAGTAATGGCCTGCACGGTGGGTTAGGATCTGGCTCACATGGCCCGACTTTGGAGGTGGCAGCTCAAATTCTGGATATCAAGCCCAGGGCAATCATGGTGGTTATAACCAACTGCCAGGTTAGAGTAACCAACAACAACAGTCAGGATATCAGAGTAATCCCAAGCAGTTAAATGGTGGACAATATCATACTTTCACCACAAGCTTGTGCAAGCAAGGTCAGAAGGATCATAAACGAGTGGTGAGCGCAGTTGAGCCGACAGTACCTCGATACTTATGATGGTCAGAGCTGCCAATTGTATGGAGCCGTGAGGATCACTGATACGTCTCCAACATATCTACTTTTCCAAACACTTTTGCCCTTGTTTTGGACTCTAACTTGCATGATTTGAATGAAACTAACACGGACTGACACTGTTTTCAGCAGAACTGCCATGGTGTTGTTTATTGTGTAGAAAGCAAAAGTTCTGAGAATGACCTAAAAATCCATGGAGATAACTTTTGGAAAATATAAAAAATACTGGCGAAAGAATCAAGGCCTGGGGGCCCACACCCTGTCCACGAGGGTGGGGGCGTGCCCCCTCCCCTTGGGCACACCCCTTGTCTCGTGGGCCCCCTGATACTCCATCGACCTCAACTCCAACTCCATATATTCCGTTTTGCAGAGAAAAAAAATCAGAGAGAAAGTTTCATCGTGTTTTACGATACGGAGCCGCCGCCAAGCCCTAATCTCTCTCGGGAGGGCTGATCTGGAGTCCGTTCGGGGCTCCGGAGAGGGGGATTCGTCGCCATCGTCATCATCAACCATCTTCCATCACCAATTTCATGATGCTCACCGCCGTTCGTGAGTAATTCCATCGTAGGCTTGCTGGACGGTGATGGGTTGGATGAGATTTACCATGTAATCAAGTTAGTTTTGTTAGGGTTTGATCCCTAGTATCCACTATGTTCTGAGATTGATGTTGCTATGACTTTGCTATGCTTAATGCTTGCCACTAGGGCCCGAGTGCCATGATTTCAGATCTGAACCTATTATGTTTTCATGAATATATGTGAGTTCTTGATCCTATCTTGCAAGTCTATAGTCACCTATTATGTGTTATGATCCGACAACCCGGAAGTGACAATAATCGGGATACTTCTCGGTGATGACCGTAGTTTGAGGAGTTCATGTATTCACTATGTGTTAATGCTTTGGTCCGGTACTCTATTAAAAGGAGGCCTTAATATCCCTTAGTTTCCATTAGGACCCCGCTGCCACGGGAGGGGTAGGACAAAAGATGTCATGCAAGTTATTTTCCATAAGCACATACGACTATATTCAGAATACATGCCTACATTACATTGATGAACTGGAGCTAGTTCTGTGTCACCCTATGTTATAACTATTACATGAGGAATCACATCCGACATAATTATCCATCACTAATCCAATGCCTACGAGCTTTTCACATATTGTGCTTTGCTTATTTACTTTTCCGTTGCTACTGTTACAATTACTACAAAACTGCTATCTTTACTTTTGCCACTTTTACAATTGCTATCATACTACTTTGCTACTAAATACTTGCTGCAGATACTAAGTTATCCAGGTGTGGTTGAATTGACAACTCAACTGCTAATACTTGAGAATATTCTTTGGCTCCCCTTGTGTCGAATCAATAAATTTGGGTTGAATACTCTACCCTCGAAAACTATTGCGATCCCCTATACTTGTGGTTTATCAAGACTATTTTCTGGCGCCGTTGCCCAGGAGCATAGCTCTATTCTTTGAGTCACTTGGGATTTATATCTGGTGGTCACTATGAGGAACTTGAAAGACGAAAGAACTAAGATTTTCCCCTCAACTACGAGGGGAGGTAAGGAACTGCCATCTAGCTCTACACTAGATTCTCCTTCTGTTTTGAGTAAGCTCGCGACACCTAAACCTGCTACTGCTATGAATTTTGATATGTCGCATGTAATTGATGATGCCACTTCTGCTACGCATGATACTTATGATGAAACTACTTCTGGTCTTGATACTACTTTGCCATTAGGTGAATTTCTTGATGAACAACATGCTACGGTTAGAGGGAATGAAATAATTGAAGATGAAATTATTGATGATAGTGATGATGAAGGTTCTCCCCCTAAGTATGAATTGCCTGTTGTTCCTGAGGGTTATTTTATGGATGAAGAAACTGCTAGAGATCTTTTTGCTTCCAATGATAGATCTGATCTTAAGAAGTTACTAGGTAAATTTAAACAGAAAACTCTGAATGCTAGAATGAAATATGACCCTGCTTTTGCTACTTCACCTATCTTTGTTACTGATAAGGATTATGAATTCTCTGTTGATCCTAAAATATTACTTTGGTCGAATCTGATCCTTTTTATGGCAATGAATCTGAAACTGTTGTGGCACATCTTACCAAGTTAAATGATATAGCCACCCTGTTCCCTAATGATGAGAAGTCTCGCTATTATTATATCCTTAAGATATTTCCATTCTCATTAAAGGGTGATGCTAAAGCTTGGTTTAATTCTCTTGATCCTGGTTGTGTGCAAATCGAAAAACTGCTTGGGGGAGGCTTCTCCGATTACTTAATGCTTTGCCTTGCGGGAAATAAGCTGCCTTGCGGGAAATATATAATTTTGTGCAAATCGAAAAAGAGAGTCTCCCACAAGCTTGGGGGAGGCTTCTCCGATTACTTAATGCTTTGCCTGATCATCCTCTTAAGAAAAATGAAAATACTTGATATCTTTTATAATGGACTAAAATGCTTCCAAGGACTACTTGGATAGTTGTGCTGGTTGTGTTTTCAGGGAAATAACAGTCGACCAAGCTGAATTGTTATTGAATAATATGTTGACTAATGAAAATAATTGGACTCTTCCTGAGCCAATTCCTAAGGCGATTCCCGAGCCAATTGAGCGAACTCTTGAGCCTATTCCCAAACCAACTCCGAAGAAGAGGGGTGTTCTATTTCTCAGTGCTGGAGATATGCAAGAGGCAAAGAAATCTATGAAAGAAAAAGGTATTAAAGCTGAAGATGTTAAGAATTTACCTCCTATTGAAGAAATACATGGTATTAATATACCGCCTGTTGAAGAAACACATTGTCTTGATAACCCGACACAGGTAGTAAAGGTAAATTCTCTATATAGATATGATAAAGTTGAAATCCCGTCTACTAAAATTCATAGCCAATGTTTAGATGAATTTGATGACTTTATGGCTAGACAAGAAAGTTTTAATGCTTATGTTGGTAGAGAATTAAAGAGTAATGCTTTCATGATTGGACGCTTGAGTGATTATAAGGCTAGAGTTAAAGGTGAACTTAAACTCATTAGCAAATATGCTTCTATGGTTACCACTCAAGCGGAGAAAGTACTTAAAGCTCAAAGTTATTTGCTTGATGAATTAAATAATAAACATGATTTTGCTGTTAGAGTGGCTACTAGAACTGGTAGAATGACTCAGGAACCTTTGTATCCTGAAGGCCACCCTAAGAGAATCGAGTAGGATTCTCAGAGAAATAATTTAGAGGCACCTAGTTCTTCTAAAAAGAAGAAAAGGAAAAATGATAGGACTTTGCATGCTTCTAGTGAACCTATAATAGACACACCCGAGAATCCCAATGATATTTCTATTTCTGATGCTGAAACACAATCAGGTGATGAACATGAACCTAGTGATAATGTTAATGATAATGTTCATGTTGATGCTCAATCTAGCGATAATAATGATGTAGGGATTGAACCTGCTGTTGATCTTGATAACCCACAATCAAAGAATCAACGTTATGATAAGAGATTTTGTTGCTAGGAAGCACGGTAAAGAAAGAGAACCATGGGTTCAGAAACCCATGCCTTTTCCTCCTAAACCATCCAAGACAAAGGATGATGAGGATTTTGAGTGCTTTGCTGAAATGATTAGACCTATCTTCTTACGTATGCGCTTAACTGATATGCTTAAAGTAAACCCTTATGCTAAATATATGAAGGATATCATTGCAAATAAAAGGAAGATACTGGAAGCTGAAATTTCCACCATGCTTGCTAATTATACTTTTAAAGGTGGAATACCTAAGAAACTTGGAGATCCGGGGGTACAAACTATACCATGCTCCATTAAAAGAAATTATGTTAAAACTGCTTTATGTGATCTTGGAGCCGGTGTTAGTGTTATGCCTCTCTTTTTATATCGTAGACTTGAATTGAATAAGTTGACACCTACTGAAATATCTTTGCAAATGGCTGATAAATCAACTGCTATACCAGTCGGTATTTGTGAGGATGTGCCTGTTGTGGTTGCAAATGTCACTATCTTAACGGACTTTGTTATTCTTGATATTCATGAGGACGATACTATGTCGATTTTCCTTGGTAGACCCTTTTTGAATACTGCAGGGGCTGTTATTGATTGCAACAAAGGCAATGTCACTTTTCATGTTAATAGTAATGAGCATACGATACACTTTCAGAGGAAACAACCTCAAGTTCATAGCATCAATTCTATTGGAAAAGTTCCAACTATTATTATTGGAGGTTTTGAATTTCCTCTTCCTACTATCAAGAAAAAGTATGATATTCTTATTATTGGGGATGTGCATATCCCCATTGAGGTAACCTAGTGTTATTCGATATTTCTCCAGTTCCATGTTATTCGGAATGAGTTTGTTAACAAGACTTGATCAACCTTGTTAGTGGATTCCTTTTGATGATCATGAGATGGATGAAACTAGAAGGCACAACCTTCTATACTCTCTTTTTACTTTCTGTTATTTAGAATAAATAAAGCAAAAATAGTTTTATCTGTCTGTTTTCTGAATTATGCAATAAAAGATGTCCCGAAAATAAAAGTGCTCCAAATGCCCTGCAAATTTAGTATGATTTTTTATGGAATATTTGAGGATTTTAGGCACTGAGAACACAGCAGGGGGGCAAGCACCTGGCCACGAGGGTGGAGGGCGCGCCCACTCCCCCTGGGCGCGCCCCCTGTCTCGTGGGCCCATGGTGGCCCCCTCCACTTATTCCTGCACCCACACACTCCATCTTCCTCCCCAAAAAATCCCCATCCAGCTCAAGCACGAGTTCTAGCTCATTTTGCTGCGATTTTCGATCTCCTTGCTCAAAGCTCCATTCACAAAACTACGTTGGGAGATTGTTGCTTGGTATGTGACTCCTCCATTGGTCCAATTAGTTTTTGTTCTAGTGCTTTATTCATTGCAAATTTTTGCTGCATAGGTGACCCTGTTCTTGAGCTTGCATGTCAAATTTATGAGGTCCCAAGTAATTCTAATGCATGATATAGGCTCTAGGCACTTGTGGGAGTAGTTGCTACCAATCTTGTTTAGTTTAATTCACTTTTATTTTGAAGTTACTAAAAATTTCAGAAAATGATAAGGAGATTATTGAGGGGCTCTTCTAGCCAAGGGTCGAAGGATAAACAAGCTAAGGAGAAGGAAAAGGCCAAGTATAGTCTTCCTCGCCTAGCGGAAGTAAGGCCGTGTGAGTGGCCTTGTGATAATTTCTTGAGAGCAGCCGGGATTTATGAAGACTTTTATTCTTTGGCTGAAAATGCGGGCCTCACCAACTTCCTCCACGACCGGGTCGAACATTATCTCTTACTCACCAATACTTTCGTGCAAAACTTTTATTATTATCCTAAGAATTCACCTCCTTCAGTATCTTTTCATTTATATGATGAGACTAAGGAAATGTCATTATGTAATTTTTGCGCGGTTTGTAGAATACCCTTTGAGGGCAGCTTAGATGAACCACATCATAAAGATGTGGATGGTTTTGTTAACACCATTACTGTAGGAGATTCGAAGAAGGGTTCCGATGCGAGAATCACTAGCATACACTTTCCTATTTTACGATACTTTGCCATATTTGCTAGTTGATGCTTAATTGGTCGTGGAAATAGTGGGAACTTCAGTGTTCCTGATATTATTATTCTGCTCCATGCATTATTTGGTGATAACACTTTTAGTATGGGTGCCGTTATTGCTAAACGATTAAGCCTAAACCGTACAAAGGGCCCCATCTTTGGAGGTATCTATGCTGCACGCCTTGCTAAACATTTTGAGATACCTATTAGGCATGATGAGAAAGAGGAGACACTGCTGCCCCTTTCCTTTTTAGATTACATGAGCATGGTAGCACATGAGTTTATTGTTGACAACGATGATAAGATGCTTCTGTATAACTTGAGATTTAATAAGAAACACAATGAGATTATTACCCTGCCTGCGCCTTTGTTGTTTGATTTAACTGCAGGACATTACCTTGTCTTGCCGAAAGCTGTGTACGCACATCGAGGCCAAACATCCGCTCTAGAGCCTGAGTCGGAACCACCACTGGACCCTTATCGTCCATCATATTATCAGTGGGATCCGGAGGAGATCGCCAGCCAGTGGTATCCTGATGACACTCCTCAGTACACCGGGGAGAGTAGCCGCTATCCATGGCAATAGACCAACTTAGGCCAAAAGCTAAGCTTGGGGAGTACGTATTTCTCACCGACATTACATTCATGTTCACACACTATTCTAGTTGTCGGTGCTCACACTCTTTCATTGTATTATCCATGGTAGTTTATTTTATTTTTCTAGCTTTCTTCTTGTGTGTTTGATAAACCTTAAGAAAAACCAAAAAAATTAGTTAGTTTAATTTCTATGCTTGTAGTAGTAATTAAAATGAAAATCCAAAACGATTTCTTGTTCTTCTTTTTACTTGTTGAGAGCTTTCCCGTGTAAATAGTTTTATTTTCTTTTTTTTCCTTTGGGGTCGAGAGGAGAAGACCATAATGAAAATGTTTAGTGGCTCTCATATGCATGATTGTTGATTTAACTTAGAGCCCGTATTACTTTGTCTTCTCTCTTGAATTGAATGCTTGCAGATTCCAGCTCAGTCCAATGCACGTGCACTATTATTATTATACACACCATTCGGTCGTACAAGTGAAAGGCAATAATGACGATATATGATGGACAGATTGAGATGAGAGAAGCTGGTATGAACTCGACCTCTCTTGTTTTTGTAAATATGATGAGTTCATCGTTGCTGATTTAGCCTATTATGAATAAACATGTTTGCAATGACATTTAGAGGTTATAGTTGCTTATGCCATGCTTAATTAGCTAGAAGCTTATAATGCTTTACCTTGCATGCCAACATGCTATTAAAGTAGTTGTGATGTGGTACGATAGGTTGGTATCCTCCTTTGAATGATTCCAGTGACTTGACTTGGCACATGTTCACGAATGTAGTTGAAACAAATCAACATAGCCTTCACGATATTTATGTTCATGGTGGATTATATCCTACTCATGCTTGCACTCGGTGTTGATTAATTTTAATGCATGTTCATGACTGTTGTCGCTCTCTCAGTTGGTCGCTTCCCAGTCTTTTGCTAGCCTTCACCTGTACTAAGCGGGAATACTGCTTGTGCATCCAAACTCCATAAACCCCAAACTTATTCCATATGAGTCCACCGTACCTTCCTATATGCGGTATTTACTTGCCGTTCCAAGTAAATTTGTATGTGCCAAACTCCTCTGTTTTGTATGCTCGAGCAACTCATGTTTCAACTAGGGCGGTCTGTATCTTCCATGCTAGGTGGGTTATTCTCAAGGGGAGTGGACTCCGCTCCTCATTCACGAGAAAATGGCTGGTATCTAGGATGCCCACTCCCATGATCAAAAAGATCAAAGCAAATCAAAATACTTAAGACAAAACTCCCCCAGGACTGTTGTTGGTATGGACGGTTCCCCGTTGTTTCGGATGGCCATGGAGTGTGCTTGTTGGTGGTGGGGGAGTATAAACTTTTACCATTCTGTTTGGGAACCGCCTATAATGTATGTAGCATGGAAGATATCGAGATCTCATAGTTGTTGCATTGATAGTGAAAGTATACCGCTCAAAATATTATTCATCTATATTTCAAAATCGAGCTCTGGCACCTCTACAATTCCCTGCTTCCCTCTACGAAGGGCCTATCTATTTACTTTTATGTTGAGTCATCATCTTCTTATTCAAAATCACCCGCTGGAGAGCACACTGTCATTTGCATTCATTACTATTAGTTTATATTGGGTATGACTTGACTGGATCTCTTTTACCATGAATTACAATGTTTAGTCAGTCCTTAATCTTTAAAGGTGCTCTGCATTTATGTTTTGCGGTCTCAGAAAGGGCTAGCGAGATACCATCTTGTTATATCATATTATGATTGTTTTGAGAAAGTGTTGTCATCCAAGATTTATTATTATTGCTCGCTAGTTGATTATGCCATTGATATGAGTAAACATGAGACCTAAGTGTTATTGTGAATATGGTTAGTTCATAATCTATGCTGAAAACTTGAATGTTGGCTTTACATATTTACAACAACAAGAGCAAACAAAGTTTGTAAAAAACTGAAATTGCTTGAGGACAAGCAAAGGTTTAATCTTGGGGGAGTTGATACGTCTTCAACGTATCTACTTTTCCAAACACTTTTGCCCTTGTTTTGGACTCTAACTTGCATGATTTGAATGAAACTAACCCGGACTGACGCTGTTTTCAGCAGAACTGCCATGGTGTTGTTTATTGTGCAGCAAACAAAAGTTCTCGGAATGACCTGAAAATCCACAAAGATAACTTTTGGAAAATATAAAAAATACTGGCAAAATAATCAAGGCCAGGGGGCCACACCATGTCCACGAGGGTGGGGTGCGCGCCCCCTCCCCTGGGCGCGCCCCCTGTCTCGTGGGCCCCCTGATGCTCCACCGACCTCAACTCCAACTCCATATATTTCGTTTCGTGGAGAAAAAATCAAAGAGAAAGTTTCATCGCGTTTTATGATACGGAGCCGCCGCCAAGCCCTAATCTCTCTCGGGAGGGCTTATCTAGAGTCCGTTCGAGGCTCCGGAGACGGGGATTCGTCGCCGTCGTCATCATCAACCATCCTCCATCACCAATTTCATGATGCTCACCGCTGTGCGTGAGTAATTCCATCGTAGGCTTGCTGGAGGGTGATGGGTTGGATGAGATTTACCATGTAATCAAGTGAGTTTTGTTAGGGTTTGATCCCTAGTATCCACTATGTTCTGAGATTGATGTTGCTATGACTTTGCTATGCTTAATGCTTGCCACTAGGGCTCGAGTGCCATGATTTCAGATCTGAACCTATTATGTTTTCATGAATATATGTGAGTTCTTGATCCTATCTTGCAAGTCTATAGTCACCTATTATGTGCTATGATCCGACAGCCCGGAAGTGACAATAATCGGGATACTTCTCGGTGATGACCTTAGTTTGAGGAGTTCATGTATTCACTATGTGTTAATACTTTGGTCCGGTACTCTATTAAAAGGAGGCCTTAATATCCCTTAGCTTCCATTAGGACCCCGCAGCTACGGGAGGGTAGGACATAAGATGTCATGCAAGTTCTTTTCAATAAGCACGTATGACTATATTCGGAATACATGCCTACATTACATTGATGAACTGGAGCTAGTTCTGTGTCACCCTATGTTATAACTATTACATGAGGAATCACATCCGACAAAATTATCCATCACTGATCCAATGCCTACGAGCTTTTCAGAAAATTGTGCTTTGCTTATTTACTTTTCCGTTGCTACTGTTACAGTTACTACAAAACTGCTATCTTTACTTTTGCCACTGTTACCATTGCTATCATACTACTTTGCTACTAAATACTTTGCTACAGATACTAAGTTATCCAGGTGTGGTTGAATTGACAACTCAACTGCTAATACTTGAGAATATTCTTTGGCTCCCCTTGTGTCGGATCAATAAATTTGGGTTGAATACTCTACCCTCGAAACCTGTTGCGATCCCCTATACTTGTGGGTTATCAATCACCCGACCCGGGTTGACAACCTAGGTCAGCTGGCTTTGGTGGCAGCCCCTCGGGTTGGAGGTTACAAGTTCACTATGGTGTTTATGGACGAAGGCAGCAGTATCAATATCCTTTATTATGATACTTTTCGACGGATGAATTTTACTAACGAAGATCCTAAGCCTTCCTCTACAGTCTTTCACGGGGTGGTGCCTGGTAAATCAGCCTACCCAGTTGGTAAGATTGCTTTGGAAGTAGCTTTTGGCAATGAACATAATTACAGGGCAGAGGCATTGAACTTTGAAGTGGTCAAGATCAAAAGCCCCTATCATGCTTTGTTTGGACGGCTGGCTTACGCCAAGTTTATGGCACAACCTTGTTATGTGTATCTGTAGCTTAAGATGCCGAGTCACAAGGGTGCCATTACAGTACATGGTAACAGGAAGATAGCCTTGGAATGTGAAGAAGGCGATGCTGCTTATGCTGAGTCTGCCTGTGCCACAGAGGAACTTAAGTTTTATAAAGAAAATGTTGACCCGGCTGATATGACTCCATTAAAGAAGCCAACCATAGAGCATGATCCTTTGTTGAAGTTTAAGTCGGCAGATGATTCCAAGCAGGTTGACTTTATCCCTGGCAACTCATCTTAGCAGTTCACTATCAGTGCCAATATGGATCCGAAATAGGAAACCCCCCTCATCGAGTTCATCTGTGAGAACCGGGACATCTTTGCATGGAAGCCTTCAGACATGCCGGGTGTACCGAGAGAACTCGCTGAGCACACTCTCAATATCGATCCCAAGTTTAAACCGGTCAAGCAATTCCTCCGTTGTTTTAATGAGGAGAGACATAAGGCCATTGGAGAAGAGGTGGCCCGGCTCTTAGCAGCCGGGTTCATCATTGAAGTTTTTCACCCTGAGTGGTTGTCTAACCCAGTGCTGGTACTTAAGAAAAATGGCACTTTGCGCATGTGTGTGGATTACACAGACCTTAATAAGGCTTGTCTAGCTGATCCTTTTGCTCTTCCTCGTATTGATCAGATTATAGATGCTACGGCGGGTTGTGAGCATTTGTGTTTCCTGGATGCTTATTCTGGATACCATCAGATCAAGATGGCAGTCAAAGACCAAGAAAATACGTCTTTCATCACACCTTTTAGAGCTTTCTGCTATGTATATATGCCTTTGGGCTCAAGACTGCCCAGGCGGCTTATCAGCGTTGTGTGCAGAACTGTTTTCACAGTCAGATTGGATGCAATGTTCATGCCTACGTGGATGATATTGTTGTGAAGTCTAGAAAGAAGGGGACTCTGTTGGATGATCTGAAAGAGACCTTTGATAATCTCTGGGTCTACAAGATGATGCTTAACCTAGCCAAATGTATTTTTGGTGTGCTTGCAGGCAAGCTCTTGGTTTTTTAGTTTCAGAGAGAGGCATTCAAGCTAACCCTGACAAAATCAAGGCTATCACCTCATTGGCTAAGCCGGCGTGCGTCAATGATGTCCAGTGTTTACGGGTCGTATTGCAGCTTTAAGCCGGTTTATAAGCCGCTTGGGAGAAAGGCTATTCCTCTGTACCATATGATGAAGAAAACAGATCATTTTGTTTGGAGTGATGCTGCTAACGAGGTGTTTGAAGCACTTAAGAAGCAGCTAGCTGAGCCGCCGGTTCTTGCAGCTCCTATTGAGAAGGAACCTTTGCTCTTATATGTGTAGCTAATAGCAGAGCCGTCCGCGTGGCGATTGTAGTGGAAAGAGAAGAGCCGGGTAAGGAATATCCAGTCCATAGGCCGCCTTATTATGTTAGTGAGGTCTTAATTGAGTCTATACAGAGATACCCACATTGGTAGAAGCTAGTATATGGGGTGTTTATGACCAGTCACAAATTGAAGCATTATTTTCTTGGTCATCCCATTACTGTGGTTAGCTCTGCTCCCTTAGGCGATATTATTCAAAACAGAGAAGCCACAGGCCGCGTGGCCAAGTGGGCCATTAAGCTTGGACCCCATGGTTTGAAGTATATGCCAAGGACAACTATCAAGTCTCAAGCTCTTGTGGATTTCATCAATGCTTGGACAGAGTTGTAGATGCCTGAAGACAAGCCTGATACTACATATTGGACTATTCATTTTGATTGGTCTAGGCAATTGGAGGGCTCGGGGGCTGGAGTAATTTTAACTTCCCCATGAGGTGACAAGTTTAGCTATGTTTTAAGGTTATTGTTTCCTTGCACTAATAATGCAGCTGAGTACGAGGCCCTGCTCCATGGCCTCTGGGTGGCCAAAGAGGTGAATTTAATCTGGGTGAGGTGTTTTGGCGACTCAGATCTGGTGTCTAAGCAAGTTTCAGGCATTTGGGATTCTAAAGACCCGCTCATGGCGGCTAATCGCCGGGCAGTTGATAATATTGCTGGTCACTTCAGGGGTTACCAAGTGCAGCATGTTGATCGCAGAAAGAACGAGGCAGGTGAAGCTTTAAGCCGGCTAGGGTCTCAGCCTAAGCCGGTGCCCCTGTAGGACCTTGAAGTATGTCTAGAGGGGGGGGTGATTAGACTACTTGACCAATTAAAAACTTAACCTTTTCCCAGTTTTAAAGTTTGGCAGATTTTAGCTATCTTGGGACAAGTCAAGCAATCATCACACAATTCAAGCAAGCATGCAAAGAGTATATAGGCAGCTGAAATTAAAGCATGCAACTTGCAATAAAGTAATGGGAAGGGTTTGGAGGATTCAAACGCAATTGGAGACACGGATGTTTTTGGCGTGGTTCCGATAGGTGGTGCTATCGTACATCCACGTTGATGGAGACTTCAACCCATGAAGGGTAACGGTTGCGCGAGTCCACGGAGGGCTCCATGTCGGTGTCAAAACCGGCGGATCTCGGGTAGGGGGTCCCGAACTGTGCGTCTAGGCGGATGGTAACAGGAGACAAGGGACACGATGTTTTTACCCAGGTTCGGGCCCTCTCGATGGAGGTAAAACCCTACTCCTGCTTGATTGATATTGATGATATGGGTAGTACAAGAGTGGATCTACCACGAGATCAAGGAGGCTAAACCCTAAAAGCTAGCCTATGGTATGATTGTTGTAATGGTTGTTTGTCCTACGGACTAAAACCCTCCGGTTTATATAGACACCGGGGAGGGCTAGGGTTACACAGAGTCGGTTACAATGGTAGGAGATCTACATATCCGTATTGCCAAGCTTGCCTTCCACGCCAAGGAAAGTCCCATCCGGACACGGGACGGAGTCTTCAATCTTGTATCTTCATAGTGTTGGAGTCCGGCGGATGATGATAGTCCGGCTGTCCGGACACCCCCTAGTCCAGGACTCCCTCAGTAGCCCCTGAACCAGGCTTCAATGACGATGAGTCCGGCGCGCATAATGTTCGGCATTGCAAGGCGGGTTCCTCCTACGAATAATTCAAAGAAGATTGTGAACACCAGGATAGTGTCCGGCTCTACAAAATAATTTCCACATTCCACCGTAGAGAGAATAATATGTACACAAGATCAATCTGCTGACGTATTTCGTGGCATGACATCAAGCCACTTCCAAGCCTTTACTTGAATCGTTTTTTTATTATACCACCTCAGCGCGTTTAGCGAAGCGGTTTCCTTGGCACGTCTTGTCGAAGCAGAGATCGTGTTCCCCTTATTCCGGGATTCTCATCAATACAATCGTGGGTAACCCAACCGCGCCCGTTGCCACGCCCCCTCTATCGAAGGCGAGTCCCGAACGGTCACGGAGATGGCTCTTGGTATTCTCCCGCTTTATAATTGGACCAAGGCTCGTTTCTTTTCTTCAATCCTCCATCGAATCTTCTCCTTGCTCCAAGTTCCAACACCCAGAGCCCCAGATTCGAGCGCTTCGGACCTTCAACAATGTCCGGCTCCGACCTTCAGGGCGGGTGGACGGAGGAGGACGTGCTAAAGCTCCGAGAGGCCAAGTACCTGTCTTACGAGATTTCGCACAGGTTGCCTGCCGAAGGGCAGGCCATCCCCACCCCCGAGCCCGGCGAGTACGTCGTCTTTGTATCCCACCTCCTTCGGGGTTTAGGCTTCCCGATGGATCCTTTTGTGAGAGGGCTCATGTTCTACTATGGGTTGGAATTCCACGACTTGGCTCCGGAGTCCATCCTCCATATTTCCGCATTTATTGTCGTCTGCGAAGCCTTCCTCCGCGTCACCCCCCACTTCGGCCTGTGGCTGAAGACCTTCAATGTGGAGCCGAAGATGATCGGGGGGCGTCAAGCAGAGTGCGGCGGGGCGGCCGTAAGCAGGAGGGCCGATGCCCCGTGGCCCGAGGGCTCCTTCCAAGAGGAGCTCGGCTTGTGGCAGCAGGAGTGGTTCTATATCACCGCTCCGAAGGGCAGCAGGCAGAAGCCGCCGCCCTTATTCCGCTCGGGACCTCCACGACGGTTGATGTCGTGGGTCAACCAAGGGCTCAACTGGGGGCCGTCAAAGGACGTTCCCCTACTGCAGGGCCGGATTTGAGACCTCCAAGCGAGGGAGATCGATCTGGTTGTGGTAATGCAGGTCATGCTGATTAGGCGTCTCCTGCCCTGCAAATGCCGCCCTCTCCGGCTGTGGGAGTTTAATCCGGAGGGACCACGGATTCTTCAACACTTCATGGGTATGACACCCGTGGAGATGTACAAATTATTCTTCGGATCACGAGAGGCGTGTCCAGAATTGACCGAGGACGCCGGCCTAAGCTGCAATCGCCCTGATACACAAGTAAGTAGCTCCGAGTCCAGACATATTGTTTATTTGCCTTTCTATGATTCGCCTTTTGACCGATTTCCTTCTAAACAGG
This sequence comes from Aegilops speltoides, assembly GCA_021437245.1. Classification (NCBI taxonomy): domain Eukaryota; kingdom Viridiplantae; phylum Streptophyta; class Magnoliopsida; order Poales; family Poaceae; genus Aegilops; species Aegilops speltoides. The sequence continues at coordinate 396,077,100 of CM038144.1, forward strand.
AGTGGACAGCGCAAGCAAAACTGATAAGGTGTCCGGCCCCCCCTCCCCGAGACCGCGTCGGATCCCGTGCTGGTCAGGATGCTGGAGGTTGCACCTTCAGAGGAAGGCGAAGGGGAAAATAGAGGAGCTACCGCCTCGCCCAAGGAGGCTCTTGAAAGAGGGGGGATCGAGAATCCCTACCTCCAGGGGGAGAAGAGGACTGCTTCCGAAGACCCGGAGTCCAAAGCCCCTAAGCGGGGGAAAAAATCTTCACCAGAGGGTCCTGCGTCCGGGGAGGCCCCGGCCGCACAGTCTCCCTTAAAGGATCAGCCCTCCAGCGAGCCGTAAGTAGAAAAAGGGAGTTCGGTAATAGGAGACATCCCTATTTGTGCTTCTGAGGATAACCGAAGTTTTTACCTTGTAGTTCGGATCTCCGACCTTCTCAGATGAGCTCGTCTTCAGGGGACCTTCGTCCGGAGATGGTGGAGAGAGAGACGCCTCCGTTTGCTGCGCCGTCGGATAGGGAGGACGAGCCTGAAGTGTCATCACGGAAGGTATCCCCGAGCCCGGCAGAGCCGAGGAATTCGGCGCCGACTGGTGTTCGGCCGGGGAGCTGAAGGATCTGCTTGAGAGGGCGTCCATCTCAGAAGATCACCATGCATTGATGAGTATGGTGATTGGAAGAATTTCGTCCGCCGAAAGCGGATTGCATAATGCCGTCAGGAGTTTGCTGGCGGGGTTTGAGGTACGTAAAAATGACACACCTTTTGACAGTTTTACACATAAAGTGCGCCCTGTATAGATAGTAGCCGCTGAGACTCGGTAGGTTGTCGAAAGCGACAGCGTGCCGAGGATCAAAATCGCAGGTTTCAATTTTCGCCGTTCCTATGCAGGTGGTGGATCGTTCGGGGGCCAGCCGGACTGATGGAGTTGCTGAACTAAAGCAGCAACTCGACGTTGTGGATGCGGACATCGCGCTAGTCAACAGGCGACTTGATGAGTCGCAAGGTAAGTGTTTCTTTGCGGTCAGTTAGTAAGGGAGCCGAAGCCCACGCTTTACAACATGTGTGTGAAATGCAGATGGTGCCGCTGCCGTGGAGAGCCTTCGGGCCGAACTTGCTCAAGCCAAGGAGCAAGCCAGAAGGAGTAATGCGGCGGCCTCGAGAGCGGCCGAAGAGTTAGAAGCCGAAAGGGCTGCACACTGCCGAAGCAGGGAAGAGATGGCCGAAATGGCTGTGAAAATAAAAGAAGCTACCGACCACAATGAGGTTCTTGAAAAGGAGCGCCTAGCGGAGCGAGAAGACCTGGGGAAGGCCACCGCCGAAGCCAAGGATGCCCGTTCTGCAATGCGGGCTATAAAGGAGGAGCTGCGCCAAGCCGGAGACATTATGGCTGGCAAGCCCTTTCTGCTGCGCCGAAGGTTTACGGATCCAAAGTATGCTCAACTTGGCCAGCTGTGGGGTCCGGAGGATCCTTATATGGACTTAGCAGCAAGTGCGGCGGATGTCGTTGTGCACTTCTGGAGCCAGAAGGATCACAAGACGGAAGAGTTGTTTTGGTCTCAATTCCGTAGTCCGGAGCGTTCACTTCCGCTGACCGACCGGTTGGCCGAGTGGGCTGAGCTGAATAGGTTGTCCGGGCTTGCCATGACGGATATCGTGACTCATGTCTGGCCGGATAGGCCCAAGCCGAAGAGCTATTTTGGCTTATTGCAGCAATTTCTTGGGGCGGTGCCGCATATCAAGGCGATGAAGTGGTCGGCCTGCATGGAGGGTGCACGGATGGCGCTCGCCCGTGTGAAGACACATTGGACAGAGATGGATGTTGCGGCTGTTGCGACCCAGGGTTCGGATGAGAGCCGGTTACCCGCCAAGCACTATTTTGGGGAAGTTCTGCGTGGTGCTCGTGTAATAGAGTCGCAGTGCTAAAAAAATGTCACGTTCAAATGAACGTTTTATTTTGTAAAACAATGTTTACGATGTAAGCGCTTTTTATACTTGTGCGTTCAAGTATTGAAATATCTCCTATGCGGCCGTTTATGTATACGTGTGTATAACCTGAAAGATGGCAGTCGTCGGCTTCAGCCCCCACGCACAAGGTGCGGGGGTGTTCACACAAATAGCGCATTTTCACACTTAATCCGACGTCTCGGTCCTGTGAAGGAGGTGGTAGCGTAGCAAACGAGGCAACCGAACTATAATGCTTTATCACTTTCACTTAGCCATGGGAGTTCGAGGGCGGGACTACGACATAGCCCCTTGGGGCACCGTGCTATCCAAATTCGGGGCGCGTATGTGCCTGACCGGGAAACGGTCCTTCGTCAAAGCGGAGGAATTCTAAACATTCCTGTGGTCGATCGAGTGGTTGACCAGTCTTTCGCTGTATCATGGCAGTCATTTTTCAGCTTTCTCTACCGAGGTGCTCGCCCAGCCGAACTGGGGCACAATCGCAGTAGTTCTCCTGGTGCCGCATTAGCCGATGATACAGAACGTAAGGCAGCAAAACACAGGAGCCGGGCAAACCCAACATTTGACCAAAGACATGATTTTGAGCTGATGCATATAATGCCTAACTCGGGACGCCGAACACTCCCTAAGGTGTTCGGTCTTTATAATAACGGGCGGAACAATGCCCTAAGCCCCTAGTGTCCAAGTACGGGCGAGGTCCTCTGACGCGGCCGATGCCAAAACGTCAGTCTCCTCTCTGGTTACCATGAAAAACCAGGGGATTATAGCAACAAGAGATAGTAAAAAAGGTTTACGCAGGGTCTTAATCTGAAAAGAATCCTTGCAACGGGTCCCTACTGCACGTCTGCGCCTGTGTCTCCGTTGTGCCGTATCCTAGACGGGTGTGCATGTTGTTCATCTGTAAAAAGAGAGGAACTTAGTTTGAAAAGTAATCGTGCAAAAAGTGCATAAAAAATTGAAATATTGATAAATTAATAAAGCTGAGCCTATAGTAGCTCATAATTGCTTATATGCACAGCCCCTTGTGAAGGGGTGTGCGGCTAGGGAGCCCCTAGCTTATTTATTCCGGACTCGTCTAGCCGTGTCCGGGGTCTTTGAATGACCCTTTTAATGAAATGATGCCATGTGGACCGGGCATTTTAAGTGTAAGAGACGCATAATGTGATATTGCGTTAAAGCGGACAAAAGCTTCACGTCCCAATAGTGCTTGATAGCCACTTTTGAATGGGGCGACATGAAAGATTAGCTTTTCACGTCGGAAGTTGTCCGGTGACCTGAACACAACTTCTAGTAATAAGGAGCCTGTGCACTTGGCGTAAGGGCCTGGCGTCACTCCTTTAAAGGAAGTGCGGCTATGTCGAATTTTAGTAAGGTCTATCCCCAATTTGCGGATTGTGTTCGGATATAGTAGGTTTAACTCGCTGCCGCCGTCCATCAGGACTTGTGTAAATTGTAGTCCGTCGATTATAGGATCCAATATCAAAGCAGTCCATCCTGCATTTCAAACACTTCTGGAATAATCCAGGTGGTCAAAAGTGATTGGTTTTGACATCCAATCTCGAGGTTCCGCTGGGGTGGACCGTGCGACACCTGTCTTAGCGGGTGCCTTTTTTTTTTTCCGTACTATCACATGAAGTGAGTTTACTGCTTTGACTTTTTGTGGGAAAGTCTTTTGTTTTCCGGTGCTCTGCTGGTGGGGTTCGTCATCGTCCTCACTTGGCGCGTCGAACCCCTTGTGTTCGGCGTTGAGTCGGCCGGACTGTTTAAAAACCCAACAATCTCGGTGGGTGTGGTTCGCAGGCCTTCCGGAGGTACTGTGGATTTGACATATCCGATCCAAAATTTTGTTTAAGTTGGATAGCTCATCACTGTTGTCCTTGAGAGGCAGTGTTTTATTGTTTGGCCGCGAGCTTTTGAATCCGGCGTTGACCGCCATGTTCTTTGGGCTTTTTTCTTTATTCCGGTGTTGATCCTTTCTGCGCCGTGATTTTCTGTTTCCATCTCTGATCTCGGATGTACTCGGGTCACTGGTGCTGCATCTTGCTAGCCAGCTGTCTTCCCCCCACGCAAAAGCGGGTCATGAGGCTTGTTAACGCGGCCATTGTCCTCATCTTCTCTTGGCCGAGGTGTCTGGCCAGCCATTCGTCTCGGACATTGTGTTTAAAAGCTGCTAAGGCTTCCGCGTCCGGACAATCGACTATTTGGTTCTTTTTGGTAAGGAACATGTTCCAGAATTTGTGCGCTGACTCTCCGGGCTGTTGAGTTATATGACTTAGATCGTCTGCATCCGGAGGGCGGACATAAGTCCCTTGAAAATTTGCTCTAAACGCGTCCTCAAGCTCTTCCCAACTTCCAACAGTGTTTACTGGGAGGCTTTTGAGCCAATGTCGAGCTGGCCCTTTGAGCTTGAGGGGTAGATATTTTATGGCATGGAGATCATCTCCTCTAGCCATGTGTATGTGTAGTATGTAATCCTCTCATCCGCACTCCTGTGGTCTGTTGTTCCGTCAGATGCCTCTATGTTTATGGGTTTGAACCCCGCTGGAAATTCATGATCCAAAGACCTCATCAATGAAACATAGTGGGTGTGCGGCGCCTCAGATTTGGGTGTGCGCTGTCTTCAACACTTGGCGGTTTTGTGTTGCTTCTCGAGCCTCTTTTTGGCCCAGTAAATGGACTGGCTGGGCCATCTGCTTCCCGGATCATGAGTCGGCTCGTGTGCGGCCCCGCTCGTCGCTTTTGGTTCATCATCCGCCGCCTATCCAGCCAAAGGCCTCTTTGTTTTTATTTGTGGGGCTCTATGGCTTCCTCGTCAAATTCTGGCAGCAGCTTGCGCTTTGGGTAGTTTTTGCTTGGTGGCCATTGCCATATTTGTCTGCGGTCTTGAGTACTTTGCTCCACCTCATTACGAGTATGTCTTCCGCTGTTTTGAGCTTCCGTTTTTCTTCTTCGACTTCTTGCGGTGGCGATTTAGTCTTTTGTGAAGGTTCTTATGCTCGTGGTGTGTCCGCGTGAGGTCGTCTGGACTGTTGGTTTTGCGGGCATGGATTGATTATCCGATTCGCCTGTTCGGACGGTTGCTTGGTTGCATGTTCGCCGTCCATCGGGTCTCGCCTCGCTCTATTGCTGGGTCGTTAGGAATGCTGTTTTGTCGAGGCGGGGCTTAGGGCGGCGCGTCGCCGCTTTTGGTTGTTTATCGGCGGATTATCCTTTGCTGCGCCCGTTGTTCCTCGTTATCGCTTCCTTTTGGGGTATCCACCATATATACGTCATGTGTTGGGTGGTCTTCAAAGGCCCTCGTAGGCGCTGGTTCTTGATCGTCTCCGCATCGCCGCCCATACCGCCGATGTCTTCGGAGTCGTAGTCTAGCATGTCGGTTAGATCGTCGATAGTGGCTACACAGTGGGTGGTGGGTGGGCTTTGAATTTCTTCGTCGTCCGCATCCCAACCTTCCTGGCCGTAGTCCGGCCAGGGCTCTCCGGATAGCGAGAGATGCTTTAGCGATTTCAGGATGTCGCCAAAGGGTGAGTGCTGAAATATGTCCGCAGCGGTGAACTCCATGATCGGCGCCCAATCAGATTCGATTGGCAGGGGCGCAGGAGGTTCGGAGTCCGGCAGGGAGTCCGGCACCTCGGAGTCACGAGCTTTATAAGGGACGAGGTCAGCATTCGGCTCCATCTCCGTGGAAGTTGCAGCTCCCGAGGCGGTGTCCAGCCACCCGTCCTCGGTCTGCGCGATCGGCTCGGATCCATCGAAGATCGAGTCTCCGCGGATATCCGCCGTGAAGTTTAGGCTCACAAATCTGACCTGACGGCCAGGGGCGTAGCTTTCGATCTGCTCCAGATGGCCAATTGAATTGCCCGCAAAGGCCGCGCGAATACAAAGATCTGTCCGGGAGAAATGTCTTACCTCGGACGGCGTTGTTGTTGATTGAAGAAGCCATCAAGCCTATCGGTGCATACGAGGAACTCTCAATGAAAGCACCAATGTCGGTTTCAAAACCGGCGGATCTCGGTAGGGGGTCCCGGCATGCGTCTAGGCAGATGGTAATAGGAGACAAGGGACACGATGTTTTTACCTGTGTTCGGGCCCTCTCGATGGAGGTAAAACCCTACTCCTGCTTGATTGATATTGATGATATGGGTAGTACAAGAGTGGATCTACCACGAGATCAAGGAGGCTAAACCCTAAAAGTTAGCCTATGGTATGATTGTTGTAATGGTTGTTCGTCCTACGGACTAAAACCCTCCGGTTTATATAGACACCGGGGAGGGCTAGGGTTACACAGAGTTGGTTACAATGGTAGGAGATCTACATATCCGTATTGCCAAGCCTGCCTTCCACGCCAAGGAAAGTCCCATCCGGACACGGGACGGAGTCTTCAATCTTGTATCTTCATAGTCTTGGAGTCCGGCGGACGATGATAGTTCGGCTGTCCGGACACCCCCTAGTCCAGGACTCCCTCACTCCACCCACGAAGGGTCCACGAAGAAGCAACCTTGTCTATCCCACCATGGCCGTCGCCCACGAAGGACTTGCCTCTCTAGCGATAGATCTTCACGAAGTAGGCGATCTCCTTGCCCTTACAAACTCCTTGGTTCAACTCCACAATCTTGTCGGAGGCTCCCAAGTGACACCTAGACAATCTAGGAGACACCACTCTCCAAGAAGTAACAAATGGTGTGTTGATGATGAACTCCTTTCTCTTGTGCTTCAAATGATAGTCTCCCCAACACTCAACTCTCTCTCATAGGATTTGGATCTGGTGGAAAGAATATTTGAGTGGAAAGCAACTTGGGGAAGGCTAGAGATCAAGATTCATATGGTAGGAATGGAATATCTTGGCCTCAACACATGAGTAGGTAGTTCTCTCTCAGAAATGGTAAGTTGGAAGTGTAGGTTTGTTCTGATGGCTCTCTCCACGAATGAAGAGGAGGTGGAGGGTATATATAGTCTCCACACAAAATCTAACCGTTACACACAATTTACCAAACTCGGTGGGACCGATTCAACACACTCGGTCAGACCGATTTAGTAAACCTAGTGACCGTTAGGATTTTCGGTGGGACCGACATGCAACTCGGTAAGACCGATTTGGTTAGGGTTAGGGCATAACGTAATCTCGGTAAGACCGATCACACAAACTCGGTGAGACCGATTTTGGTAATAAGCTTTCCAGAGAGTTGGTCAGGTAAACTCGGTGGGACCGATTTGCTGTTTTCGGTGAGACCGAAATGTTACAAAAGCGAAACAGAGAGTTTACATTGCAATCTCGGTGGGACCGATCGCTCACTTCGGTTAGACTGAAACGTTACGAAGGGAAACAGAGAGATTACAATCCCATCTCGGTGAGACTGAGATCCCTATCGGTAGGACCGATTTTCCTAGGGTTTGTGGCAGTGGCTATGACAATAGAACTCAGTGGCGCCGGATAGAAAGAATCAGTGTGACCGATTTTTGGCTTTAGGTTTAGGTAATTTGTGGATGTGAGAAAGTAGTTGAGGGTTTTTGGAGCATATCACCAAGCACATGAAGCAAGAGGCTCATTAAGCAACACCTCATCCCTCCTTGATAGTATTGGCTTTTCCTATAGACTCAATGTGATCTTGGATCACTAAAATGTAAAATGAAGAGTCTTGAGCTTTTGAGCTTGAGCCAATCCTTTGTCATTAGTATTTTGAGGGATCCACTTTCATCATCCATGCCATGCCATTCATTGAGCTTTCCTGAAATAATAGTCTTGGAATAGCATTAGCTCAATGAGCTATATGTTGTTATGAATTACCAAAACCACCTAGGGATAGTTGCACTTTCAATCTCCCCCTTTTTGGTAATTGATGACAACATATAGATCAAATCTTCGACAAATGATAATAAGATTGAAAAACATCGTCGCTTTGAGAATTATGTGATAAGCAAGAGCTCCCCCTAAATTTGTGCATAGTTTAGGATTTGCTTTGGACTGCAAATGCACAAGGAACTAGGCTCATGGGTTACTCTTCCATGTCACATACATCTTGGTGGAGCGCTCAAAATGATAAAGATTGAATACATGCACTCATCACCAAGCAAAGTGAATGATCACATATGGATAGGTAAGATAATATCATCAAACATGCATAAGTATAGCTTATGATCAAACACATGATCATCAATGTCTCACAAAAACAGCATAGTATCTCAAGCAATCAAAAGCAAACAAAGTTTAACCACCAAAGCAAGAGAGAACAAAAGCAACACACACACTCTCTCTCTCTCGAAGCCTATGATCTATACATTTTCTCCCCCTTTGGCAACAAGTTACCAAAAAGTTCATAGAAAATGCATAGTGCTAGATCGACTCTCAGGCTTGATCTTCAGGTGGTGGTGTAGAGATGGCTCCTTGGACGAAAGCTTCAGTTGAAGTGGATGGAGCTGGAGGAGTTGGTGCTGGAGCTGGTTGCACTGGAGCTATAGGAGCTGTAGCTGGTGCAGATGATGTGGCTCTGGTGTCTGTCACAGGCACTGCAGCTGACCTCTAGCTCTAGGCACTCTGGAAAATACATTAGTGGTAGTCTTCCCTTCCTCTCTCGCATGTCATCCTCAGAGGTTCTCCACAACCGATCAATCTCGCCATTTTGACATCTAGATCATAGAATTTTTGTTCCATGATTCTTTCCAAGCTCTTTTGCTTTTGAGTGAGGGTGGCCAATCCCTTCTCAATCCTCAGTGTTGATGCTATCAAGTAACCAAGTTGCTCCTGGTTGTTCTTCAAAAAGTACTCAGATGCCTCCTCTTGAGTTGGCATCTTGGTAGCCTTCTCTCTCTTTGCCTTCTCCTTCTTCTCTTGAGCTTGTAATGATGATGGTTCATTCTCAATCATGACAACCTGATTGTCCTCAAAGTCGGATAGAGAGCAAAATGTTCCTTATCCAATAGATATTTTCCTGTGCCCATCTTTGAGTTAATCAACTCCTAAATCTGAGGGGCATACCCACAACTTCTCTTTTGGTCTGCTGCAGTCCTCTTAATGGTCTCAACCATAAGGCTCATGACCTTGAATTTCTGTGGCACATCAAACAAATGCAACATGTTGATTGCATGCCCTCTAATCATGTTGTGGTCACCAGACTTAGGCAACAGAGTGTGCCTTAGGATCCAGTTGATTGTTGGCAGCCCTGACAGAAGAAAGTGGACTGACCCAAACTTATGTGTCTCTATAGCTTTGTCTGGGATCTCCTTGTACATGTGTGCCATGGAATTGTGGTCCATCTTCTTCTTGGCATAGACATCCAAGTCATCTTCACTCTCCTTTGGGGCATTGATCAGTTTTGCCCATTCCTCAACGGTTGACTGGTACCTTTTACCTTCAGACATCCAAACTATCCTCCCATCTGGATAGAAGTGTGCTGTGGAGTAGAATTACATAATGAGTTCATCATTCCAGTTGGTGAGCTTTTGCCCAACAAAATCTGCAACTCCACAAGCAACAAAACTGCCTTGCACTCCAGGATAGTGTTCTTTGCTGAGGCATACTCCTTTTTGAGCACTACCTTCTTGGAGGTAGCCTCATCCTCTTCTGCTCTATAATCCTCATGCTCAGAATCTGAGGTTCTCTTCTTCCTTGTCCTGGTGGCAGCTTTAGGCAGATTGCTTGGGGTGCTCCTACTGCCTTCATCTGAAGTGCTAGAGGGACTAGTGCCCTCACTCATGTGATTGTGCTCTTCTGACCTGTTCTGACTATCACTTTGGTCTGACATGCTGCAAATCACTGACTGATGACCCTGTGAAGAGTTATAGATGAGATAGAGTGGATGAGCATCACAAAATGCAGAGATTTTTGCAAAAGAATGATTCAAAAATTCAGTTTTAGTTTTCCACAGAAAGCATTTCGGATCAATCAATTATCAAACTTGGTGATACCGAAGTAGTTTTGGAACCTAAACTGGTGAACTCGGTTGGACCGAGTCACAGTTTGGTGGCACCGAGACTGCTAGGGTTTCACAAAGTCCTAAAATTGGTCTCACCGATTAGCAATTCTCGGTCAGACCGAGAGTTACTAGTGCAATGGCGTTAGCCAAATCGGTGGGACCTAGTTTTTCAACTCGGTGGGTCCAAGATGGTTTCGGCGGAAACCTAACCCTAAATTTTCGAATCTCATCTAATCTAAGGATTGCATTGACTGGATAGGAGTGTTTCAATCGTGGCAAGAATCATTAAGAACACAATGTGCTAGGAATCGGACGAGGATAGCACTGTGATCTAGTCCATACCCTAGCTTGGCGATGAACTTGCTATGGCAGCAACGGCGGGGGTGAAATCCGTTGACGGCGGCGGAGACCAGCGACAAGAGGCGGCTGGCGACGAGGAGACGATCCAGAGCCCCTGATGGCAGAGCGAGCTATTGCGCGGGCGAAGAGGTTTGGAGAAATTTCCAAATTTTTGCCCGTGAGTATATATAGCCCGACCCTGTCGGTGTGACCGAGTGGAACAACTCGGTAGCACCGAGATGCATAACTGCGTATGCGCATTAAAGAACTCGGTGTGACCGAAAAGTTCAAATCGGTTGCACCGAGATTGAAAACCTAGATCGACTTAGTGATGTCGGTAGGACCGAAATGGAGGAATCGGTCAGACCGAGAATCACAAAGAAGTTTTGGAAGTTTAAGTCTGTGACGAATCGGGGACTCAAGTGCTCCTCACATAGAGTGGTTCGAATCTGACTTGATCAAATTTCGTGATGTAGCATGAATAGAGTTTGAGACGAGAAAAGCATAGATAGCTAGAGAAGGTTCCTAGGCATTCTTGTCCATCCACTTGGCAAAAAGAAAAAGAAGCCAATCAAGCACAGCAACAAGTGGATGTCCTCGAATGAGTAAAATGTGCAACCAACATGCTCACACAATAATATGGCAAATGAAATATGTGGCAAAACATGCACAACCAATTCTAGCATCTATCAAACAATTGGCGATGACTAGGTCATCTATATATGAGTATATTGACTTAGGAGTCAAATGAAAACATTTTATCATAGGTCATACTCATCGTTTAAGCTCAAGTGGGGTTACCACTTTTACATAATGCATTGATGTGTTCACACCATTAGAGTTGCTTTGACTCAATTCTTAGAGTTAAGCTCCCCCTAGATGTGAGATCCCCTTTTAGAGGGATGAACTAACCTTGGGTTTTGTCGATGATGACTTCATGTAGGTGTTGAAGATGTGGATGCTCAATGTTGATGTAGATCATTTGGAGCAATCCTTTGGAGTGAGTTGCACTTTCAACTTACCTACATGGGTTAGTCCCACAAGGAACAAACAAGAATATCCATAGACATAGAGTGAAGCATACACAAGATAATGTCCATGAAATCATTAGGTTACCTTGTCCCTTGCCTTACCAACATGAGGGTTTGTGACTCCTTGAACTAGTGGACGATGTGAAAGTTGATTGCACTTGTCGTTGCCAAAAAGATATGAGTGAAGAATGTTGGCGGAGTCACCCTCAAGAACTCTCTAGTTCTTCTTCTTCGGGATCCACATCATCTTGATGGGAATCCTTGGAGTTGTAGTTGTACTTAATGAAGTAGAACTTGACGTAGTCTTGGGAACCCACTTGACCAAGGCCTTAGGTGCTTCTTCAAATGCATCAATCTCTTCTTGAAGCTTGTCCTTGCCTTTGTTCTTGTGGTCTTGTGGTGGAAGATCATCTTGTGCTTGTGTTCCTTTGAAGGAAGTAGGATCATACTTCTCTTGTTGAGGAACAAACTTCGTCTGGGGGTATTGATCTTCTTCCCACTCAACTCCATTGGCATTGAACTTTCGCTCAAAACCAACACCTTGATTCTTCCGGTGCCTTCCTTGCTTTATACAATTTCCTCGAATTGCTTACTCTCGCAAGGCTCTTGTAAACACCTTTCTATAATTCCTTCAATAAGCTATTTTCTTGCTCAAGTGTAACTTGGCTAAGAGAATCATTAGTGGAATCAAGAGAACTACTAGAAGCAACAATATTGGATTTGACATTATTATTGTTACTACTAGAGGAAGGATCTTTCTTGTACTTGTTACTAGACTTGACTTGAGGCATGTAAGTAGATAAGAGTAAACGCTTGGCAATGTAAGAAGAACTTTTCTTACGGAGATCATCATTGATTGCTTTTAAGAACTAATGCTCTTGCTCAAGATTGAGCTTTTCAAAGCGTAACTTCTCATGAGCCCTTGAAAGTTCCCGATGATCTTCGAATATAGTTTCATGAGCTAACTTAAGAGTGTTTAGTTCTTTAGTTAGAAGCTCAATCTTCTCCTTATCATTGTCATTCGTTTTATCTTGATTAGCATGATTTATTGACGTTTCATCATAGTATTCATCACTAGAGTTGTCAACAAGTAAATCATCATCCACAAGTAAGTCATCTTCATCACTATTGAAATCAACATACTCAGGATGTGTTACCTTTGGACCTTTGGCCATGAAGCATCTTCCAATTCCTTCATTTGGTGAATCAAATATGTCATAGGAGTTGGTTGACACAAGTGCTAGACCGGCAACACCTTCATCTTGAGTATATTCGGAGTCAGAGTGATAGCTTCTCTCAGAGTGATTGTCGGAGTCGGAGCCGGATACCCATTCACCAACATGAGCTTGATGTCTTCGTTTTTTGTAGCTCCTTGATGACTTGTCCTTCCTTTCCGAATCCTTGCTTCTCTTTGAGGGTCTTCATTTATAACAATCATCTCTACTCCTCCTCTCTCTCGGTGGTGATTCTTCTCTTTTGCTTCTTCTTTTTGGCGAGTCTTCTCTTCTTTTGTAGGGTGCCGTACACTCATTGGAATAGTGTCCGGGTCTCCCACAATTGTAGCAAGTTTTCTCTCGACTAGAAGATCTTTTGTCATTGTAAGACCTTGACTTGGAGCTTCTTTCCTTGCTTCTACTCTTGTAGAATTTGTTGAAGTTCTTCACCGTTAAGCTCAATTCTTCATTGAAGTTTTGTTTCTCACTTGATGATGTGGGGGCTTCACTTGAGGCTTTGTAAGCACCACTTGACTTGTTGTGAAGTTCCTCCTTATCCTTAAGTGACATCTCATGAGCAACAATTCTTCCAATGACTTCGGTTGGCTTGAGAGCTTTGTAGTTTGGCATCATTTGGATCAATGTGCACACGGTATCATACTTTCCATCCAATTCTCTTAGGATCTTCTTGATGATGAATCTGTCGGTCATCTCTTCACTCCCTAAGCCGACAATCTCATTTGTGATAAGTGCAAGCCTAGAGTACATTTCAGCGACACCTTCACCATCCTTCATTTTGAACTTGACAAGCTGACTTTGGAGCACATCCAACTTGGATTCCTTGACGGAGTCGGTACCTTCATGCATATCAATCAAAGTATCCCAAATTTCCTTTGCATTCTCAAGACAGCAGATTTTGTTGAATTCTTTGTGGCATAATCCGTTGAAGATGATATCACAAGCTTGAGCGTTGTATTGCAGCATCTTCAATTCTTCCGCATTAGCTTCACGGTTCGGCTCTCTCCCATCAAAGAATTCACCTTGCAAGCCAATACAAATAATTGCCCAAACGGCGGGGTTATGACCGAGAATATGCATTTTCATCTTATGCTTCCAACTAGCAAAATTAGTACCATCAAAGTAAGGACCTCTACGGTGATAATTTCCCTTGCTAGACGCCATACTCTCCTAGGTTGTGAAACCAAGGCTATGACCACCAAAAGCTATGGAATCAAAGAAAATCGAGACCAAAGCTCTGATACCACTTGTAGGACCTTGAAGTATGTCTAGAGGGGGGTGATTAGACTACTTGACCAATTAAAAACTTAACCTTTTCCCAATTTTAGAGTTTGGCAGATTTTAGCTATCTTGGGACAAGTCAAGCAATCATCACACAATTCAAGCAAGCATGCAAAGAGTATATAGGCAGCGAAAATTAAAGCATGCAACTTGCAAGAAAGTAAAGGGAAGGGTTTGGAGGATTCAAATGCAATTGGAGACACCGATGTTTTTGGCGTGGTTCTTATAGGTGGTGCTATCGTACATCCACGTTGATGGAGACTTCAACCCACGAAGGGTAACGGTTGCGTGAGTCCACGGAGGGCTCCACCCACGAATTGTCCACGAAGAAGCAACCTTGTTTATCCCACCATGGCCGTCGCCCACGAAGGACTTGCCTCACTAGCGGTAGATCTTCACGAAGTAGGTGATCTCCTTGCCCTTACAAACTCCCTGGTTCAACTCCACAATCTTGTCGGAGGCTCCCAAGTGACACCTAGCCAATCTAGGAGACACCACTCTCCAAGAAGTAACAAATGGTGCGTTGATGATGAACTCCTTGCTCTTGTGCTTCAAATGATAGTCTCCCCAACACTCAAATCTCTCTCATAGGATTTGGATCTGGTGGAAAGAAGATTTGAGTGGAAAGCAACTTGGGGAAGGCTAGAGATCAAGATTCATATGGTAGGAATGGAATATCTTGGCCTCAACACATGAGTAGGTAGTTCTCTCTCAGAAATGGTAAGTTGGAAGTGTAGGTTTGTTCTGATGGCTCTCTCCATGAATGAAGAGGAGGTGGAGGGGTATATATAGCCTCCACACAAAATCTAACCGTTACACACAATTTACAAAACTTGGTGGGACCGATTCAATAGACTCGGTCGGACCAATTTAGTAAACCTAGTGACCGTTAGGATTTTCGGTGGGACCGACATGCAACTCGGTAAGACCAATTTGGTTAGGGTTAGGGCATAATGTAATCTCGGTAAGACCGATCACACAAACTTGGTGAGACCGATTTTGGTAATAAGCTTTCCAGAGAGTTGGTCAGGTAAACTCGGTGGGACCGATTTGCTCTTTTCGGTGAGACTGAAATGTTACAAAAGGGAAATAGAGAGTTTACATTGCAATCTCGGTGGGACCGATCGCTCACTTCGGTTAGACCAAAACATTACGAAGGGAAACAGAGAGATTACAATCCCATCTCGGTGAGACCGAGATCCCTATCGGTAGGACCGATTTTCCTAGGGTTTGTGGCAGTGGCTATGACATTAGAACTCGGTGGCACCGGATAGAAAGAATCGGTGTGACCGATTTTTGGCTTTAGGTTTAGGTCATTTGTGGATGTGAGAAAGTAATTGATGGTTTTTGGAGCATATCACCAAGCACATGAAGCAAGAGGCTCATTAAGCAACACCTCATCCCTCCTTGATAGTATTGGCTTTTCCTATAGACTCAATGTGATCTTGGATCACTAAAATGTAAAATGAAGAGTCTTGAGCTTTTGAGCTTGAGCCAATCCTTTGTCATTAGTATTTTGAGGGATCCACTTTCATCATCCATGCCATGCCATTCATTGAGCTTTCATGAAATAATAGTCTTGGAATAGCAGTAGCTCAATGAGCTATATGTTGTTATGAATTACCAAAACCACCTAGGGATAGTTGCACTTTTAGCCCCTAATTTTTTTTCTTGACGTATTGAATAATCCTTCAGTTAAATTGCCAATGGAGGAGGATCTTTCTATTCCTGACCTGGAGGCGCAGTTGGTGGCGGCTCTCCACGCCATCCCGGATTGGACAGTTCCATATTTGGCTTATATGATCCGGGGAGAGTTACCCGAGGATGGAACTTTGGCCAGGCAAATAACCCGGCGGTCTAAGTCCATGACCATTGTTAATGGCGAGTTACACCAATGCAGTGTCACAAGCGTGTTCCAGCACTATGTTTCTCCTGAAGAGGGTCGTGAGATTCTAAGGGAAATTCATGAAGGAGATTGTGGCCATCACGCAGGCTCTAAATCTCTTGTGGCTAAATCTTTTCGTCATGGGTTTTATTGGTTGACGGCTCATGCTGATGCGTAAGATCTGGTTAGCAAGTGTGATGGCTGTCAGAAATTTTCTAGATGAGCTCATGTGCCGGCTCAAGAATTGAGGATGATTCCAATTACTTGGCCATTTGCAGTCTGGGGGCTTGATATGGTCAGTCCTTTCCAGAGGTCTAAGGATAAGAAGACCCACCTCTTGGTGGCGATTGACAAGTTTACCAAGTGGAATGAAGCAGAGCCAGTCAGTAAATGTGATGTAGCAACAGCGGTTCAATTCATGAAAAAAGTAATCTTCTATTTTCGTTACCCTCATAGCATCATAACCGATAATGGTACTATCTATCCAAGGGTGCTATGAAAGAATTCTGTCAGCGAGAGCATATTCGTCTTGATGTCTCATCTGTAGCTCACCCCAGTCCAATGGCCAAGCTGAAAGGGCCAATCAAGAAATCTTGAGAGGGATAAAACCCCGGCTCATGGTCCCTTTTCAAAGGATGCTAGGTTGATGGGTTGAGGAGTTAGCCTCAGTGTTATGGAGTATCAACACCACCCCCAATAGATTAACGGGTTACACGCCCTTCTTCATGGTCTATGGGGCAGATGCGGTTCTTCCAAGCGATATCCGTCATGACTCGC
Organism: Aegilops speltoides; assembly: GCA_021437245.1. Classification (NCBI taxonomy): domain Eukaryota; kingdom Viridiplantae; phylum Streptophyta; class Magnoliopsida; order Poales; family Poaceae; genus Aegilops; species Aegilops speltoides. Next base: position 396,093,501 of record CM038144.1, read on the forward strand.
CTTGGGTGACGGCTTATGTTAAAGCTGTTAATGAAAAAGCATGTCAGGATGCTCTTGATCTGTTGGATGAGGAGCGTGACCTTGCGGCTCATTCGACAATATACCAGCAAGATCTACGTCGCTATCATAGCCGCCGGGTTAAGACCCGAACCTTTCAAGAAGGCGACTTGGTGCTCCAGCTGATACAAGATCAAACAAATACGCATAAACTATCCCCACCTTGGGAAGGACCTTTTGTGATCAGCAAGAACTCGAACAATGGGTCATACTACCTTATTGATGTTCGAGAACACAAGGATTCACGTACGTCGGAGGAGGAGACCCGCCGACCGTGGAACATCGCTCATCTTCGGCAGTATTACACTTGAGCCACCGGCTCTTGTGATGTACATACTTTCTTCAGCATATATATTATGATCACTATAATAAATCCGACATCCCTGATAATTCAGGGCCTCTGTCATTTCATTTCCAAGTATCTGAGCCTTTATTGTTTGTTCATAAGGTCACTAGGGGGCTTCCTACTCAATGAGCATAGCTATGCTTACCCTCTTGATCTGGCTTACATGTCGTTTTATAGGTCACTTCAGGGCTTCCTGCTCAATGAGCATAGCTATGCTTACCCTCTTGATCAAGCTTACATGCCTTGTTATTGGTCACTTGGGGGCTTCCTGCTCAATGAGCATAGCTATGCTTACCCTCTTGATCAGGCTTACATGCCTTGTTATTGGTCACTTGGGAGCTTCCTACTCAATGAGCATAGCTATGCTTACCCTCTTGATCGGCTTACATGCAAGGTGTAAACACAAAATTCCGGGTTATCCTGCCTGTATGTTGTTGTTACTCTGCCCAGGTAATCCTGGAATGACCCACCATACTCTTGACAGACAATATTTTTAATAAGACACTGGACTTGTTAAAGTTAAAACAACGGTTTGTATGTGAGGACCGGCTTACAGGTGTGCAAGGATGAACTCAGTGGCCGTGCGGCCCATGAAAGCACTTGAGTTTTTGGCTTGGCGGCCTATGAAAGCCTTGTTTTTCTAAATTTTTTGCATTCATATCCCTCTTCCATGTGAACATATGGTTTTCACAATTCAGGCCATGTAGCCTTAATACTACGGCCCATACTTGAGCATATTGGGTTAATAACCCGCCCTGATAAGCAGACTTTGAAGTCACCAGGATGATTTTCTTTGAATAACTTCAAGCCATGATCTTTTATGTTTACGGGTTAATACTCATGCTAGATTACAATTATAACAGTGTCATTATGATATCAGTCTACATGTATGACTTTTCATATTTGAAGGAATATTAGGGGTTTTTATAACCCGCCCTGGTTACAGACTTTAAGTCGCCAGAGTATATTATATTGGAAATTGTGACCCGCCCTGGCTTAAACCGCTAGGGTGTATGATGTTTAGCATGTGTGCAGGGACATTGGGAATAATATTATAACTAGCAGAGATGATGATATTTCCTACAAGTTCATCAGTGGCACATAAAATATTTCATCGGTAGTAAAAAGGCTAAACATGCACGATGGCATGACGGATCATTGTTTCTACTAGCCTATTACAAGGCTTGCCCAAGCCCACAGGATTCAGAGTTTTTCAAAAGAAGCACTATGCCATAGTCTGAGTCGCCCCTTGGATTAATTGTTTTGGTTCTGGAGAGTCGAAGACTCCGGGTTACCCTGCGCTGGTTCTTCTTCTCCATCCATCGTCTGGAAGTCAGGTGATGTCCAGTCGATGCCAGTTAAGGATTGAAACACAGCTTCATCATCTATAAGTGTGGACGGATCAACATCAGGAGCAAAATTATGCTTACGTATTGGAGGGATGAGATCAACAACTTCATAAGCCGGCGCTTTCAGTTTTGCGTTTTCCATCGTGTAAGCCGCCTAATATCTGGACAGATCAGTTTCCTCGGCTAGCTAGCTTGCCAGGGGACGCATCTCCTTTACACAATTGGCGAAGTCTTTCTCATCAAAGGGAGACCCATCTTCTTTGAGACTTGCACAGCCAGTAGCCATCTCTTCCGGGTCTAGCTCTGCCTGCCATGCTTTCACCCGGCTCAAAGCAGTAATAGCACCAGCTCTGGCGGATGATCGCTTTATCTCTTCAATTCTTTGGGGCATGATAGATAGTTTGTCTAGTACCTCCCTGATGAGTGAAGGAGGTTGTTTACTATGCGAGATGGCCGCTATGGTTCGCTGAGTGCCTGTGTACAGCTGTTCCACCAAAGTGTAAACCGCCTTCCGCTTCATCAAAATGTCCTGGCCAAGGTTGGCACTCCCGAGGCCTGTTAAATAAGCACGCAGATAAGTCGTCAGGCGGGTTAAAAGTTAAAAATTGGAAATGGTTAAAGCATCCTGAATTACTTACCAAAGATAGCAGCTGTCATCTGTGAAATATGGTGTTTTAAGCCGGTCAGTTCTGCAGTGGTCTCTTTCAAAGAAGATTCAGCAGTCTCTGCTCTTTGCACTAAGGCAGCCTTCTCCTCATCCCAGGTGGTTCTTTCTGTGGAAAATGCAGCTCTGAGCTTCTCGTTCTCCTCCAGGCTGAACTTAAACTTGGAGTCAACTTTGCGTGTTTTAGCTTCTTGATGCTCAAGCCTAGTCTTTAAATAGCCTAATTAGGTTTCTGCCTGAGTGAAGGCCTCCTACAAGTAAGAGTTAAACAATCATAAACAAATTTGTCAGGGAAAAATATACATACAAGTCCCAAGCCCTTTGCAAGCAAAGCACTCAGCACTTGGGGGCTAATGTGTGAGAAAGTTCTTTTCACTTTGAGTTGCAGGAGATCCGGCTCATCTTTCTTAGATAAACCGGCCTATGAGGGTTATGAGGTGAAGTTCTATTTTTGAGGATAATAAAAATGATCTGACTCATCTTTATCAAGAAAAGCCGGTTCATGGGGGCTATGGCTCGAAAATTTGCTATGACATATTGATTAAAGTCTTTACCATACTCAACAAATCTTTTCCTATGGCTAAGACTTGGGGGATGGATGATTGTATAGACAAAGGAAGTGAATGTTCATACCTCATATTTCTGTCGCATCTTCTTGATTATGTCTGCCTCGAGATCACGACCAGGATGCAGTTGACTGAGATAGCGAGAGAATAATTCATTGACGCCCAAGTGTGAGTAGTTGACAATATCAAACTTGGCTTTGCTCCTTTCAACTAATTCTTCCTTGGCAGAGTGTTTGGCCAGAACGGTAGGATTCCCCGGCTCTACATAACTAGTGCAAGTAATCAAGACATCTTCAGCATCTTCCTGGGTAGGCTTGATGGGGCTTGGCGGCTTAGCACCCGATGGGTCAAGGCTCATGGGATCCACGGGTGGCGGGTCATCAGCAGTGTCCTTAGGGTTCTGAGCTGAGGCTTCAAATGCTGGCATTTGTTTCTCCGGTTCATGGACATTAGGGTCTTCAGCCGGTTTGTTCATCTTCAGTTTCTTGCTTGGTTTTTCTATACCACTGAAAATAAAAAAATGAGGATGTAAGTATATCAGTTCACAGGTATGAAAGCAAGAAAGTTAAAATATCATTAGCTAGGGGCAATCTTGAAACTAGGCATGTCGGTCTGAGAAGAGTCGCCAAAGGATGAATGAGGAGTTCCCTTATAAATTGAGTTGGAAGGATTAAGTGGGTGACGAATTAGACCCGCTTTTGGATAAAGGGGGATTGAATTCTGAGGCACCTCTTTTCCACGTTTGCGAGGGACTCATGTATTGGGTAAGCCGGCAAAAATGTCTCCACCCCCACCGTTCCCGGTTGTGTGTCGGGCCTCATGTTGTTGTTTCTTCAAAATAAAGTTTGGATCCAAGTAAGCTAAAGGGTGAGAAAACCTTACTTTCCGGGTCAATTATCGAACTTTCTGTCTTGGCAAAGGCTCTGAGTCAGAGGAAATAATAGTTACCTATTCAATGTCTTATTAACTAGTCTCCACATCATCCTGAGAGGAGTCAGCGTCAATAAGATGCATAAAAAAGGAATCAAGAGAATCAAGTTCTACCTCCGACTCATTCTCCAGGGAAAATAGCTCTGATGTGTCTGATTTCTTCTTGTTCTTCTTTGAGGCCTTGCTCTTTGCTCTGACCTTTTTGGCCGGTTTCTCTTGTAACTTCTTGCTCCAGAAGGCAGAGTCGGCCTGCGTAAACCAAATGAAGATAAGGAGTATGCAGTTTTACACAATGATGAGTAAAGTAAATGGGTTTGAACACTTACATCTGGAGTCGGGTTAATAGTGCAGAAGGGATTCAACCCCGCCTTGCTGCAGCTCTCTTAACTTTCCCAAGTAGCGTTTTGGTCATTTCGTTGATCGCCTTGTCATCCAGACACACTTAATAGTGGAGATGTGGATCTTTGACATCACCAGTATATGCACACATCAAACCAGGCCGGTGGCTCAAAGGTACGATCCTCCAAGCGACCCAGCAATGGACCAGATCAACACCAGTTAATCCATTAGCCAGCAAGGCCCTTACCTTCGAAAAGGTGGGCATATACTTAGCCGTTCAGCAGTGCTAAGCCAGTCCGGAAGTGGATATTTTGGGCTAAGCCGGCAGTCACGGAAACCCGGCAGAGGATTTTCATCAGATGGGACGTGTCTTGGCAGTAAAACCAAGTCTGCTTCTAGTCTTTAGGGTGACTGGGAAGTGCGGCCGAAGGGAAGATAGCATCTCTTCATCTTTGAATTGAGATTTGATACGTCTCCAACATATCTATAATTTTTGATTGCTCCATGCTACTTTATCTACTGTTTTGGACTATATTGGGCTTTATTTTCCACTTTTATATTATTTTTGGGACTAACCTATTAACCGGACGCCCAGCCCAGAATTGCTGTTTTTGCCTATTTGGTGTTTCAAGAAACGGAATATCAAACGGAGTCCAAACGGAATGAAACCTTCGAACGTGATTTTATCACCGAACGTGATCCAGAGACTTGGACCTGCTCCAAGGAACAAAAGAGGCGGTCACGAGGGTGGGGGCCCCTGCCTCGTGCCCCCTGTTGCTCCAGCGACGCTTCTTCCTCCTATATATACCTACATATCCCCAAACGATCGTAAGCAGAGCCAAAACCTAATTCCACCGCCGCAACCTTACAGATCCACGAGATCCCATCTTGGGGCCTGTTCGAGCTCCACGAGGGGGCATCCACCACGGAGGGCTTCTACATAACCACCATAGCCCCTCCGCCGGTGTCAAACCGCGGATCTCGGTAGGGGGTCCCGAATCTGTCGCCTAGGCGGATGGTAACAGGAGACAGGGACACGATGTTTTTACCTGTGTTCGGGCCCTCTCGATGGAGGTAAAACCCTACTCCTGCTTGATTAATATTGATGATATGGGCAGTACAAGAGTAGATCTACCACAAGATCAAGGAGGCTAAACCCTAGAAGCTAGCCTATGGTATGATTGTTGTAATGGTTGTCCGTCCTATGGACTAAAACCGTCCGGTTTATATAGACACGTGAGAGGGCTAGGGTTACACGGAGTCGGTTACAATGGTAGGAGATCTACATATCCGTATTGCCAAGCTTGCCTTCCACGCCAAGGAAAGTCCCATCCGGACACGGGACGAAGTCTTCAATCTTGTATCTTCATAGTCTTGGAGTCCGGCCGATGATGATAGTCTGGCTGTCCGGACACCCCCTAGTCCAGGACTCCCTCAGTAGCCCCTGAACCAGGCTTCAATGACGACGAGTCCAGTGTACATATTGTCTTCGGCATTGCAAGGCGGGTTCTTCCTCCGAATAATTCATAGAAGATTGTGAACACCAGGATAGTGTCCGGCTTTGTAAAATAAATTCCACATACCACCGTAGAGAGAATAATATGTACACAAGTTCAATCTGCTGACGTATTTTGTGGTGTGACGTCACGCCACTACCAAGCCTTTACTTGAATCGTTTTTATTATACCACCTCAGCGCGTTTAGCGAAGCGGTTTCCTTGGCACGTCTTATCGAAGCAGAGATCGTGTTCCCCTTATTCCAGGATTCCCATCAATACGGATGTGGGTAACCCAACCGCGCCCGCTGCCACGCCTCCTCTATCAAAGGCGAGTCCCAAACGGTCATGGGGACAGCTCTTGGTATTCTCCCTCTTTATAATGGGACCAAGGCTCATTTCTTTTCTTCAATCCTCAATCGAATCTGCCCCTCACCCTGAGTTCCAACACCCAGAGCCCCAGATTCGAGCTCCTCAGACCTTCAACGATGTCCGGCTCTGACCTACAGGGCCGGTGGATGCCCTCCTCCGTCACGGAAGAGGACGTGCAAAAGCTGAGAGAAGCCAGGTACCTGACCTACGACATTTCACATAGGTTGCCCGCCAAAGGGCAAGTCATTCCTACTCCCGAGCCCGGCGAAAGCGTCGTGTTTGTGTCCCACCTTCGTCGGGGTTTAGGCTTCCCGATGGATCCTTTTGTGAGAGGGCTCATGTTTTACTATGGGTTGGAATTCCATGAGTTGGCTCCGGAGTCCATCCTCCACATCTCATCATTCATTGTCGTCTGTGAAGCCTTCCTCCGCACTGCCCCTCACTTCGGTTTGTGGCTCAAAACCTTCAACGTGGAGCCGAAGATAATCGAGGGGCGTCAAGCAGAGTGCGGCGGGGCGGTTGTAAGCAAGAGGGCCGATGCTCCATGGCTCGAGGGCTCTCTCCAGGAGGAGCTCGGCTTGTGACAACAGGAGTGGTTTTATATTACCGCTCCCAGGGGCAGCAGGCAGAAGCCGCCGCCCATCTTCCGCTCGGGCCCCCCACGACGGTTGATGTCGTGGGTTAACCAAGGGCTCAACTGGGGGCCGTCAAAGGACGTACCCCTATTGCAGGGCCGGATTCGAGACCTCCAAGAGAGGGAGATCAATCTGGTCATGGTGATGCAGGTTATGCTGATTAGGCGTCTTACGCCAAGAACGCCGCCCTCTCCGGCTATGGGAATTAATCCGAGGGACCACGAGTTCTCCAACACTTCATGGGTACGACACCCGTGGAGATGTACAAATTGTTCTTCGGATCACAAGAGGTGTGTCCGGAATTGACCGAGGTCGCCGTCCTAAGCTGCAATCGCCCTGATACACAAGTAAGTAGCTTTGTGTCCGGACATACCGTTCGTTTGCATATCTTGGATTTGCCTTTTAACCAATTGTCCTCTGAACAGGAGTGGATAGCGCAAGCAAAACTGATATGGTGTCCGGCCCCCCTCCCGGAGACCACGCCGGATCCCGTGTTGGTCAAGATTTGGAGGTTGCGCCGGAGGAAGGTGAAGGGGAAAACAGAGAAACTACCGCTCTACCAAGGAGGCTTTGAGAAATGGGGATCGAGAATCCCTCCTTCCAAGGGGAGAAGAGGACCGCCTGAAACCCGGAGGCCAAGGCCTCAAAGCGGGGGAAGAGATCTTCACCGGAGGGTCCTGCGTCTGGGGAAGCCCCGGCCGCACCCTCTCCCCCAAGGGATCAGCCCTCCAGCGAGCCGTAAGTAGAAAAAGGGGAGTTTTGCAATAAGGGACATCCCTATTTTTGCTTCTGAGGATAACCGAAGTTTTTACCTTGTAGTTCGGATCTCCGTCCTTCTCAGCTGAGCTCGTCTTCGGGGGACCTTCGTCCGGAGATGATGGAGAGCGAAACGCCTCCATCTGCCGCACCGTTAGGCAGGGAGGACGACCCTGAGGTGTCGTCATGGAGGGTATCCCCGAGTCCGGCAGGGCTAGAGAGTTCGGCACCAACTGGTGTACGGCCGGGGGAGCTGAAGGATCTGCTTGAGAAGGCGTCTATCTCAAGAGGTCACCGTACGTTGATGAGTACGGTGATTGAAAGAATTTCATCCGCCGAAGGCGGGTTGTATGATGCCGTCAGAAGTTTGCTGGCGGGGTTTGAGGTACGTAAAAATGACAAACCTTTTGACAGTTTTACACATAAAGCGCGCCCTGTATGGATAGTAGCCCCTGAGACTCGGTATGTTGTCAAAAGCGACAGCGTGCCAAGGATCATAATCTCAGGTATTAATTCTCGCCTTTCCTACACAGGTGGCGGATAGTCCAGTGGCCAGCCGGACTGATGGAGTTGCTGAATTAAAGCGGCAACTCGACGTTGCCGATGTGGACATCGCGCTAGTCAATAAACGACTTCACGAGTCACAAGGTAGGTTGTTTCTCCGTGGTCACCTAGTTAGGGAGCTGATGCTCACTCCTTACAACATGTATGCTTAATGCAGATGGTGCCGCTGCTATGGAGGACCTTCGAGCAAAGCTTTCTCAAGCCAAGGAGCAGGCCCGAAGGAGTGATGCGGCTGCCTCTAAGGCGGCCGAAGAGCTAGAAGCCGAAAGGGCTGCTCACTGCCGAAGCAGGGGGGAGTTGGCCGAAATGGCTGTGAAGCTGAAAGATGTAGCCGACCGCTATGAGGTTCTTGAAAAGGAACGCCGAGCGGAGCAAGAAGACCTGAAGAAGGCCACCGCCGAAGCCAAGGATGCCCGTTCTGCAATGAGGGCTATAAAGGAGGAGCTACGTCAGGACGGAGACATTGCGGGTGGCAAGCCCTTTCTGCTGCGCAGGAAGTTCACAGATCCGAAGTATGCTTAGCTTGGCCAGCTGTGGGGTCCGGAGGATCCTTATATGGATTTAGCGGCGAAAAGCGGCAGATCTTTGTTGTGCACTTCCAAGTCAAAAGGATCACGAGACGGAAGAGCTTTTTTGGTCTCAATTCCACAGCCCGGAGCGTTCACTTCCGTTGACCGATCGGCTGGCTGAGTGGGCTGAGCTGAATAGATTGTCCAAACTTGCCATGACGGATGTAGTGGCTCATATCTGGCCGGATAGGCCCAAGCCGAAGAGTTATTTTGGCTTATTGCAGCAATGGGGCGGTGCCGCATATCACGGCGATGAAGCGGTCGGCCTGCATAGAGGGTGCACGGATGGCCCTCGCCCGTGTGAAGACATACTGGACGGATATGGATGCCACCGATGTTGCAACCCGGGGTTCGGACGAGAGCCGGTTACCCGCCGAGCACTATTTTGGGGAAGTTCTGCGGGGTGCTCGTGCAATAGAGTCGCAGTGCTCAAAGAATGTCATGTTCAAATGATCTTTATGATATGTAAAATGATATTCATAATATAAGTGCTTTTTATACTTGTGCATTCAAGTATTGAAATATCTCCTGTGCGTCCGTTAATGTATATTTGTGTATAACCTGAAAGATGGCAGTCTTCGGCTTCAGCCCCCATGCACACGGTGCAGTGGTGTTTGCAAAATAGCGCATTTTCACACTTAATCCAACGTCTTGGTCCTGTGAAGGAGGTGGTAGCGTAGCAAACGAGGCAACCGGACTATGATGCTTTATCACTTTCACTTAGCCATAGGAGTTCGAAGGTGGGGCTACTATATAGCCCCTAGGGGCACCGCGCTCTCCGAATTCGGGGCGCGTATGTGCCTGACCGGGAAACGGTCCTTCGTCAAAGCGGAGGAATTCTAAACATTCCGGTAGTCGATCGATTGGTTGACCAGTCTCTCTTTGTATCATGACGATCAGTTTTGGCTTTTCATCGAGGTGCTCGCCCGGCGAACCGGGCACAATCGCGAGAGTTCTCCGGTGCCGCGTTAGCCGATGATACTGAGCGTAAGGCAGCAAACAACAGGAGCCGGGCAAACCCAACATTTGACCAAAGACATGATTCGGAGCTGATGCATATAAGGCCTAACTCGAGACGCCGAACACTCCCTAAGGTATTCGGTCTTTATGATAGCAGGCGTAACAATGCCCTAAGCCCCTAGTGTCAGTGCACAGCGAGAATTTCGACGCGCCGATGCCAAAACGCCAGCCTCCTCTTTGGTTATGGTGAAAAACCGTGGGATGTGAATCAACAAGAGACAGTAAGAAAGGTTTACGCAGGGTCTTAATCTGAAAAGAATCCTTGCCACGGGTCCCTGCTGCATGTCTGCGCCTGTGTCTCCGTTGTGTCGTATCCTGGACGGGTGTACACGTTGTTCATGCGCAGCCCCTTGTGAAAGGGTATGCGGCTAGGGAGCCCCTAGTTTATTTATGCCGGACTCGCCTAGCCGTATCCGGGGTCTTGAACGACCTTTTAATGAGATGATGCCGCGTGGACAGGGCATTTTAAGTGTAAGAGACGCGTAGTGCAGTATTGCGTTGAAGCGGGCGAAAGCTTCACGTCCCAATAGTGCTTGATGGCTACTTTCGAATGGGGCGACATGGAAGATTAGCTTTTCACGATGGAAGTTGTTGGGTGATCCGAACACAACTTCTAGTAGTAAGGAGCCCGTGCACTTGGTGTAAGGGCCTGGCGTCACTCCTTTGAAGGAAGTGCGGCTATGGCGAATTTTAGTAGGGTCTATCCCCAACTTGCGGATTGTGTCTGGATATAGCAGGTTTAAATCGCTGCCGCCATCCATTAGGACTTGTGTAAATTGTAGTCCGTCGATTATAGGATCCAATATCAGAGCAGTCCATCCTGCGTTTCAAGTACTTCTGGAATAATCCAGGTGGTCGAAAGTAATTGGTTTTGACATCCAATCTTGGGATTCAGCTGGGGTGGATCGTGCGACGCGTACTGTAGCGGGTGCCGCACTATTGTTCCGTATAATCACATGAAGTGAGTTTACTGTTTTAACTTCTTGTGGGAAAGTCTTTTGTTTTCCGGCGCTCTGCTGGTGGGGTTCGTCGTCGTCCTCGCTTGGCGTGTCGAGCCCCTTGTGTTCGGCGTTGAGTCGGCCGGACTGTTTGAAGACCCAAGAATTTCGGTGGGTGTGGTTTGTAGGCTTCCCGGGGCTACTATGGATTTGACATATCCGATCCAAAATTTTGTTGAGGTTGGATAGCTCGTCACTGTTGTCCTTAAGAGGCAGTGTTTTGTTGTTCGGCCGCGAGCTTTTGAATCCGGCGTTGACCGCCATGTTCTTTGGTCCATTTTCTTTGTTTCGGCGCTGATCCTTTCTGCGCCGTGATTTTCCATTTGCATCTCTGATCTCGGATGTACTCGGGTCGCTGGTGCTGCATCTTGCCAGCCAGCTATCTTCCCCCGCGCAAAAGCGGGTCATGAGGCTTCGTTAGCGGCCATTGTTCTTAGCTTTTCTGGCGAGGTGTGCGGCGAGCCATTCGTCTCGGACGTTATGTTTAAAAGCTACTAGGGCTTCGGCGTCCGGACAGTCGACTATTTGGTTCTTTTTGGTGAGGAACCTATTCCAGAATTTGTGTGCTGACTCTCCGGGCTGTTGGGTTATGTGACTTAAATAGTCTGCATCCGGAGGGCGGACATAAGTCCCTTGAAAATTTGCTCTAAACGCGTCCTCGAGCTCTTCCCAACATCCAATGGTATTTTCTGGGAGGCTTTTGAGCCAATGCCGGGCTGGCCCTTTGAGCTTGAGGGGTAGATATTTTATGGCGTGGAGATCGTCTCCTCTAGCCATATGTATGTGTAGGATGTAATCCTCAATCCAGACTCCGGGGTCTGTTGTTCTGTCGTATGCCTCTATGTTTACGGGCTTGAATCCCGCTGGAAAATCATGATCCAGCACCTCATCGGTGAAACATAGTGGGTGTGCGGCGCCCCTGTATTTAGGTGTGCCGTTATCTTGGAACACTCGGCGTGTTGTGTTGCTTCCTGGGGCCCCTTTTTTGGCCCATAAATGGATCTGACCAGGCCATCTGTTTTGCGAGGATCTTTATGTGTGTCATGTGCCGGCTTGTGTGCGGCGCCGCTTGCCGCTCCTGGCCTTTCATCTGGTCGTCTATCCGGCCAGGCGGCCTCTTTGCTTTTTGATTGTGGGGTCTCTACGGCCTCCTCGTCGAATTCGGGCAGCAGCTTGCGCTTCGGGTAGCTCTTTGCTTGATGGCTATTGCCGTATTTGTCCGCGGTCTTGAGTACTTTGCTCCACCTCATTATGAGTATGTCTTCCGCTGTTTTGAGCTTCCGTTTATGCTTCTTCAAACTTCTTGCAGTGGCGACAAGCCTTTTGTGAAGGTTCTTATGCTCCGGTGGTGTGTCCGGCGTGAGATCGTCTGGACTGTTGTTTTCGCCGACGATGGGTTGATTGTCCGATTCATCCTGTTCGGATGGTTGCTTGGTTGCACGTTCGCCGTCCACTGGTTTGCCCTGCTCTACGGCTGGGTCATTATGGGTGCTGTTGTTATCGAGGCGGGAATTGGGGCGGCGCTTGCGTCGCCGTTTTGGTTGTTTTTCGGGGGAATTATCCTTCGTCGCGTCCCGTTGTTCCTCATTATCGCTCCCTTTTGGGGTGTCCACCATATATATGTCATGAGTCCAGGTGGCTTTCCAGTGTCCAGTAGGCACTGGTTCTTGGTCGTCTCCGGCATCGTCGTCCATACCGTCGATGTCTTCGGAGTCGTCGTCTAGCATGTCTTTTAAATCGTCGACAGTGGCTACAAAGTGGGTGGTGGGTGGGCTTTGAATTTCTTCATCGTCCGTATCCCAACCGCCTTGGCCGCAGTCCGGCCAGGACTCTCCTGATAACGAGAGATACTTTAGCGAATTCAGGATGTCGCCAAAGGATGAGTTCTGAAAGGTGTCCGCGGCGGTGAACTCCGTGAACGGCGCCCGACCGGATTCGATTGGTAAGGGCGCAGGAGGTTCGGAGTCCGGCGAGGAGTCCGGCACCTCGGAGTCACGAGCTTCACAAGGGACAAGGTCAGTATTCGGCTCCATCGCCGTAAAGGTTGCAGCCCCCGAGGCGGCGTCTAGCCGTCCATCCTCGATCTGCGCGGTCGGCTCCGAATTAAGGGTCGGAGCAGACTTATGTGCGGCCTCCAGGGCACTGTCCGGCAGCAGAGCTAAATCATGCCCATTGTGACAGTGCGGCGCGCTTGGCTGTGGCTCGCATCCGTCGAAGATCAAGTCTCCGCGGATGTCAGCCGTGAAGTTTAGGCTTCCAAATCTGACCTGATGGCTAGGGGCGTAGCTTTTGATCTGCTCCAGATGGCTAAGCGAATTGGCCCGCAGTGCAAAGCCGCCGAACACGAAGATCTGTCCGGGGAGAAAAGTCTCACCCTGGACTGCGTTGTTGTTGATGATTGAAGGAGCCATCAAGCCTATCGGTGACGACACAGAGGAACTCTCAATGAAAGCACCAATGTCGGTGTCAAAACCGGAGGATCTCGGGTAGGGGGTCCCGAACTGTGCGTCTAGGCGGATGCTAACAGGAGACAGGGGACACGATGTTTTTACCCAAGTTCGGGCCCTCTCGATGGAGGTAAAACCCTACTCCTGTTTGATTAATATTGATGATATGGGTAGTACAAGAGTAGATCTACCACAAGATCAAGGAGGCTAAACCCTAGAAGCTAGCCTATGGTAATGATTGTTGTAATGGTTGTCCGTCCTACGGACTAAAACCCTCCGGTTTATATAGACATCGGAGAGGGCTAGGGTTACACAGAGTCGGTTACAATGGTAGGAGATCTACATATCCGTATTGCCAAGCTTGCCTTCCACGCCAAGGAAAGTCCCATCCGGACACGGGACGAAGTCTTCAATCTTGTATCTTCATAGTCTTGGAGTCCGGCCGATAATGATAGTCCGGCTGTCCGGACACCCCCTAGTCCAGGACTCCCTCACCCTCCGATGAAGTGTGAGTAGTTTACTTCAGACCTTTGGGTCCATAGCTAGTAGCTAGATGGCTTCTTCTCTCTTTTTGGATCTCAATACAATGTTCTCCCCCTCTCTCGTGGGGATCTATTCGATGTAATCTTCTTTTGCGGTGTGTTTGTTGAGACCGATGAATTGTGGGTTTATGATCCAACTTATCTATGAATAATATTTGAATCTTCTCTGAATTCTTTTATGTATGATTGAGTTATCTTTGCAAGTCTCTTCGAATTATCCTTTTGGTTTGGCCAACTAGATTGGTAGTTCTTGCAATGGGAGAAGTGCTTAGCTTTGGGTTCAATCTTGCGGTGTCCTTTCCCAGTGACAGAAGGGGCAGGAAGGCACGTATTGTATTGTTGCCATCGAGGATAACAAGATGGTTTTTTTATCATATTGCATGAATTTATCCCTCCACATCATGTCATCTTGCTTAAGGTGTTACTCTGTTTTTATCTTAATACTCTAGATGCATGCTGGATAGCGGTCGATGAGTGGAGTAATAGTAGTAGATGCAGAATCATTTCGATCTACTTGTCTTGGACGTGATGCCTATATACATGATCATACCTAGATATACTCATAACAATGCTCAATTCTGTCAATTGCTCAACAGTAATTTGTTCACCCACCGTAGAATATCTATGCTCTCGAGAAAAGCCACTAGTGAAACCTATGGCCCCCGGGTCTATTCTCATCATATCAATCTCCATTACTTTATTACTTGCTTTGTTTTTACTTTGCCTTTTACGTTTCACTTTGCATCTATATACCAAAAATACCAAAAATATTATTTATCATCTCTATCAGATCTCACTCTCGTAAGTGACCGTGAAGGGATTGACAACCCCTAATCGTGTTGGTTGCGAGGAGCTATCGTTTTGTGTAGGTACGAGGGACTTGTGCGTGGTCTCCTACTGGATTGATACCTTGGTTCTCAAAAACTGAGGGAAATACTTACGCTACTTATCTGCATCATCCTCTCCTCTTCGGGGAAATCCAACGCAGTGCTCAAGAGGTAGCAAGAAAAATTTTGGCGCCATTGTCGGGGAGGCTCACGCAAGAGCAAGTCAACCATACCAAGTACCCATCACAATCCCTATCTCTCGCATTACATTATTTGCCATTTGCCTCTCGTTTTCCTCTCCCCCACTTCACCCTTGCCGTTTTATTCGCCCTCTCTTTCCCAATCTCCTTCTCTCTTTTCCCGTTTGCCTTTTCCCGTTACCTTGCTGTTTGCTCGTGTGTTAGTTTGCTTGCTTGTCGTTATGTCTAATCCCCTATCCACTCCTATGTCTCCCGAGTTTGAAGTTCTTCACTTCAAGCAAAGGCAAGGAGAAAACTTAAAAGATGCTTGGTATAGGATGATGGAATCTTATCGTAAGTGCACCCTAGAGGTGAACTATAGAATTCTTCTTCGTAATTTTATGTTGGGTTAAATATGACGTATAGACAACTCTTGGATTGCATGGCCAAGGGAAATTTCATTGAGATTGATCCCAGTATTGCGCATGAAATTATAGAGGGAATAGTGGGAACACCACCCCAAAAGGGAGGATCTCATCCTACCTAGGAAGAAACCCAAGTGTTTAAGAAGATTCGCGAAGTAACAGAATTTTTACAAAAGTCTCTTGAGCCTCTTAAAAGTGTTAGCGGGAATCTTCAACGTATGAATGTGTTGATTACTCTTTGTAATAAGCGGTTGGATACTTTAGATCTAAAAATTTCCGAGTATGAAGGGAAGCGGGAAGAACCCCCCGGATTCGAGCATGACTCCGCTGAAAAACTGAAAATTAAAGATGGCAATACCTAGATCTATCCTTGCTTTTATGCCTTGCTATCGTTAAACGATAGCGCTTGTTGGGAGGCAACCCAATTTTATTTTATTTTGTTTTTTGTTTTTGCTTCTATTTAGGAATAAATAATCCATCCAGCCTCTGTTTGGATGTGGTTTTATGTTTTAATTAGTGTTTGTGCCAAGTAGAACCTATAGGATAACCTACGATGATAGTTGATTTGATTCTGCTGAAAAACAGAAACTTTGCACGCACAAATATAATTTTGTTAAATCACAGAAACGTGCTTTAGCGTTGATTCCTTTTTTTTCTGTTCAATAAACAATATCTCCAGGACTTCCTATTTTGGTAGGATTTTTAGAGTTCCAGAAGTTTGCGTTAGTTACAGATTACTATAGACTGTTCTGTTTTTGACAGATTCTGTTTTGCGTGTGTTGTTTGCTTATTTTGATGAATCTATGGCTAATAAAATAGTTTATAATCCATATAGAAGTTGTAATACAGTAGGTTTAACGCCAATATAAATAAAGAATGAGTTCATTACAGTACTTTGAAGTAATCTTTTGTTTTCTTTCTCTAACGGAGCTCACGAGATTTCTATTGAGTTTTGTGTTGTGAAGTTTTCAAGTTTTGGGTGAATTCTTTTGATGGATTATGGAACAAGGAGTGGCAAGAGCCTAAGCTTGGGGATGCCCATGGCACCCCAAGATAATCAAGGACACCAAAAAGTCAAAGCTTGGGGATGCCCCGGAAGGCATCCCTCTTTCGTCTACTTTCATCGGTAATTTACTTGGAGCTATATTTTTATTCACCACAGGATATGTGTTTTGCTTGGAGCGTCTTGTATTATTTGTGTCTTTGCTTGTTAGTTTACCACAATCATCCTTGCTGTACACACCTTTTGAGAGAGCCATACATGAATTGGAATTTGATAGAATACTCTATGTGCTTCACTTATATCTTTTGAGCTTGATAGTTTTGCTCATAGTGCTTCACTTATATCTTTTGAGCGTGATAGTTTTTGCTCTAGTGCTTCAGTTAGATCTTTTAGAGCATGGTGGTGGATTTGTTTTAAAGAAATTATTGATCTCTCATGCTTCACTTAGATTATTTTGAGAGTCGTTAATAGCATGGTAATTTTCTTAATATTAATATACTTGGTATTCAAGATATGTGAAACTTTCTTTTGAGTGCGTTGAATACTAAGATAAGTTTGATGCTTGATAATTGTTTTGAGATATGGAGGTGATAATATCAAAGTCGTGCTAGTTGGGTGATTATGAATTCAAAGAATGCTTGTGTTGAAGTTTGCAAGTCCCATAGCATGCACGTATGGTTAAAGTTGTGTAACAAATTTGAAACATGAAGTGTACCTGGCTTGTGCATCCTTATGAATGGCGGTCGGGGACGAGCGATGGTCTTTTCCTACCAATATATCCCCCTAGGAGCATGCGCGTAGTACTTGATTTTTGATGACTTCTAAATTTTTGCAATAAGTATATGAGTTCTTTTGACTAATGTTGAGTCCATGGATTATATGCACTTTTACCTTTCCGCCTTTGCTAGCCTCTTGATCTGTGCATTTCCTTTCTCACCTTGAGAGTTGGTGCAAACTTCACGGTGCATCAAACCCCGTGATACGATACGCTCTATCACACATAAACCTCCTTATATCTTCCTCAAAACAGCCACCATACCTACCTATCATGGCATTTCCATAGCCATTCCGAAATATATTGGCATGCAACTTCCATCATCATATTCATGACATACATTACTTTTGTCATATTCCCATTGCATGATCATGTAGGTGACATCGTATTTGTGGCAAATCCACCATGCATTATTTTTCATACATGTCACTCTTGGTTCATTGCACCATCTCGGTACACCGCCGGAGGCATTCATATAGAGTCATATCTTGTTCTAAGTTTCGAGTTGTAATCCTTATGTTGTAATCAATAGAAGTGTGATGATCATCATTATTAAGAGCATTGCCAAAATAAGAAAAAAAAAGAAAGGCCAAAAAACAAAAAAAAGAAAGGCCCAAAAAAAAGAAAATAAAGAAAATAAAGAAAATAAATAAGAAGGGCAATGCTACTATCTCTTTTTTCACACTTGTGCTTCAAAGTAGGACCTTGTTCTTCATATAGTGAGTCTCATATATTGTGCTTCGAAGTAGCACCTTGTTCTTCATGTAGTGAGTCTCATGAGTTGTCTTTTTATACTAGTGGGAATTTTTCATTATAGAAATTGGCTTGTATATTCCTACGATGGGCTTCCTCAAATGCCCTAGGTCTTCATGAGCAAGCGAGTTGGATGCACACCCACTAGTTTTCTTTTGTTGAGCATTCATAGCTCTAGTGCATCCGTTGCATGGCAATCCCTACTCCTCATGTTGACATCAATTAATGGGCATCTCCATAGCCCGTTGATTATCCTCGTCAATGTGAGACTTTCTCCTTTTTTGTCTTCTCCACACAATCCCCATCATCATATTCTATTCCACCCATAGTGCTATATCCATGGCTCACGCTCATGTATTGCGTGAAGGTTGAAAAAGTTTGAGAATATTTAAGTATGAAACAATTGCTTGGCTTGTCATCGGGGGTATAGAAGTTGGGAACATCTTTGTGTGACGAAAATGAAGCATAGCCTAACTATATGATTTTGTAGGGATGAACTTTCTTTTGCCATGCTATTTTGAGAAGACATGATTGCTTTGATTAGCATGCTTGAAGTATTATTATTTTTATGTCAATGTGAACTTTTGTCTTGAATCTTTCGGATCTGAATATTCATATCACAATTAAGAAGATTTACATTGAAATTATGCCAAAGTATCACTCCGCATCAAAAAAATCTACTTTTATCATTTACCTCCTCGAGGACGAGCAGGAATTAAGCTTGGGGATGCCTGATACGTCTCCAACGTATCTATAATTTTTGATTGCTCCATGCTACTTTATCTACTGTTTTGGACTATATTGGGCTTTATTTTCCACTTTTATATTATTTTTGGGACTAACCTATTAACCGGAGGCCCAGCCCAGAATTGCTGTTTTTTTGCCTATTTTAGTGTTTCGAAGAAACGGAATATCAAACGGAGTCCAAACGGAATGAAACCTTCGAGAACATGATTTTCTCACCGAATGTGATCCAGGAGACTTGGACTCTGCTCCAAGGAACAAAAGAGGCGGTCACGAGGGTGGGGGGCACCCCCCCTAGGGCGTGCCCCCTGCTTCGTGGCCCCCCTGTTGCTCCACCGACATACTCCTTCCTCCTATATATACCTACGTATCCCCAAGCGATCGAGCAGGGCCAAAACCTAATTCCACCGCCGCAACCTTACGTATCCACGAGATCCCATCTTGGGGCCTGTTAGGAGCTCACGGGGGGCATCCACCATGAAGGGCTACTACATCAACACCATAGCCCCTCCGATGAAGTGTGAGTAGTTTACTTCAGACCTTCGGGTTCATAGCTAGTAGCCAGATGGCTTCTTCTCTCTTTTTGGATCTCAATACAATGTTCTTCCCCTCTCTCGTGGAGATCTATTCGATGTAATCTTCTTTTTGCGGTGTGTTTGTTGAGACCGATGAATTGTGGGTTTATGATCCAACTTATCTATGAATAATATTTGAATCTTGTCTGAATTCTTTTATGTATGATTGAGTTATCTTTGCAAGACTCTTCGAATTATCTTTTTGGTTTGGCCAACTAGATTGGTAGTTCTTGCAATGGGAGAAGTGCTTAGCTTTGGGTTCAATCTTGCGGTGTCCTTTCCCAGTGACAGAAGGGGCAGCAAGGCACGTATTGTATTGTTGCCATCGAGGATAAGATGATTTTTTTATCATATTGCATGAATTTACCCCTCCACATCATGTCATCTTGCTTAAGGCGTTACTCTGTTTTTAACTTAATACTCTAGATGCATGTTGGATCGCGGTCGATGAGTGGAGTAATAGTAGTAGATGCAGAATCGTTTCGATCTACTTGTCTTGGATGTGATGCCTATATACATGATCATACCTAGATATACTCATAACTACGCTCAATTCTGTTAATTGCTCAACAGTAATTTGTTCACCCACCGTAGAATATCTATGCTCTCGAGGGAAGCCACTAGTGAAACCTATGGCCCCGGGTCTATTCTCATCATATCAATCTCCATTACTTTATTACTTGCTTTGTTTTTACTTTGCCTTTTACGTTTCACTTTGCATCTATATACCAAAAATATTATTTATCATCTCTATCAGATCTCACTCTTGTAAGTGACCGTGAAGGGATTGACAACCCCTAATCGCGTTGGTTGCGAGGAGCTATCATTTTGTGTAGGTACGAGGGACTTGTGTGTGGTCTCCTACTGGATTGATACCTTGGTTCTCAAAAACTAAGGGAAATACTTATGCTACTTTGCTGCATCATCCTCTCCTCTTCAGGGAAATCCAACGCAGTGCTCAAGAGGTAGCAAGATTCCACCAAGCTCTAAGCTAGGTCCATCTATGAATTCAGTCTGGGGGTTCAAATAATAATATTCTCTGAAAAGATCAACATAGGGCTCTTCTTGAAGGTATACTTCACAAAAGACTTGGAAGTTGCAGATGTTGGAAACATAGTTGGGTCCCATGTCTTGAGGGTGGTGAGGGAGTCCTGGATTAGGGGGTATCCGGATAGCCGAACTATATACTTTGTCAAGACTATTGGAGCGTGAAGATACAAGACTCAAGACTCCATCCCGTGTCCGGATGGGACTCTCCTTTGCGTGGAAGGCAAGCTTGGCGATCCGGATATTGTATTTCCTTCCTTGTAACCGACCCCATTTAAACCCTAGCCCTCTCCGGTGTCTATATAAACCGGAGAGGTTGGTCCTTAGAAGGCCGGTCACAATTACAGTCATAATCATCATAGGCTAGCTTCTAGGGTTTATCCTCTACGATCTCGTGGTAGATCTACTCTTGTACTACTCATATCGTCAATATTAATCAAGCAGGAAGTAGGGTTTTACCTCCATCGAGAGGGCCTGAACCTGGGTAAACATTGTGTCCCTTGCTTCCTGTTACCATCAGCCTAAGATGCACAGATCGGGACCCCCTACCCGAGATCTGCCGGTTTTGACACCGACATTGGTGCTTTCATTGAGAGTTCCTCTGTGTTGTCGCTGCAAGGCTCGATGGCTCGTCTCGTTGTCAAGGACAACATTATCTCTGGGGGAGCGCTGGCTGTAGGCCAAACTCTCCGACTTGGCGGCTTCATCATGGCTGCCCCATCGGCTGTCGCCCCGACGATGGCCTCTCGAGTCATCACGCATAACCTTCGCATCAGTTCGGAACTTGCCGAACAGATGGATCCGACGGAGCTCTCCTCCCTTAATGAGCTCTTGGATCGCATTTCCTCTTTGGGAGTCGCTACGGACTATGACCGGATTGGGCTTAAACCCGACCAAAGGGACATTAAATCCCCGCCTTCCACCCATGAGATAGCAGTAGTGGAGGAACCGCACACGGATTATCCCTCAATTTTGAGGATGAATTATGTTCGGATCACCAATCTCCCTGAGCCGGACACCCGCCCAAGGGAAGACATGACCCGGATCCCGGATTTAGAATCGGGCATTGGGCCGGAGAAATTGGGTAGCTTCTCGGATCCCGAGTTGTCAGGCTTGGAAGCTCCCATGCCCCTGGGTACCAGATCGGATCAGAATCCGGATTCATCTATTTCCACCCATACGGACTTAAATTGTCTCTCCCATATCAGGCAAGAGCCCCAGGAGACAGTACATCCTTACTGGGCCAAATTCCTCCTTGTGCTAAACAAGGTCAAGGACTACCGCGAGGAGCACGTAGTCTCACTTTTCTGCAAAAACTGCACGAACAAAGGAATCCTTAATGCCATAAGTCGCTGTGACATAGTACACTTTGCGGACTTGGCAACCATAGTACAGAAGTATTGTGCGATGGAAAGCGCCTGGAAAACCCAAACGGAATTTTGGGATAGTCCGGCTCTCACCAAAACCATTGTCCGAACTAAACGGGCGAACTCCCATAAGTCGGCCGATCCAATCCCCAAGAAACCAAAGCCCACCCCAGGGCGGGGAACCGTATTGGAAGAATAGCTCAATGGGCCATGTAAGCTCCACAGTACTCCAGACGCAACACCAACTCATAGCCTTAGGGCATGTTGGATACTCCGGCAGGTTGCAAAAAGTGGCGAGGATCTTCTTGCAAGCCATGAAGCAGAACAACGTCCCGCCAACGAACACTGTCTGGTACTAACAGTCTTGAGACTTTTGCCCCAAACAATAGGCATAAGCGAAAGCTCATGAAGCTCGCTGAAATTTGCCATGTGGCAAAAATAAACCCTGAGCGACACTGCTATAACTTTCAATGCGGTGATGAACCTCGATTCAGTGTCAGGCACCACCGCTCTGGTCCTTAGCCCAATTGTGGACGGCTTTCGGCTCACTAAAGTAGTCATGGACGGCGGAAGCGGATTAAATCTGATCCATGAAGAAACACTCAACAAGATGGAAATTGATAAAAGCCGTATTGAACAAAGCGGCACAACCTTCAGGGGAATTATTCCTAGTCGGGAAGCGCGGGGTGCGGGAAAAATCACACTCGATGTGGTATTCGGCACCCCAGAGAATTATAGGTCCGAAGAAATCACATTCCAAGTGGCTCCTTTTAGCACTGGATACCACGCCCTTCTAGGGCGGGACGCATTTACAAGCTTTCAAGCTATACCCCATTACGGGTACATGAAGCTTAAAATGCCCGGACCCAACGGAATCATCACTCTAGCCAGTGATCCGGACATCGCACTTCGCGCTGGAAACAAAACTGCAGCACTAGCCCTGGAAGCATTATCCGAAGCCCTAGCTGTCGTGGTTCTAAGTCTGACAGTAGAAGTAGGGGTAGGTTAAGGAGAGGCGATGTCCTAGCTATGGAGCAGTTGTGGAAACAATGGATGTACGAGTTCGGGCCCTTCTCGGAGGAAGTAACAGCCCTACGTCTCGGAGCCCTGAGGCGGTCGAGTGGATTATGAGTATGAGTATTACAAGAATCTCCACCCTTCTATACGTGGTGGAGGGGTGGCTTATATAAGTCGCCAGGACCCAGCCAGCCCACATAATGGAGGGATTAAAGTACATTAAGCGGGGGTTCTTGTGCGCCCTCATAAGGTCTTTAACTATCATTAAGTCTATTCAATAGTAAACCGCTATGCATGGAGTGCCTTCGACCTTCGGTGGTCGAGTGAGTCTTCATGGTCGAGTGAGTCTTCCATGGTCGAGTCCTTCGATCTAGTCGAGTGGATTCCTCTTTGGTCATTGGAAGATGATCTCTTCTCTGAGTATCCTTGGGTAGGGCGTTTAGGTCGGGCCTATGACCCTACCCTAGGTACATGAATCCATCATTAGCCCCGAATGGATTGAGGCTTGAGTGAAGGAGGAGTTGGCGTTGTTTCCATGTCTTTTGCATTCAGCTACGTGTTGTCTTGGATCAAGGTCTTCTCTGTTGATAACAAGAAACTTCCCTTGATCGACTTGATCCATTCTTGTTCTTTAGTCGAGTGACTTCCTTTGCGATTCGGCGACGGATCGCAGGAGATCTCGCACTTGATGATGATCTGCCGTTCGCGGATCTCGCGGGATCTGAGATTTGGGGTAGCGCGCAGCGGGCGGATGCGGCGCTAGGATGGGGCGTTCTTGGGGCGCCTCGATCTCGCGCCGCTTTTTCCGCCACGTATCACGCGATGCGGCTACTCGAGATATGATTGGATTGCTTGGGTCCACCTGTCATCCACTCGGAAGGACACTATAAATGCAACTCCGGAGGCTCGTGCCTGATACCTTGTTCTTCCTCCTTAGCTCTCTCTGTCTCGCTCTCCGCCCCTTGCTGCTCCTCGCCATTCCTCCCTTTGCGCATTCGCGGCGGCTATGGGAAAAGAAAGCGGCGATCTTTGCTGGAGCCTTGAAGAAGGCGTCGGCGGCGGAGAAAGCGCCCGGCGGCGAAAGCGAAGGGAGATCCACGGTCGCGGTGGTTCTTCGTCGAGATCAAACTGCGAAAGGCTGGGTTCAGGAGGATGGATCGGTCGGCGATCGAGGAGAAGGATCTCCTCGATATGGCCGACGACGGATTGATTCCCCACGGTATTGCGAGACTTCTGGCGAGTGGCAGCCTCAACCGAAGAGGGTGAGTCGTGCTCTTGGCCACCCATGTCGACCGAGGTTTTTCGTTGCCACCAGTGTCTTCTTTCGAGGTTTTCGAATACCTTGCCGCAAACTCCATCGCATACCTTGCGCGTTTGTGTCTATGTGCGAAAACTTCACGGGTTGTCGACCGACTTGGGGTTTGTTCAAGTACATCTTCACATGTCGCTCTCGGTGTGAAGAAGGCAAGCCCCAGTGACGAGAAGACCCAAGTAGTCGGATGTGTGGTGGTTTAGGGGTCCAGTTGAGGAACAAAAGCACCTTTCCAGCTATGCATTTTCCCGAGTCGGTCGGGGTTGGCGATCGACCTGGTTCTATTGCGGAATGAAGCGGCCAGGGGCGATCGGTAGCCTCCTGAATTCACCATGAGTCGAGTGAATAGACCCTCCTCCACGAAGGTTGTTCTGAAGAGAGTGCTGAAGTGAAGATGTTGATGGACGCGTGGTGCAGCTGGTTAGGGACGGAGTGGTGGCATGGACCTCTGGAGGTTTTTCTTGGGCGAATCCAGCCCCTTGAGTTCGAGTCCTTGTATGTGGTTGTATTGCGGCACGAAGGCGAAACTTCGCGTCCACCGGAGGCGATCGGCGATGCCGTAGTGGAAAGATGGATGGCCGATCACTGGAAACAAGGACAATCCTCGTGGATCCCGGAGGATTTCTCCGCTTGATCATGACAGCGTTCGGATAAGGTACACTTGTTCATTTTACATTGTATATGCATCGAGTGTGCTACAGAGCTTGGTCGTTGAACTCGTTTTGATACTTCCAGGCCCTCACGAGCTATACTCGATGCCCAACGGCGCCCAGATTCCGGCGAGGAGGGGGAAGCCGGTGGAGGTGAGAGCCGGAGGAGTGGGACTCAGATCTGCGAGGAGGCGGCAGCGATGATGGCGATGGCGAGGGCGAGGATGAGGAGGAGGAAGTCGCACCACCGCGCTTGGAAAGGCGGTCAAAACTTGTGCACGACCCTTGGCTGAGCGTGGTAAGGAGTAGCGGCGCCCTTGATCGACCAAACGCCCTCGGACCGCTTCCCCGGTGCCGACTGAGAAGGCGCCGAAGCAACCGAAGGTAGTTCCACCGAGGACAACCAAGCCTCTGCCGAAAATGAAGGTGTCCATCCCCACCATCTCGGGGTAAGCGTTTTGCTTAAATCTTCTTGCTCTATACAAATTTTGTCTCTGGTTGGTACTTGAATCGGTCGGTGATTCTTTGGATTTTCAGTAGCTGCGACTTCGAAACCTCAGCTAAGGTGAAGACCATGAGATGGAGGGCCGCCACCTCAAATCCTGGTATTATATCCTTAATTCTTGTTCTTAGTCGGTGACTCAAGATTTCGACTTTAACTTTTTACGAAGCTCCAACTAATGACATCATCACTCTTCGGCGGCGATGATGAAGATGAGGAGCCATTGAGGACTAGGAGGAGCAGGAAGGCGTCTCTGGCGGGGAAGCCCAAGGTGTGACGGTGCCCGAGACCGTTGTGACGGAAGGAGAGGTCGGCACTCGACATACTGTATCTTTTGCGAATCCGTTGACGAGTGCCGACCCACTTCGTCGAGTGCGGACAACCTTCGATCTTCACCACGCACCACGTCCGGAGGACCGGTGATCTTTGCTAAAGAAGCGATCCGTCAGCGAGGATCATGATGGAGCGGTGAAGATCGCTCGAAGCGAGCCAAGCGACTTCTGACGCCGGCTCGCCCTTGAGCAATGTTGAGTTAGTCGACCACCACATTACATTAGGATATGCTATCGAAACTTTTCTTTACGGAATTCGTAGCGGTCACCCACTAGGTGTGTTGGTAAAAACTCCGTGTTGGCGGGGGCACGCTGAGTGCACCACTGGGTGTAACCCCAAGGCTAAGGTCATTCTTGGCGATCGGTCTTAAACTTACCAAGTAGATGTTGATCGATATCGAATGGAATGAATGTGTTTACGAAACCCGGTGGGGGCACGCTGAGTGCACCCACAGGTGTAATCCCGAGGCGTGGTCGATGGCTGGCGATTGACTACTGATCTGAAGAAGTTTCGGTCGGTGGTCGTGATCGAAGAAGTTTGGTCATTTGGTCAACTCGCTTTTTTTTTTTTCTTGGTCGATGGTCGACTATGTGTGAATAAGACCGGTGGGGGCACGCTGAGTGCACCCAGGTGTAATCCCCAGACTACGGTTGAATGTTTGCATTATTGTAGTCTTAAACGCACAATTCTTCTTGATTCACTCGGAAGTGGATTATCCACGATACTTTTGCAATGACCCTTCGTAGAAATCTTGTGATCTTGTGGCACGTTACCTTTGAAGCTGGAGCGAAGCATATTCAGCTCGAATTGGATTTGAAGCTAGTGCAAAGAGAACTGTGAAGGCGAAGGAGGAGACCAAAGGTATGTTTGGTGAGATTTCGACAACTCTTTTCTCCCTCATTTGCTTCAAGTTTGACTTTGCTGCGATTCTGAGACAAGGTGATGGAGGCTCAAAGGAAGAAGGAGCTTGAGCTGTCACGAGAAGATCAAGCTTGGCGATGAAAAGCGGCCTCGATCGCCAAGCTCGAGCAGGATAACATAATCTGAAGGCTGCTTTGGCCTTTGCCGGCAAGGATGTTGAGCGAATGAAGGTGACAAGAAGAATCGTGAGAAGGTCCTTCAAATGGCTGGGAAGAGGAGCAGTGGAAAGCTTCTTGGCGGTCTTGCTAAAAATTGTTCCTTAAGCTCGAAGGTAACCTTCTTCACTCGACCAATTCTCCCAACTGTTATGTTTCCATTCATTTGTTTTTCTGATTCGGGTTTTGTCTTTGCGAGTTACGCGCAACTTTGAAGAAGAAACCAGCCACGGTGAGAGCGAACCTTGACCCTATCAATTCTCCGGTGAGCGATGAAGCTGCCATGAACATCTTCCATTTGGAGTCTCGCGTTCTTGCTGTTGTGGATTATCTCGCAAAGGCGAAGGTTACTCGTCCGCATCGACTCGGCCTTTCGGCCCAATGAGACACTCCAAAATGACCTTGAGTCATTGATGGCTCGGCCGAAACGCAAATCCACGACCGAGTGCAAGTGGAAGAAATCTTCAGCTCGGTGCGGTGCGAGCGTTGCCACAATAATGCAGCGAGTCCATTGCAAGGAAGCCGGGAAGATAAGTTGGCGGCTCTCCGAGTGGCCAACACCAAAAGCACGACCGGGACCTTCATGGAGACTTTCATTGCTGCTGCTCACGCGGATTGCCGGCGGGATTGATCTTGACGAGTTCGTTGCTCCATCCGATCCTCCACGGGAGGGTAAAAACTTTCCTTGACCTTAAATTTGCCTCGGTATGCGAGTGAAGTTGTAACCGATAAAACTTTAACGGGCTTAGTGCACGAGCACTCTCGGTTACTTTAGGTGTGAAACCTAAATTTAGATTGGATGTTTGGAAATAATTGCTCTTGGCAGGTTGCTCTTTGCGGGTTAACGACTAGATGCCTCTGCGATCGACTTATTCCTTAGGCGAGCAGCGAGCTGCAGCTAAGCCCCAGTGAGAGGTTTGCTCTCCACTCGGTAGGATTTCTTTATCTTAGGCGGCTGGGCTGCAGCTAAGCCCCCAGTGGGAGGTTTGCTCTCCACTCGGTAGGATTTTCTTTATCTTAGGCGAGCACTGGGCTGCAGCTAAGCCCCCAGTGGGAGGTTTGCTCTCCACTCGGTAGGATTTCTTTTATCTTAGGCGAGCTGGGCTGCAGCTAAGCCCCAGTGGGAGGTTTGCTCTCCACTCGGTAGGATTTCTTTTATCTTAGGCGAGCACTGGCTGCAGCTAAGCCCCAGTGGGAGGTTTGCTCTCCACTCGGTAGGATTTCTTTTATCTTAGGCGGCTGGGCTGCAGCTAAGCCCCAGTGGGAGGTTTGCTCTCCCTTCGGTAGGATTTCCGTTGTATTTGTGTCGAAGCTTCGGAGAAGAGGGTCATGATCGACCTGTTGTATTTGTGTCGAGCTCGGAGAAGAGGGTCATGATCGACCTGCGCCTCGTTTCCTTGCTAGTTTACTTTATACTTAGGCGAGTCCTTGGACTGCAGCTAAGCCTCAGTGAAAGTCGGCTTGCACTCGGTGGGATTTTAATAACAGGTGAGCAGGCTGCAGCTAAGCCCCCAGTGGAAGTCGGCTTACCACTCGGTGGGATTTAATAACTTAGGCGAGCAGCGAGGCAGCTAAGCCCAGTGGAAGTCGACACCACTCGGTGGGATTTTAATAACTTAGGCGAGCATCGCAGCAGCAGCTAAGCCCCAGTGGAGTCGACACCACTCGGTGGGATTTAATAACTTAGGCGAGCAGGCTGCAGCTAAGCCCCGAGTGGAAGTCGGCACCACTCGGTAGGATTTATAAAAAACTTAGGCGGAACGGATTCGGCGCCTAAGCCACCCTTTGGGGAAGTGAAAATTTTACTCGACCATAAAATAAAGAGTGACAAAAATTATGAAGGAATTATGACACTATTACTACAAAGCTCGTGAGCTACAAGAGTATTTTATTACAATTCTTCCGAGTGAAAAACTTTAAGTGTAAAGCAGGCGGAGCAGATCCGCATTCAAGCTCGGGGCTCATCGATATCGTGTTCGACATTGTAGAGGCGATATGCCCCATTCTTGAACACCTTTGTGACGATGAAGGACCTTCCCATGAGGAGCAAGCTTATGTTGCTTCTGCTGATCCACCGAAGGACCGGATCTCCTTCTGGAAGGCTCGACCTCTCACATTTACGGCGTCTGGTGGCGCAAGTCTTGCTAGTAAATGGTCGGCGGATCGAGCCATTTCCCTTTCCTCTTCCGGAGGTCGATTGCATCTGACGCGCTTGCTCAGCTTCTGCTTCATTATAAAGTTCAATTCGCGGAGCATTGTGAAGGAGATCACTCGGTAAAACTGCTTCTGCCCCATAGACCAGGAAAAAAGGAGTTCTCCCAGTCGACCGATTAGGTGTGGTCCGCAAACCCCAAAGCACTGAAGGAAGTTCGTCGACCCAAGCACCAGCCGCATGCTTGAGATCTCGCATCAAACGGGGCTTCAGACCCTTGAGGATCAATCCATTGGCTCGTTCTGCCTGTCCATTCGACTGTGGATGGGCGACTGAAGCGTAGTCGCCTCGTATGCCTTGGGAGTTGCAGAAATCCTTGAATTCTTCCGAGTCAAAATTCGACCCATTGTCCGTGATAATACTATGCGGGACTCCATACCGAGCGTCAACTTTACGGCGAAGGAAACAGCGATACCAGCATCAAGTTTTTGATTGGCTTAGCCTCAATCCACTTGGTGAACTTGTCATTGCTACCCGATGCGTGCGTGAAGCGCGCCGACCCGTTCGCAAGGGACCGATCATGTCCAACCCCATCTTGCAAAAGGCCGACGAGCGGAATGGTCTTCAAAGGCGACGAGCTTGTGTGACATATTGGAGTAGAACGGCATCCTTCGCACTTGTCCACTATTTCTTTCGCCATCTCATTTGCTCTTGGCGGTAAAATCCAGCTCGGTATGCTTTGGCTACAATGGTCAGAAGGGCGCATAGTGACCATAGGTCCCAGTGGATATCATTGAGTATGACTTCGACCTTCTTCCGGCGTTATGCATTTTTGTCCGACTCCCGTTGGGCTTTCTCTATATAACTGCCCATTGATAACGGTAAAGGCTTTGGATCGACGGACGATCTGCCGAGCCTCTTCCTCATCCTCTGGGAGTTCCTTTCTCAGAATATATGCAATGTATGGAATTGTCCAATCGGGAGTGACAACTAAAACTTCCATGACCAAGTCGACCCTTCTTGGGACCTCAACCTCGGTCGAGTCCGTGGCACTCTTGGGTTCGGAGCTTCCTCGTGAAGGATCTTCTTTGGTGACGGAGTGTGTATATGTTCCAAAAACACACCACTCGGAATGGCTTCCCTCTTGGATCCTATCTTCGCGGATCATCTGCTTTGCTGATTTTTCGATCGGGGAATGTGATGGAGCTCAACCCCTCAAACTTCTTTTCCGGCTTCCTCCTTTGCATTGCATATCCGATCATCTTGGGCTTCTCACGTCCCTCCTTCATCACTTGATTGACCACTAGATCTGAGTCGCCATAAACCATCGGTGACGGACGCCGAGTGAGATGGCCATCGCAATCCATATAAAAGGGCCTCATACTCTGCCTCATTGTTGGAGGAATCAAAGTGAATCTGGAGCACATACTTAAGCTTATCTCCTCGGGGAAACCAGAACAACCTGACACGAGAACCATTCAGCATCTTGGAGCCGTCAAAGAACATGGTCCAATGCTCAGAGTGAACTTCGATCGGTTGTTGTTGTTCAATCCACTCGGCAAGGAAATCCGCTATAGCACAGGACTTAATGGCTTTCTTTGCCTCGAATTTGATATCAAGGGAAGAAGTTCAATCGCCCACTTCGCCACTCGACGGTTCGTCTCTGTTATGCAAGATCTCGATAAAGGGCGTCGGCGGCGTAGCGTGATGAATGATCGGAGAAATAGTGAGCAACCTTCTTTGTGGTCATGTATATACCATACACAAGCTTACGATAATGAGGTATCTCTGCTTGGATGGAGTCAAAACTTCGGACAAATAATACCGGGCGCTGAACTTTGAAGGCCTTTCCTTCCTCTTCCGCTCGACCGTAAGCACAGGCCCGACAACTTGTCCGGTGGCTGCAATGTAAAGCAACAGAGGCTCTTTGCTGATTGGAGCAGCAAGCACCGGCTGGGTGGAGAGCGAGCTTTTAGCTCGGCAAGCGCTGCATCAACCGGGGTCCCTCGAACTTGTCGACCTTCTTCATCGATCGGTAAAGAGGTAATGCCTTTTCACGAGTCGTGAGATGAATCGACTTAAAGCGGCCAAGCATCCGGTAAGCTTACGGGCGTCGTGCACTTTCGCGCAGGCGTTTCATTCGGAGAATAGTGCCGATCTTCTGCGGGTTAGCGTCGATTCCTCGTTGGAAGCGAAAACCGAGTAATTTTCCACCGGGAACTCGAATGTGCACTTTGTGGATTGAGCTTGATATCGTACCTTCCGAGGTTGGCAAATGTTTGGCGAGGTCGTGAGCAGGTCGGAACCTTTTCGCGACTTAACGGCGATATCATCCATATCGCTTCCACATTCCGGTGATCTGGTGAGAAGACGCTACGAATCATTCGCATAAATGTGGCTCCGGCATTCTTGAGGCGAATGGCATGGTGATATAGCGAAGCACCGAATGGAGTGATGAAAGCTGTTTTATTTCGTCGGGTCCATCTGGGCGGATCGATGATACCGGAATATGCATCTAGAAAGACAATCTCTCACCCCGCGGTCGAGTCAACAATTTGATCGATGCGGGGAGAAAAATGATCCCGGGCAGGCCCGATTAATGTGCTTAAAATCAATGCACATGCGGGTGAGTTATCCTTCTTGGGGACCATGGCGACATTAGCGAGCCACTCGGGTGGTAAATCTCGGATAAATCCTGCGTCGGCAGTCGAGCCACTTCTTCACCAATAGCCTTTCTCTTACGGGCGGACGCCAAGATGCTCTTTGATTTGGTTTATTTGTCTTGTCGACTCGTGGCGATGCTCGGCCGATTCCACAGGTACACGGCATGTCGGTGGGCTTCCATGCAAAAATGTCCCGATTCTCACGGAGGCTGGATGGCGCTTCTTCCTATTTGAGTCGAGTGTTGTGGATATGTGAGTCGGAGCTGCATCGGGTCGGTCGGATGAATATGGGCGGGCTTTGTCTCACGGGCGACTTGAATCACGGACTCGTGGCTGGCCTCTTAGATCGTAGCAAATCACTCGGATCTGCGTTTTGCATGTACTCGTCGAATTCGACCGCTGTCACTTGGGAGTCGGCAATCTTGAGCCCTTCTGAAATAACTCTTACGCCTTCTTCCGATCGCGGTGGCGGTGATCACTCCCTTGGGTCTGGCATTTTCAGTTTGAGGTACCGTAGCATGGTCGAGCCATGAATGCGATGCGTGGCGGAGCCTCCCAAAATGGCATGGTATGCACTCTGAAAATCCACAACCTCAAAGGTCGACTTTTCTTTGCGGAAGTGCTTGGAATCACCAAAAACCACGTCCGGGGCTATTTGGCGAGTGAGTTGGCCTTCTTCCTGGTATGACTCCGTGGAAACTCATATTCTTTGGCGCTCAATCGGGACATCGGAATGCCCATCCCTTTCAATGTATCCGCATATAACAAATTTAGCCCACTACCACCATCCATCAGCACTTTTGTCGATCGAGTGCCTTCGACAACTGGATCGACCACTAATGCTTGCCGCCCGGGGTGGCAATGTGAGTTGGGTGATCAGATTGGTCGAATGTGATGGGTGTCGGGACCACTTCACATAACTTGGCTTAAGCTGGGGCAACCATATTCACTTCGGTTGATGACTTTCGATCGACTTTTGCTTTCCAAATCGCGAAGATCATCCAGTGGAGTTGACATGCGGTATTCCTCCTCCTTTGTCCTCTTTATCTCCGGCCTTGTCGGCTCCTTCTCCTTGTCCTTAGGCTGTTTGCCTGGCCGCTGGATCGAAGTCGACCTTTGGCAGTGGTGTGCTTCGGGTAAATAATGTTGCCCTCTTCATCTTTCTTCGTGTGAATATGGCATGGCATATCCATCCGTCATTTCCTTCCTTATCTTTCACTTTCTTTGGATTCGGGATCCTTTGGGTTTCCCCTTGAATTTCCACAGTGTGGCGGGGCCTCTCCGAGGGCTCTTGGCTCGACTTTGCGCTTACGCTTCCATTGGAATTGCCCTTCTCCGGTGGCTCGGCTTGTACTTGCCGCCGAGTCGGTCTTCTTCCTCGCCCGTTAGGCGTGTTGCTAACAATCTCCATCATTCGACTCGGTCATGTCCCGGTTCGACCGAACTTGAGACTTAATTCTCTGTTTTTGGCGCCGTCCTTGAAGGCATAAACCGCTGATGGTCAGACACATTTTCCACAGTATTGTGCAAGGTAATCCACCTCTGAATGTACTCTCGGAGAGTTTCATTGGTCTTACGCACACAAACTTGCAGCTCTGTCAAACCAGCGATTAAACACAAGTCCCTTCAAAAGTCTGACGAACACTCGGGACAAATCTTCCCAAGTATATATCTTTCTTTGTGAGGTGGCCGGCTCAGCCATGCTCGGCGAACCTTCCAACATGAGGGGAAATGTTTCATGGCCACCTCATCATTCCCACCACCAATCTGAACAGCCACTCGGTAATCCTCGAGCCAAGTTTGGGCTTAGATTCCCAGATGAACTTGCAAACTCCTGCTGCCAATCTGAAATTGGGGGATCACTGCGGCTCTGATAGCCTGCTAAAACACTCGGACCAGAGACATGCACTCATTGCTGGTGGGTGCATCCCTCTCGGTCCTCCTCGATGGGCTCTGTTCGGTCGACCAGGCCTTGCGATAATGGACCGTGCATCAAAGCACAGTTCTCTGGGGTCGACGGAACCCTTAGCCTATCTTGAATCTTCTGTCATCTTGCCGCCGAGGAGCATATGACCCTTCCCTCGGAGGGGAAAGGGGCATTCGACGCCTGTCATCTCGGTCGAATCGGTCTCCGAGCTGCTCTCATCGGTTGTCGCGCCCTTCCCTTGCGGAGGCGATCTGGGGCTGTGAGCCGATGGGCGGTGTTCGCAGCGACGGATCGTTGTGAATCTGTTCTTGCGACTACGACACGGCTGAGTTACAGTGCGCTTTGCCGCTCGGAGTAAATCTACGATCTGCTGCAAGCCTCTTCCGACTTCCGTGGGGCGGCTGGATGGACTCTGCTATCTGAGTTGCGGTGCTAAATTCTGAATTGGCGTGCGGTATACGAGTCGGCGGGAAGAGTCGGCGTCGGCGGATTCAGGAAGTCGTTGCTGTAGCTTCGTCGAGTGCTCGCTGAAGATTCTCGGCGGCGCGTTCAGCCACATTGGCCAAGCGTGCTTCCTCAAGGCACGAGCCTCGGGGTCTCTCCGGCGATTGGAGTATGTAGTGCATCCATGTTCTGCGGCGAAGATCTTCTCTCTGCAGAGAGTCGAGTGTCTCGGCTGGTACTCCTCATGTTCTTGCGGGTCACCTCCTCGGCCCCCACCGCCGGGGCGAAACCGGGAGGACTGCGAGGGCCGTCGACCATGAGGATCTCCGCCACTGGATCCTGCTATCACACTCGGATCACGATCTCTGCGGAGCCGGTCGGCAGTCGAGCAGGCCGTAGAGGATTAAATCGGGCTCGATAGCGCGACTGGCGGTGGCTGTCTGGCGAGCCCTGCGTGCTTCACCCACGCTGAAGCCTCGACCGACCAGGCGCTTGCGCTGGTGGGAGAACTAAGGCGAGCGACCGATAGAAGTCGACCGTCTGGTCGGCGGTTGCCGCAGCAAAATGCCGCGAACACATGCGCGAAAGTCGTCGCCCAGCGGACGGGGCGCCTCGATGTCAGAGGGGCCTCTTGGAGCCATCTTGGTCGTCGGCGACGAAAGTGAGAACACCGAGGCGGATCTCGTGCCCTTTTAAAACTCCAGCGGTCATCATGATGAAGGTACTCGGAATCTTGCAACTCCTCCACAAAGCAGCTAAAACACCATTACGGTGGGCGCCAATATCGTGGTTCTAAGTCGGCGGTAGAAGTAGGGGTAGGTTAAGGAGGCGATGTCCTAGCTATGGAGCAGTTGTGGAAACAATGGATGTCTGAGTTCGGGCCCTTCTCGGAGGAAGTAACAGCCCTACGTCTCGAGCCACGAGGCGGTCGAGTGGATTATGAGTATGAGTATTACAAGAATCTCCACCCTTCTATCTGTGGAGGGGTGGCTTATATAAGTGCTTGGGACCCCAGCCAGCCCACATAATGGAGGGATTAAAGTACATTAAGCCGGGGGTTCTTGTGCGCCCTCATAAGGTGCTTTAACTATCATTAAGTCTATTCAATAGTAAACCGTTAACATTGCGAGTGCCTTGACCTTCGGTGGTGAGTGAGTCTTCATGGTCGAGTGAGTCTTCCATGGTGAGTCCTTCGATCTAGTCAGTGGATTCCTCTTTGGTCATTTGGAAGATGATCTCTTCTCGAGTATCCTTGGGTAGGGCGTTTAGGTCAGGCCTATGACCCTACCTAGGTACATGAATCCATCACTAGCAGTAGAAGAATTAACAACCTGCGGGCCACCGTGGGCAGGGACGACGTGATACTCGGCGACCAAGTCCACCTCATTTAAACCCGCGGACGAGATAGTCAAATTCCAAGTCCATCCGGTGGACCCCATGAAGACAGCTTCCATCGGGACACAGTTGAGCCCGTGATGGGCCAAAGACCTGCGAATTTCTTCACGCAAGAATTGGGAAATTTTCGCCTGGCACCCATCGGACATGCCGGGCATCCCACGCAGACTGGCCGAACACAGCCTCAATATACTAAAAGGGTACAAACCCATCAAGCAGACTCTAAGGCGGTTCTGAGAGCCCAAACGGCAAGCCATGGGGGAAGAGCTAGCCAAGCTACTCAAGGCCGGATTCATCAGAGATATCAAGCATCCGGATTGGCTGGCAAATCTGGTAATGGTACCAAAGAAGGACAAATCCTGGCGCCTATGCGTCGACTTCAAAGACCTCAACAAGGCTTGCCCCAAGGATCCCTTTCCCCTCCCTCACATTGATCAAATCATCGACACCACAGCAGGACACGACTTGCTGTGTTTCCTCGATGCATACTCTAGATATCATCAAATAAAGATGGCAGAGTCCGACCAACTGCAACAGCTTTCATAACGCCATATGGCCCTTTCTGCTTCAACACTATGCTTCTCGGGCTTAAGAACGCCGGCGCAACCTACCAACGCATGATTCAAACATGCCTGGAAAAGCAAATCGGCAAAACAGTGGAGGCATATGTAGACGACGTGGTCATAAAAACAAGACACGTCGAAACCCTAATAGATGACTTGAGGCTTACGTTCGACAACCTCCGAACATATGACATCAAGGTCAACCCGGAAAAATGCGTTTTCGGCGTCCTCTCTGGGAAACTGTTGGGCTTCATTGTTTCCAATAGAGGAATTGAAGCGAATCTGGCAAAATTCGAGCTCTGTCGCAGTTGGCCATACCAACAGACCTCAAACACATCGAGAAATTAGCTGGATGCGGGGCTACTTTGAGCCGCGTTATCTCCAGGTTAGGAGAAAAGGCATTACCTCTTTACCGCCTTCTTCGGCGCACCGAAGACTTCGTGTGGACGGATGCAGCCGCGGCCGGACTCGACGAAATAAAGACCTTATTGGCCAGTAATCCAGTCCTAACAGCGCCAAATATCGGCGAACCTATCCTGCTGTACATAGCTGCAACACATCAAGTTGTAAGCGCAGTGCTCATCGTCGAACGAGAGGTTGACGGATACAAATTTCCGCTCTAGAAGCCGGTTTATTACGTATCCACGGTCCTCACCCCATGCAAATCCCAATACCCACACTATCAGAAAATAGCATATGCGGTCTTCATGGCATCCCGGAAGGTACGACACTACTTTCAAGAGTGTTCGGTTACGGTGGCCTCTGAAGTACCACTCAATGACATAATAAATAACCGCGATGCTACGGGCCGGATTGCTAAATGGGCCATTGAGCTCCTTCCGTTCGACATAACATACAAACCACGGCGGGCCATTAAGTCACAAATCTTGTCGACTTTGTGGCGAATGGAATGAAGCGAACTCCCTAAAAATGCAGTGTGTACTCTAAGCGGATCATGCACTATAGCGGCTCTAAAATGCTGGCGGATTGGGAGCAGGTGTAGTCTGGCGTCTCCCACGGAGATACGGTCGATCGTCCTCAAATATTATACATAGACTCCAATAATGCAGCCGAATACGAGGCTCTGTTGCACGGTCTTCGGATGGCAGTCTCTATGGGCATTCAACGCCTGGAAGTGCGCGGGGATTCAAACCTCGCAATATCACAAATAAATGGAGACTTTGATGCCTAGGATCCGAAAATGGCGGCCTACCGTAATGCCGTCCTCAAAATATCAGCTCGGTTTGAGGGGCTCGAATTCCACCATGTGGCTCGAGAAAACAATCAAGCGGCGGACGTCCTCACCCGCATCGGCGCTAAACGCGACCCTGTCCCACCTAACATATTCCTAGAAAGGTTGTTCAAGCCATCAGTAGCATGGGAAGGGGAGTCCGGCAATACTAGCACGGATCCGAACACACCCCCAGATTCCGAACTGTCAGACATAATCGGAGGCTCCACCACCAAAATAACATCTTCGGCCCATGAAATCATGGCTGTAATCGCCCCATGGACCAAGCCTTTCTTGGCCTACCTAAATAGGCAGGAGCTTCCCGAAGACCAAAATGAAGCACGCTGCATCGTCCGGCGTTCTAAAGCTTACAAAGTCCATGAAGGGGAACTCTATAAGAAAAGCGCAACCAGAGTGCTCCAAAGGTGCATCTCCGAAGAGGAAGGGCGACAACTCTTGGCTAAAATCCATGCCGGACTGGGCGGGCACCACGCCGCGGCTCGAGCACTAGTCAGCAAGGCCTTCCGTACAGGCTTCTATTGGCCAACGGCCTGAGCAGACGCACAGGACCTTGTCCAACATTGCGTCGGCTGCCAGCTCTTCGCCAATCAGAGTCATATGCCCCCTACCACTCTCCAAACAATCCCCATAACTTGTCCCTTCGCGGTCTAGGGGCTGGATATGGTCGGACCTCTTAAAGGGGGAAGCCATAAGAAAAAATACTTATTGGTCATGGTGGACAAGTTCACCAAATGGATAGAAGCCAAACCAGTCAAAACGGCCGAATCCGGACCAGTAATAGACTTCATATCCGGGGTCGTACACCGATACGGTGTCCCCCACAGCACCATCACTGATAATGGCTCAAATTTCACAGCCGATGAAGTGAAAACTTGCTGCGGAAAAATGGGCATTAAGCTTGATTACGCTTCCGTCTACCATCCCCAAACAAACGGCCAGGTGGAGCGGGCAAATGGTCTCATCATGAGCGGCATCAAACCCAGACTAGTGCGATCTGGGCAGAGTCGGATACCTTTGGGTCGAAGAGCTCGACTCCGTACTGGGGCTGCGGACCACGCCGAATCGCACCACCGGATATACACCATTTTTTATGGTATCTGGTGCGAGCGATACTACCCTCGACATAATACATGATTAAGCCGCGCGCGCATGTACAAAGAGAAGAAGCCGAGTTAGATCGGCGGGATAACTGGATGCCACGGAGGAGGGGCGGACGTTGCAAAAGCCCGCTCCACATTCTATCGGCAGCAGGCTCGGCGATATCAAAGCGAGAAGTGCGGGCCAAAACTTACAATATTGGCGAGCTCGTTCTACGCCTACCGGAGAAGAAGAAGGACAAGCTCAAACCCAAGTGGGAAGGTCCCTTCGTCATTGACAAAGTTCTCACCGGAGGAGCGTACCGCTTACGTAATGCATCCGATAACAGACTTGAGCTGAACCCATGGAATGCGGCCAGACTCCGGAGATTCTACGCCTAACGCCTAACTCAGTGTTCGTCTCCTTACTCCCTCCCTTTTATTTATGCTCCATCAATTTTCCTTTCTCGACCTTTCTTCCTCTTCACACAAAGTATTTAAAATGGTACGGACTTCCGGATCACTCCGGCCGCACTATGTGTGTAAGCAATACCTGGGGGCTTCCTATACGGAAGCTAAAAATAATTACTCTAACGGCTTTTCGCCCACAACATGTGCGTTTCTTTTCCCATATGTGCCTTTTCTTCACCATTATATGCATCGATATGACTTAAGATGTGTCCAAGCTGGGTTGCCTGGCTCTTGTGTTTATGCCCTACATTCCCGTTAATTCGGCTAGGGCATAAGGGGAGCACCTCTGCGATTGTTACTGCCGGTTCAGCCGGATATGTACCTCAGACTGGGTGAAGCCGAAAGCTAGCTTCCTTAAGAGAATATTCGGTCGGTGAACAAAAGACATATTCATTTATTACAACGTAAATCCCCAGAAGTCTTGTATGTTGTGCCCTCGTTCGCAGTCCGGACATGTGCATTGTCGCATGCGTACCTAGGGAAAGGAACCCCTAACGGAACTATTCTCTGTGGAAGATGTTTCTTACTATCCATGTAATATAACATAACTAGTTGGGTACTTGTCTGTTCAAGCATTTATGACCCCTATGCCTGGTTTCCACGCATACCCCGGTTTTGTATAACTAAGTGGGTATTCAGACACACCCTGGACTGTAGGATCCGGGGGCTGAAGCAAAAAGGTCCGCCACGACAAATGATTTTAATCCGGCTAGGGACTAATTATGTCCATTGAATTACACAGTCACTTGGACTGACTATATTCCTCCTCTATACCATCCAACAGGCTATCTAGCTTACAGTCCTATTGAAAATACTTGGCGGCTAACGCTACCTAGTCATATACCAGACTCACGGGAATTTCTTGCCCATCGGGCCCCCTTGATCCTACTTGGCCATATGGTTGGGTCCAGCTTGGTGTAGCGTCTTCACCATAGCCAGGCTTCTCTTGCACCTTGCCGGCAAGTGACATCTTCCACAATCGGAAGTGCCGCCGTGCTCCTTGAAGCATATGCACAAGCTCCCCCATGCCATTCAGCGATAAGCTTGATGGCCACAAGGCTGAGCAACACCACTGCATCACTTGCCGAGCTCGCTCGTGCGATTCTGAGAGGTCTTGCAGTAAATCACTTGCAGATGAGGGCATCTCCTCTTCAGGGTGACCCGTTAACATTCCTGCAAGCAAAATTCTTTCAATATACTTCCTCGCTGAACTATCATACAGTTCGTCTAGGAACTCACCATAAATGCCGTGTCGAAGCCTTTTGTTCTCCTTCACAGAGTCCGCCAGCTGGGCGCGGACGTATTTTAATTCTACATCCAGCCGGACATTGGCATCTTGAAGATTGTTCTTCTCCTGCCTAACTTGCATAAGAATGTGCTCGCCAGCCTTTAGCTGCCTTTTGAGATGCGAATCGTCATCTCTTACGCCCTCCGGATTCACCCCGGGATTGTCTCCAAAATTCTCTGTTAGACTTGTTATACCAACCACTTACTAACTGGTGCATCTTCGTACAATTGAGACAAATGTTACCAGATGAGGCCTTCTGTGATCCCTCTAACTTGGCAACCGTGACCCTCAGCTGGGCCTTGCATTCCTCCAGCTCCCGAGCCAAATATTCATTCTTATCTACAAGGACCTGTGCACAAATTGATCCTTAAAACAGTTGTTCCAACCATTTCAAGTCTTAGGGGCTACTGCTATACATGCTTATCAAAATTTCTTACCCGTATATCTTTGGTATACTGGTCAGTCGCTCGGGCAAGCCCGCCTTGAGCAGCTCGGATGTATGCGTCTCCCGAATTGAAGGAATTAAATGCCTCTTCGGAAAAGATGTTGTTCCGAAGCACGGCCCGTCGGCGCCGATGATTCATGGCGCTCTCTACTTCGGAGTTCGTGGTCGAGAGCATATCCGTGTCCTCTATTGGAGAACTATGCGGCATCGGCCCCGTGTCCGCCTCCGCTCTCGAAGCCGGTTCTGGAATCCGGCTGGTGGAGGCGTGATTGGAGGGATCCCCAGATATAGTCCGGCTATTCCTCTTCCTGCCAGGACACAAAGGGCGCTATTATACTTCAAATACCATAATCGCAGGACAGGTTTTTGCCTTACCTCTGCAGCGGTGTGTTGACCCTTACCGCCTTCCTCTTGATCTTGCCCGATCCAGACGCCCGTGGTCGACGAGTCCCTAGGGGCTCAGCCCCGCGCTCCGACCGTCGTCTCTGCAAAAAACACGACACTTCAAGGGTAAGGCATGATATCTGAAGGGAGTCCTCTTTGGAGGATAGGGTTTTTCAGCTTGGCTTACACGTGACGTAGGTAGCAGTCCGGGATAGTTGGCAATAATGGCCACTGAGGCGCCATCACAGCTCGCTTGATAAAATATCCCGTTGACAAGCTCCATGGTAATATCCGGATCTTTTCGAGTCTTGGATCTAGGGCCCTTCCGAGGTCCTCTGGCTACGGGAAGGGGCTGGAAATTCCTTCTACGTCCCTCCTCAGTTCCTGCTCAGGAATATCGAGGCAGGTAATCTTAGCGAAGAACGCCACAATTTGGGGAAGGAATGACGACTTACCCAGTTTGGGGGGTTGTACATGGAGAATCCATCCCGCGGTTTAATGTGAAGGAATTCTTCCTCTTCTCCTTTGTATAAGTCAGACAATATCCTTACCAAGGCAGTGGCGGAGTCCGGACCCTTACGGCTACAGCGGGTGGCATCATCTTCCCCGTTGAAGTGCCACATGGGCTTCCCCCGATATTGAAGTGGTTGCACCCCCCGTATTATGCATATTGCCATAACCTCGACTATCGTTAGTCCGGAATTGGCCAGTAACTTTATCCTGCTCATCAGGAAGTGTATTTTCCTGGTATCCTCCTCTTGGGGGCCTCGGGGGCGCCAGCTTAGACGTGCCCTCGGTGGGGCGTCACTGAACTTGGGGAGACCTGTTCGGACTGGATCCGGAAGGGGAACGTCCTCGATGTAAAACCACTCCAAAGGCCAGTTCTCTGGTGCCTTCTTGGGAGTGCCGGATAGGTATCCGGTCTCGGCAATGCACCATACTTCGGCCCCGCCCACTTGGCATAGG
Organism: Aegilops speltoides; assembly: GCA_021437245.1. Classification (NCBI taxonomy): domain Eukaryota; kingdom Viridiplantae; phylum Streptophyta; class Magnoliopsida; order Poales; family Poaceae; genus Aegilops; species Aegilops speltoides. Next base: position 396,134,761 of record CM038144.1, read on the forward strand.
GATTCTCCACAGTTGCGGGGACGAGGCGAACAACTTCTTCCATAACTTTGAAGTGAGGCTCGCAGCCTAGAAATAGCTTCATAAAGGCAAGCGTACCCTACTATGTGTAATGCGGAGGCAGGGGTAAGGTTGTGCAAGCGGAGACCGTAGAACTCCGAGGAGCCCGAAGAGCAGGTGGATGGGAAACTGGCGCCCTTAGCGAGATCGGGATGAGGCATATTCACTCCTCACGGAGATGGATTAGGAGATCCCTCAGCTTGTTCCCCTCCATTATAAGCGGCTATTCCGGCTCGAACGGGGACCATGAACGCCGGTGGAAGAAACCCTTGGGTTTGTAACTCTATCAAACGGCTGTGAGGAACTGAACACTCTTCCCAATCCCCTGGCTTGGAGCGGAGAGAGCGAGCAGAAGAGCTGCAACGACCGGCCATGTTGGAATGGGTTTTTCCGGAGCGCTCTGTTGGATGCTTGCTCGAGGGGGGAGAGTGAGGTTTGGATCTAAGAATCCCCGTTTCTTCAAATAGACGGTCAGCCCGAAGGATTGAGGGTGGCAAATGCAAAAATGGCTCGGCTCCTCGCATTCGCTCGACACATGGAGATGGTCATTATTGAGGCACTGAAGCCGAGGAGTACAACATTGATGGAAATTCGGACACTACTCATCGTAATAGGTACTTTGGAGTATTCGAAGATGGAACCCGCCTTGCAATGCTGAAGACAAGACTGCGCGCCAGACTCTCGTCATTGAAGCCTGGTTCAGGGGCTACTAAGGGAGTCCGAGATTAGGGGGTATCCGGACAGCCGGACTATATACTTTGTTCGGACTATTGGAGCGTGAATATACAAGACTCAAGACTCTGTCCCGTGTCCGGATGGGACTCTCCTTTGCGTGGAAGGCAAGCTTGGCGATCCGGATATTGTATTTCCTTCCTTGTAACCGACCCCTTGTAAACCCTAGCCCTCTCCGGTGTCTATATAATCCGGAGAGGTTGGTCCTTAGAAGGCCGATCACAATTACAGTCATAATCATCCTAGGCTAGCTTCTAGGGTTTAGCCTCTACGATCTCGTGGTAGATCTACTCTTGTACTACTCATATCATCAATATTAATCAAGCAGGAAGTAGGGTTTTACCTCCATCGAGAGGGCCCGAACCTGGGTAAACATTGTGTCCCTTGCTTCTTGTTACCATCAGCCTAAGACGCACAGATCGGGACCCCCTACCCGAGATCCGCCAGTTTTGACACCGACAGGTGGAGCTGAAAGAAGTTCAATACGTCACAAAAGAATTTTGACTGGGTGGTAAGAAGCCCCGGTTTATATGATCAACAAAGACTATAACTTCGCCTTCCTTTGGTTGAGGTCTGAATTCTTCTGGACCTGGAACCCGCTTGTGGATGACATTTTTTGCTGCTAATATGCCCGTCTGAACATACTCATTAAGAGTTTGCTTCGTGACAGTTGAAGCAACCCTGTTGCACGAGGTGACGGTTTTAGTCATTTTTGTTACGTAAGGCCTAAGAAGGAAATTTTGGCGGGTTAAATTCGTAATGGTAATATCAGCTTTAGATAAGTACTGGCGGTTTAAAAGGTGCAAGGGTAAGCCAGTAGGCATTTGGCGGGTTACAAAATCTCATTTAAGCCGCCCCCACGACAGTGATGGAGCGGTTATCTACAAATCTGGAGTGGAGTAAAATTTCACCAAGTGCTGGATAAACATGTTTTATAGGTTCTGCTTATAATTTGGGATCTACAACAGTTCAAAAAATGAGAATAAATATTAAACCTAAATCTACGACAGTGTAAGAACTTGCGAGTTGAGATTAAATCTTGGACAGAGGGGGTGCATCTGCGGTTGGAAGATGATGCTAAACTATTACCGTCCAACCTCAGTACCCTTTTCAGATCAAACTAAGCATTTTAGAAGGAGACTACAATGCACGGTGAAGAACACCGACAAACAGCCGAAACCCTAATGCAAACTTGGCTCAAGGGGAGATGAGTACTTACTGATGGTGATGAACAATGGAGGTGCACCGCAGTTCTCTGGTTCGTTCAGGCTGATGCAGCGGCCGGAGTTGACGTCGCTGAAGGAGGACGGCGGTGGTAGAGCTCGGGTCCCAGTGGTGTCGTGAGGAGCAAGAAGAAGAGGCAGAGGCAGGGGTAAAAAGTGAAAATGGGGACCCACTGTCCCTATTTATAAGTAGGTGATGACATGGCATGTGCGGAAATTGAGGAGGCAAAATGATTATGTTGCAGATGTTGAGATATTCATGGGAAGCCCATTAAGATAAAGATCTGTTGAGATATTCTGGGCCTTGTGCGGAATTAATGCACATGATGTCATGGAGGTTTACAATGACTCTGTTTATGTGATGTCATGGCGGGTGATATCAGCCTAGTGAAGATTCGACACGGATGCATTTCTGCTAAGGTAAATCATGAAGATTGATGTGAACGAGTTCAAATCAACTTGGGGCCTAATGTTGGGGATATAACTCCAAGGTATGACCCGCCCAGGAGGGGCCAGGTTACACCGATGGTGGTTTAACATGAAGAAGGTCCAAAGAGGCCCAAGGAGAAGTATGAAGACGATGACTCATAGAGGCAGGCCTGTTGAAGGCCCAAGACCGGGGCCTGTGAACCGCCGAAGGAAGACTTGCTCCGTAAGGCATAATTAGTTAGAAACTGAGCCGGTCACGTTGTGTGAGCCGGCCGGGGCTCTGTAAGCCTCCGGGTCTATGCCTGTGTATATAAAGGTGAGACCCAGTGGCGGGTTAACTCAAGAAAGAAGTAATAGAGGGCTAGGTCAAGCGTATTCGCTCCCTTGTAATCAAAACTCAAGCAATACAACTAAAAGCAGGATGTAGGCTTTTACCTCCGCCGAGAGGGGCCGAACCTCGGTAAAAACTTCTTGTGTCCTTTGTCCCGTTCAACCTCTTCAAGCTAACCTAGTCGCGATGGCTCCACACCTAAGTCTTTCACTAGGGCATCTGCCGTGAGAAATCCACGATAGGTCCATAGCTAGTAGCTAGATGGCTTCTTCTCTCTCTTTGATCTTCAACAAAGTTCTCATGATGTTCTTGGAGTTCTATCCAATGTAATACTCTTTTGCGGTGTGTTTGTTGAGATCCGATGAGTTGTGGATTTATGGTCAGATTATCTATGAATATTATTTGAGTCTCCTCTGAATTCTTATATGCATGATTTGATATCTTTGTATTTCTCTTTGAACTATCAATTTTGTTTGGCCAACTAGATTGGTTTTTCTTGCAATGGGAGAGGTGCTTGGTTTTGGGTTCAATCTTGCGGTGTCCTCACCTAGTGACATAGTAGGGGTAGCGAGGCACGTATTGTATTATTGCCATCAAGGATAAAAAGATGGGGTTTACATCATATTGCTTGAGTTTGTCCCTCTACATCATGTCATCTTACTTAAGGCGTTACTCATTTCTTATGAACTTAATACTCTAGATGAATGCTGGATAGTGGTCGATGTGTGGAGTAATAGTAGTAGATGCAGGTAGGAGTCAGTCTACTTATCACAGATGTGATGCCTATATTCATGATCATTGCCTTATATATCGTCATAACTTTGCGCTTTCCTATCAATTGCTCAACAATATTTTTTTTACCCACCATATGGTTTCTTCAAGAAAGAAGCCTCTAGTGAAACCTATGGCCCCCGGGTCTATTTTCCATCATATATTTTCAGATCTATAAACCAAAAACCCAAAAATACTTTGCTGAGTTTTATTTACTTTTATCTTGTTTATGTTTTAGAAATCTTTTATATCTATCAGATCTCATCCTTGCAAGTGACCATGAAGGGATTGACAACCCCTTTATCGCGTTGGGTGCAAGTGTTTGATTGTTTGTGCAGGTGCATAGATTGAAGACTTGCTTGTACCTCCTACTGGATTGATACCTTGGTTCTTAAACTGAGGGAAATACTTATCTCTACTTTGCTGCATCACCCTTTCCTCTTCAAGGGAAAAACCAACGCAAGCTCAAGAAGTAGCACGCTCCACTACTAAGGCTTAACTCGCCACATGGTTGGTGGCTGCTATGTACAAGAGTATTCTCTCATTGGCCTTTGCGACCACCAATATTGGAGGAGAGGAGAGGTACTTCTTCAATTCTTGGAGAGCTGACTCCGCTTCTAGTGTACATTCTGTTAGGGCATATTTCTCCCTTAGTGGTTTTGGTGATTGATGACTGATAACCCACAAGTATAGGGGATCACAACAGTTTTCGAGGGTAGAGAATTCAACCCAAATTTATTGATTCGACACAAGGGAAGCCAAAGAATGTTTGCAAGCATTAGAAGTTGAGTTGTCAATTTAACCACACCTGGAGATTAAATATCTGCAGCAAAGTGATCACTAGCAAAGTAGTATGATAGTTTGATGGCAATAGCAATAGTAGTACCAGCAATAGTAACAGTAACAATAGTAGCAATAATTTTGCAGCAGTTGTGACAGTAGTAGCAACGGTAGTAACTTAGCAAGAACAATATGTGAAAAGCTCGTAGGCATTGGATCGGTAATAACATTGGACAATATTCATCATATAATAGTCATAACCTAGGGCAACATAGAACTAGCTCTCGTTCGTCAATATAATGTAGGCATGTATTTCGTAAATAGTCATACATGCTTATGGAAAAGAACATGCATGACATCTTTTGTCCTACCCTCCTGTGGCAACAGGGTTGATAAGGAGGCTAAAGGATATTAAGGCCTCCTTTTAATAGAGAACCGGAACAAAGCATTAACACATAGTGAATACCTAAACTCCTCAAACAACGGTCATCACCGGAAAGTATCCCAATTATTGTCACCTTGGGTTTTACGGATCATAACACGTAATAGGTGCATATAACTTGCAAGATCGGACCATGAAAATAGATATAATGGTGAAAACATAAATGGTTCAACTCTAAAATCATGGCACTCGGGCCCTAGTGACAAGCATTAAGCATAGCAAAGTCATGGCAACATCAATCTCAGAACATAGTGGATACTAGGGATGAAGCCCTAACAAAACTAACTCGATTACATGATGAATCACATCCAACCCACCACCGTCCAGCAAGCCTACAAAGGAATTACTCACTCCCGGCGGTGAGCATCATGAAATTTATGATGGGGGATGGCTGGTGATGATGAAGACCGAAGATCCCCCACTTTGGAGCCCCGAACGGGCTCCAGATCTGGCCTCCCAATGAAGAATAGGAGGTGGCGGCGGCTCTGTGTCGTAAAATGCAATGAAACTTCCTCTCTTATTTGTTCTCCAAAAAATAGGAATTTACAGAGTTGGAATTAGGATCAGCCGGGCCTCGTGGGCCCCACTACCCATTAGGGCGCACCAGAGGGGGGCGCCTTGGTGCCTAGTGGGCAGCTGGGCACCCCCTCTAGTGGGTCTTGGTTCCAGTATTTTTCATTTATTCCAAAATAATTCTCCAAAAAGTTTCGTCCAATTTCGGGAACTTTTATTTCTGCACAGAAACAACACCATGGTAGTTACGCTGAAAACAGCATCAATCCGGGTTAGTTTCATTCAAATCATGCAAATTAGAGTCCAAAACAAGAGCAAAAGCATTAGGAAAAGTAGATACGATGGAGACTTATCAACTCTCCCAAGCTTAACCCATTGCTTGTCCTCAAGCAATTTAGTTCACAAACTGAAAGTGATAAAGAAAAGCTTTTACGAACTCTTTTGTTCTTTTGTCCATATATATGCTTAGATAGCACCCAGGTTTTCAGCAAAGATCATGACTAACCATGCAAACAATAACTCTTAGAAATTATATTCACTCATATCAATGGCATAATCAACTAGCAAGCAATAATAAGATATCTCAAATGCCAACACTTTGTCAAAACAATCATGATATAATATGATAATAATGGTCTCTCGCTAGCCCTTTCTGATACCGCAAAACATAAATGCAGAGCACCTACAAATTTCAAGCAGCGACTAAACATTGTAATTCATGGTAGAAGATCCAGTCATGATGCATTCAACATTAACTATACACAATGCATGAGGATGACAATACTGCTCTCATGACTGGTGCTTGTTTCAGAAGGTGATGACTCAACACAAAAGTAAAATATCATGAAAGTAAATAGATAGGCCCTTCACAGAAGGAAGTAGGGATTTGCAGAGGTGCCAGAGCTCGAAATTTAAATCAGATACAAATATAATTTTGGGAGGTATACCCTTCCTGTCAATGTTATGACCAAGAGTTTTCAATATCTTCCATGCTAAAAAATTAGTGGCGGTTCCCAAGCAATAAAAGTAAAGTTTACTCCCCCTCCACCAACAAACACAAGCCATGGCTAGCCGAATCCATGGGTGCCTTCCATACCAACAACAGTCTGGGGGGAGTTTTGTTTAATTATCTGCAATTTTGATCATGGGACTGGGCATCCCTATTACCGGCCCCTCTTATGCAAGGATGAGTGAATAAACACTCATCATGAGAATAACCCGCTTAACATGGAAGATACTGACCGCCCCCTGTCGCTCCATGATGTCTACTACGCAACCTTCTTGTAGACTCGTGTTGGGCCTCCAAGCGCAGAGTTTTGTAGGACAGTAGCAAATTTCCCTCAAGTGGATGACCTAAGGTTTATCAATCAGTGGGAGGCGTAGGATGAAGACGGTCTCTCTCAAACAACCCTGCAACCGAATAACAAAGAGTCTCTTATGTCCCAATACATGCAATACAATGGCAAATTGTATAGGTGCACTAGTTCAACAAAGAGATGGTGATTCAAGTGTAATATGGATGGTAGAAATATATTTTTATAATAAGAATAAATAAAAATAGTGAGGTAACTAGTAACAAAAGTGAGCAAAAATGGTATTGCAATGCTTGAAAACAAGGCTTAGGGTTCATACTTTCACTAGGGCAAGAATCTCTCAACAATGATAGCATAATTAAATCATATGGCAATCCCTCAGCGCGCGACAAAGAATCACTCCAAAGTTCCTATCGTGGAGAACATAAGATGAAATTGCTTGTAGGGTATGAAACCACCTCAAAGTTATTATTTCCGATCAATCCATTGAGCCATTCCTATAAGTGTCACAAACAACCCTAGAGTTCGTAGTAAAATAACACCATATGATACACATCAATCAACCCTAATGTCACCTAGATATTCCAATTTCACCACAAGTATCCGTGGGTCAATTATATGATATGCATCAAACAACTTCAGATTCATAGTGTTCAATCCAACACAAAGAACTTCAAAGAGTGCCCCAAGATTTCTATTGGAGAAACAAGGACGAAAACGTGCGTCAACCCCTATGCATAGGTTACCCTAATGTCACCTCAGGAATCCGGAAGTTGAATTCCAAAACATACATCAAGTGGATCAATAGAACACCCCATTGTCACCACGGGTATCCCACACAAGACATACATCAAGTGTTCTCAAATCCATAATTCAAATCTGATAATAGTGAAATCTCAAAGGTAGAAACTCAATTCATCACAAGAAGATAGAGGGGGAGAAACACTATATGATCCAGCTATAGTAACAAAGCTCGGGGTACATCAAGACCGTGCCAAATCAAGAACACGAGAGAGAGGGATCAAACACATAGCTACTGGTACATGCCCTCAACTCTGAGGGTGAACTACTCCCTCCTCATCATGGTGGCTGTCAGGATGATGAAGATGGCATCTGACGATGATTTCCCCCTCCGGTAGGGTCCCGGAACGGGTCCCGATTGTTTTCTGGTGGATACAGAGGCTTGTGGCACCGAAACTTCTGATCTAGGGTTCTTTTCGGAGGTTTCTGTATATATAAGAGTATTTGGTGTTGAAACAAGTCAGGGAGACACCCGAGGGGCTCACAAGCCCTAGGAGTGCGCCCTGGGGGATGGGCGCGCCCCCTGGCTTGTGGCCTCCTCGGTCACCTCCTGGCACAACTCCGGTGCTCCATAGGTCTCTTCTGGTCCATACTTGATCACCGTAAATTTTCATCCCATTCCAAGAACTTTTATTTCTGCACAAAAAACGACACCATGGTAGTTCTGCTGAAAACAGTGTCAGTCCGGGTTAGTTCTAACAAAATCATACCAAAACCATATAAAATTTTTGTAAACATGGCATGAATACTTCATAAATTGTAGATACGTTGGAGACGTACCAGCATCCCCAAGCTTAATTTCTGCTCGTCCTCGAGTAGGTAAATGATAAAAGAAATAATTTATGAAGTGTGAATGCTAGCATAGTGCATAAGTTTGATTAATTATAATTCCAAACACTTTTTCTAGCATCAATATATATCATAAACATTTTCTCATCTCATAAAACATCTCATGATCAAGTAATCTTTCTTATGTGACATGAATATTTAGATCCATAAGATTCAAAACAAAATTTTAATATTGACATAAAAACAATAATACTTCAAGCATACAAATAAAGCAATCACGTCTTCTCAAAATAACATGGCCAAAGAAAGTTATTCCTACAAAATCATATAGTCTGGCTATGCTCTATCTTCATCACACAAAATATTTCATCATGCACAACCCCGGTATTAGCCAAGCAATTGTTTCATACTTTTAATGTTCTCAAGCTTTTTCAACTATCACGCAATACATGAGCGTGAGCCATGGATATAGCACTATAAGTGGAATAGAATATGGTGGTTGTGGAGAAGACAAAAAAGAAGGAGAAAGTCTCACATTAACTAGGCAAATTAATGGGCTATGAAGATGCCCATCAATTGATATCGATGCAAGTGAGTAGGGATTGCCATGCAACAGATGCACTAGAGCTATAAGTGTATGAAAGCTCAAAAAGAAACTAAGTGGGTGTGCATCCAACTTGCTTGCTCATGAAGACCTAGGGCAATTTGAGGAAGCCCATCATTGGAATATACAAGCCAAGTTCTATAATGAAAAATTCCCACTAGTAAATGAAAGTGTCAAAATATGAGACTCTCTATCATGAAGAACATGGTGCTACTTTGAAGCACAACTATGAAAAAAGGATAGTAACATTGTCCCTTCTCTCTTTTTCTCTCATCATTTTTTATTTTCTTTTTTTTCCTTTTTTTGTTTGGGCTTCTTTGTCCTCTTTTTATTATTTGGGCTTCTTTGTCCTCTTTTGTTTTCTTTAAAGTCCGGAGACTCATCCCAATTTGTGAGGGAATCATAGCTTCCATCATCTTTCCTCACATGGGACAATGCTCTATTAATGATGATCATCACACTTTTATTTACTTAAAACTCAAGAATTACAACTCAATGCTAGAACAAATATATGACCCTATATGAATGCCTCATTGAAAGGATCGAGAAGAGGTGTCTAGAGGCGGGGTGAATAGACTCTAAGTAAGAAAAGTTGCAATTTTTAACCTCTTTAAGTTGAAGTGGACTTTTGGCACAACTTTTAACATTCACAATACATATCAAGCAAGCATGACAAGAGTATATGAGCAGCGGAAAGTAAAGCATGCAAATTGCAAGAATGTAAAGGGATGGGATTGGAGTGTGCAAACGCAATTTGGAGACACGGAGATTTTTTATCCATGGTTCTGATAGGTGGTGCTATCGTACATCCACGTTAATGGAGAATTCAACCCACGAAGGGTAACGGTTGCGCGAGTCCACGGAGGGCTCCACCCACGAAGGGTCCACGAAGAAGCAACCTTGTCTATCCCACCATGGCTGTCGCCCACGAAGGACTTGCCTCACCCAGGTAGATCTTCATGAAGTAGGCGATCTCCTTGCCCTTACAAACTCGTTGGTTCAACTCCACAATCTTGATGGAGGTTCCCAAGTGACACCTAACCAATCTAGGAGACACCACTCTCCAAGAGGTAACAAATGGTGTGTTGATGATGAACTCCTTGCTCTTGTGCTTCAAAAGATAGTCTCCCCAACACTCAACTCTCTCTCACAGGATTTGTATTTGGTGGAAAGAAGATTTGAGTGGAAAGGAACTTGGGGAAGGCTAGAGATCAAAATTTATGTGGTTAGAATGGAATATCTTGACCTCAACACAAGTGTAGGTGCTTGTCTCTCAGAAAATGTAAGTTGTAAGTGTAGGCATGTTCTGATGGCTCTCTCCACGAATGAAGAGTGGGTGGAGCGGTATATATAGCCTCCACACAAAATCTAACCGTTACACGCAATTTACCAAACTCGGTGAAACCGAATCATGAAACTCGGTCAGACCGATTTAGTTCATAATGTGACCGTTCGGTATTTCGGTGGGACCGATATGATCAACTCGGTGGGACCGATGTGCTTGGATTAGGGTAAAGCCTCAACTCGGTTTGACCGATTACACAAACTCGGTGGGACTGATTTGGGTATTGAGCGAAACAGAGAGTTGGCCAGGCAAACTTGGTGGGACTGATTGCATACCTCGATGGGACCGAAATTATTGCAATAGGCAAAAGAGAGTTTGCAATCCCATCTCGGTGAGACCGAGATCCCATCGGTGAGACCGAAAAGATTAGGGTTTCTGGCAGTGGCTATGTCAAGAGAACTCGGTGGCGTCGGATAGAAAGTTTCGAAGGGCCAAGTTTGACTTTTGGTTTGGGACATATGTGGATGTGAGAAAGTGGTTGAGGGCTTTGGATCATATCACTAAGCACTTAGAGAAAGCAAGCCATTAAGCAACACCTCATCCCCTCTTAATAGTATTGGCTTTCCTATGGACTCAATGTGATCTTGGATCACTAAAAGTATAATGTAGAGTCTTGTGCTTTGAGCTTGAGCCAATCCTTTGTCCTTAGCATCTTGAAGGGGTTCCACATCCTCTAGTCCATGCCACTCCATTGTTGAACTTATCTGAAACATACTTGGTAAGAGTATTAGTCCAACAAGAGATATGTTGACATCAATTACTAAAATAACCCATGGAGCACTTGTGCTTTCAATCTCCCCCTTTTTGGTAATTGATGACAACATACATCGAAGCTTTAGATAAAGATATGTAGAATAACAAGTAAAGCTTTGGAAAGACATGTAACATGCATAGGCTCCCCCTACATGTATGCAATCATGTAAATATGGAATATAGGAGCATGTGAATGCATAAGCATGACAGAGTAAGCAATGTGTTACATGTATCTTGGCTATATGCATCAGCGCAAATGATGTGAATATAGGAAATGTACCTTCATACTCATGAGTCCTTCTTGCAAACAGTATGTGCATCAGCAAGAAATCCTCATACACATGACTGTGATGGATATACTTACCTTGTGGTCTTGAGTTGGCTTAGGAAGGAATGGACCTATGTAAACAAGGTTAGATAACACAGATACACCTACTAGCCAAAGCAAACAAAAGAAACCACAAGAGTACCAAGACTGGGATGACATGTAGAGAGTGAGTACTGAGTACCCCATTGGATATAGACATGTCCCCAAAGGTAAAGATGTGCAATGAATTCAAGGATTTCCTTCCCTTAGATGTCTTGCTCCCCCTGAATCTAGCATGGGATATTGGGAGAAGATAGGGAACAGAAAATCAGAGCAAAGAAAAGAAACAGAGCTAATGCAAACAATCAAATATGAACATGGCTTTCCCCTCTTAAAGACATGTGCCTTCTCTCCTCTTGAACACCAAGCATATGTGGTCTTTTGAAGTGATACTACTGTCTCCTTGTAGAAGAACTCTCTCCTCGTATGTATTCTCTCCCCCTATAGAAATGATTAAGCTTTCATGTGATCTCTCTCTCCCCCTTTGACATCAATTTCCAAGAAGGGTCCTTCTGGATTTTTGTTACAAATTGGTTTGGTCCTTGAGTCACAGAACAAAGCAGCAAGTCGAATGTGATGCTGGTAGAGGACAAGAATCATTGAGTGGAGCTAGATAAAAAATAATGCAGGAACAAGTGGCAAGCTGTCTTTCCTGCAGTGAAATCGGTGGCACCGAGTTGTGTGCTTCGGTTGCACCAAAAGAATTCGATTGGACCGAAAACAACAGACCAGTGTAACCGAGTTCATCACCGATAAAACACTTGTCACCTCAGCTCACTAGTCAAGTAATATCTCACAAGGGTTTGCAAGGAATTAACTGAAAGATTTGCAAAGAATTGGATGCAGGGAATGCAGAACAAAAAGAAACAGAAAAAAATCTAGATGAAGTTTTTTTTGAAAGGGGAAACAAATATGCATGAGACAAATGCAAGAGAGCAGAAAAGAACACAAGAGAACTTCATCTAGAATTGGTCGGTGACAATGTCACCTATGTTAGAGTATATTGACTTAGGAGTCAAGTGAGGTCAGTTGATCATAGGTCATACTCATCGTTTAAGCTCAAAATGGGTTTACCATTTTTCATTTAAGCATTTTGATGTATTCACATCTTTTTGAGTTTCTTTGACTCATGACTTGGAGTAAAGCTTCTCTAAGATGGAATAACATACCTTGGGTGGTGGTGTTGATCGTGATCATGTAGTTGAACTTGTGTGGGTTGCTCAAGGTTGATGTAGCTCATCAAGAGTTGGGATCTCCACTTGGAATTTGAGTTCATCTACCTACATGGGTTAGTCTTGCAAGGAAGAGCACTTGTGTATCCAAAATTACAATCATAAAACTTAATATAGAATTTGTCAAAGGATATGTTTGAAGGGTTTCGTGCTTCCTTGTCTTCAACCACCATTGTGTAGAGACTTGGTGATGTAGAGATTTGCTCAAGATGTGAGTGGGTTGCAATCTCATAGATTTAGATTCATCCAAGTACCTACAAGGGTTAGATAGCATGCAAGGGTGCAAATATATCCAAGACATATAAATAGCAACATGAAAGAAATATCAAGGATTAGTCAAAGGCTCATGCCTTGCATGTATCCAAATGGAGTTCCTACTCCAAGTTTGAAGCATCAATGATGTTCAATTCACCTCTCAAACGGCAAAAGACTTTCTCATCAAGTGGTTTGGTGAATATATCCGCTAATTTCTTATCGGTGCAAACATGTTTAAGGTTAATATCACCCTTAGCAACATGATCTCAAATGAAATGATGATGAACTTCAATGTGCTTAGTTCGAGAGTGTTGCACAGGATTGTGAGCAATCTTAATAGCACTTTCATTGTCACAAAGCAATGGAACATGTTTCACATATATCCCATAATCCTTGAGAGTTTGGATCATCCAAAGTAATTGAGCACAACATGAACCAGCGGCAATGTATTCCGCTTCGGCGGTGGATAAGGATACCGATTTTTGTTTCTTGGAGGACCAAGACACAAGAGATCTACCAAGAAATTGACAAGTACCTGAAGTGGACTTTATATCAACCTTGTCTCCGGCATAGCCCGAATCGGAGTAACCAACAAGATCGAAAGAAGACCTCTTAGGATACCAAATGCCAAAATTTGGTGTGTGTATTAAGTATCTCACTATCCTTTTCATAGCCTTAAGATGACATTCTTTAGGGGCCGCTTGATATCGTGCACACATGCACACACTTAGCATAATATCGGGACGAGAGGCACATAGATATAACAATGAACCAATCATGGAGCGGTAAACCTTTTGATCAACCAGTTCACCATCTTTGGTCAAATCAAGATGTCCACTAGTAGGCATGGGTGTAGTCATACCTTTGCATTCTTGCATATTGAACTTCTTGAATAAGTCCTTGGTGTACTTTGTTTGAGAGACAAAGGTACCTTCCTTAGTTTGCTTGATTTGCAAACCGAGAAAGAATTTGAGTTCACTCATCATAGACATCTCAAACTTCTCTCACATTAGCTTTCCAAACATCTCACTAAAGTGAGGGTTAGTCGAACCAAATATAATATCATCAACATAGATTTGGCACACAAATAGTTCTCCATTAACCCTTTTAGTAAAAAAGAGTAGAATCAATTTTCCAATTTCAAAGCCTTTTTCAATAAGGAACTTGGCCAAGCATTTATACCACGCTCTAGGAGCTTGTTTAAGACCATAAAGAGCTTTGTGAAGTTTGTAAACATGATTAGGTTTCTTAGGATTGACAACGCCGGGAGGTTGCTTAACATAAACTTCCTCCTCAATTTCACCATTTAGAAAAGCAGTTTTAATGTCCATTTGGTACAAGGTGATATCATGGTGATTAGCATAGGCAAGTAAGATGCGAATGGACTCAAGTCTAGCAACGGGGGCATATGTCTCACCATAGTCCATACCTTCGACTTGAGTGTAGCCTTGGGCGACAAGATGTGCTTTGTTGCGAACTACTTGTCCATCTTTATCTTGCTTGTTGCGACACCCATTTGGTACCAATGAAGTTGTGGTTATTGTCGAGCTTCTCGACCAATGTCCAAACTTGATTTCTCTCAAAGTTGTGTATCTCTTCATGCATGGCGTTTATCCAATTCGGATCTTCCAATGCTTCTTCAACCTTGATAGGTTCAATGCTAGAGATGAATGAATAATGTTCACAAAAGTTAGCCAAACGAGTTTTAGAGCGAGTGATTCTCCCGGTTTGGATATCATTGTAGATTTTCTCGACGGCATGGTCTTTGGCGATTCTTGCTCCAACTCGTGGAAGCTTTTGCTTGGATCTAGGTGGAACATATTATTCATCTTGTTCTTCTTCTTGGCCTTCTTCATTGTTGATGTTGTCGTTCTCTTGTCGTGGTGGAGAAGGCGGTTGTTGATGTTCACCTTAGTGTACTTCCTCGTTTTCTTTGTCTTGGTGTGTCCCACTTGTGGATGCTTCCATATCAACTCTGGGTTCACCTTGTCGTGAGGTGGAAGCTTCCACTTAGACGGACGAGGTACTCTCCTTCCCCTTCTTTGTCTCCTACATCAATTGGAAATTGCTCTACTTGAGAGCCGTTAGATTCATCAAACTTCACATCTACCGTCTCTTCAACCTTTCGGGTGAAATTATTGTAGACACGGTAAGTGTGAGAGTTTGAGCCATAACCAATTAGGAAACCTTCATGAGATTTAGGAGCAAATTTAGAACGACGATGCTTATCAAGAATGTAGCACTTTGAGCCGAATACTCGAAAGTATCCAACTTTGGATTTGTTACCGGCTTATACCGTCTTGCCGAGTAGCTTGTGAAGATACAAGCGATTTGTTGCATGACAAGTTGTCTCTACCGCTTCCGCCCAAAAGGGTTTTGGAGTCTTGTACTCATCAAGCATCGTTCTTGCCATCTCAATAAGAGTCTGGTTCTTCCTCTCAACAACTCCATTTTGTTGAGGTGTGTACGTAGCCGAGAACTCATGTGAAATCCCTTCTTCATCAAGAAAGGTGTCCACATTTGCATTCTTGAACTCCTTCTATTGTCGCTACGAACCTTCTTGATCTTCACTTCAAATTGATTTTGGGCCTTCCTAGCGAAGTTTTTGAAGATCTTTTGGACCTGCGATTTATCATCGAGAAAGAGCACCCACGTAAATCTTGAAAAATCATCAACTATAACTAGACCAAAAGAATTTCCACTGAGACTTTTGTAAGCGTTGGGACCAAAAAGATCCATGTGAAGTAGCTCGAGCAGCCTCCTTGTGGTCATGATGTTCTTCACGGGATGCCTTCCTCCAACCTATTTACCTGCTTGACAAGCGCTGCAAAGTCTATCCTTATCAAATATGACATCATTAACGCCGAGGATATGATTACCTTTAATAAGCTTGTCAAGGTTTCACATGCCCACATGACCTAACCGTCTATGCCACAAACAGCCTTTGGAGGATTTAGCAATTAAGCAAGTTCTAGGTTGAGCCTTTTTAGTGAAATCAACAATGTAAAGATCACCTCTACGTATACCGGTAAATACAATTTTATGATTATCTCTATGAAACACTTGGCAATCTACTTCAGTAAATAGGACATTGAAATCGAAATCAGCAAGTCTAGATACCGAAAGTAAATTGTAGCCAAGAGATTCAACGAGCATGACATTTTGTATGGAGCTATTATGTGAGATGGCCACCTTACCAAGGCCAACCACCTTACCCTTTGAGTTGTCACCAAAAGTGACATACTTTTGAGGGCCGTCGTTTTCAGCAAGCTCACGAAACATATCCTTATCTCCGGCCATGTGATTGGTACATCCACTATCAAGAACCCATTCCTTTCCTCCTGCCATGTATCCCCGAAGATTTTCCATAAGACCAAAGTGTCTCATTGCATCATCAAGATCAAAGTCACTATCATCATCCTCATCATAGTATCCATGTTCAACATCGTTATGTGATGGATCAATTCCTGGAGAGTGTCGGTGTACTAAGGTAGGGGTACCTCAGTACCCCAACTTGTGCACGGGCAGCCCCCAGCTCCCCGCAGCTAGATCCATCAGATGCTTGCCGGAGACCATCTCCGCTCCACACCAAGCCGTTCAAGAACAAAATATATAAGATAGAAACTCAAGACCCCGGCAAGAGGAGCTTGCCGGGAAGGCCATTCCAGGCTCAAGACTACATTACTCCTGCAGATCCCCGGCGAGAGGAGCTCGTCGGGAGGACCAGAAGATCACATCACAGAAGACACGCCTCGGCGCCCCGCGCGCCGGGCGAGGACCCGGGAGCGGCAAGTCACAGAGCCGACAAGCCCGGGCCGGCAAGATCAAGGCCCGGCAAGGTGCTTGCCGGGAGAGCTATGCTACGTGCCGCACTCCAGCTCATCTGCCCCGCGTCGCCTCCGGCCTTCTCCGAGACGCGTGGCGGGTGGCCGTGCTGCGTGAGGAATGCGGTGGCACTCCACGGTGGTGGCCGCCGCCGTGGCGAAAGAAGACGCAATGGCGGGAGCTTTTGGGCGGCGGCGACGGGCATTTAATGCCCTTGTCCCCCTGTCAAAAGTAGGTAGAAAGCCATTGTAGCTGCCTTTGTTCCCGCCTTGTTCCAACTACCACCTCTTTTACGTTTTTACCCCTCTACCTCACGTTGACACCTGTCGGTGACCCCTTGCCCTATAAAAGGAGGCCCGTGCACAACGTAGAGGGGGTTCCGCGACTGGCCACTCTGGCGTGAAGGTTCGAGCCCCCTGGCAACTCTAGCGCCCGGGGTTCGGCCGTTTACACACACCACTCCACCGTTTTGCTCACATTCTTGAGCAAGATCTAATACAACACAATGCAGCAAGAGGGTTTACGCGACCATCGCGGCCCGGCTGGGTAAAATCCCCGTGCATCGCCTCGATCGCTCTCCGCGCAACCTCCGCCCGCATCAACACACGAAGGGCCCCGCCCCATAGGTGCCGCGCCACCCATCGGCGCGACATCTCTGGCGCGCGCGGTAGAAGCGTCGAGGTTGTGCGAACCTGATCCGCGTTCGCGCGCAGCGTTCTTCATCAACCTCTCGGTTTAAATCGGCGGCTTCGCCGACAACTGCGTCATGGCCCCGAAGACGAGAGCTTCAAGGGTCGCAGACCCATCTCCGTCCTCTCCGCCGCCACCGGAGCCGACGGCAGGCGGAGGAAACGCCGGAGGAAGGGTGGACACCGGCGAGGGCGCTCGCGGTGCCACCAGATCTAGGGACAGGACGGAGGACCGCGCCTCGGCCTCCGTAGATCCGCGTCCATCTCCAGCATATAGCGGCCCAGGCGCCATACCACGAAGGTGGTATCCGCCACCGGGCAAGAGCAAGCGGGGTTCGCGGGGCGCCCGGACTGCTGTCCATGCATGAGTAAAGCGAAAGAGGTCGAGGCAGGATTCTGCTCCCCCTAACATTGTTAGGGACCCGAGTGTATCCGGCCCCTCGCTCCGCTCGCTCCCGCTCCCCTCGGCCCCGGCAAGCGCCTATCCCTGGAGCGCTACGATGTCGTCGAAAGACGCGCTACCGAGCTCTAAGTCCGGCAAGGACGGCTCTGGTGCTCCATCCGACAAGCGTACCTCCTCGGAGCGCAGTAAGCCCGGTGAGGACAGCTTTGGTGTTCGTCCCGGCAAGCGTGCCTCCCCGGAGCGCCGCGCCGCCGCCATGGACGCACCATTGAGCTCCACCAGCGAGCGCAAAGAAAAAGAAAAGCTAAGTCGCTCGAGCCTTCGTGCAGAGCACTCTTTTAATTTCATACTTTTATATGTTATACCCCTCGCGCATTCGCCCTTTGTACGCGAAACCTGTGCGCGGAGGAACCTGCTTGTGGATGGTCGCACCCTTACTTCGCTTCGAACACGCTCAACGAGTTAAGAGTAAGCCGCGACCAGCTTCGCGCTCTCGTTTCGTTTCGAGCCTGCTCAGCAAGTTAAGTGCATCGCGGCCAGACACGGCAAGGTTGCTTGCCGGAGGCGACACCAGCCAAGCGGGCTGCTGACGTTCCGCACTCAGCAAGCGTGTTGAGCACCGGCAAGTTACCTAGAAGCATAGGGCGAAAGCACACAAAGGGTGTAGGGCAGAGGGTATAACGTGGCGAGACATGCCGTGAAACGTCGTCCGTATGAGAGACTTGGGCGCAAGAGGAGCCAAGTCGTGGCCCAGTTGCGTACTTGTTTTGTTTCCGAGTCCGCTCAACAAACACAAGTGTGCTGCAGCACCCTTATCTTGCTTCCGAGCCACGCTCAGCAAGTTAAGCGTCGCAACTGGCCCGACAAGGTTGCTTGCCGGAAGCGACGCCACCAGCGGGCTGTCCCGCGGTCACTAAGCGTGTCCGCCCCGGCAAGCTCCCCAAGAGCGTAGAGTACAAACATACGAAGGACAAAGCCCGGCATCGTATTGCTTAGCCAAGATTTATATATACATGCACATACATGTGTGTTGAGCAATGGCATATCTACCTCAGCTATTTTCATGGCTAAAATTGCAGCAACAAGAAGGAACCAAAAGGTCGCACCCGCGCCTGGGGCCCGGCGAGTCAGGGTCGCCGGGGGCTGCGGATGCCAAGGTTCTTCTTGGCGAGCCAGCCTCGCTGGGGCTGCGAGCATCGAGATTCGTCTCCGCGAGCTAGTGTCGCGGGGCTGCGATTTCAGATAAGTTTTCATCCTCATCATGCATCCTCTCATGGACCGGAGATGCGGATCGTGTCTTTGAACGATCGTGTCTTGTAAAAACCCGTGCACGCGGAGGAACCGAGTCGTGACCCAGTTGCGTACTTGGTTTGTTTCCGAGTCCGCTCAACAAACCCAAGTGTGCCGCTGCACCTCTATCTTGCTTCCGAGCCTGCTCAGCAAGGTAGACGTCAGAATCGCCCGACAAGGTTGCTTGCGGAAGTGACACCACCAGCGGGCTGTCCGTGGTCGCTAAGCGTGTTCGCCCCGGCAAGCTCCCCGATAGCGTAAGAACACACAAGGCACGCAGTCAAGTAAAAGACTCGGTCCGGCAAGCATTCCCCTCTTTTCATTAAAAACATCCAGTTTAGTACAAGTCCATAGAGGATGAAAAACATGAGGGAGAGGATTACAAGTTCTTAAATACAGCTAAATGCCCGAGGGCTTACAATTTGAAAAGATAAGGTGCCGTGATTCCTCTCTGTTTCTCTGCTGGGAGTTGGGAGGTAGGTCAAGGAGCCCCGGCAAGATAAGCTTGCGGGAGAGGAGACCCCTGCAAGAGGAGCTTGTCGGGAAGGGCGAAGGCGCCTAGGGAGGCGGCGGTGACGCCGCCGTGCAGCCGCAGAGCTGCGCAAGGTGACGGGCATGGGGCGCATGCCGGGAGCCAGTGGCAAGCCCTGAAGCCAGCGGAGAGCCACGGGCGCCGAAGACCCAAGAGAACACCCGGGGCCGCCAGAGCTTGGCGGAGACGAAGGCGTCGGAGGCAGAGCTTGAAGACGGGGTAGTGGGACGTCAGCACGCTCTCGAGGGCTACTCGCTCTCGTGCTGCGACGTAACGGCATTGCCGCCACTCCCCCTCTTCCTCTTCTGCTGCCTCTACGCCAACCGCCCAAGGAGACGGCCCCGGGGAGTTCAGGAGACCGGCAACCCAGAAGATGGGGTTGCCGGTGGCGCACGAGGCAGCGGTGTCCGACGCCTAGTCGGGCCCGCCATCCCCCTCGTCGCCGCTGTCGCTCTCCTCCTCGTCACTTTCGCTCGAGGAGGAGCCTTCGCTATCCGAGGAGCTGTCCACACAGCAGCGCACCCGGGTTCCATAGTCGCCGAAGACCTTGACGGCGAGGAGGTCACCATCCAGTAACTTGAAATGGAGGGTGAACCCCGCCGTCAAGCTATGGATCCGGGCGAACGTCTTCCACCCTCGGTCGAAGAACATCACGCCGGGGGCTGGGGACACGACACTCACCCGAAAGTGCCGCTGATCCCGCAGCCCTCATGCGTAGCTCCATCACGTCGGCGGATCCGGCCCCATTGCGTCCTTGAACGGGCCGGCAACCGGAGGCGACGACGAGGCGCCCGACGAAGCTTGATGAAGAACTCCCAGGGGTCATCTCCGGTGTGGACCGCGCCATGGTCAGGAGACGCCGGAGGAGACGGGGGAGGCTCCTCACCACGTCCGCCTCTCCCTCGACCGCCTCGGCCACGCCCTCGGCCTCGACCGCGGCCACGCCCCCTCCCTCTCCCTCTCGTGGCCGGCTCTGCCGCCACGGGAGTAGGACGGGGAATGGTGCGCTGCCTAGAAGCAACCCGCGCCGCCACCGTTGAAGAGCCGGGGTTCCCTCCTTCCATGGCGGCAAGAAGAACAGAAGACGAAGGCGAAGGGAGAGATGGATGAGTGTGGCCGTTGTGCACCCCTTCCGCCCTATTTAAAGGGGCGAGGTGGGGACTCAACCGCCCCGCTCAACCAATCAAAAAGCGAGGAGGCCAGAGGAGCGGGGCCGACTCGCCCTCTCCGCCCCGTGACGGCTCGGTCTCCCACCTTCGCGCCCGACCCCCATGCATGAGGGCAGCGTGGCAAAAAGCGGAGCGGAGCGGCAGTGAAGCGACCCGCTCTGCGCCACGATCACGGGTGGGTGCCTTAAAGGCTGCATCGCCGCCCACATCTCCACGACGCCGCAATCGACGCGTGCCGTTCTTGGGAGGGGAGACGACAGATGCAGCAGCAGATTCGACGGACCATGGGCTTCGGCGCCGTGCCTTTGTCTTGGGCCTGGCCCAATAGCGCTCGGCACGTGTATGGCCCAGGCCCGGGGCTCTGTCGGTGTACTAAGGTAGGGGTACCTCAGTACCCCAACTTGTGCACGGGCAGCCCCAGCTCCCCGCAGCTAGATCCATCAGATGCTTGCCGGAGACCATCTCCGCTCCACACCAAGCCGTTCAAGAACAAAATATATAAGATAGAAACTCAAGACCCCGGCAAGAGGAGCTTGCCGGGAAGGCCATTCCAGGCTCAAGACTACATTACTCCTGCAGATCCCCGGCGAGAGGAGCTCGTCGGGAGGACCAGAAGATCACATCACAGAAGACACGCCTCGGCGCCGCGCGCGCCCCGGCGAGGACCCGGGGAGCGGCAAGTCACAGAGCCCGACAAGCCCCCGGGCCCGGCAAGATCAAGGCCCCGGCAAGGTGCTTGCCGGGGAGAGCTATGCTACGTGCCCGCACTCCAGCTCATCTGCCCACGCGTCGCCTCCAGCCTTCTCCAGAGACGCGTGGCGGGTGGCCGTGCTGCGTGAGGAATGCGGTGGCACTCCACGGTGGTGGCTTCGCCGCCGTGGCGAAAGAAGACGCAATGGCGGGAGCTTTTGGGGCGACGGCGACGGGCATTTAATGCCCTTGTCCCCCTCTGTCAAAAGTAGGTAGAAAGCACTGTAGCTGCACTGTTCCCGCACTGTTCCAACTACCACCTCTTTTACGTTTTTACCCCTCTACCTCACGTTGACACCTGTCGGTGACCCCTTGCCCTATAAAAGGAGGCCCGTGCACAACGTAGAGGGGGTTCCGCGACTGGCCACTCTGGCGTGAAGGTTCGAGCCCCCTGGCAACTCTAGCGCCCGGGGTTCGGCCGTTTACACACACCACTCCACCGTTTTGCTCGCATTCTTGAGCAAGATCTAATACAACACAATGCAGCAAGAGGGTTTCTGCGACCATCGCGGCCGAAGCTGGGTAAAAATCCCCCGCGTGCATCGCCTCGATCTGCTCTCCGCGCAACCTCCGCCCCGTACCGAACACACGAAGGGGCCCCGGCCCCATAGGTGCCGCGCCACCCATCGGCCGCGACAGAGAGGGTGATTCATTAGAATGAGTTTGACAATGATCTTCTTTATGAATTCTAATAGCTTCGGAAATAATATTGCTAATAATTACAACGTCTCCTTTGGCACGCATAAGGTTTGTAAGCTCAAATAGACAATCACCAAACTTAGGATCATTGGAATTCATCTTACTCAAGGCAATAGACTTATGGAGAATTTCATCTAGATTTTGCGAGGAATAATTTGGAAAACGTTCCTCAAGAAATTTCCATATGGTGTAGGCACACTTAAGAGTAGGCAAGCAACCTATCAAGTTTCTAGGCAAACCTCTCGTGATAAGATCAACAGTTCTAAGATTGCGAATCATGTTAATTGACTCATCAAGTGTAGGATGCATGGGATCAACATGAGGTGCACAAGGGCTAGTAATGTACTTGTTCAAATGATATTCATTGAAAATCACAAGCATCTCATTTTTTCACTCATGGAAATACTCTCCATCAAGCTGTCTAAGACTCCCCAAAGTAGACTCATCTTCCTCCAATGGTGTTTAAACCAAAGCAATGGAGACCAAAGCTCTGATACCAATTGAAAGGATTGAGAAGAGGTGTCTAGATGGGGGGGTGAATAGACTCTAAGTAAGAAAAGTTGTAGTTTTTAATCTCTTTAAGTTTAACTGGAGTTTTGGCACAAGTTTTAACATTCGCAATACATATCAAGCAAGTATGACAAGAGTATATGAGCAGCGGAAAGTAAAGCATCCAAATTGCAAGAATGTAAAGGGATGGGATTGGAGTGTGCAAACGCAATTTGGAGACATGGAGATTTTTTATCCGTGGTTCCGATAGGTGGTGCTATCGTACATCCACGTTGATGGAGACTTCAACCCACGAAGGGTAACGGTTGCACGAGTCCACGGAGGGCTCCACCCACGAAGGGTCCATGAAGAAGCAACCTTGTCTATCCCACCATGGCCGTCGCCCATGAAGGACTTGCCTCACTCGGGTAGATCTTCACGAAGTAGGCGATCTCCTTGCCCTTACAAACTCCTTGGTTCAACTCCACAATCTTGACGGAGGCTCCCAAGTGACACCTAACCAATCTAGGAGACACCACTCTCCAAGAGGTAACAAATGGTGTGTTGATGATGAACTCCTTGCTCTTGTGCTTCAAATGATAGTCTCCCCAACACTCAACTCTCTCTCACAGGATTTGGATTTGGTGGAAAGAAGATTTGAGTGGAAAGGAACTTGGGAAAGGCTAGAGATCAAGATTTATGGGTTGGAATGGAATATCTTGACCTCAACACAAGTGTAGGTGCTTCTCTCTCAGAAAATGTATGTTGGAAGTGTAGGCATGTTCTGATGGCTCTCTCCACGAATGAAGAGTGGGTGGAGGGGTATATATAGCCTCCACACAAAATCTAACCGTTACACACAATTTACCAAACTCGGTGGGACTGAATCGTGAAACTCAGTCAGACCGATTTAGTTCATAATGTGACCGTTAGGCATTTCGGTGGGACCGATATGATCAACTTGGTGGGACCGATGTGCTAGGGTTAGGGTAAAGCCTCAACTTGGTTTGACCGATTACACAAACTCGGTGGGACCAATTTGGGTAATGAGCGAAACAGAGAGTTGGCCAGGCAAACTCAGTGGGACCGAAATTATTGCAATAGGCAACAGAGAGTGTGCAAGCCCATCTCGGTGAGACCGAGATCCCATTGGTGAGACCGAAAATATTAGGGTTTCTGGCAGTGGCTATGTTAAGAGAACTCAGTGGCGCCGGATAGAAAGTTTTGGTAGGGCCGAGTTTGACTTTTGGTTTGGGACATATGTGGATGTGAGAAAGTGGTTGAGGGCTTTGGATCATATCACTAAGCACTTAGAGCAAGCAAGCCATTAAGCAACACCTCATTCCCTCTTAATAGTATTGGCTTTCCTATGGACTCAATGTGATCTTGGATCACTAAAAGTAAAATGTAGAGTCTTGTGCTTTGAGCTTGAGCCAATCCTTTGTCCTTAGCATCTTGAAGGGGTTCCACATCCTCTTGCCCATGCCACTCCATTGTTGAACTTATCTGAAACATACTAGGTAAGAGTATTAGTCCAACAAGAGATATGTTGACATTAATTACCAAAATCACCCAGGGAGCACTTGTGCTTTCACTCATGCATATGAGAACAATATGACAATGATGGTGTGTGTCATAATAAATGGAATGGTGGAAGTTGCATGGCAATATATGTCAGAATGGCTATGGAAATTCCATAATAGGTAGGTATGGTGGCTGTTTTGAGGAAGGTATATGGTGGGTTTAATGCACCGACGAGAGTTGCGTGGTACTAGAGAGGCTAGCAATGGTGGAAGGGTGACAGTGCGTATAATCCATGGACTCAACATTAGTCATAAAGAACTCACATACTTATCACAAAATTCTATTAGCCATCAGAACAAAGTACTGCATGCATGCTCCTAGGGGAGAGGTTGGTGGGAGTTAACCATCACGTGCTCCCGACCTCCACACAAAGAATGAAAATCAAAAAATAAATCATGCTCCGACTTCATCACATAACGGTTCACCATACGTGCATGCTACGGGAATCACAAACTTTAACACCAGTATTTCTACCAATCCACAATTACTCACTAGCATGGCTCTAATATCACCATCTTTATATCTCAAAACAAATGTGAGGAATCAAACTTCTCATATATTCAATGATCTTCATGAAAGTTTTTATTATATCCTTCTTGAATACCCATCATATTAGGACTAAATTCATAACCCAAGCAAATTCCCATACTATTTTTAAGACTCCCAAAATGATAAAAGTGAAGCATGAGAGTAATGACAAACTACTCCAAAAAGATAATAGTGAAGAACAATGAGTAGTTGAATAATTATGTAGCTATGTGAAGACTCTCTCTCATTTAAAAATTTCAGATATTGGGATATTTGTTAAAACAACAAGCAAAACAAAATAAAATGGCATTCCAAGGATAGCACACATCATGTGAAGAAGCAAAACTTAGGCTCAACCGATACTAACCGATAATTGTTGATGAAGAAAGGTGGGATGCCAACCCGGGTATCCCCAAGCTTAGATGATTGAGACTTCTTTAAATACTAAGTAGAGATGCCTTGGGCATCCCCAGGCTTGAGCTCTTGTGTCTCCTTAATTCCTGTTATGTCACAGTTTCTCTAAATCTCAAAAACTTCATCCACACAAAACTCAACAAGAACTCGTGAGATAAGTTAGTATAAATCCATGCAAAACCTTATCATTCTCTACTGTAGAAAATCACTAAAATTATAATTTGACATTGCATACCAAATGCTCTACATATTTAGTACTCATATTCTCCAAAAAATACTCATTAAACATGCAAACATATGCAAATAATGCAATCATAACAGCAATCTGTCTAAGCAGAATAGTCTCTAAAGGATTAAGGAATATCCGTATTTATTTAACTAAAAAAACTCTTAAAATTTACCATCCTGTAGAGAATTTATCATTGCATGTTGTGTCAAAATTTCAAGCTTTTATCACATTCTGACGTTTCTAGGGAATTTTTGCAATAGCGACAAACTTTCTGCTTTGAAACATCACCTCATATACTTGCAAATTGTGCATGGTGAAGGCTATCCTTGACACTTTTATTGAAACAAAAGATAAAAAATCTTATTTTAAATATCAGCAAGCAAATCTAAACAAAACAAAATGACGCTCCAAGCAAAACACATATCATGTTAAGAATAAAAGTATAGCTCCAAGTGAGGTTACCGATAATGTTAGAGACGAAAGAGGGGATGCCTTCCGGGGCTTCCCCAAGCTTAGTTGCTTGGATATTCCTTGAATATTACCTTGGGGTGCCTTTTGTGTCCCCAAGCTTAGGGTCTTGCCACTCCTTATTCTCCTCATATTGATATCTCGCCCAAAACATGAAAACTTCAATCTATTCCTGGCCATGGGATGCCCGGCCCGGCCCAACCCGACCCGAAAAAGCCCGACCCGGCCCGACCCGACGCTGCCCCCGGGCCGGGCTCAGGCTTAGATTTTGAGCCCGAAGGCCGGGCCAGGCCTGGGCCCGTCGTTTTTGCGTTTTTCTAAAGGTCGGGCCGGGCTGGCCCGGAGCGCGACAGGCTTTTACGTGTTCGGGCCGGGCTCGGGCCCAGAAAACAGGCCCGATGGCCAAGCTGGGCCGGGCCTGGGCCTGGGTTTTTTGCGTCGGGCTTGGCTAGGCCCAGCCCGGAGCCTGGCTCGGCCCGAGGTATGCCCAGGTATACTTCAATCACACAAAACTTAAGGGAACTTTGTGAGATATAGGTTCGTATGATAAAGGCAAATCATCCACTTTGGTACTGTTAAAGACAAGATTCATAATTTTTCTCACACAATGCCTACTGTACCTTATCATTTCCACAATTTATATTGAGCAATATAAGCCATAAAACTAAGAAACAACCAAACTATGTATTGAAAACAGAATCTGTCAGAAACAGAACAGTCTGTAGTAATCTGAACAAAGACCATATATGTGCTAATCCAAAACTTCTCTAAAATTAGGACGATGTAGAGAATATGTATATAAATCATGTGTCAAAAATTTCAGAACGTTCTAGTGTATTTTCAAAATTCCTGTACTGAGAGCAAAAGTTTCTGCTTTTGCACAGAATCAATTCAACTATCATCCACACTATCCCAAAGGCTTTACTTGGCACTTTATTGAAACAAAAGCTACAAAACATATTAATACAGTATCTTAATCATGTGAACTTACAAAACAGTAAGGTATATGTTGGGTTGTCTCCCAACAAGCGCTTTCTTTAATGCCTTTTTAGATGGACATGATGATTTCAATGGTGCTCACATAAAAGATAAGAATTGAAACATAATGGGAGCATCATGAAGCATATGGCTAGCACATTTAAGTCTAACCCACTTCCTATGCATAGGGATTTTTTGAGCAAACAATTAATGGGAACAAGAATCAACTAGCGTAGGAAGGCAAAACAAGGATAACTTTAGAAATTTCAACACATAGAGATGAAACTTGATATTATTGAAATATGTAAAAGCATATGTTCCTCTCTCATAATAATTTTTAGTGGCACCATGAATGAATTCAACAATATAACTATCACATAAAGCACTCTTTTCATGATCCACAAGCATAGAGTTTTTATTACTCTCCATGTAAGGAAATTTCTTCTCATTCATAATAGTGGGAGCATCATATGAAACTTGAATACTATAAATTGTTTCCACATTGAAAGAGTAATGTCCAGAAAATGGGTAATCATAACTATGACAAGTTTTATAAGAATGATCATCACTACATTTTGTAACATAAGTATCATCACAATAATCATCATAAGTAGCAACCTTGTTCTCATCATAATCAATTGAAATCACTTCCAAGATAGTGGAATCATTACTAAATAAATTCATGACCTCTCCAAATCCACTTTTATCATCATAATAAGATTCAACACCCTCCAAAATATTGGGATCATTAACTAGAGTTGACACTCTTCTAGACCCACTTCATCAACATAATCATCATAAATAGAAGTCATGCTATAATCATAATAAATTTGCTCATCAAAACTTGGGGGACAAAAATTATCATCTTCATCAAACATAGCATCCCCAGCTTATGGCTTTCCATATCATTAGCATCATGGATATTCAAAGAATTCATACTAACAACATTGCAGTCATGCTCATTATTCAAAGATTTTATGGCAAACATTTTATTGACTTCTTCTTCTAACACTTTGGCACAATTTTCCTTTCCTTCATTTTCACGAAAGATATTATAAAGATGAAGTATATGAGGCAACCTCAATTCCACTTTTTTGTAATTTTCTTTTATAGACTAAACTGGTCATAAAACATGAAGCTAAAAGATTCAATTGCAAGATCTGAACATATACCTTCAAGCACTCACCTCCCCGGCAACGGCGCCAGAAAAGAGCTTGATGTCTACTACGCAACCTTCTTCTTGTAGACTCGTGTTGGGCCTCCAAGTGCAGAGTTTTGTAGGACAGTAGCAAATTTTCCTCAAGTGGATGACCTAAGGGTATCAATCCGTGGGAGGCGTAGGATGAAGATGGTCTCTCTCAAACAACCCTGCAACCGAATAATAAAGAGTCTCTTGTGTCCCCAACACACCCAATACAATGGCAAATTATATAGGTGCACTAATTCGGCGAAGAGATGGTGATACAACTGTACTATGGATGGTATAAATATATTTTTATAATCTGAATAAATAAAAACAGCGAGGTAACTAGTAACAAAAGTGAGAAAAAACGGTATTGCAATGCTTGAAAACAAGGCCTAGGGTTCGTACTTCCACTAGCGCAAAATCTCTCAACAATGATATCATAATTAAATCATATGGCAATCCCTCAACGTGCGACAAAGAATCACTCCAAAGTTCGTGTCGCGGAGAACATAAGATGAAAATTGCTTGCAGGGTATGAAACCACCTCAAAGTTATTCTTTCCAATCAATCCATTGAGCTATTCCTATAAGTGTCACAAACGGCCCTAGAGTTCATAGTAAAATAACACCATATGATACACATCAATCAACCCTAATGTCACCTAGATACTCCAATGCCACCACAAGTATCTGTGGGTCAATTATACAATATGCATCAAACAACTTCGGATTCATAATATTCAATGCAACACAAAGAACTTCAAAGAGTGCCCCAAGATTTATACTGGAGAAACAAGGACGAAAACGTGTGTCAACCCCTATGCATAGATTACCCCAATGTCACCTTGGAGATCCGCGAGTTGAGTGCCAAAACATACATCATGTGAATCAATAGAACACCACATTGTCACCATGGGTATCCCACGCAAGACATACATCAAGTGTTCTCAAATCCATAAAAGGATTCAATCCGATAATAGTGAAACCTCAAAGGTAGAAACTCAATTCATCACAAGAAAATAGAGAGGAGAAACACCATATGATCCAACTATAGTAACAAAGCTCGCGGTACATCAAGATCATGCCAAATCAAGAACACGAGAGAGAGGGATCAAACACATAGCTACTGGTAGATACCCTCAGCCCCGAGGGGAACTACTCCCTCCTCATCATGGTGGCCGCCGGAATGATGAAGATGGCCTCCAGCGATGATTTCCCCGTCCGGCAGGGTGCCGGAACGGGTCCTGATTGGTTTTTTGTGGATACAGAGGCTTGCGACACTAGAACTTCCGATCTAGGGTTCTTTTCGGAGGTTTCTGTATATATATAAGAGTATTTGGCATTGGAAACAAGTCAGGGGGACACCCGAGGGGCCCATATTTGATCACCGTAAATTTTCAGCCCATTCCGAGAACTTTTATTTCTGCACAAAAAACGACACAGTAGTTCTGCTGAAAACAGCGTCAGTCCGGGTTAGTTCTAATAAAATCATACTAAAGCCATATCAAAGTTGTTGTAAACATGGCATGAATACTTCATAAATTATAGATACGTTGGAGATGTTTCACTCCATGAGCGGTCCGGGCACACAAAACATATGTTCATTTGGATTTTTAGGGGAGGCACATGCAAACTTACTTGGAACGACAGGGTCATACCGCATATAGGTAGATATAGTGGACTCATCTAGAATAATTTTGGTTTAAGGATTTTGATGCACAAGCAGTATTCCCGCTTAGTACAGGTGGAGGCTAGCAATTAGATTGAGAAGCAACCAGCTAGAGAACGAAAACGATCATGAACATGCATTATGAATAATCAACATTTAGGATATAAACACCATCAACATAAATATTGTGGAGGCTATATTGGTTTTGAATCAACTACATGCGTGAACATGTGCCAAGTCAAGCCACTTAAAACATTCATAGGAGGATACCATATCTTCACACTACATCACAATCATTTTAATGCATGTTGACATCTAAAATAAATCATTATCCTCTAATAGCTACTTAAGAATGGCATGGGAAACTATAATCTGTAATTGTCATTGCAAACATGTTTAATCATAATATGTTGAATCATGGATACCGAGTTAAACATATTTACAAAAACAAAAACAAGTTTAGTTCATACCCACTTTTCCCTGCCACAGTCACTTCATCAAATATCGTCATTATTGCCTTTCACTTGCATGACCAAATGATATGAAAATAATAGTAGAGCAAGAGTGTCGTGGACTAAGATGGAATCTACAACATTTTATTCAGAGGAGAAGACAAAATAATATGGGCCCTTTGTTAGATCAACAATAATGCATATGAGAGCCACTCAACAGTTTCATCGTGGTCTTGTCCTTAGTATGACTCAAAAAAGAAAAGAATTTTAGAATAACACAGTGGAATATTTTTGGAGTTAAACTTTTTCTTGAAAGAACCAATTTAAAGAAAGAAAAACAATAACGAGAAAAAGTATTTACACGGGAAAGCTCCCAACAAGAATTAGAAGTAATGAGAAATCTTTTGGGGTTTTCTTTTAATACTGCAACTAAATTAAACTAGGAAGAAAAACCCGGAAAGAAGTGAGAAATATTTTTGGATTTTCTCAAAGTTTTTTGAAACACCCAAGAAGAAAGCGAGAAAATAAAACTAATCATGGATAATACAATGAAAAGTATGTACAGCGACAACTGGAATGAAGTGTGTCAACATGAATGTAATGTCGGTGGAAATACGTACTCCCACAAGCTTCGGCTTTTGGCCTAGCTTGGTAATCACCACCCGTTGCCTGGATAATAGTCAGAGTGATAGCTCATGGAGGCTCTCGGGGCTGCCTCCTCAGCCTGATGAGCAGCCTCTACTACCACGCTGTACTCACGCGCCTCTCTCTCATAGATGTAGTATCTTCCTTTACTCTGATAATCAAAGAGAGCAGGTGCAGGCAAAATAACAGTAATGTTTTTTATTGAACATCAAGTTATAGTTGTAGTTTGTGGCCTTATATCTAATGAACTCATGGCGCTGCATTGCGTCAAAGTCCAAAAATTTATTAAGCAAAACATGATCATTCGGCAAGGGTGAAACTCTTTGCCTTGTAGCTAAGCGGGAGGCATAAATTCCACCATATAAATGACCATTGTCAGCATTACTTTGCATCCTTTGTGCAAAAATTGCTCCAAGATTATAACGTTTAATGCCCATTAAAGCAGTATGAATAAGGCTCAAATCAGGAGCACAAAGCATGCTACAGTCTTGCTTACCTATGATGCATTTGCCATTGAAGAGTGCAAAGTAACGGATGGAGGGGAATTGTATACTTTTTATTCTAGCTTGTGTAACTCCTCTATCCTCACCACAACATAGACTAGTTAAGAATGCCTCATACTCAGATTTTGGTGGTTTGCCTGGGGTAGCTGGCGCGCCCTGGTGCCTAGTGGGCACCAGGGGCACCCCCCTGTGATGTTATTTGTACCAAAAATTCTTAAATATTCAGAAAAAATCGTGTCAAAATTTCAGGTCATTCTGAGCACTTTATTTTTGGGCACTTTTTTACTGCATGGAAAATTCAAAAAACGGGATAAACATGGCATTTTTATCATGCTTTACTAAAAATAACAAAAAATAAAAAGTGGGGATATAAGGTTGTGCTTACTAGATTCATCGACTACATGCCTCTCAAAAATAATCCATTAATAAGGTTGATCAAGTCTTATTAACAACCACTTTCTATTAGCATGAACCCGAAGAACTTTCATAAAACACTAAGTTACCTCAACGGGGATAAGCATCTCCCCAACCATAAGTGTTTCATATTTCTTTTTGACAGTAGGTAGAGGGAGATGAAAACTTCCAATAGTAATTGTTGGAGATTCTTCAATAACGTTGATACAATTCACTTGGAATTGTTTCTTCGAAAAGTGCATCGTATGCTCATTACCATTGATATGAAACGTGACTTTGCTTTTATTGCAATCAATAACCGCCCCTGTAGTGTTCAAAAAGGGTCTGCCAAGGATAATCGACATGTTGTCGTCCTCGGGCATCTCAAGTATAACAAAGTATGTTAAGATAGTAACATTTGCAACAACAACGGGCACATCCTCACACCGATAGGTATGGCAGTCGATTTGTCAGCCATTTGCATTGATATTTCAATGGGTGTGAGTTTATTCAAATCAAGTCTTTTGTATAAAGAGAAAGGCATAACACTAACACCATCTCCTAAATCACATAAGGCAGTTTTAACATAACTTCTTTGGATGGAACATGGTATAGTTGGTATTCCTGGATCTCCTAGTTTCTTAGGTACTCCATCTTTAAAAGGATAATTAGTAAGCATGGTGGAGATTTCAACTTCAGGTATTTTTCTTTTATTAGTGACAATATCTTTCATGTATTTAGCATAAGGGGCCATCTTTAAAATATCAGTTAAACGAGTACGCAAAATGACTAGCCTAAGCATTTCAGCAAAGCATTCAAATTCTTCATCGTCATTTTTCTTAGCTAGTTAGGTGGAAAGGGCATGGGTTTCTGAACCAATGGCTCTCTTTCTTTGCCATGTTTCCTAGCAACAAAGTCTCTTTGATCATAACGTTTATTTTTAGGTTGTGGGTTATCAAGATCAACAACAATTTCTATTTCCACATCATTACCTGATTCTTTATCATTGTCTGGTTGAGCATGAACATGGACAATGTTATTATTCTTTTCATTATCACTAAGTGAATGTTCATTACCAGATTGAGTTTCAGCATCTGAGATAGAGACATCATTGTTATCTTCAGAAGTTTCTTCGATCTCAGGTTCACTAGAAGTATGCAAAGTCCTATTATTTTCATTTCCTTTTTCTTTTTAGATGGACCGAGTGCATTAGTATTATTTATTTGAGAGTAATGTTCAATTCTTTTAGGGTGTTCCTAAGGATAGAGAGGTTCCCGAGTGATTTTACCTCCTCTAGTCATTACTCTAGCAACTTGATCATTCATATTATTATTCATTTCATTGAGTAACTCACTTTGAGATTTAGCAACTTGTTCTAACTGAGTCTGAACCATAGAAGCATGTTTCCTTACTCCTCTGACACCATTAGTGATTCTAAATAATGCGGCACTCAAGAGAGCAATCACATCAGAATTTTGCTTTAATTGTTTCATAACATAAGCATTGACATGATCTTACTTCATGATGTAGTTGTCAAATTCATATAAGCATTGACTAGGATGTTTATTATAAGGGATATCACATTCATCAAACTTTAAAAGATAATTTAACTCTACCACTTGTGCTGGTGTGTCAACACCATGTATTTCTTCAATAGATGGTAAATTTTTACATCTTCAGCTTTAATACTTTTTTCCTTCATACATTTCTTTGCCTCTTGCATATCTTCAGGACTGAGAAATAAAATACCCCTCTTCTTCGGAGTGGGTTTAGGCGGTGGTTCAGGAAGTGTCCAATCATCATAATTCTTCAATATATTATTCAATAGTTCCTCAGCTTGTTTAACAGTTCGTTTCCTGAAAACACAACCAGCACAATTGTCTAGGAAGTCCCTAGAAGCATCAGTTAGTCCATTATAAAAGATGTCAAGTATTTCATTTTTCTTGAGAGGATGATCAGGCAAACCAGTAAGTAATTGGAGAAGCCTCACCCAAGCTTGTGGGAGACTCTCTTCTTCAATTTGCACAAAGTTAAATATTTCCTGTAAGGCAGCTTATTTCTTATGAGCAGCCACGTCAGCATCTAGTGGGCCCACATGTTAGGATCTTTGAATAGTAAAATCTGATTGTTACTGACGACCACTGCCAGTGATAAAACCTTGCCCGGGCCCAGCTGCATGTTGCCACGTCAACATCTTCTGGCCCCCTATGTGAGAAACATTGACTGGTCAAACATGGCGGGTCGGTTGTTAGTGAGGGATGTATCATCCTTCGGTCGTCGCAGAAGATAGCTTCGGCGACAAATTTGGGTTCGTCCTCTAAGATCTTGCATGAAGGATGAAGTGGTACCGTCAAAAAATTATTTTCTATGGTCACCAGACCATATTTGGTGATGAAAATGATCTTACGTGACACAAGTGAAATGTAAAATATTCGCCGTTTTGTAGTAGTGCTCCAAATCTCGGACTTTGAAGAGCTAAGGGGTGTATTTCCCTTGCTCTTGTCCTTGGAGGCTTACCAACTATTTATTTTCTGCCAACGGTAGTTGTAGGACATCAATATGTCCTCTAATAATGATCTTTGGGTTATCCCTAGAGCTCAAACTATTGCACACCCATGGTGTACCGACTTCTCAAACGATAATTTGTTCCTCCTATTGTTTTTGCCTGCTTATGGAACACTTGCGTGCAGCGCAAGCACCAAGTTTTTTTCCTGGCTACCGCTCATGGATATCCTAACTACAAGGGCTATGCCGCAAAGAAAGATCTTTTACTTATCATCACATGATTGTATCATGTGCAATGAACATGTTATTGAGGATAGAGAGCATCTCTTCCTTGGTTGCCCCTTTGCAAAGCACTGTCGGCATTATTTGTGCTCATTTGTTCAGCGAGGTAATAGCACCAGGAGTCCCTGAACTTGTCATGGATGTGATGATTTGGTCCCAAACTTGCAAAATGCAACTATTGAGTCACACAACTTGCAGCCAATGTGCAAGTTTGGTCCCAGCCAATCAGAGCTCGACAAGTGGAGCCTAGTCAGCACAGCCGTCAGCCCAGCGCCTTTTGCATTTACCCCCCTGGACTTTGCACTAATCAACCCGCACTACAGCTGCCTGGGATATTCTGCTGCTCCACTCCACTCCACTCCACTCACTCATCTTTCTCTGCTCTCGACCATCTCCTGCTCCCCAGCTAGTCGCCGCCGGCCAGCTCGCCACCGTCGTCCGTCTAGCTCGCCGCCATGGTGTCTTGGAGTGAAGGATCCAGCTCTTCGTCCGACGGGTACTCTGTAACAAGTGAGGTTAGCTCCAGATCTAGTATAAACATACTCACTTGCATTTAGGGTTAGCAATGGGGAATTTTTGCTGACAACAATTGTTTCTAGGCTCCTGCTCCTGCCGTCATTTTCTGCTCTGAGTGGAGAGGCCTGGCTCCAGATCTTGCAGCTAGATGTGAACATCGGTGTGTCTGTGAGAAGTTAGTTTCCTTTGAATCAGTTGACAGTGGAAGGAGGTATCTTGCTTGTGCACAAAAGGTTAGCAGATCTCTAATTAAGGCCATCAAATCTTGTAGTGTGGTATTTAACTGTGGATTAGTGCATCAATATAGTTTATTGAGCAAAATCAGTTCACTGAAGAAAACAGTATTTAGTCAACTGAAGTTTTGGTTATGCTAAGAATTATGATAAGTTTTGGTTTTGCCATTTATCTAAAAATGTTTTCTTTCTTATTTTGTAGGAAATACCTAAATGCAACTTTGTGGAGTGGATTGATCCTGAATGGCCTGCCACTCTGAAGATGAGTTTAGCCAGGGTTTGGGGCATGTATCAAGATGAGAACAAGCTAAGGCTCAGGGAAAATGTAGTTAATGCTGAAGAGAATTTTAGGGTTGTGAAAGAGAAGGAACAGATGGAAAAGGATCTGAGGTTTTTTAAACTAGATTTTGCTAAGATGGTGGCTGACAAGGAGCAGGCAATTACTGAATTGGGCAATGCAAGACTTGTTGTTTCTGACCTGAAGCAAGAGCTTGAGAAGAAGAAGATGTCTGATAAATCTAGCACTACCATTCATCAGGTTGTTAGGGCTAAGGCAGAGAAAGAGAGGGATGAGATGAAGCAAAAGATGGACAGCATGAAGCAAAAGATGGACATCATGAAGGAAAAGATGGACAACATGAAGGAAGAGTTGGACATAGTTGTGTCACAAAGGGATGACCTGAAGAAGGAGAAGAAGAAACTTGAGTACATGATTGGTGATTTATTCAGGCACAAGGAGGAGAACAAGAGCAAGATAAGGAGGTTGAAGGAGATCTTAGATGAATTTGAGTAATTAATTGCTGGTGTAATGCTGCCTTAAGATGGACCTTTTAATTAGTTGTATTCCTGTAGTGAACTTGGTTAATTTCCATGGCACTGATGATGTATGACTGCTCTAAGTTAACTTATTTCCTATATGTATGACTGCTCTGAATTTGTCTTAATTTAATGTTTAGTTAACTGAAGATTTAGTTATGTATGACTGCTTTGAATTTGGCTGAAGTTTCAGTTAACTTGGTTGAATTGACAGTATAACTGAAGATTCAGTTAACTGAAGATGTGTCAGTTAACATGTGTTAAACCTAAGATGTGTCAGTTAACATGTTAAACTGAAGATTCAGTTAACTGAATATGTGTCAGTTAACATGTGTTAAACCTAAGATGTGTCAGTTAACATGTTAAACTGAAGATTCAGTTAACTGAAGATGTGTCAGTTAACATGTGTTAAACCTAAGATGTGTCAGTTAACATGTGTTAAACCTAAGATGTGTCAGTTAACATATTAAACTGAAGATGTTTATGTTACTGAAGATAACCTCTAAGATAACCTAAGATAAGCCAAGATTCAGTTAATATTCAGTTATCTGAATATCCAGTTTCACTGAAGATTCAGTTAATATCCAGTTATTTGAATATCCAGTTTACTGAATATTCAGTGAATTGCAAATTCAGTTAAGATTATGAATTTTTTTTCAGTTAACTAAAAAGAGTGAAACCTACAGCAGCAATTGAAACACAGCAGCAGCAACAACATGCCATACACAGCAGCAGCAGCATAGCAAACACAGCAGCAGCAGCATGGCAAACACAGCAACAGCAGCATTTTAACCAAAAATAACAGAACAAAATAGCAAGCATAGCAGCATTGCAGCATAGCATCATATGATCATCATAGCATAAGTTTCAAGCATAAGTTCCCACAGCAGATTACAAATAACTTATGTGCTGAACTTATAAGCAACACACCTAACTTAACTAAACGCAAAATAGCACTACACTAACTTATATGCTGAACTTATAAGCAGCATACCTAACTACTTGACCTTCTTCTTCGCTCCTTCTTCAGTCGTTCTTCACATCTTCAGTCGCTTGAGACGCTCGGAGCGGCGCACCTCCACTGGAGAAAATCTGTTCATGCCGATCGTTGCCGGCTCCGCCGGCGCGTCCTGCTTGGGCTCCTCCTCCACCAGCTCCTGCTTGACGATGTCAGGCACATCTGGGAGCACCTCCACATCAATCGGGAGGTCTCTGTCGCCCTCCCTGCCATTGTGGACTGGCGCGACCATTTGGATCTCGTCCTCCTCCGCCTCTTCTTCGTCGTCGGACAGGACAACGAGCGACACCTCGACCGTGTCAGACGACGCATACGAGTCAGAGGAGTCCGAATCTCCTCTGTAGCCCGAGTCGTTGTCGGAGTTCACCTTGCAGTACTCCGAGTCGGACGACAGAGAGACGTCGTCATCGTCGATGTGGACGGGGGGCGCCGGCGCAGGCACGGCAAGAACTATGTCGTGGACGCGCTGCATCCTGGACCACACGCGCTTCGGATCCGGCTGCGGCTGCGGCGTGGTGGCGGACCTGTACATCCACCAACGCGCTGCCTCGGATCGTCGGAGCGCGTCTCCGCCATTGCGAAGCGGAGGATGTTGGCTGGAGGGGTACCTGGGCCGTCCACGAGAGCGCGCCTCTTCTCGTCGCCGGTCATCACGTCGATGAGGCCCCGCACGTGGTTCGCAAGCATTTCGACGCTGGGGAACCACCGGCCTATCTCCTGGAGCTCCGCGCGCGCGACCTCGTCGTCGCCTGCCAGCTCGTCGA
Source organism: Aegilops speltoides (assembly GCA_021437245.1). Lineage (NCBI taxonomy): Eukaryota > Viridiplantae > Streptophyta > Magnoliopsida > Poales > Poaceae > Aegilops > Aegilops speltoides. The sequence goes on from CM038144.1 coordinate 396,172,526, forward strand.
CCATCCTCTGCCATGCAGGGTGGTTGTCCATGGCATCGGCGGCGGCGTCGAGATGGCCAGCGAGGGTTTTCTTGGGGTGGACTGGGAGGTGGGGAGCGTAGAGCCCGAGGCTTCGTGAAACGGAAGTGGTGAGTGGGGGCGGTGGGCGGTGGGTGGTGGCCTCTTAATAGGAGTGGAAGAGCGAACGGCACCGCTCTGATTAGCATATACAATTTATTTTGGTATAACAACCGTGGCAATGAGTATCTATCAAGATCACTAGTACTAGCGCACTGGTAAGGAGTTCAAGTTATCAAACTAAAGGTCCTGGGTTTGATACCCAGGGCAAACATTTTTTTCCTTTAATTATTTTTAATTAACTACAGTAGTGTTCACTCCAAAACAGATTATTCATCAGTTAACAACAGCAGTTTTGACTGCAAAACTTTTTTTAAATCTTTTTTTTCAATTCAAAGCAGCAACATTCAGTTGACACTGTAAAATTCAGTTGAAAGCAGCAAAATTCAGTTCAAAGCTTTACTATTGTAACAATAACATTAACAATGTCAACTGAATTTTAAAATTCAGTTTAAACACTGTAAAATTGAGTTTAAAATTCAGTTGACACTGTAAAATTCAGTTCACACTGCAAATTTGAAAAGCCTTTTTTCAGTCCAACATTCATTTGCCATCCATCATTGACTTATCCCCTAGTTCTGCATCATAGTTTAGTTACAAAAAAGGCAATTAATGCCAATATTTGCCATCAAAAAGTGGCAAATTAAGCAAATGTTTTGCCATCAAAAAAGTGGCACCTTAAGCCACTGTTAGGCCAGTCATTGTGTTACATCACATTAGGCCTCTACAAAAAGATGGAACTTTAATGTCCCACAAACTCAGGGATCAGGAGCCAGAAATTCTTCAGGAGGATCATTCAGGTCTGGAATCTCCACTCTCCTCTCCTCTCCAAACAGTAGCCAGTATGCCCTATCACCTGGCATACCTCCTCTCCCCCCTGTTCCTCTTCCTGCAACATGAGTTGCTCCTCTCCCTCCACCTGCAGTTGCATTTCCCCCTCTTCCTCTGCCTGAAGCTGCTGCTGCCCCTCTTCCTCTGCCTGAAGCTGCTGCTGCCCCTCTTCCTCTGCCTGAAGATGCTGCTGTTCCTCTTCCTCCGCCTGAAGCTGCTGTTGCTCCTCTTCCTCTGCCTGCATCTGGGTTCCTTTGTCTTTTCCTCCCCCTTCCCCTACCAGAAGCTTGAGAGCCTTCTCCTCTCTCAACTCTGTCCTTGCCCTTGTTTGCCTACCGCATTCATTTCAGAGTGACTCTTGGTGAGGTATTGCAGCACTGCAGAAGAACAAATGAAGACTGCTCCGTAGTGGGCCATGAACTCTATTTGGAGCTCTTCTTAGAAGTTCTCTTTGACTCATGCTGTAGACCATACTGGTTGGTGACTGCATTGGATCCAGTATAGGATCAGCCTGACTAGGGAATATGTTCTGCAAAATTCAGAGAACTACATTAAATTCAGAGCACTAGAGTGATTTCAGTAAATTCAGAGAACTACAGTAAAATGCAGTAAATTCAGTAACCTGAAGAAATGTGGGGTCATCATAGTTTTCATCAACTAGCTCTACACCTTCTTCAATGAGAGCTTCCTGCCATCTGTAATGGCCCTCCTATTGTGATCAGCTCTACCACAAATTGAGCAGTGCATTGTAACACCTTTCTTTTTCAAAACCCTAACACCATTCTTCATCTTCTCCTCAGGAGTCTTCTTTCTGTTTTTCTTGGGCCTTCCCAACTGTTTTGTAAACATAGGTGGATACACCTTGTAAGCATTCTGTACCTCCCACACATTTGGGTCTCCTAAAGGGACAAGAGTGGATACACCTTGTATCCATATGCTTTCAGATATGTCCTCACAGTGTAGCACTCATGCACCAATGTCTCTGGGTCAATCCTCTCCTCCCTGCAACAAGCTATTGAATGGCCACATGGTACTCCTGACAACTGCCATCTCCTGCAATCACATGTGTACAAACCAAGATCAACTGTGTAGCTATTGTTACCTGACTGAACTCTGAACATCTGTTGGCCAGCTTCAGATACATGGCAGTTAGCAGCAAATTCAGTGTTCTTGTCCAATTTCTTCTTGATCTTTGGGCATATTCTCTGCCCTGCCCACTTTTCTATAGCTTCTCTTTGCTTACTCACCATCCTGTGCATTATCTTGTAAAAAATGTACTCAAGCATGCTTAGCACTGGCATTTCTCTACCCTCTAGGATATAACTGTTAAAAACTTCAGAGTTATTGTTCAGGAGGATGTCACATTTTGGAAATTCACTGAAGAATGCTTTGCACCAAGTTTTCCACTCAAGTCTTTCAGTCCAGTGGAAAGCAGCTGAGCTGTGACCATCCATTTTTTCACAGTTCTCTCTCCACTTCAACTTGTTTGGTGATCTGGCAATGGCCCACAGGTCTTGCTTCAGTACCTCTCCTTTGTGTTTCTCATTGAAATTTTGGTAAATATGCCTCACACAAAACCTGTGCGCTGCATCTGGCCAAACTTTGTGGACAGCATTTATCAGACCTTTCTGCTTGTCACTCATAAGTGTGAAAGGAGCAGTGTTGGTGATGTTCAGATCATCTTTCAAAGTTGTGAGAAACCACTCCCAAGAACTTGTGCATTCTACTTCCACCCAGCCCATAGCAATGAGGTAAATGCAGTCATTAGGATCAATGCCAACTGCACTAAGCAGCACACCTTTAAACCTAGTTTTCATATGACAACCATCTATGAAGATAATAGGCCTGCAGCCCTTAAGCCATCCTCTCTTACAGGCATCATATGACCAATACAGTGTTTTCAAACATTTTCTGCCCATTGGAAATTTTGTATCTCTGACCAGTCCAGTTGTCAGCAAAAAAGTTGAGCCAGGGTTCTTCTGTCTTAATTCATGTCCATAATCCCATAGTCTACTGAATTGCTCCTCTTCATCACCATGGATCTCCTTCAGTGCTGCTGTCCTAGCCCTAGCTAACTTCCATCTATTAGGGGTGCAATTAAACTCCTTTGTTATTTTCTTTGAAAATGTTCCAAGTGACATCTTCTGGTCATCTCTGAATTCTTCTATGAAATAGTTGCAAAGGAATTTAGCTGTCATGTCCTTGAGCCTCCACTTCTTCTGACACATATGATCACCATAGTAGGCCTTAATGACAAATCCTCCTGTCCTGTTGTCATTGCCAGCCTTAAGCAGCCATGGACAATCACTCTGACAAACTGCATGAAATCTGATCTTGTTATTTTTCAACTTTTTGATTTGCACTCTGTTCTTTATTGAATATGAAGTAATAGCTTTCCTCAGCTCAACCACATCAGCAAAGACCATCCCTACTTTAAATACAGGGTTTTTCATGTCCACCTTGGAATTGAAAGCTTTGAACTTGTACTCAGTTGCTCTTCTTTTTCTCTTGACAGATTCAAATCTTCATCATCAAGTTCATACTCAGGTTCCACCTCTTCCTCCTCTTGCTCAACTTCATCAACATCAAAGTCAATGTTATCTTCATAAAGATCATCATCTCCATCATCTATGTCATAATCAACATCCTTTGAAATCAGATCCGAAAGCACTACATCTTCGCAACATCATTGACAAGTTATCTTCTTGACAAAATCGATCGAGAACTCATACGCTATTGCAACATCAAAAAGCAACTCCTCCTTGTGCAACATCATTCAGCAACTGCTCTCCTTCTGCAGCATCAGTCAGCAAAAGCTCTTCTTCTGCAAGATTAACCAGCAAATTGTCAGCTTCTGTCTCCTGTGTTGCAAAGTCTGAATTTGGATGTTCAACATTGACTGAAATGATGCAGTGAGAACTAGCTGCACTGGCTGCAACATCATTTGGGTTTACCACTCTGACAGGATTCTCTACTGTTCCCACTGTACATATCAAATCTTGCCTGAAATTACTGATGAAATCTGCATGATCAACCATGATTGTAAGAACCTTATGCTGAGCACTGGCTGTTATCATTTTCTGCACATCCTCATCACCTCTGATTCTGAGCATACCATCTGAAATTGTTTTGTCAGGCATGCACCAATAAATGATGTGCTCACTCACAGAATATCCCAACCAAAGCAGGTGCTCTTCAATGACTGCATATGAGAATGTGCCAGCATCAACATAGTCAAGCACCTCCACTGAAGGATTATAGTACTCCATGTTATTGATTGGTCCACAGAAAATCCCACCATGTTCCAGTTCCAATGTGAAGAAAGGGGTGTCCACACTGAGTCCCATTGCTGAATCACAAACTACAACAACACAGTGCAGAACGTAAGCACAATCATCAATAAAAATAACTGAACAAATACATTGAACTGAGTTAACTGAACTTTTTTCAGTTAACTGTAAATTGGAACTGAGTTCAGTTAACAGAAGAAATTCAGTTAACTACAGCTTGCAAATTAACTCAACATAAGCAGTAACAAACTAATGATTTAGCATGGCTAATGTTCAAACTAAGTACTAAGCACAAACCATAAACTACTTACCTCAAACACTGGCCTACATTGGCAAGACAAAGTTTACATTTTTTACAATGCAAATGCTGCCCCCTAAGCACAAACCCTAGGCCAAATTGGCACTTGTATTTGCAAAAAACAGTATGTACATACTATCCACAAACCTGTAGTCTGGCCGAAAAGGATTACAAACAAGAACCCTAGGTTCTTGCCTAAATCCCCAACTTCACCCAAAACCCTAGGCGGCTACAATCGACTACCAAATAACCAGTATGAGGTCGCGGGTGCACTACAACCACAAACTACCAACCAATGCTGCTAAAACGAGCTCAAAACTGGTCGATCCAACGGGGAAGACAACACCGACCGAGAGGGTTGACAACATCGAGCACACAGAGGAGGAACAGAGCAGAGAGGAGGAACAGAAGAGAGAGAACTAACCATAATCTGGAGGGTTGACTGCGAAGGGTCGAACTTGGTGCGCGGTAGGCGGCGGCGGCACACCGCCGGTGAAGTCCGGCGACGAGGCCATGGCTCACGAGCGCAGCCAGCACGGCCTGTCGGCCGGTCACGGACAGGGGGGAGAGAGAGACGAATGATTGGGCCAGGGGAGGGAGAACCAATAAATTCAGGTGAAAAATGCGGTGTAGTGCGGGTTGATTAGTGCAAAGTCCAGGGGGGTAAATGCAAAAGGCGCTGGGCTGACGGCTGTGCTGACTAGGCTCCACTTGTCGAGCTCTGATTGGCTGGGACCAAACTTGCACATTGGCTGCAAGTTGTGTGACTCAATAGTTGCATTTTGCAAGTTTGGGACCAAATCATCACATCCATGACAAGTTCAGTGACTCCTGGTGCTATTACCTCTTGTTCAGCTATCCGATGATCTTCGCGCTCATTTGAGACGTCTAACGAGTGCTTTAGACGTTACCTTTTTTATGGACCAGATCATCGTAGTGTCTTGGAACATTTGATTTCCATAATGACTAGATCTTCAATCACGGAGTTTCTAATCTTTATAGATGTAGGAAGGATTTTAAAGATGAGCTAAAGCTTTTTTACATAGTGAAAAGAACTTCATATCCTAGCCTTATAGTAGATAGGATAGCCTCATTCATGTAATTAGTTGGCATGTGGCGTGCTGTAACTGCACATACCTTATTTGGTTTTCATTTTATGAAATTCACAGTACGTAATTCACATATTGTCTTCCGTTAGAAAAAGACATAGTCACTATTTGAGGGAATGTTTACCCGGTCCCAAAAGTAAACATCACATCTTGTTTTCTTACGTTAAACTCCACGGTGAACAAAGAAACCTTTGACAAATCATGAATATTGGTAAAAAAGAATAGTATGCCATTTGCTTAAAACTCTGCCGTCGTGAAATACATAAACTAAAGTGAGAGCTTACTTTGAATCTCCCATCAAGGAATACAACTGTGGAAACATACGAGTACATAATTGAGATCAAATTGCATTTCAAAACTTTTGAACTGGAATTGAATAAAGATGACATCATCACCCTTTCCCCATGTCCACCCGTTGGACCGCCAAACCACTGTTATATTGTTGTGCTGTATAATGATTCTTTGTTTGCCATTATGGTTTTATATCATGATGATCCGCTGAGTTGCTCCATGATAATTGAGTGTTTGACCTGTATTTCCCGTTAAACAATGCGGAAATGGATACAAAATGAGAAGCTAACAAAGATTGGGTAACACAGTTCACATACGTTTAAACTTGATTTACATATCATAGCAAATTACTTTTCTATATAAATGCATTTCTGTTGAAACATGGCCCAACATACTACTGATTAAGAACCACAGACTAGGGATAAGATCACACCGTGGCGCAATTTTGTGTGTCATTGGTGGAGCCGATTATATATTGACCATTTGTCAACTTTTTCGTCTACTAATAATCATCAAGTTGCAATAGATAATTAAGCCAAGTCGGAGCTAGCTAGCATGCATCATGAGTGAAACTTCTACTTGGCTATTGACACCTCCCGTTTTCCGCGCGCAAAGGAAAACAGGGAGGAGGGCGAAACTAGCTATACATACACACACATTATATGTAAACAAAGTTGCTATACGTCGTACAGTGGTCCGTCCAGCGGGCTGAGTGGATCTTCTTCGTGACGACACACACGCGAAACATAAATATCGCAGGCTGGGCAGTGCAGCGCCAGTACTGGCTAGCAAAGCGGGAAGCGCGCATAGACAGAAGCGAGAGGCCGGGGCTCAAACGAGGAGGGAATTAATGCAGCGGAGCCATGGCATGATGAGCTCACGTCGGCCGTTCTTGCCTGGACCGGCACTAGTTCCTCGATCGATTCATCCCATTGATCCTAGCTGCTGCTAGTCTACTGGAGAACCCCCGCGCGCGCGTAGTCGACCGGCCGATCGATCACGTTGCATGACGCACGTCGCCCGAGGCCACGAGCTGGCGCAGCGCAGATGGATGGCTTTTGGCCGCGATCTCTGATGCCTTCCTCCGGCCGCTCCCCCCACTGCCGCACTGTGTCTGTGCCGACGTACTACGTATACGCCACCGGCCTGCGCCTGCGTGGACGGACGGGAAGGGGAGGGGAGGAATGCGGCATCAGGGGGTAGGAAGCCGCACCGCTTGTCGGGTTGCCTCGTTCCGCGCCGAGAATTACTAACCCCCAGCAGCAGCAGCAGCCAGCCCAGCGGGCGGCATCATCGTGTCGTCGACGCAGGGGCCTGGTGCGCATCATGGCGCCGGCCGGCCCGGGGATCTCATTCCGTCTCCTCATCCTCCGGTCCGGTCCAGTCCAGTCCAGTCCTCGTGGCTATGGCCTCCTCTCTTTAATCATGGGCTAAGATTTGAACTCGATAACCATAGTTGCTAGCTGCCCAGACGAGATGAGTGGTGCATTAGCCTGCCGCTGTTGGCGCGTGGATTCTCTGTTCGCTTCAATCCTGCGCCCACGCGGCCCTGGTCTGACTACAGTAGTACTTACAAGATTGATTACTGCACTAGCTTAGTGTATACAAGTGCTAATCGCTGCGGCACCAGAGAGAGAGAGGAAGGGGAGGAGTGTATTCCAAGACACACACACAATGATTGTGTCTCTCGGGGAGGCGGGCGGGAGGAGGCGTGGATTGGTAAAGTGAAGGGGGTGCTGCAGAACATGGGCCTTGACCGACCCATACACATACGCATGGCACATACGTACAAAGGTATACTACGACTACTCTCCTATGTCGTCCCGCTCTCCTTCCATGCAATCTTTTGCTCTCCTCTTTCCCTGCTCTCTTTTTGCCTGGTGTCGATCAGCTCCATTTCTACACCCCACGCCCCCTTTCTCCTCCTGTCTCCATTACTCCGGCCTAGTTATTATGTTACCCTACTAGCCTTTGCCCCCACAAGGCCATCGAAAGGCGTAGCAGCCAAGTTACACTACCAGGTCAGGTCAGGTCAGGTCTAGAGACCACGGCCAGCCGGCCGGCCGGAGCCTTTTCTCTTCCTCTCTCTTCCTCTCTCTCTCTCTCTCTCTCTCTCTCTTGTGTGAGAAGGAGAGAGGAATCAGGGGGAGGAGGAGGTGGCCATAATTCTTGCGAGCTTGGGCAAGATCATAAGGGAAAGACAAAAAGGCCGAAAGGCGAATCATGCTGCCACATGCCACACCCTATACAAAAGCTAGCCCTAGACACACCAGCAGAAGCATCCATCTCACTCGATCGCCCACGCAAACTTACACCACACCACCATAGCTACACTAGAACCAGAACCAGAACTTAGAACTAGATCGATCCCGCACAAACGGCTTCGATCGTGCTGCGAGCTCCTCCGGATCGATCGATCGGTCGATGGGTGCTCACGGAGATCGCCGCCGCCACCGCCGCGAAGAGGTGGGGGTGCTATTGGACGAAGAGGAGGAGGAGCTCGAGCACCACGCCAGGGCTTGCGGTGGCGCCACGAGTGGGCTGGTGGATCAAGAATTGGGTGGCTGCCAAGAAGGTGGAGGGGGCATGGTGTTTGAAGCGAGCAGTAGCGTGGGGAGCGTGAGTGCGACCATGGGCCCGCCCCCGATCATGTGCTGGCCGCCGCCGGCCCCGTCGCTGTCGCCGCAGGAGCCACTCCACGGCGCGATCCACCACCACCACAACATAGGCATCGGCGGCCAGGGCCCCTTCTTCCCGTTGCTGCCGCCGCTGCCTCCGCAGCCACCTCCGCCGCCGCCCTTCTTAGCCGACTTCTACGCCCGGCGCGCGCTCCAGTTCGCCTACGACCACTCGGGGGGCGCGTCGTCCTCGTCCGACCCGCTCGGCTTCGGCGCCGGGCTCTACATGGGGCACCACGGCTCCCCCGTCCACGGGATGATGATGCCGCCGCCCTTCGGGGCGTCGCCGTTCGGCGACTTCGGCCGGATGACCGCGCAGGAGATCATGGACGCCAAGGCGCTGGCCGCGTCCAAGAGCCACAGCGAGGCCGAGCGTCGCCGCCGCGAGCGCATCAACTCGCACCTGGCCCGCCTGCGCAGCCTCCTCCCCAACACAACCAAGGTACTGGCTCTGGCTACATAATAGGGCACCCTGACATAAAAAATCATGCATGCAATGCATATCTCCAACTCTAGCATGCATATCTGCAATTCTTTCTGCACAGTGCACTGCATATAGCCAACCCAAAACATGTGTGTGCATGCGCGCGAACTCCAATACTCCATTGCTGGCTCCCCATTCCATTTCAGCATATTCTATGGTAGGAGTGAGCTACTAGGAGACAAGGGGAGGGAGGTGAGCCGCCTAGTTGACGCGGAAAAGAGAGACCAGGAAGGAAACAAAAAGCTTGCGACTCGAGAGTTACTGCTGGGTGATGGCCTCTCCGAGGAGAGACAAGCGCGCGAGCTCGTGTCAGGTACACACACTCACAGAGCGCCGGCAGCAAAGATGAGAAAGCTGACTGTCTCGAGATCCTGCTGGTTACCGCCCCTGCTCCCAAGAATTCTAGCCCCAGATCCTTCTGCATGCCTTTAGCTAGCTAGCTCTTCCAAACCATGCGAGTTATCCCATGCAACTGAGTTATCCATGCTAGTTAGCTAGTCGTGCTATAGTACTCTTTCATCTTTACCGGAGTAGTAGTAGCATGGAGCGAGTCGGTTTTAGATTTGCACCTCAAAGTCTTTACGGTCAAAAGGCAGCAATGCATTGTTACTGATCTGTTGACTGTTCTTCTAGTGTTCGGTTCAAATGTATTTTTGGTTTCTGGATGCTAGATTAGACAGCTTATAGTGACATATACTACTACGACTAGCCCATAATCCATGGATAACACACATCATCCACCGGCTAGTGCTGCACGTATAAGCCCCAGGAGCACTGCACCGGCTAGCTCCGAGAAGGATTTGACCACGGGCGTGATAACGGAACAAGTATAAAGAATGCGGGCGCAGAGTGGTGATCGATGGTTTGGTGCCCCACTAAACCCCAAAAGGAAGAAACACAGATCGCTTGTGGAAGCGTGCATGCGAGCACCACCACCAGCAGGCAGGGCAGGCGAGCCATGCACTAGCCATTTTTTGTGTATTGATTACGCGCGCGCTGTTATGCTTGTGCTCCCCTCGCTCCTGGTAGGAGGAGAGTGGAGAGGGAGAGGTCGAGTGAGTCCCACGCTCGTCGGCTCGGAGGCATGCATTCCACGGCACGGCACGAAGCCCTCCTTTTCCCCTGCATGCGTACGCCCCATCCATCATTCCCCCCAGCCTACCCCTTGCATGCATCATCCTCCTCCCATCATGCATGTTAGCTAGCGAGCTGTTTTTTTAACTACTAATCAACTACTGGCAGCTCGCCCGCCGCCGCGCGCGCGTGCGTCCCCTTTCCTTGTGATTTACTCCATGCATGCATGCGTGCATGAATGTTTGGTGCGCAGACGGACAAGGCGTCGCTGCTGGCGGAGGTGATCCAGCACGTCAAGGAGCTCAAGCGGCAGACGTCGGAGATCCGGGAGGAGGCGTGCCCGCTCCCCACCGAGGCCGACGAGCTCACCGTCGACGCCTCCAGCGACGAGGACGGCCGCCTGCTCGTGCGCGCCTCGCTCTGCTGCGACGACCGCCCCGACCTCCTGCCGGACCTCATCCGCGCGCTCAAGGCGCTCCGCCTGCGCGCGCTCAAGGCCGAGATCACCACCCTCGGCGGCCGCGTCAAGAACGTGCTCGTCGTCACTGAGGACGACAGCATCGCGTGCGACGGGGACCAGCAGGACGAGGACGGGAACATGCAGGCGCCCATGTCGCCGCAGCACGCCGTCGCGTCCATCCAGGAGGCGCTCAGGGCGGTCATGGAGCGCACGTCGTCGTCGTCCGGCGCCGAGGACTCCGGGGGCTCGGCCAGCGGCGGGCTCAAGCGGCAGCGCACCACCAGCCTCTCGGCGATCCTAGAGAACAGGTCCATCTAGGCTAATTAACATCCACGTACGTACGTACGTGATGATCTATCTATCAGCTGATGTGCAAAACGGAACAAAACGAAACGAAACGGAAGGAAACAACAGTAAACCACAACGTACATGCACCACAGTATCCCATAGTTGATGACAGTAATACCGTTCAACTAGCTAGCTTAGCTACTAGTTTTGGGTCATAATATCTTCTCCAGAGTGTTACTGTTTTTCACCTCTTCTCGTCTAGGTTTCTCCCCATTGATTTATATACTAGTGTTTCTTTTGTTTGTGTGGTGTGTGTATCGATATCTCTCCATGGGATCGATCTCAGCGGTCAGTACAAGGCTTCTCTTTTCTATCCTTACTGGAGTTTAACATTTTAAAACCCATATACATTCAACTTCTCAGGCTGCCAACGTTTTCAACCTGCAGATACTGCTAGAATGCATGTTTATTACTCCCTCCGAATCTATATTACTTGTCACTTAAATAGATGTAATTAGACGTATTTCAGTGCTAAATACATCCGTTTGAGCGACACGTAATATAGATTGAAGGGAGTAACTGATTTGACATGTAAGTATGGACTCATTTTTTATTTTTATTTTCACGGTTGAAGTATGGACTCATTATGTCTTAGCTCGTCTGTTCGAGACAATATTGCATGGTTATATAATTTAATTGTCATGCTCGTGTACTACTGCATTAATGCATGTTCCAAAAGAGATACTACCTCCATCCTGGTTTATAAGTTCTTTTTGTATTTTGTGTCAAATTTTGACTATAGATTTAACTAACAAATTATTGATGCATGTCACCAAAAATTATATCATTGGATTCGTATTTGAACATAGTTTTCAATTATGTTATTTTTATGACATGCATTAACATTTTGTTAGTTAAATTCAAGGTCGAACTTTGGCACAAAATACAAAGGGGACTAATAAATCATGACAGAGGTAGTACTATGAATGTCCTGTTTGCACCTATATACGATCAATGTCTATACATGCACCATATGCATCCAGTTCACAAAAAATGATGTTTTGGACGGTGTCTCATGTCAAATATTTAAAACTATGATCACCAGTATTGTTGCGTATACTTAGATTGAAACTTTAAATCATATGCATAAATTCGTTGTGCATATATTGCAGTTAAAACTAGTCACAATTACATTTTGAGGACAGTGTTAATGTCCAAAACGTCACCTTTTGATTAACAAGAGGGAGTAACAATTTCTTGCTGGATCATCAAGGAATGTAAATCCCTTCAGACCATTTCAAATCAGTAGTTTTCATCATCTAAAATGGTTTTAGACGAGTCCTACACAGGTGGTTTAAGATGGATTGGCTTCTATGTGTCATCTAACGGCATCATCTTTGTGTGTGTGGAATAATTGCATTGTTTTTCAAAAGATATAGAACACAAAGTATTATTTTTAAATCTCGATCTTACCAAGGAAAAGACTAAAAAAGCCTGATCTGAAATTACAAAAGAAAAGCATTTAACAAAATCAAATTCAGTTAATTATTTTAATTTCTTCAATTTTATTTTTAGAAAATGTATGTTTTTATATAATTTTCTCAAACTCCTTGTCCCCGAATTGTCTCAAAACTAAATTAATTTTCGCTTCTATTTGGAACATTTCCATTTCAAGATTTGGGATTTGTAATTCCCTCCAAATTCTAATCATATTTATTGATATTCCTGAAATTTTTAGATGAGGTAGAGGTGTAGGGTAGACAGATAGATCTGCTTTGAGTTGGTCAAACCACTTTGGAATGGAGGAGGATTCTAGTGGTTTTGAGAGTAACGGAACAATTTATCTGTTTTACATTTTATTATGGGTGTATTGTGCGCTCAGCCATACTAGAGGGGTACGTGAACACTTTTTTTTGGCATTTTTCTTTCGTAATCCCTCCGTTTCAGAATAATTGAACTTCCAAGTTTGCCCCATAAGTCAGACTTCATTAAGTTTGATCAAGTTTACATAGAACTATATCAACATATACAACACCATATTTGCTTCGTTAGATTCATTATGATATATATTTTCATATTATATGCATTTGATAGTGTAAATCTTTGCTAAAACATTCTATAGACTTAGTCAAACTTAAAAAGGTTTGATTAAGACAATCCTAGAACTTCAATTATTTCAGAACTGAGGGAAAATACTGCTTAGCAAACTGCCATTATACATTGCACTGTACCAACATTTTTTTAGGAATCAGAAGGAGCACTGCCTTTTCATATAGAAACAAAGGGTGAACATAATGTACAAGGTGGCACACGTTTTCGAGGAAAATGTGGCAAAACCCAAGGAATTAAAAATTACAGATGCAACTTAGCCAATGCCCATATGGGCATGGCACCCAAGAATGTCATCTCGCATTACTTGATGTCCTCCAGCATTGCCGCCTCACGGCGAGTCATGCAATGGCCCATGAATACTCGTCTGATCCTCTCTTTCAAATATTCCAAATGGTGTACACGAGCCTGCCACTTCAATGTTTATGAACCTCTTTCGACTTTTTTCGATCAACTCACCCACTAGTTTGAAGCACTGCCAGGCTCAGACAGAAAAATAGACGTCAAAAGATCCTCATTTGTCCAGGTTCCAGACGGCGACACTGTGTTGACACCAGATTTTGGCACAACCAAGAACTTAATGAAGATGGCCTCAATGGAGAAGTGTTCAAAGTGAGAAAGCTCCGTATCGTCAAAAGGAGAAACTTTGATATTTGGGCCATAGCCATCCGGTCTCATTTCTAGTGTTCGAAGTATTCAGATTTTGTATTCAGAACACTATTCGGTTGGTTACGCCCCCAAGATGGCCTCATATGAGAAAAGTGTCTACACGGATTGTCTTCGTCTTGTCGAAACGACTGATTTTGATATTAAAACGTCTAAATCGAAGTTTGTATGCAAAAGTTAGAGACAAACAGTGTGTTGCATAAGTCTGCCCCGGAAGTTCCGGGCAAAACTTCCGGGGAGGTTCCGGGCTAAACCGAAAGTTTGCACGCGGTGCGCCCCGAAAACTGGAATTTTAACATTCTTTACAGATTTGTGGGGCCAGTTTCAACATCAAGATGACATCGAATGAAAAAGTGATCAACTAAGGAATTTTTCTCCATTGCAAGATCTACAACTTTGCTTTTGGGACCATCGCGATCTAAGGCCATATGCGACCTGCAAGAGCTGTGCAAGAGGGCAGCTTGATGTAAGTTTAGCACGGAAGTTCCGGGCTTGCCGGAAGTTTCGGCCCTTGTAGTCCGAGTTAGGTTATATTTTGATGTTTTGGACCGGATTTGAATCCTTTTCTTGTACGGAAAGTCCAGCTGCCTCATATATATGTAAGAGGTGGCGGCCGATTGAAGAACAATACACAATCGACAAATCAATATACTACTTTACCCTAGTTTTTACATCTCTCCCTTATTCTTTCTCTCTCGTTCTTTGTTCGTTCTTCGTGTTGAAGGGAAACGATCCTCAAGGTCCTAGGGGCGAGCAAATCGACCTAGGGCAGCCCATAGCTATCGCGCGTCCATACGGGGTCCCTCCCGGGCGCTTGGGGTTTCGGGTCCTAAAAGCACCCGCCGGATTGCTTGCGTACCGCGCTTCTGGACGGGTATCTTTCGGCGTGAGCTGCGGTGCATCACCCTCGGCGTTGGAGGTACACAGTGACGTGTTCGTGTGCGAACACACTTTTTGGCAACTCCGCTGGGGAAGAAAGATCAAGAATCATCATCAACCATGTCGGATCTCCCCAAGCCCTTAGAACTTAGCGCCGATAACATCATTAAGCCCGGTCTGATGAACTATCGGATGAACATCGCCAAGCCTATGAAGCGCGCAAGAAGCAATGTGAAGAGGCTTTTGAGGTGCTCAAGAAGAAGCGCGAGGAGGAGGATTTGGAGGTGTTTCTTTCAAGTTTCAAGAAGGACTGTCAAGGCAACATCACTCCGGCTGGAAACGTCAATTTCCCTCCTCTCATTGACCAACAAGATGAAATCACTGTGAGTAAAGTTTTTTCTCCAGAGCAAGTGGCTGTGATTGAGAGTCTTGTTAGTAAGGGTAATGTGATGGCATACAATTCTTTTGTGGCTAGTGCTAATGCTCAGAAAAATATGCCTCCGTCATCTAGTGGTACTGTTGGTATATCTGAAAACCATAGTCCAACTTTACCTATTTCATCGGCACCACCTATGAAACAACAATATAATATGTCGTTGAATTTTTACCCTACTCAAACCAATCAGCTTGTGGCTGCACCTACATATCCTAATCCTATTATGAGTGTGCCCAATTCGGCGTCAACGCCGAATCACTTTGTCACACCACCCATAGGCGCAAGCATGTTTGGTCTTCCGCCGAATTATGGTTTGGCGCCCATCCCACAAGTTGCTCCAATAGCTAGTACTCAGGTTGCTCCTATGTCATTGCCACAAACATCTTCATCTACCTCGGATCCAATTTTAGCTAAATTAAGGGAGGATTTGCATAAGATGTTTCTAGAAACTTTCGGAAACGAGCCGAAAGTAAAGAGTCGTGTGTATCAAAAGCCTTATCCTGAACACTTCGATGCAATTTCTTACCCTCAAGGTTATAAGGTTCCTGATTTTTTTAAATTTAGTGGTGAGGGTACAAAAACAACTTGGGAGCATGTGAGTCAGTATCTAGCACAGTTGGGTGGAGCAGGTTCCATACAAGAGTTGAAAGTGCATTTATTTCCCTTGTCTTTAGCTGGCACTGCATTTTCATGGTTTGCTGCTTTACCACGTGGCTCAGTTCTCTTATGGTCGCAATTAGAGCAAAAGTTTCATGATCATTTTTATAGCGGCGATAATGAGCTAAAGTTGTCACATCTTACATCGGTTAGGCAAAAACATGATGAATCAATCACCAATTATGTCAAGAGATTTAGAGACGTAAAAAATCAATGTTATAGCTTAGTGATAACTGAGAGAGACTTGGCAGATCTTGTTCTTAATGGTTTGAAAACTCACATTAAAGAGAGGCTAGAAAGTTATGATTTTTGATGAGCATTAATCAAGTCTTACAAAAAGCTTTGGCTCAAGAGAGTCGAAGTAAAGAGATTCATAGGTCTACAACCGATCGTCCTAGAATGCATATGGTTGAACACAGTGATGATAATTCGGACGATGAGGTTGATGTTTATACTACTGAGTTTGTTTGGTCCTCAAAGGCCAAACCCTATACATGCAATGCTCTTAAGCCGATTCGCAAGAATCGTGATGAGGAGATGAGGTTTACATTTGATATATCTAAGTGTGATAAAATATTTTATGCTCTCTTGCAGCATAAGATGATTAGAATATCACACACCATACCGCCGTTTGACGTGCTGAAACGGCATGCTTATTGCAAATACCATAATTCATTTTCTCATGCTACTAACGATTGCAATGTTTTTCGATGACAGATAGAATCGGCCATTAATGATGGACGATTGAATTTTGCTAAGATGCAAGTTGATAAACAACCCTTTCCGATAAACACCATGGACTTGGAGGGAAAGAAAATGTTAATTCAGCCTAGCATAGCCGATTCTGCTAATAAAGATAATGTTGTTATTGGTGAACCTAGGAAAGGCAAGGAGGATGATAAAGTCTTGGGAAGAGAGGTTGTGCTTGATAAGCAACCCGATGGCAAGGAAGTATTGAAGATCACCATAAAAAATCCCGCACTCAGGGTGGAACCACAAGTACAAGAAGATACTCATGTTAAATTTATCAAACCCAAGAATTCAGAAGTTGGCAAGTGGGGAAAGAGTGAAGCTAAGCACAAGCGAATCAAGCCAACTTTTGACATGCTGCTATCCAAATATGCAAGTCAAGCGGCCGGTTCTAGCTCTAATCGGCCATCACATTTGAAGCGTTCGTGATTGCTTCCGGAGCAAGAGTTTCGATGCTATGCAAGGCCATATGGGTCATGGGTGCCGACACCATGGATGTCACAACCCTCCTATGCGCCATATTACATGACAGACTTCAATGGAGGATGGGGGCAGCCCCTAATGGCTCCTTATGCTTTCCATATGGGGTGGACAACACCTAGAAGGCCTGCTCGCGAGAGGCTTTCTTATACCACCCAAGGCCATTTGAGTTATGGTGCTAATCGGCAAACAAAAAATACTCAAAGTAAGGCCAATAAAAAAGTGTGGCATGTTAAGTCACCTAATGTGGAAATTTCAGAATGCGACAAGCAAAAGGAGATCAAAAAGCCGGTTGTTGGTAATCTGGCTACTTCTAATGGTGATATTGTTATTGTTCAGCAGGGTTCCATGGTTGTTGATCATGAGGCGAGCACAAGCAAGGCCAAACCAAGGGATCCCAAATATACTCAACCTAAGTGGTGTCCTCTCGGTTTAACTAAGACCATGAAAAGGAGATTACTGAAGGAAATATGCCCTAGAGGCAATAATAAAGTTATTATTTATTTACTTATTTCATGATAAATGTTTATTATTCATGCTAGAATTGTATTAACCGGAAACTTAGTACATGTGTGAATACATAGAAAAACATAATGTCACTAGTATGCCTCTACTTGACTAGCTCGTTGAATCAAAGATGGTTAAGTTTCCTAGCCATAGACATGAGTTGTCATTTGATTAACGGTATCATATCATTAGAGAATGATGTGATTGACTTGACCCATTCTGTTAGCTTAGCACTTGATCGTTTAGTATGTTGCTATTGTTTTCTTCATGACTTATACATGTTCCTATGACTATGAGATTATGCAACTCCCGTTTATCGGAGGAACACTTTGTGTGCTACCAAACGTCACAACGTAACTGTGTGACTATAAAGGTGCTCTATAGGTGTCTCCGAAGGTACTTGTTGAGTTGGCGTATTTCGAGATTAGGATTTGTCACTCCGATTGTCGGAGAGGTATCTCTTGGCCCTCTCGGTAATGCGCATCACTATAAGCCTTGCAAGCAATGTGACTAATGAGTTAGTTGCGGGATGATGCATTACATAACGAGTAAAGAGACTTGCCGGTAACGAGATTGAACTAAGTATTGAGATACCAACTTTCGAATCTCGGGCAAGTAACATACCGATGACAAAGGGAACAACGTATGTTGTTATGCGGTTTGACCGATAAAGATCTTCATAGAATATGTGGGAGCCAATATGAGCATCCAGGTTCCGCTATTGGTTATTGACCGGAGAAATGTCTCGGTGGTCATGTCTACATAGTTCTCGAACCCGTAGGGTCCGCATGCTTAACATTCGGTGACGATTTATGTTATGACTTATGTGTTTTGATGTACCGTAGGTAGTTGGAGTCTAGGATGAGATTGGGGACATGACGAGGAGTCTCGAAATGGTCGAGACGTAAAGATCGATATATTGGACAACAATATTCGGACATCGGAAAGGTTCTGAGTGATTCGGGTATTTTTCGGAGTACCGGAGAGTTACGGGAATTCGTATTGGGCCTTAATGGGCCATACGGGAAAGGAGAGAAAGGCCTCAAAGTGTGGCCGCACCCTTCCCCATGGACTGGTCCGAATTGGACTAGGGAGGGGGGCGCCCCCTTCCTTCCTTCTCCTTTTTCCTTCCCTTCTCCTACTCCTACAAGGAAAGGAGGAGTCCTACCACTACTAGGGAAAAGGCTATACACAGAATCTTAGCAGCAGCGAGGGTTAAAAACCCTCGCTACTGCTACTTACTAGCAGCGCAGGTTTTTAAACCTCGCTACTACTAAGTTGATAGCAGCAGCGGGTTTGTAACCTCGCTACTACTAAGCGGTCTCTACCGTGCCCCAGGATATGCCATAGTAGTAGCGGGTTTTAACCTCGCTACTACTAAGTTGATAGCGAGCGGGTTTTAACCTCGCTACTACTAAGTGGCCTCGACCATGCCATAGTAGTAGCGATGGTTATAAACCCGCAAGAATCGCTATCAACTTAGTAGTAGCGAGGTTAAAACCCGCCATCGCTAATCGTCCGCCATAGTAGTAGCGTGGGGTATGGCCTATTTGTCAAAGTCTACCCCCCGTGGACCGCCTTTTCAGCTTAAAAAATAAAAGAAAATGATAAAATGTCAAAAAAATAAAAGAAAATAAGTTTCCCATGTGATATGTGGTCTAGTTGTTGGGAAAATTTACAAATATGAATTTCGACTTTATTTGCAAAATCTCTCTGGAAATTTGTAAAATGGCCATAACTTTTGCATACGAACTCGGATGAAAAAGTTTTTTATATGAAAAATCATCTACTCGAAAAGTTACATCCGAATTTAAACGGGGGAACCCTGTTAAACATTTTTAAAATCCTCAAAAACCTAATAGAAAAAAAGTTACGGGGCTTTTAAGACCTGGAGGCAAAAAAATTCAAAAAAAAATCAGATTTTTTTAATTTTTGTTAAATCTGGTCAAAGTATGGTCAAACTAATTATTCAAGAATATTAGTGTTACTAAATAATTATTTTAGTTTTTTTGAATTTTGGTCAAATCTGGTCAAACTATGGTCAAATGGTGGTCAAATCTGGTCAAATTGTGGTCAAACTAATTATTCAAGAAATATTAGTGTTACTAATTTTTTAGAACAATAGTTTCAAACTCAAACAGTGTAATATGTGACTTCATGCTCAAGCTAAATTCCTGAGATTAATAGGATTGACATCTTACTATTGTCAAGAAAACAACAAGTGCAGACTTGGAAACGAGGGAGAATAGAACCCGAAAGTTAAGCGTGCTCAGGCTGGAGTAGTGAGAGGATGGGTGACCGTCCGGGAAGTTAGATGATTTGGAATGATGAGGGGTGATTGGAGATTAAATTGAGCAGCGATGAGGGGTGATTAGAGATTTGAGGTTAAAATAATTCAGAAATTTGAAAATTAGGGAAAAAATCAAAAAAAAAATTTGAAAAAATTCAAAAAGAAATTCAGAGAACATATTAGTAGTAGCGCGTGTTTTTACCCATGCTACTGCTATACGTTAGTCAGAAGCGAGTTGCACCAGCGCCATCGCTATAAGTTAGTCAGAAGCGCCTTATTAGTAGTGTCGGCCCCCGCGCTACTAATAGGCCCAAAACCCGCGCTGCTGCTAGGCTTTTCCCTAGTAGTGTACTCCCGATGGGAGTAGGACTCCCCTCTTGCGCGCCCTCCTCTTGGTTGGCCGCCTCCCCCACTTGCTCCTTTATATACGGGGGCGGGGGGCACCTCTAGACACAACAATTGATCATTGATCTCTTAGCCGTGTGCGGTGCCCCCCTCCACCAGATTCCACCTCGGTAATATCGTAGCAGTGCTTAGGCGAAGCCCTGCGTCGGTAGCATCATCAACACTGTTATCACGCCGTCATGCTGACGGAACTCTCCCGCAAAGCTTTGCTGGATCAGAGTTCATGGGACGTCATCAAGCTGAGCGTGTGCTGAACTTGGAGGTGCCGTACGTTTGGTACTTGGATCGGTCGGATCGTGAAGACGTACGACTACATCAACCGCGTTGTCATAACGCTTCCGCTTTTGGTCTACGAGGGTACGTGGACAACACTCTCCCCTCTCGTTGCTATGCATCACCATGATCTTGCGTGTGCGTATGATTTTTTTTTGAAATTACTACGTTCCCCAACAGTGGCATCCGAGCCAGGTTTATGCATAGATGTTATATGCACGAGTAGAACACAAGTGAGTTGTGGGCGGTACAAGTCATATTGCTTACCAGCATGTCATACTTTGGTTCGGCGGTATTGTTGGATGAAGCGGCACGGACCGACATTACGTGTACGCTTACGCGAGACTGGTTCTACCGACGTGCTTTGCACACAGGTGGCTGGCGGGTGTCAGTTTCTCCAACTTTAGTTGAACCGAGTGTGGCTACGCTCGGTCCTTGCGAAGGTTAAAACATCACTAACTTGACAAAATATCGTTGTGGTCTTGATGCGTAGGTAAGAACGGTTCTTGCTCAGCCCATAGCAGCCACGTAAAACTTGCAACAACAAAGTAGAGGACGTCTAACTTGTTTTTTCAGGGCATGTTGTGATGTGATATGGTCAAGATGTGATGAGATATAAGTTGTTGTATGAGATGATCATGTTTTGTCGAAGTTATCGGCAACTGGCAGAAGCCTTATGGTTGTCTCTTTATTGCATAAGATGCAAGCACCAAATAATTGCTTTATTTTATCGCTATGCGATAGCAATAGTTACAAGAGCAATAGTTGGCGAGACGACCATGTGACGACACATTGATATAGATCAAGATGATGGAGATCATGGTGTCATGCCGATGATGATGGAGATCATGACGATGCTTTGGAGATGGTGATCAAAGGCACAAGATGATAATGGACATATCATGTCACATATTTTGATTGCATGTGATGTTTATCTTTTATACATATTATTTTGCTTAGTTCGACGGTAGCTTTATAAGATGATCTCTTAGTAAATTTCAAGGTATAAGTGTTCTCCTTGAGTATGCACCGTTGCGACAGTTCTTCGTGCTGAGACACCACGTGATGATCGGGTGTGATAAGCTCTACGTTCAAATACAATGGGTGTAAGACAGTTTTGCACACGCAGAATACTCGGGTTAAACTTGACGAGCCTAGCATATGAAGATATGGCCTTGGAACACTGAGACCGAAAGGTCGAGCGTGAATCATATAGTAGATATGATCAACAGAGTGATGTTCACCATTGAAAACTACTCCGTCTCACGTGATGATCGGACATGGTTTAGTTGATTTGGATCACGTGATCACTTAGATGATTAGAGGGATGTCAATCTAAGTGGAAGTTCTTAAGTTATATGATTAATTGAACTTTAATTTATCATGAACTTAGTCCTGATAGTATTTTGCAAATAATGTTGTAGATCAATAGCTCGCGTTGTTGCTTCCCTATGTCTTATATGTGTTCCTAGAGAAAACTAAGTTGAAAGATGATAGTAGCAATGATGCGGGCTGGGTCTGTGATCTAAGGTTTATCCTCATTGCTGCACAGAAGAATTATGTCCTTGATGCACCGCTAGGTAACAGACCTATTGCAGGAGCAGATGCAGACCTTATGAACGTTTAGCTAGCTCAATATGATGACTACTTGATAGTTTAGTGCACCATGCTTAACGGCTTAGAATAGGGACTTCAAAGACATTTTGAACGCCATGGACCATATGAGATGTTCTAGAAGTTTAATATTTCTAGCAAATACCCGAGTTGAGAGATATGAAGTCTCCAACAAGTTCTATAGCTAAAAGATGGAGGAAAATAGTTCAAGCAATGAGCATGTGCTCAGATTGTCTAGGTACTACAATCGCTTGAATCAAGTGGGAGTTAATCTTCCAGATAAAATAGTGATTGACATAGTTCTCTAGTCATCATCACCAAGTTGGTAGAACTTCGTGATGAACTATAGTATGCAAGGGATGACGAAAATGATTCTCGAGCTCTTCGTGATGTTGAAATCGACGAAGGTAGAAATCAAGAAAGAGCATCAAGTGTTGATGATTGACAAGACCACTAGTTTCAAGAAAAGGGCAAAGGGAAAGAAAGGGAACTTCAAGTAGAATGACAAGCAAGTTGTCAGTCCCGCGAGGAAGCCCAAAGCTGGATCAAAGCCTGAAACTGAGTGCTTCTACTGCAAAGGAAATGGTCACTGGAAGCGGTAATACCCTGAATATTTGGTGGATAAGAAGGATGGAAAGTGAACAAGGGTATATTTGATATACAGGTTGTTGATGTGTACCTTACTAGTGTTTATAGTAGCCCCTGGGTATTTGATACTTGTTCTGTTGCTAAGATTAGTAACTCGAAACAGGAGTTACAGAATAAACAGAGACTAGTTGAGGGTGAAGTGTCAATGAGTGTTGGAAGTAGTTCCAAGATTGATATGATCATCATCGCACACTCCCTATACTTTCGAGATTAGTGTTAAACCTAAATAAATGTTATTTGGCGTTTGAATTGAGCATGAATATGATTTGATCATGTTTATTGCAATACGATTATTCATTTAAAGTTAGAGAATAATTGTTGTTCTGTTTACATGAATAAAACCTTCAATGGTCATACACCCAATGACAATAGTTTGTTGGATCTCGATCGTTGTGATACATATATTCATAATATTGATGCCAAAAGATGCAAAGTTGATAATGATAGTGCAACATATTTGTGGCACTGTCGTTTGGGTCATATCGATGTAAAGCGCATGAAGAAACTCCATAAAGATGGAATTTTGGAATCACTTGATTATGAATCATTTGATGCTTGCGAACCGTGCCTTATGGGCAAGATGACTAAAACTCCGTTCTCCAGAACAATGGAACGAGCTAGTGACTTATTGGAAATAGTACATATTGATCTATGCGATCCAATGAGTGTTGATGCTCGTGGCAAGTATCATTATTTTCTAACCTTCACAGATGATTTGACCAGATATGGGTATATCTACTTAATGAAACACAAGTCTGAAACGTTTGAAAAGTTCAGAGAATTTTAGAGTGAAGTGGAGAATCATCGTAACAAGAAAAGAAAGTTTCTACGATCTGATCGTGGAGAAGAATATTTGAATTACGAGTTTGGCCTTCATTTAAAAAAAATGTGGAATAGTTTCACAGATCACGCCACGTGGAACACCACAGCGTTATGGTGTGTCCGAATGCCGTAACCGCACTTTATTGGATATGGTGCGATCTATGATGTCTCTTATCGGTTTACCACTATCATTTTGGGGTTATGCATTAGAGATAGCTGCATTCAAGTTAAATAGGGCACCATCTAAATCCATTGAGACGACACCGTATGAACTATGGTTTAGCAATAAACCTAAGATGTCGTTTCTTAAAGTTTGGAGTTGTGATGCTTATGTGAAAAAGTTTCAACCTGATAAGCTCGAACCCAAATCGGAGAAGTGCGTCTTCATAGAATACCCAAAGGAAACTGTTGGGTACACCTTCTATCACAGATCCAAAGGCAAGATATTTGTTGCTAAGATGGATCCTTTCTAGAGAAGGAGTTTCTCTCGAAAGAAGTGAGTGGGAGGAAAGTAGAGCTTGATAAGGTAATTTGTACCTTCTCCGGAATTGGAAAGTAGTTCATCACAGAAATCAGTTCCCGGGATTCCTACACCAATTAGTGAGGAAGATAATGATGATGATCATGAAACTTCAGATCAAGTTACTACAGAACCTCGTAGGTCTTCCAGAGTACAGTCCGCACCAGAGTGGTACGGTAATCCTATTCTAGAAGTCATGTTACTAGACCATGATGAACCTACGAACTATGAGGAAGCGATGATGAGCCCAGATTCCGCGAAATGGCTTGAGGCCATGAAATCTGAGATTGGATCCATGTATGAGAACAAAGTGTGGACTTTGGTAGACTTGCCCAATGATCGGCAAACCATATTAAATAAATGGATCTTCAAGAGGAAGACGGACACTAATAGTAGTGTTACTATCAACAAAGCTCGACTTGTCGCAAAAGTTTTTCGACAAGTTCAAGGTGTTGAATACGATGAGATTTTCTCACTCGTATCGATGCTTAAGTCCGTCTGAATCATGTTAGCAATTGCCACATTTTATGAAATCTGGCAAATGGGTGTCAAAAACTGCATTCCTTAATGGATTTTTTAAAGAAGAGTTGTATATGATGCAACCAGAAGGTTTTGTCAATCCTAAAGGTGCTAACAAAGTGTGCAAGCTCCAGTGATCCATCTATGGACTGGTGCAAGCATCTCGGAGTTGGAATATACACTTTGATGAGTTGGTCAAAGCATATGGTTTTATACAGACTTTTGGAGAAGTCTGTATTTACAAGAAAGTGAGTGGGAGCTCTGTAGCATTTCTATAACTATATGTAGATGACATGTTGTTGATTGGAAATGATATAGAAATTCTGGATAGCATAAAAGGATACTTGAATAGGAGTTTTTCAAAGAAAGACCTCGGTGAAGCCGCACATTGAGCATCAAGATCTATAGAGATAGATCAAGACGCTTGATAAGTTTTTCAATGAGTACATACCTTGATAAGATTTTGAAGTAGTTCAAAATGGAACAGTCAAAGAAGGAGTTCTTGCCTGTGTTGCAAGGTGTGAAGTTGAGTAAGACTCAAAACCCGACCATGGATGAAAAGTCATTCCCTATGCCGCAGTCATAGGTTCTATAAAGTATGCTATGCTGTGTACCAGACCTATTGTATACCTTGCTCTGAGTTTGGTAAGGGAGTACAATTTTTGATCCAGAAGTAGATCACTAGACAGCGGTCAAGAACATCCTTAGTAAGGACTAAGGAAATATTTATCGATTATGGAGGTGATAAAAGAGCCCGTCGTAAAGAGTTACATCGGTGCAAGCTTTTACACCAATCCAAATGACTCTAAGTCTCAATCTGGATACATATTGAAAGTGGGAGCAATTAGCTAGAGTAGCTCCATGCAGAGCATTGTAGACATAGAATATTTGCAAAATACATACGGCTCTGAATATGACAGACCCGTGGACTAAACTTCTCTCACGAGCAAAACATGATCATACCTTAGTACTCTTTGGGTGTTAATCACATAGTTATATGAACTAGATTATTGACTCTAGTAAACCCTTTGGGTGTTGATCACATGACGATGTGAACTATGGATATTAATCACATAAAGATGTGAATATTGGTGTTAAATCACATGGTGATGTGAACTAGATTATTGACTCTAGTGCAAGTGGGAGGCTGAAGGAAGTATGCCCTAGAGGCAATAATAAAGTTATTATTTATTTCCTTATTTCATGACAAATGTTTATTATTCATGCTAGAATTGTATTAATTGGAAACTTAGTAAATGTGTGAATACATAGACAAACATAATGTCACTAGTATGCCTCTACTTGACTAGCTCGTTGAATCAAAGATGGTTAAGTTTCCTAGCCATAGACATGAGTTGTCATTTGATTAACGGGATCACATCATTAGAGAATGATGTGATTGACTTGACCCATTCCGTTAGCTTAGCACTTGATCGTTTAGTATGTTGCTATTGCTTTCTTCATGACTTATACATGTTCCTATGACAATGAGATTATGCAACTCCCGTTTACCGGAGGAACACTTTGTGTGCTACCAGACGTCACAAGGTAACTGGATGATTATAAAGGTGCTCTACAGGTGTCTCCGAAGCTACTTGTTGAGTTGGCGTATTTCGAGATTAGGATTTGTCACTCCGATTGTCGGAGAGGTATCTCTGGGCCCTCTCGGTAATGCACATCACTATAAGCCTTGCAAGCAATGTGACTAATGAGTTAGTTGCAGGATGATGCATTACATAATGAGTAAAGAGACTTGCTGGTAACGAGATTGAACTAGGTATTGAGATACCGACGATCGAATCTCGGGCAAGTAACATATTGATGACAAAGGGAACAACGTATGTTGTTATGCGATTTGACCGATAAAGATCTTCGTAGAATATGTGGGAGCCAATATGAGCATCCAGGTTCCGCTATTGGTTATTGACCGGAGAAATGTCTCGGTCATGTCTACATAGTTCTCGAACCCGTAGGGTCCGCACGGTTAACGTTCGATGACGATTTATATTATGAGTTATGTGTTTTGATGTACCGAAGGTAGTTCAGAGTCCCGGATGAGATCGGGGACATGACGAGGAGTCTCGAAATGGTCGAGACATAAAGATCGATATATTGGATGCTATATTCAGACTTCGGAAAGGTTCCGAGTGATTCGGGTATTTTTTCGGAGTTCCAGAGAGTTATGGGAATTCGTATTGGGCCTTAATGGGCCATGCAGGAAAGGAGAGAAAGGCCTCAAAGTGTGGCCGCACCCCTCCCCATGGACTGGTCCGAATTGGACTAGGGAGGGGGCGTCCCCTTCCTTCCTTCTCCTTTTTCCTTCCCTTCTCCTACTCCTACAAGGAAAGGAGGAGTCCTACTCCCGGTGGGAGTAGGACTCCCCCCTTGGCGCACCCTCCTCTTGGCCGGCCACCTCCCCCCTTGGTCCTTTATATACGGGGGCGGGGGGGCACCTCTAGACACAATAATTGATCATTGATCTCTTAGCCGTGTGCGGTGCCCCCCTCCACCATATTCCACCTCGGTAATATCGTAGCAGTGCTTAGGCGAAGCCCTGCGTCGGTAGCATCATCAACACCGTCATCATGCCGTCGTGCTGACGGAACTCTCCCGCAAAGCTCTGCTGGATCAGAGTTTGTGGTACGTCATCGAGCTGAACGTATGCTGAAGTCGGAGGTGCCATACATTCGGTACTTGGATCGGTCGGATCATGAAGACGTACGACTACATCAACCGCGTTGTCATAATGCTTCCGCTTTCGGTCTACGAGGGTACGTGGACAACACTCTCCCCTCTCGTTGCTATGCATCACCATGATCTTGCGTGTGTGTAGGAAATTTTTTGAAATCACTACGTTCCCCAACAATTACAATGCATGAGGAACCACGAGAAGGTAGAACACAAAGAGGAGAGGCAAAGGGACGAATTGTTTAGTGAAATTCGGCCCATAGCACTCACAAAACAAGTGTGGAGGCCTAAACAAAAACAAAACACAAATGCTTCTACATTAGCTGTAGCAACACCTTCACCACCAAAAGAGGATGTTGCGACCCCTATTACATCGTCCACACTACCTGAAACATCCCCTTCAATTGAGGAATCTTTAAGCCCAATATACACATTGGGAGATGAAGATGAGATGGTGGATTATGAATCTATGCCGGTTCGGGAAGGTATGGATATTAATATGGTATATTACTTACATGCTGAGTTTCGTGCTATAGGTGAAGAAGGGGAGGTAGCCCTGCTGAATTTTGGTCCTAAGAATGCTATTTTCGAGAAGCCAAGAGAAGCGGTGAAACACTTGAAGCCATTGTACCTCAAAGGTCATATTAACGGATTGTCGGTTGCTAGGATGCTCGTTGATGGTGGTGCTGTGGTAAATCTTATGCCCTACTCGGTCTTCAAAAAGTTGGGGTTAGATGATGATGCATTGATGGAGACCAATATGGTACTTAATGGATTCGAGAGTAAAGAAAAGACAGAGGCCAAAGGTGTGATGTGCATGGAACTCACCGTGGGAAGCAAAACTTTGGCCACCACATTCTCCATTGCCGAGGTGCAAGGTAACTATAATGTTATATTAGGTCGCGATTGGGTTCATGCTAACCAATGTGTGCCATCTACCATGCATCAATTTTTAATACAATGGATCGATGATGAGGTAGAAATCATTCACGGGGATAATTTGGCATGTGTTGCTTTGGCCGATGCATCGGTGGATTGGAATCATCCCGATGTAACTTGCTTAACAGGGCATGACCTCTCAGAGTTTGATTTCCTTAGTGCTAAAAGGAACAGGTTCATTCCCATCTCTTTAAAGCCGATTGGTGGTAATCGGTTACAAGGTATGATATGAACAAGAAGTTAAAATCAATGGCCGATATAGAATTATCGCCCTAAGCATAAACATGGCCGATATAGAAATTATCGCCCTAAGCACATAAAATGGCTGATGAAGTGTTGACATCATCCTTAGGAAAAGCATCGTGCAAGTTATTTTTTGGCACACAAGTTTGCCGAAAAACAGGGGGGCATGTGTTAACACCAGATTTTGGCACGGCCAAGAACTTAATTAAGATGGCCTCAAATGGAGAAGTGTTCAAAGTGAGAAAGCTCCGTATCATCAAAAGGAGAAACTTTGATATCTGGGCCTTAGCCATCCGGTCTCATTTCTAAGGCCGAAGTTGTGTTCGAAGTATTACGATTTTGTATTTAGAACACTATTCGGTTGGTTACACCCCCAAGATTGCCTCGTGTGAGAAAATTTTCTACACGGATTGTCTTCGCCTCGTCGAAACCATCGATTTTGATATAAAAGCTTCTAAATCGGAGTTCATATGCAAAAGTTAGAGCCAAAACAGTGTGTTGCATAAGTCTGCCCCGGAAGTTCCGGGCAAAACTTCTGGGGAGGTTCCGGGCTAAACCGAAAGTTTGCACGCGGTGCGCCCCGAAAACTGGAATTTTAACATTATTTGCAGATTTGCGGGGCCATTTTCGACATCAAGATGACCTCGGATGAAAAAGTGATCAACTAAGGAATTTTTATCCATTGCAAGATCTACAACTTTTCTTTTGGGACCATCATGATCCGAGGCCATATGCGACCTGCAAGAGCTGTGCAAGAGGGAAACTTGATGTAAATTTATCCCGGAAGTTTCGGGCTGGCCGGAAGTTCCGGCCCTTGTAGTCCGAGTTAGGTTATATTTTGATGTTTTGGATGGGATTTGAGTCCTTTTCTTGTACGGAAAGTCCAGCCACCTCATCTATATGTAAGAGGTGACGGCCGATTGAAGAACAACACATGATCGACAAACCAATATACTACTTTACCCTAGTTTTTACATCTCTCCTTTGTTCTTTCTCTCTCGTTCTTCATTCATTCTTCGTGTTGAAGGGCAGCGATCCTCGAGGTCCTAGGGGCGAGAAAATCGACCTAGGGCAGCCCATAGCCGCCGCGCGTCCAGACGGGGTCCCTCCCGTGCACGTGGGGTTTCGGGTCCTGAAAAGCACCCGCCGGATTGCTTGCGTACCGCGCTTCCAAACGGGTCTCCTTCGGTGTGAGCTGCGATGCATCACCCTCGGCGTTGGAGGTACATGGTGACGTGTTCGTGTGCGAACACACAGGAGGTGCAATCTTGCACAAGTGAGTCGCAGATTCCGGTGCGTGGAGGCACAGTTGGCACATCGGGTCGTGCAACTATCCCTAGAGCGGAATCTTGTATGCGGTGATAATTCTGCCATGCAGGACAAGCGAGGCAAAGAACTTGCATTTTATTAGCTCAGCGTGTGCGGATTAGATTTTGGCTGATTCGAACCCGGGGTGAGAGTCATGGAACTGAACCGCATAGACGGATGCCAAAGAGTATGAACCATTGATAGTCATGTTCGAAGATATGGATCCTCTTGGTTTGGTTAAGGTGAACCCTGACTGGTCTACTCCCATAGGGTGACATACTCCCCCAGCTGCTACAAAGACTAGAGCCTAGCCACTTCTCTGATCCAGTTTTCACCGAATATCTCATGTTGCCCCGTCCTGTTCTTATTGGAAGAAATATTGTAGAGCTCGAGGGAAAGAGACTTGAGGGGCCCCCTTCTGCTCCAGTTCTATAATGTAAGCAGAGTGCCTTGTGTTCGTCTACAATAGTGATGGTGGTGCACGCAAAAAAAGATCCATCAACATGATTGGTTTGCTTCCAATATTTGGCTAGCCAAATATTGGCATTGCCAAATGTTGGCAATACCAATACTTGCCAACTATTGGCAACTTTGTGTGAGATAAGCAAGACAACTCGGTAACCAACCAAGTAGTAGCCAATATTTGTCGCAATGCCAAACATTGGCATGCCAATTTTTGGCACCAACCAATTATGCTCCATGTCTTCCAGGTTGCATGGGAGCTGGGTTCCCACCCATGGCATGTCTGGATCCGTCCATTGTAACCAGGGCCAACCGAGCTGCAAGCACGAACAAATCTCTCAATATCCACAATCCCGATATCTCCCAAATGTACTGGTCCGCACACTAACTTCCAGTTTACCAATGAGTGTCCTCCTGAAGTTGTTCATGGTCCTCCTTGTGCCAGATGAAATCTCACCTGACTTCATCAAATTTCTGTGGGATCCATTTTTGGGGGGCAATGGTAGTGATTTGGTATGTGGCTGATGTGGTCAGATTTTGGTGAGGAATGTGGGGAGGACATCATGCATGTCAATGCCACTTTGGAATGGAGGAGGATTCTAGTGGTTTTGAGAGTAACAGAACAATTTATCTGTTTTACATTTTATTATGGGTGTATTGTGCGCTCAGCCATACTAGAGGGGTATGTGAACACTTTTTTTTGGCATTTTTCTTTCGTACTCCCTCCGTTTCAGAATAATTGAACTTCCAAGTTTGCCATAAGTCAGACTTCATTAAGTTTGATCAAGTTTACATAGAACTATATCAACATATACAACACCATATTTGCTTTGTTAGATTCATTATGATATATATTTTCATATTATATGCATTTGACAGTGCAAATTTTTGCAAAAAAATTCTATAGACTTAGTCAAACTTAAAAAAGTTTGACTTAAGACAATCCTAGAACTTCAATTATTTCAGAACTGAGGGAAAATACTGCTTAGCAAACTGCCATTATACATTGCACTTTGTAGATCTACTCATTGTGATTTACTCTGTTTGTGTGTGTGGGGGGGGGGGTATGTGTGTCAATTTGTCGTACCAAAGGGTGAACATAATGTACAAGGTGGCACACGTTTTCGAGGAAACTGTGGCAAAACCCAAAGGAATTAAAAAATTAAAGATGCAACTTAGCCAATGCCCATATGGGCATGGCACCCAAGAATGTCATCTAGCATTACTTGATGTCCTCCAGCATTGTCGCCTCACGGCGAGTCATGCAATGGCCCGTGAATACTCGTTTGTTCCTCTCTTTCAAATATTCCAAATGGTGTACACGAGCCTGCCACTTCAATGTTTATGAACCTCTTTCGACTTTTTTCGATCAACTCACCCACTAGTTTGAAGCACTGCCAGGCTCAGGCAGAAAAATAGGCGTCAAAAAGATCCTCATTTTTCCAGGTTCCAGACCGCGACATAGGAGGTGCAATATTGCACAAGTGAGTCACAGATTCCGGTGCGTGGAGGCACAGTTGGCACATCGGGTCGTGCAACTAGCCCTAGAGCGGAATCTTGTATGCGGTGAGAATTCTGCCATGTAGGACAAGAGAGGCAAAGAACTTGCATTTTATTGGCTTAGCGCGTGGACTAGATTTTGGCTGATTCGAACCTGGGGTGAGAGTCCTGGAACTGAACCGCATAGACGGATGCCAAATAGTATGAACCATTGATTGTCATGTTCGAAGATATGGATCCTCTTGGTTTGGTTAAGGTGAACCCTGACTGGTCTACTCCCATAGGGTGACATACTCCCCCAGCTGCTACAAAGACTAGAGCCTAGCCACTTCTCTGATCCAATTTTCACTGCATATCTCATGTTGCACCGTCCTGTTCTTCTTGGAAGAAATATTATAGAGCTCGAGGGAAAGATACTTGAGGGGCCCCCTTCTGCTCCAGTTATATAATGTAAGAAGAGTGCCTTGTGTTCGTCTACAATAGTGATGGTGGTGCACACCAGAAAAAGATCCATCAGCATGATTGGTTTGCTTCCAATATTTGGCTAGCCAAATATTGGCATTGCCAAATGTTGGCAATACCAATACTTGCCAGCTATTGGCAACTTTGTGTGAGATAAGCAAGACAACTCGGAAACCAACCAAGTAGCAGCCAATATTTGCCGCAATGCCAAACATTGGCATGCCAATTTTTGGCACCAAACCAATTATGCTCCATGTCTTCCAGGTTGCATGGGAGCTGGGTTCCCACCCATGGCATGCCTGGATCCGTCCATTGTAACCAGGGCCAACCGAGCCGCAAGCACGAACAAATCTCTCAATATCCACAATCCCGAGATCTCCCAAATGTACTGGTCCGCACACTAACTTCCAGTTTACCAATGAGTGTCCTCCTGAAGTTGTTCATGGTCCTCCTTGTGCCAGATGAAATCTCACCTGACTTTATCAAATTTCTGTGGGATCCATTTTGGGGGGCAATGGTAGTGATCTGGTATGTGGCTGATGTGGTCAGACTTTAGCGAGGAATGTGGGGAGGACATCATGTATATCAATGCCATTGCACCTGATTGGGAACACCTTGGTCGATGAAAGGTTGCTAACTAGGAGGGAGGAAGGTAGGTAGGTAGAGAGAGAGAGAGAGAGAGAGAGAGAGGAGAGAGAGAGAGAGAGAGAGAGAGTGAGTGAGGGAGAGAGAGAGGGAGAGGGAGAAAGAGGGGGAGAGGGGGTGAGAGAGTGATCCTACATCTGGCAGTGGGAGCGTGACTGGGTTTGAGGACATCCCTATGGGAGGTCAACTAGAGGATCCACTGAAGTGGACGAATGACCAAGATGAAAAGCATTAGTGAAAGAGGGGGGCCCTGGTGCAAGCCACGGGCAAGCTTGAATGGTTGACCAAGGCTCCCATTCAAAAGGATCCTCCAGGATGAATATGTCAGGGACATATAGATGTAGTACTGCTAATGCTAGCCAAACCCCATGCCAATTCATGGAGTTGGAAGCCTTGGAAATGTCGAGCTTAAGGAAAAGGCCGGGGATGTTTTTGGTTTCTGCAATGGAAGTCGACATGCATGAAGTTATCGTGAACGCAACACTTCTAGATGAAAGCACTCTCGCACTTGGATATTACCGTTGGCAGGATCAGGGCCAATCTATTGGCCAAGTAAGCTTGAATAAGGTCTTGAAGAGGCTATCGACGAGGCTGATCAAGTGCAAATCTCCCACTTTGAGGGCATCGATTTTCCTTGGCAAAATAATGATGCTCAATGAACTGATGAGGGACGCACAATCTCCCAAAAAACTCGATAATTGCATGATGGCTGCAACAACATCCTGGCTGATGAACCACCAAACAAGATTTGAAGAAAGCCCCTATGAAGCCATCTAGGGCCGGAGCCTTGACGGAAGACAGGAAAAAAACCATATCTTTATTCTCCTTCTTATCAAAAGGGGCTTCAAGGTCTGATAAGTCATGTGCATGGATATCTAGGTTATCCCAGATGAGGCACCTGGTCCTTGGAGTCTTCATTCCAAGGTGTTCCTGGAAATGTAATAACTGTCAACTGAACACGCTCCTTATCCTCTCTTGTGATAGTAGTGCCCTGGCAGTCTGAAGGGTCTGCATGCAATTCTTTTTTCTATGGTCATTGACCCCGACATGGAGAAGCTTGAATTTATATTTCCCAACCTAATCGAGGTCGAAGTTTACGCCTCCCAACCTAATCGAGGTTAGACGAGAGCGTTGTCACAACTTGATTTTCTGGATAGAAAATAAGCCAAGGTAAGAGGATTGATCACTCTCACCTTGGGAGAGGGACCTACTCTCCTCAGCCAGGTCAAGTCTCCAGATCACCTCCTTCGCAATTGCAATATGGTTCTTCAGGATCTCAACACTTTCACGTTGCCATCTCTTGGGGGCCTTTGGTGTGCGGCACAATTTAATATGAACACGCAAAATGCCGTCGGTCGCACAAATGATCTTGTTACAGTTGCTACCATGGTCTCCCTAGAACAAGGAAGGTATAGTCAAAATTCCTTAAACTTGAAGGAGGGTTGGTGCCTCATCCGATTCGCCTTGGAGGAGAAGGGGCCATAGTTCGAGCGGGCAGAGGTGGTGGCTTGAAGGTGCACATTGGGGAACAACAAGCCCCACTGATCAGAGTGGAAGAAGTGGTCAATCTTTGTGAACACACGGTTTTCTTCAGCGTTGGACCAAGTGAACTTTCTTCCAGCAAGTTGTAGCTCTTTGAGTTGAAGGTGGTTGAGGGCTCCGTGGAAACTCCCAATAAGGTGCCTATTGATGTTGCAGTTATTCTTGTCAGCTGCTTTGGTTATTAGATTGAAGTCCCCAAGGATAAGTTAGCTCGGCTTGACAAGAGCCCTAAGGCTTCCGAGCTCATCGATGAAAATCACCTTTTCCGGTCCCCCATGCGGCCGTAAGTGTCCAAAAAAGTCCCTCACTAAGCATGGTGATAGTGGCCGAGATTGTTCTGGAAGTGGCATGAAAATCAAAAAGTTTGAAGTAGTTGTCAGAGACTTCCATGGTCATA
This sequence comes from Aegilops speltoides, assembly GCA_021437245.1. Taxonomy (NCBI): domain Eukaryota; kingdom Viridiplantae; phylum Streptophyta; class Magnoliopsida; order Poales; family Poaceae; genus Aegilops; species Aegilops speltoides. Next base: position 396,207,207 of record CM038144.1, read on the forward strand.
GTCGCCCATAATCTCGATACAATTTACGAGTAGTCTACATGATCATCGGTGTAATAACAAGGAGATGAAATGCACCACTATCCTCCATTATATGAGGCATATATTTTTGAAAATTGATACAGTACCAGTTTAAACTAATCTACCGGTTATGTTGCTTATGTTCTCCTTGCAAATAAAAACAATTCTTATGTTCATAGAACTCCATTTGTGCAATTATACTTAAACACGTATTATTTGGAATGTCAAATTTCTTTGTAGCCTTTTTACTCATCCATTTCCCTGCAAAGGATACGTACGATGGTACGCGTCACCCGGCTGATCTTTTGTAGGGATCAACCGGGTTGACAGACGTTCCATGTGTCCAAAATAGTTGTAGGAAAATGGATGTTGCGAGTACCTATTGCAACATGGACCATGTCGCGGTCAACTTTGGCATGCGTGCCATTTTAATACGCGGGCCTTTTGTCATCCAATGCAAGATGAGCCATGTTGTGGTGACCCATTCCAAGGACGATGTTGCAAACCCTGCGAACCCACCGTCCCATCGTCGGAGCCTCTCCTCGCCGCAACATCCATGTTGCAATCGTTGCCACCGCTACATCAGCCATGTTGCAGTCTCCGGCATCCCATGATCACAAACACCCCGCCATTGGTTGGCATCTACGTTCACAGGTGTGCTGCCTAGGGCTCATAGCACGACCTCCGCAACAGGGTCATGGCGATTTGCAGAGATCCAGCCGTGGGATGCACACGGACGTCGTCTATTTGGGTGCCTCCACAGAAGGCACATCCATGGCGGAATCAGAAGGTTTTTTTTTCCTTGAAAAGGAGGATCACCCTCATAGGAGGTGGCCGGCGCCGTGAGATGTTTTCCGTCGGTTGATTCCCATTGTTTTCCAAGAAAATATGGAGTACGGTGCAGCGTGAGAAGTAGTTGTCCAGGAAAAGGACGGGGCAAAACGTAATGGTCGGATGGACTGGATGCTTTTTCCCTGCAAAGCGAGTGATACGATATCTAGCCGGATAGGTGAACCACCGAACGAGTGAGCCATAAATACAGATCTTGGAAAGATACCAGTTCGAACTGCAGGCGGCAGGACAGTTCATAGAAGGAGGGAGTAAATGTATCGAAATTGGGTCATGATGCGTTTCATTTGTCGCTTCCTCTTGCGTTTCTGGTTTCTGAAACCCAGGACTGCGCTGCGCTGTTTTTGGGTGTTGCATGACGCCAAGCCGTACGTGCCCACCCAAGCAATGGCATGCACGCAGACGGTTATATGTATGGGACTGTCGACGTGTGTCAGTGAGCTATTTGTTTTCGGTCTTTCTACTATCTTTTTTTTTGCGACATTCTACTATCACCAGCTCCATATTTCAAAAAAGTTTTCCCTCATTTTATATATGAAGCAATCATCAAATAAAATACACAATCAAATGATACAGAATGATGGGGAAGTTCTCGTACAATGCCGACGCTGATACAAAATCTGCCAGCGCTGACTCTGGGCCGGCGTTTCTGACAGCTTCCTCCGCTGGATCAAAAAACCAATCTTTACTGCAGACTGATGTACACCCTCAACCTGACCATGAACTCCAGCTACGTCTCATTCCTGATGATTGCGTCGACGCAGCTCCGCAAAAGTTCTCGAATTAAAATCAACTAAAGCAGTGCAATGTATCAACAACTCAAGCAATTAAGCATATGTTCGATCACTGAAACAGGCAAAATAGTCAAAAATGGCAACCGCTGCTACATGACGTTCTTCAAGAGTTTTCCCTTTTTCCTTTCTACATTCTATGATAATGCCAGATTACTATGGAACTAGAGGATAACACGCGCTTTGCCGTGCCATTTTTCGGTTTTGGAATTAACTCTATTTTCTCCCAAATCTTATTATGGTAATACACATTATATCTGTACCACTGAGGCTGTTGAGCAACCGCACGCGCAATTGGATTGGCCATGTAGTCCGATTCTTCTAGTTTTGGGAAGCATCCGTTTGGATTTTTCTTTTCTTTCTGCTCTAATGTTTTTTCTTGTTCATTTTAATATTTGGTTTATTTTTTATTCATGTGTATTTTTCAAATATGTTCCCAAATTTCAAAAAATATTTATAAATTTGAAAAATACAAAAAGGGCAGCCCCAGTGCATGTAGCTCCCGCTTGCGCAGGTCCGGGAAGACCTTCCCTGCACCGCGCAAGCGGGAGCTACATGCACTGGGGCTGCCCTTTTTGTATTTTTCAAATTTATAAATATTTTTTGAAATTTGGGAACATATTTGAATCTTGAATATTTTTTCAGATTTAAATATTTTCTTCAAAATTTTGAACTTTTTTAAAAATCAATCAAGTTATTTCATATTCATGAACATCTTTATATTTACAATTTTCCTTTGATTTGTGACCTTTCAAAAAATCATGAACAGTCATAAAACTCCTGAACATATTTTAGACTTCATGAATGTTTTTCATATTCCCGAAGAATTTGAAAAATTAAGAATATTGTTTAAATTCAAGAATGCTTTTAAAATGCATGAACATTTTGGATTTTTTTTAAATATCTGAATGTTCTAAGAAAAATTAAAAAGTATTTTAATGGAACGTCAGGACTGATACTTTTATTTTTCGATAAAAGACGTATGTATTAACTCAAAATGTAGCATCAAGCGGATACAAAATATGATAAGCAACATCCGGCCTCTGCCTAACTAAGATGCACACAGCCAAACGGTAACAAACCGACGAATGATAAAAGAAAAGCCGACATATCGACAACAATAGAGTCATATAAGACCGGCACTATGCCTACGTCGAAAGAGGTGGTGGGCCGATCCGAAGATTATTCTGCCATCCATGTTGGGTAAAAACCTACCTAGCCACTTGCTCTACCAATTTTGTGTCTGGTACTGTGATGAGGGACCCACGATCGAACCAGACCCCAGGATCCACTTCGACAGAAAAACATTGAAGATCTCCTACAGTACTTAGTAACTGTAAGGACTCGTACGGTACACTGGAAAAAACTAAATGTTTGTCATCAGAGCTGCAAATTGGGGTTAGAGATGCATGTCTAGAAGAAAAAGGTACGCACACTATACAACAGTAAGATCTTTTCAACAAAGGGTGGATTTAATTTGCTCAAAATGAAGCATCAAGAGGATACAATAGTTAGATGGCCAGTTCAATTTGCACACATAAACTAACATCTACCTGCAGCTATGTCAATAGCCAAGCCATCTACTAGTATACTGTTCCACAGAACCTGACTGGTTCAGCTACTGTCCCTAGAACTGGCTTGGCGACCACCAAATGGATTTTTCTGTCATGTCAGGATGATGGACCGATGATCTTGCCCTCAAGCTGCGGGGGGTGGTCATGAAACTGATCCTACCAGGCTCAAAATGTGCTGCTGTTCTAACCAGATGTCTGCTCGTGCCTCACGCAAACAAGATACTCTATCATGTAGCTTGTCCCGTCCATCTTGTACAGAGATACGCCGCCCATTTGGTCATGGTGTTCCTGAGCTTGAATTCTCAGGCTCTCAAATGGAAGCAACAACCACTAGTTTGGATTCCTCGTCTCACTCGTATCTGAATTTCCTGAATCCTGACGTTGGCACGTAATCTGGTTCAACTGTTCCCCGTACCTTGCAGTTGCTAAATGCCTGCTTGGCCAGTTTCATGCTTTTTTAAACGGATATCTGGAGCATGTGCTCTTCTGAATCTTCCTTGCTCAGTACATCTGACTAACCTTCCACCCTTGTGTTTCCATCCAGGAATGAATCCGAATTACCCGCATACAGGTTACAATCATTTAACTGCCGTATAACAAGTTTCTGACAGAACCAGTAGAGCAACATATAAAGCCGGCATTTCTTATTACACTTCTGCTTCAGTACAACCCTTCCTCACAAAACGTATAAAGGGCAATAGGGACATTTCGCACATTACACCAACTTTTGTATGTACGATGGATCATCTACAGGTACATACACGCATTACGGGAGAGGTAGCACTACTGGGCCGGCCCAATACCAGGGTCCGATACAGAGCAGGCTTAAAAGTCATAAAAAAATATGCAGCGCCGAGCAGGGGATTCGAATTCGTGACCAACACCTTCGTGAATAGGTGCTGCTAGCCACGCTACCTGTCTCCCACATGTGATCAAAGCCAACCGCAGAAGCTATATGAACTATACAAAACCGAAGCTTTTTTTTAATACGCCGAAATTTCTGAATGTTTACAAAGTTTAGAATGTTTCACTGAAAATTGTAATCTTTTTTTACAAAACATAATTTCTTTTAGGTTCCGTGATCAATTCTTGAAAAGATGCATTTTACAAAATTCCAAAATAAAATTTGAAAATGCGAACATTTTTTGAAATACATGAATTGTTTTTCATACACAAACGTTTTTTGAATCTGTGGACCTTTTAAATGAGAGAATTTTCGAAAATATGAATAATCTTCGAACATTTTGAATATGTTGAACATTTTTTAAATTTATGACTTTTCAAAAAGAAACAGAAAATAAAAAAGGAAACAAAAGAGCGAAAAATAGTAACCAAACGAAAACAAAAATAAATAAGAAAAGAAGTTTAGGAACCTTCTAGAAGGCTCACAAAACCAGCCAAGAACCTTCAGAAGATTCGCAATACCGGTTGCTCAAATACTCAGATGGGCCTGTGCGATTGCCCGACTATTTACCGGAGCATGCGGCAATAAGGAAATTATGTACCTTAGGGAACTTCGTCAAATAGACTGTGCCACACATAGGAGGCCGCCCGACTGGACCGACACATTGTCGCGCCCTAGAACAGGAAAAAAATCATCAAAAAAAGAACAGCGGGGCAAGATATCAAACGTTGTAACTCCCGCTACTAACCACTCGCCGCTAGCCACGCGAGCTGATGGGCTTCAATATCTAATTAGGAAACACGAACTATAAGAACTATCCATCAGCGCCCGGTTTACTGTAGCGAACCAGTATTATTTCCCACTATTTCTTTTTCTTTTTATCTATTCACTATTTGTTTCTTTTTCATATTTTCATTTTTCCTTTGTCATTTCTTTTTCCTTTTCAACAAATGCTCGCACGTTTAAAATTTGTTCAAGATTTCAAAAAATGTTCGTTTTCAAAAACATAAAATACAAATGTTCACATTTTACAAAGTTGTATAAAATTTTCAAAAAAAATGTTTGTGTCTTTCAAAATTGCTTAGAATTCTAAAATAAGAACATTATTTAAAAAGAGCGAACAAAATTTTGAAAGTACGTTGTTTTTCGTCATTCCTCAAATGAGCCCGATTTTTCAATGACTTCTATGAGCAATTCAAGACGCCATGCCAAGTTGTTTCGGTTTACAACAAATTTTGCATTTTCTGAAGTTTTCTCGGGGAAAAAGGCCGATAAATGGTGGGATGTGTCGCAACTTGCATACGGTGTTGAAAGTTGTTCAAACCTGACATGGATGCATATCATGGGCATGTCAACCCGCTCCCAAATCTTGGGATCATTTGAGGAATGTTCAAAAATAGACCAGGTTCAACGGAGGGTGTCCAGATAGGATAGAATGCTCCTCTAAGAGCATGTTGTTTCTTGATATCTTTGACATGGCCCCAATTATTTTCATGGCCTTGTATGACTAATTCAAAGCACCGTGCCAAGTTATTTGCGTTTTCTACAAGTTTTTCCATTTTCTGGAGTTTTCTCGGCAAAAAAGACTGATAAATGGCCGGACATGTCGCAACATGCATACGATGTCGGAAATCGTTTAAATCTGGCATGGATGCCTGCCACGGCCATGCCCACTTGGTGACAAAACTTGGCATCATTTTTAAGGATGTAAAAAAACACGATGTTCAATGTATAGTGTCCGGATTGTTGGGGAATGTTGCATGGAAAAAAAAATTCTACGCACACGAGATCTATCCATGAAGATGCATAGCAATGAGAGGGGGAGAGTGTGTCTACGTATCCTCATAGGCAGTAAGAGGAAGCGTTTAGTAACGCGGTTGATGTAGTCTAACTTCTTCAAGATCCAATTGATCGTGTACCGAACGTACGGCACCTCTGTGTTCTTGATCCAGCAAGACGGTGAGGTAGTGGATGAGTTCCAGCAGCACGACGGCGTGGTGACGGTGATGATGATGCTATCTCCGCAGCGCTTCGCCTAAGCACTAAGAAAATATGACCGAGGGTGTAAACGGTGGAGGAGGGCGCCGCACACGGCTAAGCAATTGTTGCGGTTGTGCTAGGCGCCCCCCTCCCACATATATATAGGTGGGGGAGGAGGGAGTAGCCAGGAGGCGCCCCCAAGTAGGCCGAATCCTACTTGGGGTCCTTCCCAAGTGGCGCCCCCTTACCATATTTGCCGGAGGGGGGAAGAAAAGGGGGGAGAGGAAAGGAAGGGGGAGGCCGACTGCCCCCCTTTCCTTCTCTCCCCAAGGGTTGTGGCCTAGGAGGGGCACGTCAGCCCCTTGTGGGATGGTGTGTACCCCCCCTTTGGCCCATATGGCCCATTAACTTTCGGGGGTCGGAACCGCTTCCGGTAACCCGATTTCTTCCCGGTACATCCGAAACTCTACTGGTGTCCAAATATCATCATCCTATATATCTATCTTTACCTCTCGAGCATTTCGAGACTCCTCTTCATGTCCGTGATCTCATCGGGGACTCCGAACAACATTCAGTCACCAAATCATATAACACTATATCATCAACGAGTGTTAAGCGTGCGGACCCTACGGGTTCGAGAACTATCTAGACATGACCGAGACACCTCTCTGGCTAACAACCAATAGCGGAACCTGGATGCCCATATTGGTTCATACATATTATACGAAGATCTTTATTGGTCGAACCGGTATGACAACATACGTAATTCCCTTTGCCCATCGGTATGTTACTTGCTCGAGATTTGATCGTCGATGTCTTCATACCTAGTTCAATCTTGTTATCGGCAAGTCTCTTTACTCGTTCCGTAAAACATCATCTCGTAACTAACTTCTCAGTCATTTTCTTGTAAGCTTATGATGCGTATTACTGAGAGGGCCTAGAGATACCTCTCCGATACTCGGAGTGACAAATCCTAATCTCGATCTATGTCAACTCAACAAACACCTTCGGAGATACCTGTAAATCATCTTTATGATCACCCAGTTATGTTGTGACGTTTGATAGCACACAAGGTATTCCTCCGGTCTCCGGGATTTGCATAATCTCATAGTCGAAGGAATATGTATTTGACATGAAGAAAAGCAGTAGCAATAAACTAAACGATCAATATGCTAAGCTAACGGATGGGTCTTGTCCATCACATCATTATCCTAATGATGGCATCCCATTATCAAATGACAACACATGTCTATGGTTAGGAAACCTTAACCATCTTTGATCAACGAGCTAGTCTAATAGAGGCTTACTAGGGACACAATATTTGTTTATGTATTCACACATGTATTTAAGTTTTCGATCAATACAATTCTAGCATGAATAACAATCCTTTATCATGAATAAGGAAATACAAAAAAACAACTTTATTATTGCCTCTAGGGAATATTTCCTTTACGGGTAGGCTAGAAGGCTCCATTTGAGAGCACTTTTTTCTGACATCCGTCAAATGGCCCTAATTTTTGACAAGTTTTATATTTTGTAGAGTTTTCTCGGTTAGAAAAAGGCCGATAAATGGTCGTACTTGCAATGTGTATACTGTGCCAGAAGTCATTCAAATTAGGCATGGATGCCTAACATGTGCATCCCCATCTGCTTGCAAAAGGGATCAGTCCTAGGTTTCCAAAAAAACACCATGTTCTATGGAGAGTGTTCAGGTAGGCAAGAATGGTCTGTTTGGGAAGACCTAGTTTCTCGACATTCCTTAAATGTCTTCAATTTTTTTCATGGCCTTGTATGACCAATTTAATGCACCAAGCCAAGTTATTTGAGTTTTCCACAAGTTTTACATTTTCTTGGTTAAAAAAGACCGATAAATTGCAGACATGTCGCAACTTGCATACAGTGTTGAAAGTCGTTCAACCAAGAAATGCCTACCATGGCATGCTCACCTGCTAGCAAAAGTCAGGGTCATTTCAAGCATGACTAAAAATAGACCATGTTCAACGAAGAGTATTCGGATAGACCAAAAGGGTCCATTTGAAAGCATGCTGGGTTTCGACATTCGTCGAATGGCCCCAATTTTTTTCCACCAGCTTCTGTAACCTATTCAAGGCATCATGCCAAGTTGTTTGGATTTTTGACAACTTTCACATTTTCTGGAGATTTCTCGATAAAAAAAGACCGATAAATGGTCAGACGTGTCACATCCAAAGCAGACATGGATGCCTCATATGTCCGTGCCAGGGTAATGCAAGAAGTTTGGGTCATTTATCCATAGTCCAGAAAACCTCCAGGTCAGGTGCATCCATGAGTATGTAGTTTTTTTTCCCAAATTTTAATGCTTTTGTTGTTTGCAATTTCTGTCATTATCAATAACTAAATGTATATGGAAATTTTACAAAGTTAAACACTTAGTCCAAAACAAATTATCAATAATTTAAAATATTAAAAAATATGATAGTTTTTTGAAATCTAGATAATTTGTTAAAATTGTAAACAAAATTTGAAAATAACAACACCGTTTGGTATTCCAATCTTTTTTCAAAAGTTTGAACAAGTTTTGAAAATAATAATAGTGTTCAAAAAGGAGAAAAAGGAATTAACAAAAAAACCAAAATTAGAAAAGAAAAAAATGCTTAAGCCTTGGCCCAACTAGGCGACTACATCGCTCCCGTCGGGCGCGTGTTGGGCGAAAATCCTATTTGACATTGTTGCGTTGAACAGTCGTTGTTTCTCATAGACCCGAACAAGTGAACATGGGTCAACCCATTTTAATCTGATTATTGCCTCTACAGATGCGGGTTTTGGGAACCTTCTAGATAGTTTCAGGTTGGTGTTTACCGGTTTAGATACCTTCTAGAAGGTTCATGAATTAGTTTTTTGTCTTTCTTTTTTCTTATTTTCTTTTTTTCAAAATTGCAAGGTTTCAAAAATGTTCAACTTATTTATTTATTTTTCATATTTTTCAAAAAAATTGAATTCAAATAATGACCACGTTTTCAGAAAAGTTTGGATTCAAAAAAATTTGTGTGTTGAAAATTTGTTTATAATTTCATTTTTTTCTCATTTTTCAAAAAATTTAGTTTCAAAACATATTCCACTTCTCAAAAAAATGTTTGCATTTGTTTCACACTTAAAAAACTGCATTCAAAATTCCAATAACCGTTCAAATTTGTTCGCGTTTAAAAAAAGTCTCGTTCAAAATTTCTTTTTTTTAGACAATTTCTAAAAGTGTTTAAATCTGTCGCTGTTCATACTACCTTCGTTCGGGATTTGAAGGCCAGCGAGCCCAAGCGACGCCTCGTAGAGAAAGTCTCGCCTTTCCTGAGTCGCCTTCAAATAACCGGACGGGGGCAATAGTTCTTAAGAAACCGCGCTGCAAATTATGCAACATAACTTGCTTGATCTAGCGGTTCATTCTGTTACCTGAGAGCAGGAGGTCATGTGTTCGAGGCACACTGTTTTTTGGATTTTTCCTTGATGTGTTCAAGAGGGTTGTACCAAACCAGGACTCTTTAAGAGATCTCCGAGTTACCACCAACTGCACATGTCGCAAGGAAGCAGAACACCATGAAGCTCTTCACATAAGAGTACAAAACTGTAGCATTTTTCAGCGCCACTGAATATTTTGAAAAAAGAACACATTTAATGGCAAGATTGATCCTTTTAGCTGCATAATCCAACCATCACCAGGCCGCACATCCAAGTACTCCCTTGCCAACACAGTTATGAGGCTGCGATACTATACATCACATTACAATTAACACATGTACTCCCTCCGTTCCCAAATATAAGTCTTTCTAGATATTCCAACAAATGACTATATACAGATGAAAATGAGTGAATCTACACTCTAAAACATGTCTACATACATCCGTATGTCGTATTTCATTTGAAATGTCTAAAAAGACTTATATTTAGGAACGTAGGGAGTAGTAGATACTAGATACGCTAATAAACATGTTCCACAAGTCATGTCACCTGTTCCCACAGAAGAACAATATTTGTATTCTAGTGGTTCTCAAAAACTTTCTACTGTGTGTTATACTGCATGAGCCAAGAGATGTTATCTTAATGAATCTTGTTTTGGTGATACCAACGGAGAACAACAGTGACATGCAGTGCTAACCCAAGTTTTGTTGGTTCCTCCAGGGAATTGAAGGATTATCTTGCAGTGACCAATAATTTCTGCGGTGAGGCCAAGCTCTTGCCTACACAGTTGCAATTTAGAAGCAAGATAAAGTAGGAGGAAAAGTAAATGGAAAAGTTAATTGCTTCTCTGTTACCGGTCTCTGAAAATGTTGTAAAACTGTGCTTACTTTCAGTTTTTGAGAGGATTCAAACTGATTAATATAGCATTCTGCCTTTCTAGTTTCTAGTACCTGTCATTTTTTTTTCATGCGAGTACACAAGCAGTAGACCATGAGAACATAGCAAAGATTGGGCATGTTTAGGTTGAGGTAGCAGGTCACTAATTATCTTGCAACAACGTGAGCACACAGATTTTCAACAATAGTAAAACCACCTTAATAAAAATATATCAGAAGGCAACCTCGCTACTGTATGGCTTGCATCGATCTCAAAAAATACGAGTTAACGGCAAGATACCACCACATTCGGGGCTTCGTTTGCGGAAAACTACCAGGTCTCCAATTATTTGCAAAACCCACCGCGTATTCGGTAATCTTTTTGCAAAAAGCATTGATTGGGGGATTTGGCTCGTTTGATCCCTTTTTTTTACAGTGGGACCGGATTATAAGAAGCTGACTTGGCAAAAAACACAAAACAGTAGGGTTTTCTGTAAATAAGAGAAACGGGTTGGTGGCTCCCCTGCACCGTCGAACTGCGGGGAAGTCCGGCCGGAGCGGCGCGAGGCTCGGTGGCGTGTGCGCATAGGGCTGCGGAGCTCTCCTGCGGGCGTGGACGCTCCGCTGCGGCTGCGAGAGCGAGCGGCAGCGGGAGGTGTAGGAGGAGGGGAGGAGGCGCCGGAGACGAGCGGCGCCGCCGCCGACGGCGGCCGAAGCGCTTGAGGTTCGCCCGCATCCACGGCGTCGAAGCGGCGCTGGCATCCGGCGCGAAGGCGAGGCGCGGCCACGGCATCCCGGCGGACGCCGCCGTGGCTTGAAGGCCGAGCTCCCGGCGGCCGCCTCCGCGAAGTCCACGCCACGGACGCTACACAAGAGCTCCGGCTCCCCGACGACGATAGTGCGCTGCTGGCCCTCGTGGTTGCGGAGATGGCCGACGCGTGCGGGGACATCTTCTGTGCCATCGCGCGGCTCGCCGGCCGGTGTGCCCACCCGCTGCTACGCGCAAGAAAGGAAAGTTAGTGCTGTCCGTGGGGGAGGGGGTTGATTGCTTTTATTTTTAAGATCTAAGGGTGTATATGTAATTTTTTTGCCAAGCCTCCTGACAATTCGGCCCCACTTGTCAGAAAGTAATTAAACGATCCAAATCATCCTATTAGTGTCATTTTTGTAAAAAGATTACTGAATACACAGTGTTTTTTGCAAATAATTAGGAAGCAGGTAGTTTTCCGCAAACGAAGCCCCAAATGTGGTGGTTTTATGCAATTAACTCCAAAAAATACATATCCAGTGCAAAAGAATCTACTTTTTCAAAGCGGAAAGAATTCCTCCATGCCACATGAAACAACAATTTCGACCAATTGCAAAGTAACGTACAGATCTATTTACATTGCTTCTGTCCGATTGAGAAATGACTCATTTCCCCCGACGTCGAGTCGTCCCCATTATGACGTACTCTAGTCGGTTATCTAAACAGAAAAACATTTGTACCTCTTCACAGTGGAAATGTACTAAGGGGAAAATATCAGATGATACTAGAGTTGGCATCCTCCCATGGTGCAGAGCATCTCGAGGGTTGGATCATGGTTCAAATGGTCAGCATTGGAGATTGTGGACAAAAGTGTAATTGCAGGACTCTTCAGAGAGTTTTCTGCAAAACTACACAAGCTCTCCGCTTAGCGCTCGATCTAGGATCCAACCCTTGAGATGATCTTGGAGCATGGCAACACGTCATCTCCCGTAGCACCTGAGACTTTCCCATGTATGGAATTGAGCAACCCTCGGAGGGTATCTCCTTTCCCCCTTCCGCATTGCCTCCACGGACGACCGGGACAAGCCCTAGCCATTCTCGGACATCTGCCCCTACCCCCCTTCCTCCACACTACCGCCAGGGGCTCTGTCGGGCAAAGCCTAGTTGGCATCAACAGTGGTGGGACCTATCTCCTCTCTGCGGGCGTCGACGACATAGGACGGGGCAGTCGGCGGTTGCGCGTAGCTTGGCATGGGGCGGCGCGGCGGGGCACGTGGTGTGGCAACGTGGTGGTGCATAGTGGTTGTGTGGTCCAACCCGAGTGTAGCGTCGGGTCATCAAACACCAGAGCTAGTGTGCTGGAGGCCGGCCGATGCGATGGCCTTTCGCCGGTATAGGGGCAACGCTCCTTTATGGGAAGCTAGCATGGGGTGGCAGTGCTTGGGAGGCTCGGTTGCAAGGCTCGGCAATGGATGGTTGGCGTGGGTGAGGCATCGTCAGTACATTATACAACTTGGCTTTGTATATTTCAATGATGAGCTTCCTCAAATCCTCTAGGTCTTCGTGAGTAAGCAAGTTTGATGCATACCCCACCAGTTAACTATGAGAGCTTTCATACACTGATAACTTTAGTGCATCGTTTGCATGTCAATCCATGCCTCTTTCATTAACATCAACTATGAGCCCTTCCCTTTGCCTAATGATCAAGCCCCGTTGATGAAAGAGTTTCTCTTACCTTTTTGACTTCCCATAAACCTCAATTATCATTCTCTATTCCATTTGAAAGTGATGTGGTTAGACTCACTCTCAAGCATTCCATAGTATTTGTGACGCCCGGATATTTAGGCTACAGTAATTCCACGCTAATGATGCCACGTCACCTCGGTTATTGTTGTTAATCTCGCGATGGTTCAAAAACGATTCAAATTCAGATTTAAAATCAAGTCAAACAATTAAAGATTTAAAAGTCAAATCTAAAATGTTCTTAATGTGACAAATAAATCATGGATATTATTGGTGGAGTAACAACATCTTTATAAGATATTTAAATACCCTAAAGTGATTAAAACAACATTAAAACAATTAGTTATACTCCTAATATATTTTACCAAATACTAAACTATTTTTATTCTGAGGTAAAACTTCTTAGAACAGTGGATTATTTTGACACCCTATTTTTGGGGCTATTTTTATATTTTGCTAAACCAAAAATAAAGTGCAACTAAAATAAAACAGAAAAGAGAAATGATAAAAAAAGGGAAAAGGCAAATCTAACTAAAAATAAAAAGGCGAGACCCCCCCCCCCCACTTTGGGCCATCAGGGCCAATTTAGCTGGCCCAACCGCCCACTGGCCCTAACCGGCCCACCCCGCCGCCATATTCCCCCCACTACCCAAACCCTAACCCCACCGACACCCACGTCGCCGCTCCCTCTCCCTCTCCCGATCCAATCTGGATCGGGGACGAAACCCCCCACTCCCCTCGCTCCTCGCTCCCTCTTGCCCGGCCCCCGACCTGGATCGGGATCTCGATCCCCTCTTCCCCACCCCGACCGTGGTATTGCGCCGGCCTTCGACACGGCGCCTTCCCAGCGCCGCCCACCGCCGAGGCCTCGCCTCCTCCAGAGTCCCTTCGCGGCGCCGCCTACCACCGTGAACGCAAGCCGCCCGACGATGCCGCTACCCCGCAACCCACCGCTCCTTCCTCCTCTTCCTCTGCGCCTCCCGTCGCCCCGCCCTGATCGCTTTGTCGGCAGCGGCCCGCGCGCCGCCATCGGAGCAACCAACCAAAGAACATCAGCTCCTCCGCGTGAGGACCACGCCGTTCTCCATCGCGTCACGCTTGTCGCCCGCCACCGTCGTCGCCGCCGCCATCGCCGCCCCCGTCCCCTTCCTCGAGCCGTCTTCATCAAGCCTCGCGGCAGACATCTACAACGTGGGGTGAGGACCCCATTCTTCCCTTCGCCGATTGGCGGCGACGACCGCATCCACCCGAACTGCCGTGGGCGGCGCTGCGGCCGGCGCCCTCACGCAAGACACGCCTGTGGCGTGGCCTCACTGCTGCTGCTGCGCTATGCCGACCCGCTCGCCTCGCGCCATCACACACCGCCGTCAGGGTTCGCAGATTAACAGCGCGCCCATCACCCATTTCCTTGCGCCTGCTCAGCCGTGCCCGTCGCCCATGCTTGCTATGGCCCCTAGGGCCTATGACAGTGGGCCCCCATGCCCAAAACTTTTAATAAAAAAAGGATTTAAAAAAATAAAAATAAAAATAATTAAATAATTAGTTAAATTAATTAATTAACTTAATTAAACCTAATTAGATTAGCCTAATTAACTAGTTCAACTAATTAACTGTGATTAATTAACTAACAGTGAATGACATGCGGGACCCACATGTCAGTTGACCCGACCAACGCCTGTTGATCGCTGGTGTCATCTCGACGTCATCATGACGTCGGCAAGCACTATTCGGATAATGTTAATTTAATTAATAATTAATAAATTAGAAAATGTTTTAAAACTTTAAAAATTAATATAAATTAAACCGTAGCTCAGATGAAAATACTTTCTACATGAAAGTTGCTCAGAACGACGAGACGAATCCGGATACGCAACCCGTTTGTCCGCAACACATCCCTAGCATAGCGAACACGCAACTTTCCCCCTCCGGATCACCTGTCCGAAAACGTGAAACACCGGGAATACTTTCCCGGATGTTTCCTTCACGGTATCACCTACTACGCGTTAGGGCACAATCAACACCGCGTATTGTCTTGTTACGCTTTGTGATGCTTTGATTGCTCTGTTATTTATTGTGTTCCTCTCCGTTACTTCTTTCCGATAGACCCCGAGCGCGGCGACCCCGGTTCGACTACGGTGTTGGTGACTCGTCCTTCTTGCCAGAGCAACCAGGCAAGCCCCCCCCTTGATCACCAGATATCGCCTATTCTCCTCTATACTGCTTGCATTAGAGTAGTGTAGCATGTTACTATTTGATTACTCCTATTCTGTTGCATAGCCTCACATTGTTGCTACATCTTTGATACCTTACCTGCAATCCTAAATGCTTAGTATAGGATGCTAGTTTATCATCATTGGCCCTACATTCTTGTCAGTCTGCCTTGCTATACTATCGGGCCGTGATCACTTGGGAGGTGATCACGGGTATATACTATACATACATACATACTATACAGATGGTGACTAAAGTCGGGTCACTCATTGAGTACCAAGAATCGATTCTCGATGAGGGGCTGAAAGGACAGTGGCTCCATCCGGTAGAGGTGGGCCCGGGTTCCCGACGGCCCCGATCGTTACTTTGTTATGAGCGGCAGGCAGGTTGAGACCACCTAGGAGACAGTGGGCTGGCCTGTTCGGCGTTCGCGGATACTTAACACGCTTAACGAGATCTTGGTATTTGATCCGAGTCCGCCATTTGGTCTATACGCACTAACCATCTACGTGGGAGTAGTTATGGGTATCCCGACGCCGTGGTATCACCAAGCCTTCTTGACGTCACGACGGGCGGCGGCCGGGTTGGACTGCGTTAACGCAACTTCCTTTGTAATGGAGGTTGCTAGGTCTCGCTCACCGTCACGCGACGAACGCGTGTGTGTGCTCGATGGCGATGGGCCTGACACTGCGGCGCTTAGGTTTAGACCGGCGTGTTTGACCTCTCTGTTGTGCCTAGGTGGGGCTGCGACGTGTTGATCTTCCGAGGCCGGGCATGACCCAGGAAAGTGTGTCCGGCCAAATGGGATCAAGCGTGTTGGGTTATGTGGTGCACCCCTGCAGGGAAGTTTAATCTATTCGAATAGCCGTGATCTTGGTAACAGGACGGCTTGGAGTTGTACCTTGACCTTATGACAACTAGAACCGGATACTTAATAAAACACACCTTCCAAGTTCCACGACAACCCGGTGATCGCTCTCTCTAACAGGCAACGAGGAGAGGTTCGCGGGTAGGATTACACTATGCGATGCTCTACCGAGATGCTACTTGAGATGCTTCTTGGAGATGCTACTTGGCAATGCTACTTGGAGGACTTGACCTACTCTCTTCTACATGTTTGAAGACTGAGGCTGCGCGAGCGTAGTCTTTGGCGTGATTAGCTATCCCCTCTTATTCGGCATTCTGCATTCGGTCCATCGATATGGCCTCCTTACACATATACCCATGCATATGTAGTGTAGTTCCTTGCTTGTAGTACTTTGGATGAGTACTCACGGTTGCTTTCTCCCCTTTTCCCCCTTTCCCTTCTTTACGGTTGTCGCAACCAGATGTTGGAGCCCAGAGCAGACGCCACCGTCGATTTACTACTACTACTCGGAGGTGCCTACTACTACGTGCGGTGTCACGATTTACGGCGACTGTGAGTAGTTTAGGAGGATCCAGTGGGAGGCCTGCGCCTCTTCGATCTGTATCCGGCTTTGTGCTAGCCTTCTTAAGGCAAACTTGTTTAACTTATGTCCGTACTCAGATATTGTTGCTTCACGACTCGCCTATGATCGAGCACTTGTATTCGAGCCCTCGAGGCCCCCGGCTTGTATTATGATGCTTGTATGACTTATTTATGTTTTTAGAGTTGTGTTGTGATATCTTCCGTGAGTCCTCGATCTTGATCGTACACGTTATGCGTGCATGATTAGTGTCTGATTGAATCGGGGCGTCCAAGTTGGTATCGAGCCGATTGCTGTAGGAATCCCCTTCCACACTCCTTGGCGAAGTCGAGTCTAGACATTGCAAAACTTTTACTAACATGGGTCATGCGCCCATGGGCCCACGCCGCCATTGGGTGGTATTAGGATCTTTACTCCTCGATCTTTACTCGGGACTCGAGCTCTCTTCTATTCGGGTTAAATGATTTTGCAAAAACAAAACTAACTTTAGGTTCTCGCAAGTACTTCCTCCCGGAGAGCCCCTTGTTACCGATGACCGCCTGCTGCACCAGAAGATTCCGAAGATACTCTACGATGTGCTCTCGAGACTATGTGTCATCGCTTTTGCAATTCACTTCCATCGATAAATCCCTCTGGATAACTACTGACACCTATCGTTCATATTTTCATCCCCAGTTGCTCTTGTTATTACAAGATGTCCTGAAATACTCTTCGATATTCCGAGAATTCTTTATGCTTATGGCCTGCAGTTCCTTGGCTGCATGAATACCCCTACGGATAATTACTCGCGCTTGCCGAGTATCCGTTTGTCCAAGGTTGTTCATGTGTTTCACAAAAATACATTCAGATACTATTCAATCCTCCGAAAATCCTTAGCAGCTTTATTGCTCTGCAAATACTTGTCTACTAGCATTATGGATGCTTCCCATATATCTGGCAATATTCACTTGTATCTTTTGACACCGTCATTTTGATCCTATTGATTCAACATGTGTGCGAATGCACAAAATCATCTATCAACCCTTCTAAATTATCTTTCCGGCTTAGACATCATTTTTGAACATGAGCTGGTTCTCGACCAAACTATTTGTCGTCAATTATGCCTCAAGTCCATCCAACGTATCCATCCTTGATCAGAGTGACTGCTTCCGATCCTTTGTTTTGGAAATCGTAATTCCTTTGTTATCTAAGCATTGAATTATTCAGATGTTCTATAATATGATGCCCGTGCATTCTTCTTACTCTGGATAAGTATCGATGCTCACATCAGATCCTTTGTGGACCATCAAGTCCTTTGTTGGATTGTTATCCGGCGTTGTCCTTCACATTTGATCACTTTGTGAGTTCTTCCCCGATACATAATGCCTTTGTTAAGTTGTATCCTCTGCTTGCCAACCATGCTGCTTTCGGGCTTGTGTTATTTACTCTTGAAACTTGTGGTATATGTTTCTAAGAAGCCCCTATGGGTTGAACATATGCCTTCTCTAAACCGTGTGAACCCGAAAGTTTTCACGAGCCATACTCTTTTGGTGTTTCGCCAGATAAAATTTCAACACTGCAACTTCATCGAATGCGAGAAGTGAATGAAAGGTTATGCATTGCAGAAGTGGGAGTCGACCTTGAACTTGTGTTCATGCCCATGGACACGATGTAGATCCTATCATGGAAGCTTCTTGTAATAATAACTATTGCCTTGATATAATATCATCTGGTATCTATGAATTGATCCTTTGCAATCATGGTTCCAACCATATTTTCTACTTGATCCCATTTCTCAAGCAAGTGAAAACACTTGTCTTCTGCGGATCAATACCTCTCCGCAACCCCTATGTCAATCTTCCTTTGAGCAATACCCTCCAGTATCTCGAGAATATCAACGAACTGTGATGCTTCCTATGAGTCTTCATCTATTATTGCTTCTCACCGATTTCAGATTTCCCTCGGGTTCTGAGTTATTTCACTCGAGAACACCGGTAAGTGAATCGATTCCGCACTTCGATTCAATAACTCTAAGTAATTTTCATTGCTTACGAGTTTAATAATCCTTCAAGTCATTCCTAGCCTGATTGGCTATATCATTGTGCTAATTTTTAACTGTGCTAACGGGTCCTCCATCTCGGAGCACAATTTTCGACGGTGAGCTAATCTTACAATCGATCTTCCTCGTCATATCGTTTGTCCTTGAACAGCAAGCTTGATTTTGAGTTTTTGCCATACCCATGGTCCCAATGACTTTTGGCTTCATCATTTCCATTGACTTGATGTCATCACCGATCAGTTACATCTTCTCGAAACCTCTCGACAAATGTGTCGTGATCATCATCAACATTCTGAGGTCCTCCAAGATATCTATCGAATTCTTGATGAGAAATAGCATCCTTTGCCCTCGATGGTTTGGGTTATCATCCACAACATTATTGCATTCCCTCCAACACAAAAATTGTTCCTGTTTTGTGTTGTACCTTGAGTTCCTTGTTATCCAACTTATGTTATGATTCTACCGCGGAGTATTACCATCTTTGATGTCAAGAATGTTGTGAGGATTGCTCCACCTCTTAAGAATTCTTGCTATGGTGATACTTCTCATAATCACCATTCTTTCTTGGTCCTCGCGTTGATCCCAACCGGGGTACCAACAAGTGAGCGGTGCTGTTTGGATTCTGCCCTTCTAGCAACCCTATTACCTTGAAGTTAATGGTCGGCCGTTCATTCTTAGACTATTGATTATTGAATCACCATTCCAATGTTGGCCGTGCAACCCAGCCCATATTTTGGGTGCACCTTTCAACCATTGTTAAATTGTGTATGTTTTCCTCGAGCATACATCAATATATCATTTTGATCTGGCAAATGTTATCTCCTTGTTCACATAATTGTGGAAATCCATCCTTTGGAAATTTTGATGAATTGTCGCTGAGTTCATCAGCCACCTCCTCACCCTCTCCTTGATTTAATGATGAACTCTTGTTTTGGAACTCTCTTCCATAGTTCGTTCCCCGAGAATCTTACGATGTCACCTCGTTACTTTGTGTCGCACCTTTTCTTCTCAGGCATCCTGAGCCTGAGGTATCCAAACACCAATCAGATCTGGATCTCGATCAGATATGATGGTTGGAACTTATTTCCAAGAGTTATAACAATGGTCTTTATGTGACCCGGTAAGGTGATGTCGAGCCTAGCACACCTGGTCGGAGGCCTATTGTTGTAGTTCCCTTTTCAGCAAGGTTACCCATTCTTCCATGGGGAAACTGTAAGACTTATTTTACAAGTTATTCCTGATGGATCCTTGGTGTTTCCAAAGTCTGATCTTCACCTGATGACCATGTCAATGCTATCTCAAAGCATGTCTATGGTACTCCGATTTTCAAACAAAAACATTCGAAGCCCAATACTAAATGTTTCCTGCTCGAGTATCCAAACACCGCTGTATGGGTAATGTCATGAAAATTCTCTCCCCTACCTAAAGAGTTTACTACATTATATCCTGTCATGGATATCATGCTCTGCTCGTCCTTCCGAAGGATTATACCTTTGAAATATGTGTTTAAACACATTTTCCTTTCCATTGTTCTGTTTAATCCGATAATCATATTTTTCTTTCCATTTGTTGGGTTAACGTTTCTTGTGATCTATATGATCTAAGCAGTAATATTCTCTCGCTTAGGTAGACACCTCGGTTTACAACTCTGTCGATGTGACCTGTTACTATTGCCGGCGACATCCTCGTAACCCCGATGGATGAGAACTTTGCTTATTGGTCCGCCTCGCTCAACGAAAGCAGGAAAATGGTTCTCTTCGTCCCTCGCGCTTGGTACCAACGTTGTTGCGGCTTAACCGACATGCTATCCTCTGCCATGCCTTGCTACCATGACCGTGCAATATGTCGGCGTCCTTCCTACTTTTGAACCACATGGTGGGCCCATAACCCACAGTTCCACAGGATCGAAACCTGAATCTCCTGCACCCCCCTATTCCCAAGGTTGTTCCTCGCGTGTGGCCTCGTATGTAATTCACGAGCCATCTTCCGAGGGATCATCAAATCTGTTACCGGACACAATACTTATTCCCGATTGCTTTGAGCCCCTTTCACGCCCTGTTTCAGGCATCAAACGGTTGCCTGCTCGCTCAAAACTTCCCATGAAACCTCATTACTTTGCTCTCGATATTTTCTTAAGTTTCAATTCGAGAGTTACGTTGTGCCACCTTCCCCGATGATATTGACCAGATAGTCAACCTTGTAGAGGTTCGTTCTCCCGGAATACCCCCCCTTATTCTTTCGTAAGAACGATGGAGATCCTGAAGAAAGGACGACAATTTCATCATGCTGCGTTGAAGCAGAGGATTGAAGACACCAAGGTAATGGATCGACCTCTTCGAGAAGAGCAACCAAAGACGAGAAGATTTGTTAGAATTTCGTAACCAAACTTTTCCCCCTTAGACCCCTCTTAAATCTCGGGACGAGATTTCTTGTAGTGGAGGAGAATTGTGACGCCCGGATATTTAGGCTACAGTAATTCCACGCTAATGATGCCACGTCACCTCGGTTATTGTTGTTAATCTCGCGATGGTTCAAAAACGATTCAAATTCAGATTTAAAATCAAGTCAAACAATTAAAGATTTAAAAGTCAAATCTAAAATGTTCTTAATGTGACAAATAAATCATGGATATTATTGGTGGAGTAACAACATCTTTATAAGATATTTAAATACCCTAAAGTGATTAAAACAACATTAAAACAATTAGTTATACTCCTAATATATTTTACCAAATACTAAACTATTTTTATTCTGAGGTAAAACTTCTTAGAACAGTGGATTATTTTGACACCCTATTTTGGGGCTATTTTTATATTTTGCTAAACCAAAAATAAAGTGCAACTAAAATAAAACAGAAAAGAGAAATGATAAAAAAAAGGGAAAAGACAAATCTAACTAAAAATAAAAAAAAGGCAGAACCCCCGCCCCACTGGGCCATCTGTGGCCCAGCTAGCCGGGCCCAACCGGCCCACCTGGCCCTAACCGGCCCACCCCGCCGCCATATCCCCCCCACTACCCAAACCCTAACCCCCACCGACACCCACGTCGCAGCTCCCTCTCCCTCTCCCGATCCAATCTGGATCGGGACGAAACCCCACTCCCGCTCCTCGCTCCCTCTTGCCCGGCCCCCAACCTGGATCGGGATCTCGATCCCCTCTTCCCCACCCCCCGACCCTGGTGACTGCGCCGCCCAGCGCCCCGACACCGGCGCCTTCCCCGGCGCCGCCCCACCGCCGAGGCCTCGCCTCCTCCCAGAGTCCCCTTCGCGAGCGCCTCCTACCACCGTGAACGCAAGCCGCTCCGACGATGCTTCGCTACCCTGCAACCCACCGGCTCCCTTCCTCCTCTTCCTCTGCGCCTCCCCGTCGCCCCTGCCCGACTGCCTTGTCAACAGCGGCCCGCGCCGCGCCGGCCATCGGAGCAACCAACCAGCAACATCAGCTCCTCCCGCGTGAGGACCACGTCGTTCTCCATCGCTTCACGTTAAGCTCGTCGCCCGCCACCGTCGTCGCCGCCGCCATCGCCGCCCTCCCGTCCTTCCTCGAGCCGTCTTCATCAAGCCTCGCGGCAGACATCTACAACGTGGGGTGAGGACCCCATTCTTCCTTCCCGGTCACGGCGACGACCGCATCCAGCCCGAACTGCCGTGGGCGGCGCTGCAATGGCGCCCTCACGCCAAGACACGCCTGCGTGGCCTCACTGCTGCTGCTGCTGCGCTATGCCGACCATGCTCGCCTCATGGCGTCCACATACCCCGTCCGGGTTCGCGCAGATTAACGAGCGCCGCTGTCGTCACCCATTTCCTTGCGCCTGCTCATTTGTGCCCGTCGCCCATGCTTGCTATGGCCCCTGGGGCCTATGACAGTGGGCCCCCATGCCCAAAACTTTTAATAAAAAAAAGGATTTAAAAAAATAAAAATAAAAATAATTAAATAATTAGTTAAATTAATTAATTAACTTAATTAAACCTAATTAGATTAGCCTAATTAACTAGTTCAACTAATTAAGCTGTGATTAATTAACTAACGATGAATGACATGCGGGACCCACATGTCAGTTGACCCGATCAACATACTGTTGATCGTTGGTGTCATCTCGACGTCATCATGACGTCGGCAAGCACTATTCTCGATAATGTTAATTTAATTAATAATTAATAAATTAGAAAATGTTTTAAAACTTTAAAATTAATATAAATTAAACCGTAGCTCGATGAAAATACTTTCTACATGAAAGTTGCTCGAACGACGAGGCGAATCCGGATAAGCAACCCGTTTGTCGCAACACATCCCTAGCATAGCTTAACACGCAACTTTTTCCTCCGGATCACTGTCTGAAAGCGTGAAACACCGGAATACTTTCCGGATGTTTCCCTTCACGCAGTATCACCTACTACCGCGTTAGGGCACAATCAACACCGCGTATTGTCTTGTTACGCTTTGTGATGCTTTGATTGCTCTGTTATTTATTGTGTTCCTCTCCGTTACTTCTTTCCGATAGACCCGAGACCGCCGGCGACCCCGGTTCGACTACGGTGTTGGTGACTCGTCCTTCTTGCCCGAGCAACTGTGCAAGCCCCCTTGATCACCAGATATCGCCTATTCTCCTCTATACTGCTTGCATTAGAGTAGTGTAGCATGTTACTATTTGATTACTCCTATTCTGTTGCATAGCCTGACATTGTTGCTACATCTTTGATACCTTACCTGCAATCCTAAATGCTTAGTATAGGATGCTAGTTTATCATCATTGGCCCTACATTCTTGTCAGTCTGCCTTGCTATACTATCGGGCCGTGATCACTTGGGAGGTGATCACGGTATATACTATACATACATACATACTATCTGAGATGGTGACTAAAGTCGGGTCACTCATTGAGTACCAGAATCGATTCGATGAGGGGGGTGAAAGGACAGTGGCTCCATCCGGTAGAGGTGGGCCTGGGTTCCCGACGGCCCCGATCACGTTACTTTGTTGCGGAGGCGGCAGGCAGGTTGAGACCACCTAGGAGGCAGTGGGCTGGCCTGTTCGGCGCTCGCGGATACTTAACACGCTTAACGAGATCTTGGTATTTGATCCGAGTCCGCCATTTGGTCTATACGCACTAACCATCTACGTGGGAGTAGTTATGGGTATCCCGACGCCGTGGTATCACGAAGCCTTCTTGACGTCGCCGACGGAGCGGCGCGCGGGTTGGACTGCGTTAACGCAACTTCCTTTGTAATGGAGGTTGCTAGGTCGCTCACCTTCAGCGTCACAGAGCGAACGTGGTGTGCTTTCAGGCGATGGGCCTGCACCCTGCGCGCTTAGGTTTAGACCGGCGTGTTTGACCTCTCTGTTGTGCCTAGGTGGGGCTGCGACGTGTTGATCTTCCGAGGCCGGGCATGACCCAGGAAAGTGTGTCCGGCCAAATGGGATCAAGCGTGTTGGGTTATGTGGTGCACCCCTGCAGGGAAGTTTAATCTATTCGAATAGCCGTGATCTTCGGTAACAGGACGGCTTGGAGTTGTACCTTGACCTTATGACAACTAGAACCGGATACTTAATAAAACACACCCTTCCAAGTTCCACAGACAACCCGGTGATCGCTCTCTAACAGGGCAACGAGGAGAGGTTCGCCGGGTAGGATTACACTATGCGATGCTACTGGAGATGCTACTTGGAGATGCTTCTTGGAGATGCTACTTGGCAATGCTACTTGGAGGACTTCAGTCTACTCTCTTCTACATGCTGCAAGACGGAGGCTGCGAGCGTAGTCTTGACGTGATTAGCTATCCCCTCTTATTCGGCATTCGCAGATTCGGTCCACCGATATGGCCTCCTTACACATATACCCATGCATATGTAGTGTAGTTCCTTGCTTGTAGTACTTTGGATGAGTACTCACGGTTGCTTTCTCCCCTTTTCCCCCTTTCCTTCTTTACGGTTGTCGCAACCAGATGTTGGAGCCAGGAGCTGACGCCACCGTCGGCGGCGACTACTACTACACTGGAGGTGCCTACTACTACGTGCGGTCGCGGCGGCGACCGGGGAGTAGTTTAGGAGGATCCTGCGGGAGGCCTGCGCCTCTTCGATCTGTATCCCGGTTTGTGCTAGCCTTCTTAAGGCAAACTTGTTTAACTTATGTCGTACTCAGATATTGTTGCTTCCGCTGACTCGTCTATGATCGAGCACTTGTATTCGAGCCCTCGAGGCCCCTGGCTTGTATTATGATGCTTGTATGACTTATTTATGTTTTTAGAGTTGTGTTGTGATATCTTCCCGTGAGTCCCTGATCTTGATCGTACACGTTTGCGTGCATGATTAGTGTACGATTGAATCGGGGGCGTCACAGTATTGCATGTCAAAAAGTAACTTGGTTTGCCTTGGGTTGGTTTATGATAAGATTGCCATTATACGCCAGTATAATTTGATAATCTTTCTTGACCTATGACAATGGGAACATATGATTGAAAGCATCGATCATGAAAGGGAGCATGTTTATTCGCACATTTTGATGTTACTTGTTTGTTATCAATTACTATTGCAATGTATCACTATTCTTTTAAGTTACACTTAAATTACATAATACTGATTATTTTCATGTAAGATAGCATTTACAATAAAAAAATATCCTGTTATCATCTACCTTCTTGGGGATGCACGGGATTAAGCTTGTGGACGATGATACGTCTCAAACGTATCTATAAAGTTTGCTTGTTTTATAGTATATTTATATCATTATTACATCACTTTGGCCTCAGTTTTATCAATTTATTGGACTAACCAATTAATCTAGTGACCAGTGTTAGTTGCTATTTTTGGAATTTATAGAAAAAAAGCATGGAACCCAAAAAACTCAAACACAGATTGGACCCAAGTTTTCAAGCCAAAAAAGTGATTGGGCAAAAGCCCAACTAAGGGGGGCAGTGGACACAACCTCCCTGTGCCCTTGCGCGCCAAGAAAAGTTGGTCATGTGAGGGGGCCATGTGGGCCCTGGGCATCGTTTCCACCGCCTCTCGGTGCCCCTACCTCTATATATATGCCACTTCATGCATGATCTAAGGAAATTTTTGATTTAGCCCTTTTCTAGCACCTTGCCAGAGGGTATTGATATTCATCAACCTCTCCATCATACCGTGTTGCTTCAGTGATGATGCGGGAGTAGTCCATCTTCGGGGTTTAGGGTTTGCACTAGTACATATGTGCTCTCTCTCTCTCTCTCCCCTTGATTATATGAGTTTCGGAGGATGAATGTGATCATGGGTTTTGTCAATAGATTTGAATTATGTGATGCATCCCATCATATTATGTTTGTGGTGAATTAAATCTTACTAATGATATGAGTTTCTTTATGGTGGATTAAGTATTTTGAGAATCAACGAGATCATGATGCATGTCTAGCATAATTTTTGAAGATACTCGTAGTGACATTGGGTGACTATGGATTAAGTCAGAATGATAAAGATCATGAGTAGTTTGTTTAGTATAATTGTTGGAGCTGCCTATAGTGACGTTAGGGCTGCCCTCTGGATCAAGATTAGAAAAATGAACTTACCGAAAAAGGCTTTCGCCCCGCTTTATATATAAAGCAAACCGCCACAGAGCACACATACAGAGTCAAGTCCACACACACACACCCGAGTCTCATGACAAAGTACAAAAGTTCTGCTGAGGGCACAGCTCAACAAGCCCAGAAAATAAACAAAAAGGAACACGCCGGACAAAGAAAGCGCCTAGTCTGGTTCCGGCGGCGGCGGCGGAGGCGGCGGCGATAGGCGGACGACCATCGAGCGGAGGTTGGCGATGAAGGCTGAGATGGCGTCGCGGTCCGGGGGGCGGCTATCGGCCGCCAAAGCTGCAAGAAACCCGAGAGTTTGAAAAGAGCGTTAGTAGCCCGTCGAAGAGGAGTACACTGAATCACAAGCTTATTGCGGACAGTCCAGAGGGTCCAGGCAAGAACCCCAATCTCAAGCCACCTAATGTGGCGAGAAGTCACGGGGGACATCTGGAGTTCGGCAAATAGGTCCGGGAAATTGGTGTGGCACCAATTTCCGCTGACAGCTTCACGAAAGCAGCTCCAAAGGAACTGGGCGGATATCCAGGAGAAGAAAATGTGGTTCGAGTCTTCGGGGACCCCACAAAGCGGACAGATGCCAGTACCCGGGCCATTATGCTTGCGCACCTCCACCCCGGACGAGACCCGACCGCGAATCCATTGCCACATGAAGATACGTATCTTCAGGGGCACGCGGATGGACCACACCATTGAAAGGGGAAGGGGGGGCGGAAGATGGGGCAATGGCCAGGTACAGCGACTTGGTGGAGAATTAACCAGACGGGTCAAGGCGCCATCGCACTAGGTCCGGGCCACCATCCACCATAGGCTCATGGAGAGAAACACAGTCAAGCAACTCACGCCAGGTGGCGGATTCCAAGGGACCAAAAGGCCGTCGGAAAGCAAGGCGCCCTAAGTCAAGAAGGGCCCTATCAATAGAAATCACGGGATCGACGAAGATAGAGAAGAGGCCAGGGAAGCGAGTAGCAAAGGGAGTGTCCCCGGCCCAGCAATCAAACCAGAAGAGCATCGATATGCCGGATCCCACCGAGATGGAGGTTCCGATACGGAGGACCGGGAGAAGCTGGACAATAGACTGCCAGAACTGAGAACCGCCAGATTTCTGGCAGAAGGCGAGGGGCTGTCCGCGCAAGTATTTGTTCCGGATAATGTCAAGCCAGAGGCCACCGTGCCCCTGCGAGATGTGCCAAAGCGAGCGGGAGAGAATGGCGATATTCATCCGTTTAGAGCACATGATGCCTAGGCCACCTTGCTCCCTGGCTTGCAGATGTCAGGCCAGCTGAGCATATGGTACTTCTGCTTGTCATTGTCGCCAGCCCAGTAAAAGCGGGACTGGATCTTGGCGATCTCCTTGTGGAGAGACTCGTGGAGGCTGTAGAAGCTCATGAGAAACAAGAGGAGGCTAGAGAGGGAGGAGTTGATGAGAATAGTCGGAGCCGCCTTGGACAGCCACCTCCCCTGCTAGGGCTCGCAACGCGTTTGGAGCTTGGCCACGGAGGGGCGCAAGTCCGCGACAGTGAGCCGAGAGTCACTAATGGGCGTCCCCAGGTAGGTTGTGGAGAAGGAGCCCAGGCGGCAATTAAGCCTGTTGGCGATGGCCAAAGATTCAGAGGGGGAGTATCCCATCACCATGACATCACTCTTGTCGAAGTTGATCTTGAGGCCTGACATCTGTTGGAAGTAGAGAAGGAGGAACTTGAGGTTGGTGATGTCCATCTCCGAGCCTTCAACCATGATGATAGTGTCGTCAGCATACTGGAGGATGGAGATCCCGGAGCCACCAGCAAGGTGGGGAGTGATCCCACGAATATGGCCAGCGGCCTTTGCCTTATCCAAAATGGAGGCAAGCGCGTCCACGACCATATTGAATAAGAACGGGGAGAAGGGGTCGCCTTGTCGAACCCCACAAAGGGTGGGGAAGAAAGGGCTAATCTCACCGTTGATGTTCACAGCCGTGCGACCGCAAGAGACCATTTGCATGACTCTAGTGATCCATCGGTCATCGAAGCCCTTCCGAAGAAGGACTTCTCGGAGGAAGGGCCAGCTAACCGTATCGTAGGCCTTGTGGAAATCAATCTTCAGAAAAACCGCCTTGAGGTGTATGACGCGGACCTCATGAAGGACAAGGACCCCATCTAGGATGTAACGACCCTTAATGAAGGCCGACTGGTTGGGGTGAGTCACACGGTCAGCGAGCAGGGTCACCCTATTGGCGTACCCTTTGGCCAGGATCCGGAAGATCACATTAATAACCGTGATCAGGCGAAACTGGCGGATGTCGGTCGCCCCAGGGACCTTGGGAATGAGAGAGATGATCCCGTAATTGAGGCGCCCGAGATCAATGGAGCCAACGTAGAACTCATCGAAGATGGCCTGACCTCCGGATTGATCACGTTCCAGAAGGTCTGGAAAAATTTGACCGGGAGGCCATCCGGCCCCGGCGCCGAGGATGGGTTCATGCCCTTGATGGCCTCCCAAAACTCATGCTCGGAGAAGGGGGCCGTAAGGGCTGCGTTCTCCGAGATAGACACCAACTGGGAACCAGCCCAACAATCGGGGGTGAGAGAGATGCCGCTCCTAGGAGCAGCAGAGAATAAGGATCTATAGAAACCGTCGACATGGGCCCAGATGTCGCGAGGGTCTTGAAGGAGAGTCTCACCATCCCATAAGAGGGGGATGGTGTTGCGTCTACGGCGCCGTTGGCAATGGCCTGGAAGTATGCCGTATTCGCTCGCCCTTCAAGACCCATTTCTAGGCACCACGGAGGCGCCAATAGGCCTCCTCATCGGTGTAGATCACGGAGAGCTGGTCTTCAATGACATATCGAGAAAGCCACTCGTCCGGAGAGAGACCCACCGCGTCAGCCCACAGGTTGAGGGCCTGAATCGTGGATAATAACACCTTCTTGCGCTCCCGTAGGTCTCGACCCAAATTCGCACCCCATCCCTTCATGAACTGCCTACCGCGTTTCGCACAGAAGTGCCACGCGTCAATGGCCGAAGGGGGACGAGGGTGAGGATGGGCACGAGCCTCGATCCACCGAGCGCAAACGGTGTCAGTAGACCCGGCTTGGGAGAGACAGAAAGTCTCAAAGCGGAATCGGGGGTGACCGGCGGACGCTCGTCCACAGAGGAGAGAAGCAGGGGGACATGATCCAAGCCAATCCTCGTGATGGCGCGGACGGAGGCTAAGGGGCAGCGGAGGTCCCAATCTGGGGACACTAAGACCCGGTCCAAGACAGACTGGGTCGGGGAGGCTTGCCTATTGGTCCAGGTGAACCTGGCACCTATCCTATCGATCTCACAGAGACCAAGGTCAGCAATGAAATCATTGAACATTTGCATCTGCACGAAGCAGACTTTATCATTGCTCTTGTCTTCCGCCACGCGCAGGAGGTTAAAATCGCCACCCACTATCACTGGAAGGGAGGCGACAAAGATCTTCCGGTGGAGCTCCTCAAGGAAGGCAGCCGACCTACTATGGTCGGCAGGCCCGTAGACGATGATGACCTCCCACTTGAAGTTGAGAGATCTCTCGAACAGCTCCATGCTCGCAAAGAATTTGCCCCAATCCATGCTACCCACCTCGAAGGTGGCGTCCTTCACACCTAAAAGGATGTCACCCGAGTGTTCTGCGCTCCCACTAGAAGGGAGCCAATGCCATGCAAAGAGGTGAGAGCTCAGACGGTCAAGCTTAGGGAGCGAGAAATCGAGACGCATGGTTTCTTGAACGGCTACTATGTCGATGTGTTCCTC
Source organism: Aegilops speltoides (assembly GCA_021437245.1). Classification (NCBI taxonomy): domain Eukaryota; kingdom Viridiplantae; phylum Streptophyta; class Magnoliopsida; order Poales; family Poaceae; genus Aegilops; species Aegilops speltoides. Next base: position 396,237,131 of record CM038144.1, read on the forward strand.
TCGCATGTATTCCACTAGTTGGCGGCGTCGACGATCATGGCTGAAACCGCGGATGTTCCAGAATAGAGCCCGCATTAAGGCGCCATTGGGGGGCTGCTTGACCCCAGGACACGAGAAGCGCTTTGCGCACGGAGAGCCGCCGTGCGGGAACAGGTGCGGCCACGGATCTCCTCCCCCACCGAGGGGGGGGGGTGTTGGGGAACGTTGCATAAAATAAAAAATTTCCTACATTCACCAAGATCAATCTAGGAGTTCATCCAGCAACGAGGGAGAGATGTGCATCTACATACCCTTGTAGATCGCGAGCGGAAGCGTTCAAGAGAACGGGGTTGAGGGAGTCGTACTCGTTGTGATTCAAATCACCGGAGATCCTAGCGCCGAATGGACGGCACCTCCGCGTTCAACACACATACGGTCAGCGTGACGTCTCCTCCTTCTTGATCCAGCAAGGGGGAAGGAGAGGTTGATGAAGATCCAAAGAAGACGGCGTTGTGGTGGATGCTGTGAGGATCCGCAGGCTTCGCCAAGCGTCTGCGGGAGCGAGAGGTGTAGCAAGGGGGAAGGGAGGCGCCAGGGGCAAGGGTGCGGCTGCCCTCCCTCCCCCCTCTTTATATACGGTCCCCGGGGGGCGCCGGCCCTAGGAGATGGGATCTCCTAAGGGGGGGCGGCGGCCAAGGGGGGAGCCTTGCCCCCCAAGGCAAGTGGAGGCGCCCCCTCCCCTAGGGTTCCCAACCCTAGGCGCAAGGGGGCCAAGGAGGGGGCGCACCAGCCCACTAGGGGCTGGTCCCCTCCCCACTTTAGCCCATGGGGCCCTCCGGGATAGGTGGCCCCACCCGATGGACCCCCGGGACCCTTCCGGTGGTCCCGGTACAATACCGGTGACCCCCGAAACTTTCTCGATGGCCGAAACAACACTTCCTATATATAATTCTTCACCTCCGGACCATTCCGGAACTCCTCGTGATGTCCAGGATCTCATCCGGGACTCCGAACAACTTTTGGGTTACTGCATATTCATATCTCTATAACCCTAGCGTCATTGAACCTTAAGTGTGTAGACCCTACGGGTTCGGGAGACATGCAGACATGACCGACACGCCTCTCCGGTTAATAACCAACAGCGGGATCTGGATACCCATGTTGGTTCCCACATTCTCCTCGATGATCTCATCGGATGAACCACGATGTCGAGGATTCAATCAATCCCGTATTCAATTACCTTTATCAATCGGTATGTTACTTGCCCGAGACTCGATCGTTGGTATCCCAATACCTCGTTCAGTCTCGTTACCGGCAAGTCACATTACTCGTACCGTAATGCATGATCCTGTGACCAGACACTTGGTCACATTGAGCTCATTATGATGATATATTACCGAGTGGGCCCAGAGATACCTCTCCGTCATACGGAGTGACAAATCGATCTCAATTTGTGCCAACCCCAGACACTTTCGGAGATACCGTAGTGCACCTTTATAGTCACCCGATTCGTTGTGACGTTTGGCACACCAAAGCACTCCTACGGTATCCGGAGTTGCACAATCTCATGGTCTAAGGAAATGATACTTGACACTTGGAAAAGCTCTAGCTAAGCGAACTACACGATCTTGAGCTATGCTTATGATTGGGTCTTGTCCATCACATCATTCTCCTAATGATGTGATCCCGTTATCAACGACATCCAATGCCCATAGTCAGGAAACCATGACTATCTGTTGATCAACGAGCTAGTCAACTAGAGGCTTACTAGGGACATGTTGTGGTCTATGTATTCACACTGTATTATGATTTCCGGATAATAGAGTTATAGCATGAATAATGGACAATTATCATGAACAAAGAAATATAATAATAAACATTTATTATTGCCTCTAGGGCATATTTCCAACAGTCTCCCACTTGCACTAGAGTCAATAATCTAGTTACATTGTGATGTATCGAACACCCATTGCGTCCTGGTGTTGATCATGTTTTGCTCTAGGGATAGGTTTAGTCAACGGATCTGCTACATTTAGGTCCGTATGTACTTTACAAATATCTATGTCTCCATCTTGAACATTTTCACGGATGGAGTTGAAGCGACGCTTGATGTGCTGGTCTTCTTGTGAAACATGGGCTCCTTGGCAAGTGCAATAGCTCCAGTGTTGTCACAGAAGAGTGTAATTGGCCCCGACGCATTGGGTATGACTCCTAGGTCGGTGATGAACTCCTTCACCCAGATTACTTCATGTGCTGCCTCCGAGGCTGCCATGTACTCCGCTTCACATGTAGATCCCGCCACGACGCTTTGCTTGCAACTGCACCAGCTTACCGCCCCACCATTCAAAATATACACGTATCCGGTTTGTGAGTTAGAGTCATCCAGATCTGTGTCGAAGCTAGAGTCGACGTAACCCTTTACGACGAGCTCTTCGTCACCTCCATATACGAGAAACATGTCCTTAGTCCTTTTCAGGTAATTAAGGATGTTCTTGACCGCTGTCCAGTGTTCCTTGCCGGGATTACTTTGGTACCTTCCTACCAAACTTACAACAAGGTTTATATCAGGTCTGGTACAGGTCATGGCATACATGATTGTTGGGGAACGTTGCAGAAAATAAAAATTTTCCTACGGTTTCACCAAGATCCATCTATGAGTTCATCTAAGCAACGAGTGATAGGAGTGCATCTACATACCCTTGTAGATCGCGAGCGGAAGCGTTCAAGAGAATGGGGATGATGGAGTCGTACTCGCCGTGATCCAAATCACCGATGACCAAGTGTTGAACGAACAGCACCTCCGCGTTCAACACACGTACGGAGCGGATGACGTCTCCTCCTTCTTGATCCAGCAAGGGGGAAGGAGAGGTTGAGGAAGAAGGCTCCAGCAGAAGAAGACGACGGCGTGGTGGTGGTGGAGATCTGATACTCAAGCGAGGCTTCGCCAAGCAACTGCGGGAGAAGGAAGAGGTGTAGCAGGGGGAGGGAGGCGCCAAGACTCAGGGTGCGGCTGCCCTCCCTCCCCCTCCTTTATATAGGCCCCCAGGGGGGCGCCGGCCCTGGAGATGGGAATCTTTCAAGGGGGCGGCGGCCAGGGGGTGGAGTGCCCCCCAAGGCAAGTGGTGCGCCCCCCCACCCTAGGGTTTCCAACCCTAGGCGCAGGGGGGCCCAAGGGGCGCACCAGCCCACTAGGGGCTGGTTCCCCTCCCACTTCAGCCCACGGGGCCCTCCGGGATAGGTGGCCCCACCCGGTGGACCCCCGGGACCCTTCCGGTGGTCCCGGTACAATACCGGGTGACCCCGAAACTTTCCCGATGGCCGAAACATCACTTCCTATATATAAATCTTCACCTCCGGACTATTCCGGAACTCCTCGTGACGTCCGGGATCTTATCCGGGACTCCGAACAACATTCGGTAATCACATACAAGTCTTCCTAATAACCCTAGCGTCACCGAACCTTAAGTGTGTAGACCCTACGGGTTCGGGAATCATGCAGACATGACCAAGACAGCTCTCCGGCCAATAACCAACAATGGGATCTGGATACCCATGTTGGTTCCCAATGTTCCACGATGATTTCATCGGATGAACCACGATGTCGAGGATTCAATCAACCCCGTATACAATTCCCTTTGTCAATCGATATGTTACTTGCCCGAGACTCAATCGTCGGTATCCCAATACCTCGTTCAGTCTCGTTACCGGCAAGTCACTTTACTCGTACCGTAATGCATGATCCCGTGACCAAACACTTGGTCACTTTGAGCTCATTACGATGATGCATTACCGAGTGGGCCCAGAGATACCTCTCCGTCATACGGAGTGACAAATCCCAGTCTCGATCCGTGTCAACCCAACAGACACTTTCGGAGATACCTGTAGTGCACCTTTATAGTCACCCAGTTACATTGTGACGTTTGGTACACCCAAAGCACTCCCACGGTATCCGGGAGTTACACAATCTCATGGTCTAAGGAAAAGATACTTGACATTGGAAAAGCTCTAGCAAAACGAACTACATGATCTTGTGCTATGCTTAGGATTGGGTCTTGTCCATCAAATCATTCTCCTAATGATGCGATCCCGTTATCAATGACATCTAATGTCCATAGTCAGGAAACCATGACTATCTGTTGATCAACGAGCTAGTCAACTAGAGGCTTACTAGGGACATATTATGGTCTATGTATTCACACGTGTATTACGATTTCACGATAATCTGCTTATAGCATGAATAAAGACAATTATCATGGACAAGGAAATATAATAATAATCTTTTATTATTGCCTCTAGGGCATATTTCCAACAATGATAGACCCTATGGCTGAGGCATAGGGGATTACACTCATCTCTTCTTTATCTTTTGCCGTGGTCGGGCATTGAGCCGAGCTCAATTTCACACCTTGCAACATAGGCAAGAACCCCTTCTTGGACTGATCCATATTGAACTTCTTCAATATCTTATCAAGGTGTGTGCTTTGTGAAAGACCTATGAGGCATCTCGATCTATCTCTACAGATTTTGATGCCTAATATGTAAGCAGCTTCTCCAAGGTCCTTCATTGAAAAACACTTATTCAAGTAGGCCTTTATGTTGTCCAAAAGTTCTGTATCATTTCCCATCAAAAGTATGTCATCCACATATAATATGAGAAATGCTCTGAGCTCCCCTCACTTTCTTGTAAACGCAGGCTTCTCCATAAGTGCGCATAAACTAAATGCTTTAATCATCTCATTAAAGTGAATGTTCCAACTCTGAGATGCTTGCGCCAGCCCATAGATGGAGCGCTGGAGCTTGCATACCTTGTTAGCATTCTTAGGGTCGACAAAACCTTCCGGCTGCATCATATACTGTTCTTCCTTAAGGTGACCATTAAGGAATGCCGTTTTGACGTCCATTTGCCATATCTCATAATCATCGTATGCGGCAAATGCTAACATGATTCGGACGGACTTCATCTTCGCTACGGGAGAGAATGTCTCATCATAGTCAATCCATTGAACTTGTCGATAACCCTTAGCGACAAGTCGAGCCTTATATATGGTGACATTACCATCCGCGTCCGTCTTCTTCTTAAAGATCCATTTGTTTTCTATTGCTCGCCGATCATCGGGCAAGTCTGTCAAAGTCCATACTTTGTTTTCATACATGGATCCTATCTCGGATTGCATGGCTTCAAGCCATTTGTTGGAATCTGGGCCCGCCATTGCTTCTTCATAGTTCGAAGGTTCACCGTTGTCTAACAACATGATTTCTAAGACAGGGTTGCCGTACCACTCTGGTGTGGAACGTGTCCTTGTGGACCTTCGAAGTTCAGTAAGAGCTTGATCCGAACTATCTTGATCATCATCATTAACCTCCTCTCTTGTCGTTGCAGGCACCACAGGAACATCTTCCTGAGCTGCGCTACTCACCGGTTCAAGAGGCAGTACTACATCAAGTTCCACTTTCCTCCCACTTAATTCTTTCAAGAGAAACTCTTTCTCCAGAAAGGACCCGTTCTTGGCAACAAAGGTCTTGCCCTCGGATCTTAAGTAGAAAGTATACCCAATAGTTTCCTCGGTTCAAGTTTCTCAGGTTGAAGTTTCTTGACATAAGCATCGCATCCCCAAACTTTTAGAAACGACAGCTTAGGTTTCTTCCCAAACCATAATTCATACGGTGTCGTCTCAACGGATTTAGACGGTGCCCTATTTAAAGTGAATGTAGATGTCTCTGGAGCGTATCCCCAAAATGATAGCGGTAAATCGGTAAGTGACATCATATATCGCACCATATCCAATAGAGTGCGATTACAACATTCGGACACACCATTTCGCTGAGGTGTTCCAGGCGTGAGTTGTGAAAGCGATTCCACATTTCCTTAAGTGTGTACCAAATTCATGACTTAAATATTCACCCCACGATCGATCGTAGAACTTTATCTTTACATCACGTTGATTCTCTACCTCATTCTGAAATTCCTTGAACTTTTCAAAGGTCTCGGACTTGTGTTTCATCAAGTAGACATACCCATATCTACTCAAGTCATCGGTGAGAGTGAGAACATAACGATATCCTCCATGAGCCTCAATGCTCATTGGACCGCACACATCGGTATGTATGATTTCCAATAAGTTGGTTGCTCGCTCCATTGTTCAGGAGAAGCGGAGTCTTGGTCATCTTGCCCATGAGGCATGGCTCGCATGTGTCAAGCGATTCATAATCTAGAGACTCTAAAGTCCATCGGCATGGAGCTTCTTCATGCGCTTGACACCAATGTGACCAAAGGCGGTAGTGCCACAAGTATGTGGGACTATCGTTATCAACTTTACATCTTTAGTATTCACACTATCAATATGTGTAACATTACGCTCGAGATTCATTAAGAATAAACCATTCACCAGCGGGGCATGACCATAAAACATATCACTCATATAAATAGAACAACCATTATTCTCGGATTTAAATGAGTAGCCATCTAGAATTAAACGAGATCCTGATACAATGTTCATGCTCAATGCTAGTACTAAATAACAATTATTGAGGTTCAAAACTAATCTCGTAGGTAAATGTAGAGGTAGCGTGCCGACGGCGATCACATCGACCTTGGAACCATTCCCAACACGCATCGTCACCTCGTCCTTCGCCAGCCTTCGCTTATTCTGCAGCTCCTGCTTTGACTTACAAATATGAGCAACCGCACCGGTATCAAATACCCAGGAGCTACTAAGAGCACTGGTAAGGTACACATCAATTACATTTATATCACATATACCTTTGGTTTTGCCGGCCTTCTTGTCCGCTAAGTACTTGGGGCAGTTCCGCTTCCAGTGTCCGCTTCCCTTGCAATAAAAGCACTCAGTTTCAGGCTTGGGTCCATTACTTGACTTCTTCCCGGCAACTGGCTTACCGGGCGTGGCAACTCCCTTGCCGTCTTTCTTGAAGTTCTTCTTACCATTGCCTTTCTTGAACTTAGTGGTTTTATTCACCATCAACACTTGATGTTCCTTTTTGATCTCCACCTCCATTGATTTCAGCATTGAATATACCTCAGGAATGGTCTTTTCCATCCCCTGCATATTGAAGTTCATCACAAAGCTCTTGTAGCTTGGTGGGAGCGACTGGAGGATTCTGTCGACCACCGCGTCATCCGGGAGATTAACTCCCAATTGAGATAAGCGGTTGTGCAACCCAGATATTTTGAGTATGTGCTTGCTGACAGAACCATTCTCCTCCATCGTACAACTGTAGAACTTGTCGGAGACTTCATATCTCTCGACCTGGGTGAAAGTGCAATCATGCCCTTACATTATGTTTTTGTTGGTTATGACAATCTACATGTAGGGGACTAACAATGGTTGCCAAGTGAATCTCAGGTGTTGGTCCCCGGTTCGTCAAAATTGTGTGTGGATCAAGAGCATACGATGTGGGTTCTCTCAAGGTTGAAGTGTTAAAATGATGTTTGATTTTGTTTCCTTGAGTATAGGATCCCGCACTATTAAGAGGGGATCGATTGGGTTCGTAACAGACTTGCTCGAGTCAAAATACTCTTTTCTATAAGTCTTTGATCCATTACATTTGCAGGAGTGCGGATGTAAGGGCCTCGTGCGGATGTCGGGCGCTATCCTCCCGGATGTCCGGCTCTTGCCCTGGATATCTGGCCTTCCTGTCTAGTAGGTTTTCTATTTTTCGCCTGATGTCCGGGTGTGTGCCGGATTTCCGGGCCTACCTATCTTGCTGGATGTCCGGGCCCCTTTCCGGATGTTCGGCCCTTCTTGCCAAACAAGCGATGTGGTTACGTAGCGTTAAGTAGGCTCTCCGGATGTCGGCTATCTTAGGATGTCGGGCTTCCCTTTTACGCCGGATGTCTGGGCTTGACCCCCGGATGTCCGGCTCCTCTGGTTCCTACTCTGTTCTGCCCTGTTCTCCAAGTGGCTTGACAGGTCGGATGTCCGGCCTCCAGCCCGGATGTCTAGCCTGCCCGTTCACTTGCACTACAACGGCCATATTTGAGCTCACACTATATATATTGCCTCTTTTCCCCACTAGAGAGGTTGACCATTCACTTTGAACAAACCCTAGAACACTTCTCACACTCTCTCTCATTCCTCCACACCAAATCTTAGATCCCCAAGGGATTTGAGAGCTTTGGAAAGAAGTTGTCCGATCAAGTGATAGATCCACTTCTCCTCCTTCTTTGCACCCAAGGAATTCGTGATTTGAGCAAGTCTTGAGCAAATCCCCATCGATCTTGTTACTCTTGGAGGTTGGAGACTCCTAGGCGGTAGGAGTCTTTTGGAGAGGAATCAACCTTTGTGATTACCCCCAGATAAGTTTGTGAGGGTTTGGAGACCACCCCAAGGTCTACCACTAGTGGTTGAGAAACACCTTCGTGGTGTTGTCTCAAAGGGAGAATAGGGTGAGCTTTCGTGGCGTTGGTGTGCCTTCGTGGTAACATCCACCTCTCTAACGGTGACTAGCTTCCCTCCAAGGAAGTGAACATCGGCATACATCCTCGTCTCCCGGAGTTGCGGTTATTCCTAACCCTAACTCTCTACTTGTGGTTACTTGTCTTGTTTGCACTTACTTACATCATATTGTGCTTGCTCACTTATATGCTTGTGTTACTTGCCTTGTACTTAGTACTTACTAGCAATTGTTAGGCTCACCTTCATATTCCGCATTATTGCCTAAAATTGCTAAGTAATAATTAAAATTTGTAATTGTACCTATTCACCCCCCTCTAGGTCCATCTCGATCCTTTCAATTGGTATCTGAGCCTCGTGCTCTATTCTTGTGGCTTAACCGCCCTAGAGCGAGATGAACCTGGATGGGACTCCCCAGTTGTAGATCCTAAGGATAAAGGCGAGGCTTCCTCTGAAGTCAAGTCCTTTACGTCGGAGGATCTAGAGCAGACCCTTGCTAAGCAAAAGAGGAGCATGATGCTTCTTTTGAGGCCTTGGTCCAAATGAGATTAGCCACGTTGTCCACAGTGCTTGCACCACTCTCGGGTGGTCTTGCTTTGAGCCAAGCTGTGCCTACTCCATCACTTGGTTAACAACCTCCTAGCAATGAACACGCCGGTGTTCCTTGGCTATGCAAGACCTCGGGTTGAGAAACCAAGATATAACCCTCAAGGCAAACCTCCTTTACTAAGTGCCACTTCGATTTTGCCTTGTGGAGAGTTGCTATCTTGAGGATCATCTTCGACATGGAAGCGATGAGATGCTGGAGAATCTGGAGTATGGCTATCATGTGGTTGATCCAAAGAACCCCACACCAAGAGAAATATATGACAAGAACCTCAATGACACTGCAATCATGTGTATAAGGAGAGGCATGGATGAAAAGCAAAGGAGACCGTTCATACACATCACAAGTGCCAAGGAACTATGGGAAAGTATTATACGATCCAAGACTGGCACCTCTACCCTCCGGAGTGCTCAATATGAAAGTGCCAAGGGGCAATTGCAAAACTTTTGTATGGAGAAAGGTGAAACCCCCAATCAACTCCATGAGCGCCTCATGACTCTCACTGCCGATATTGAGTCATGTGAGTGTGACAAGACACAAGATGGATTCAACATGACTAAAAGATTCCTTGTGGATAAATTGCTTCATGCTCTTGCTCCATATCACCATCAAATGGTGTGGGACATAAGACAACACCATACCTTCAAGAAAATGACTAGACATGACATCATATCCACATTTCAACTATTTGAAGAGTCAAAGGCTAATGCCACAAAACATCTTGCCATGCATGGTTCCCCATCATCAAAGGTCAATCTTGCATTGAAGGCCAAGCATGTATGTGAAGATGAGCAAAGTGAAGAAAAAGAAGAAGAAGATGATGATGAAGATGGTGATGAGATTGAATCTGATGAGGGCCCTTCATATGAAGACATGGCTCTTTTTGTCAAGAAGTTTAGCGCGGGAAAATTCAAGGGAAGATTTCAAAAGAAGAAAGTAAGAAAATGCTACAACTGTGAGGAAACCAACCACTTCTCAAATGAGTGCCCTTATGAGAAGAGAGAAGATAAATCAAGGTTTCCCAAGACCTTTCCTAAGAAGAAATTGCCAAATCCTTTGAACTCCAAGCTCAAGAAGAGAGATGGGAAAGCAATGGTTGCTCAAGAAGAATCCGATCCGGATGATGTTAGTGGTGTTGCCGGAGTTGCTCAAGATTCTCAAAACACATTGAGGCTAGTCAATAAGAGTGGTGAAGTTGTCACCTACAACTACATGAAGGATTACAAGGGCAACACTCACAAGTGCCTCACGGCGAAGACCGTGGTAGAAGATGGAGAGGATCAACACTCTCCTGACAAGGTCAAGGTAACCCCATGATCAAACCCTCCTCTTTTCACTCCTCCTACTCCTAGTGATGAGTATCTTGATGCGGAGGATAGTTATGAGGATGATGATCTAAATGATCCTATGCTTGCTAAACTTAATAAGTTCATGTGCTCCCTCAAAGGAAAGAAGCTCACTATGTTTCGTATGCTTATGGAGATGGTGAGTAAGCACACCATCACCATTAAGGAACTCGAAACCCTCGTCACCGAGGAAAAGGAAAAATGTGAAACCCTTGGCGGAAAGTCAATATGAGGAAACACGAAATGATGAACTATGCTTAAAAATTGGTGTAAATATTGATGTTCATACTAAAGATCTTGCCTCCTTGAAAAAGGCTATTGGCTCTTGTGAAGAGTTGATGAATGATAAAAGTAAGCTTGTGAAGTCTCATGCTTCTCTCTCTAAGGATTGTGAGCTTCTATCCATGTCACTCAAGACTAAGGAAGAAGAGCTCACCCTTCTTACAAAGAGTTTTGAGACGCTCAAACTTACTTATCTTGAAACTCTAGCTAAGGCTTACTCGTCTCCTATTATAAATGTTGATGCTTGTTCTACTAACTCTAGTAGTGATCTAGCATCTATTCTTGAGGAGAATCGTTTTCTCAAGGCTCAAATTGAGAAAGGGCTCATGACATGTGCTCAAGGGCAAAAGAACCTTAATGAGGTGTTGAGCCAACATAATGAAGTGTTCACCAAGGAGGGACTCGGGTTTGACCCAAGCACAAGCAAGAAGAAGACATTCTCTCAAAAGTGCACCACTCCTTTAAAAGAAACTTTTGTACGAGAAGGACACCAGGAGAAAAGTAAGGTTGCTAGTGGGAAGGCCACAAGGGGCATGCCCACTCTCAACAAGCCAAAAGAGTACATGCCTCCATCCTATGTACTTCAGTAAGACTAAGGATGGAGAAGTTTATCAAAGTTTGTTGGTCCTCGAAATGCATTTGGTTTTATGCTATTTGGGTCCCTAAGACCCTTGTGACTAACTTGAGAGGTCCCATTGCAAAATGGGTGCCTCTAACCAAGTAATAATTGTGTGTAGGTTGCCTTCTCCGGTGGAGTAAAATGGGTGACTGATAGTGGATATACTAATCATATGACCGGAGATAGCAAATTGCTCTACGATTTCATGGAAGCTATTCAACCATTTATGAGCATTATGTTTGGTGGAGGATCAAAAGGACAGGTACTTGGGTTGGGGAAGGTGGCTATCACAAATGACATGTCTCTTGCAAATGTCATGCTTGTCCAATCCCTTAAATATAATTTGCTTTCTGTTCGTCAATTGGCTTCTGTTGGTTATGATACACTATTTGGACTAACGGATGTGAAAGTCTTTAAGAGAGATACTCTCGAAGTGGCCTTTGTTGGAGAGTTGGATGGCAACCTTTACACGGTTGATTTCTCGAAAGAGAGCACATTCCATGCAATTTGTCTAATGGCCAAGGCCGACAAGGGGTGGCTATGGCATCGCCGGCTAGCCCATGTCGGCATGAGGAATCTTCAAGATCTCTTAAAGGGTAATCACATCCTTGGACTAACAAATGTCTCTTTTGAGAAAGATCGTGTGTGTAATGCATGTATAGCCGGGAAGCAACATCAATCAAAGCACCCACCCAAGAATATTGTGTCTACTTCAAGGCCTTTGGAGCTCCTTCATGTGGATCTCTTTGGGCCTCCTTCATGGGATAGTCTTGGTGGGAAAAAATATGGACTTGTCATTGTTGATGATTACTCAAGATATACATGGGTGTTTTTCCTCAAGTCCAAGGATGAGACGAAGATCACTTTCATTGACTTTGCCAAGCAAGCACAACGCAAGTTTGACAAAGAAATCTTGGAAATAAGAAGTGACAATGGATCTGAGTTCAAGAACTATACCTTGGAAGAATTCCTTAGTGGTGAAGGGATTGAGCATCAATATTCAGCTCCATACACTCCTCAGCAAAATGGTGTAGCCAAAAGGAAGAACCGCACCCTTGTGGAGATGGAAAGGTCCATGTTGGATGAATACAAGTCACCACATAGTTTCTGGGCCGAAGCTGTCAACACCGCATGTCATGCATCAAACCGGCTCTTCCTCCGCACTATATTGGAAAAGACTCCATATGAGATTCTAACTGGAAACAAGCCAAATTTCAAGTACTTTCGTGTATTTGGGTGCAAATGTTTCATCCTCAACAAAAGAGAAAGGTTAGGAAAATTTCAATCCAAAACAATTGAGGGTATATTTGTTGGCTATGGATCAAACTCTCACGCCTATAGAGTCTACAACAAATCCAATGGATGTGTTGTAGAAACTTGTGACGTGGTGTTTGATGAATTTAATGGCTCCCATGGGGAGCAAGTTGATCTAAGTGATGTAGGTGAAGAAGATTCTTCTCAAGACATTTTGACCATGGGTGTTGGTGCACTTCTTCCTATGGAACAAGAACCTCATGATGATGAAGAAGAAGATAGAAGTCTCACACATCATCAAACTACTTCAACATTCATACCACCACAAGCCCCTATTGCTCAACCGATACCCTTAGCCCAAGTTGAAGAGGATGATCAAGTTCCTCCTCATGACAATCTTCAAGAACAAGAACAAGAAAGTCCAATCATTGATGATGAACCTCAACAAATGCAATATGAACAAGAAGATCTTCCTCCACACAATAATGATCCATATGTTGAGGATGTGGATGATGGACATGAAGTTGAACCTCGTGAAACCCTTACCTCTATCATGCCACGAGTGGCCGGTCGTGTTGATGTTGGCAAAATACTCACCGGCATATCGGAAGGTAGAGTCACTCGTAAACATTTGACCAACTTTTGTGCTCACTTCTCTTTTGTGTCTAGTTTTGAGCCCATCAAGGTACAAGATGCATTGATGGACAACGATTGGCTAGTTGCTATGCAAGAAGAGTTGAACAGTTTTGAACACAACCAAGTGTGGTCATTAGTCAAGAGGCCACCTACCGAACACAACATCATTGGAACAAAATGGATTTTCAAGAACAAACAAGATGAGAATGGTGTAATCATCGAAACAAGGCAAGGTTAGTGGCACAAGGGTACTCACAAGTTGAAGGTTTGGACTTTGGTGAGACCTTTGCCCTGTTGCCGTCTTGAATCCATTCACATCTTACTTGCTTATGCTGCTTTCAATGGTTTTACACTACATCAAATGGATGTGAAGAGTGCTTTCATAACGGTCCTCTACAAGAAGTAGTATATGTATCACAACCACTGGGTTCATTGATCCGATCACAAAGACTATGTGTATAAACTTCATAAGGCTTTGTATGGCCTCAAACAAGCACCTCGTGCTTGGTATGATCATCTTAAGAAGTTTTTACTCGATGATGGTTTTGTGAGAGGGTGATCGATCCCCTCTTTTTACTAAGAGGGATAAGGGTGATTTGATCTTATGCCAAATCTATGTAGATGATATCATTTTGGTTCTCTAACATTCATTTGTGCAAGAAGTTTGGCGTCAATGACCAAGAATTTTGAAATGTCACTCAATGCGGTTTGAAGTTCTTCCTCGGTTTCAAATTCAACAATTTCAAGAAGGAATTTTCTTGTCCCAAGCAAAATACCTCAAGGATATCCTAGAAGTTTGGTATGTCGATGCTAGTCCATGTAAGACACCAATGCCAACCAAAATAACACTCACTGAAGACATAGACGGTATCCCTTTCGACTCATCTAAATATCGCTCTATGATTGGTTCATTGCTTTATCTTTGTGCATCTAGACCAGACATCATGTTTAGTGTATGCATGTGTGCTAGATTTCAAGCTTTCCCTAGGGAAAGTCATCATAAGGCGGTTAAGCATATTCTTAGATACCTTGTTCACACCCCAAAGTTGGGTCTATGGTATCCCAAGGATGCTAAGTTTGATCTCATTGGGTACACGTATGCGGATTGGGCCGGAGACAAAGTGGATCGTAAGTCCACTTCCGATGCATATCATCTTGGACGCTCCTTGTTAAGTTGGTCATCGAAGAAACAAAATTGTATTGCCCTCTCTACCGCAGAAGCTGAATACATTGCTTTGCCGGTTATGTAACTTCGGTTATTATGGATGAGGCAAACTTTGAAGGATTACGGTATCACCTATAGACATGTGCCTCTTTTATGTGATAATTAAAGTGCTATCAACATTGCTGAGAACCCCAAGGATCATCTCCGCACCAAGCACATTGAAATTAGATATCACTTCTTGAGAGATCATGTTGAGAAGGGTGATATTCACATTGATCACATTGGTACAGATTTGCAACTAGAAGATATTTTCACCAAACCATTGGATGAAGCAAGATTCTGTCGACTTAGGCGTGAACTTGGTATCTTGTAGCTTGACAACATTATGTGAAATCTAGTACCCATCCATGCTTAAACTTAATGTCTTGTCTTGATGTGGGCATATATTTAGGGGGAGACACTCAATCCATGAGTTCTCTCACCTTACATAATGCATAAAATTGAACAAACACTCTCAAACTTATCATAGTTTTTTTTCAAACTAGGATACTTTAATATGATGGAGTCGTGACCATGTGTTCAAAGTTTATATATTTGTGGTACTATGTTCCATATGCTCAAACATGGTGACCTCAGTCACCGCTTGTACAATGCTTATATGGACCCTTCTTCTTAATCATGTTTGGATTATTTATGCATCTTAGCATGGCCTTAGACGTCTCACATTGTCCCCCTTATTAATCTCATGTAAACTACTTGGCGGTGTCTATATAAAATTCTCGCGTCAGCCCTCTCCTTCACATCTCTCCCTCGTGCGTGTCGTCTGTCCAGTGACCGGACATCCGGGTCTCTCGCCGGACATCCGGGACCTGTGAAAAATTCCTTGCCCATCAAAACAATCATAAACTACCGTCAGTGGCCGGACATCCGGGCCTCAGCCAGACATCCGGGCGCTGCTTCTCTAGTCTCTGTTTTCCACTCGCCGAATAACCGGGCCTTGCCCCGGATGTCCGGCCCGTCGCCCGCAAGTCGCGTATACCTGGGGAGGGTGTGGGGTTTGGGGGCAGTTCCACTTTTTTCCTTCGTCCCTCTCCTCATCTCTCCTCATAGCTTGCCGCTTGAACCACTACTCTGGTCTTGCCACAGCCATCTCCTCCGACCTCGGCCACGATCTCCTGCCAACGGACTCCTCTCCTCTCGATCTACGATTCTATCCAATCCATTTCTTAGATTGTGGCTTGAGTCTCTCGGGAGGGGCCAGTGTTCGGTGGGATTCACCTCTGGAGTTCTTCATGGCTCATACCAAGAACTGCGGTCCCAAGCGTCCCGAGGTGTCTTCTCGGGGTAAGGGTGCTATCTCGTCTCATCTTCCCTTGCTTGTGACTAAATCTTATTGGGTTGCATTATTCTCCATGTACATCTTGCCATATCTATTGCTCTCGCGTTTAGGTTCTGTTTACCTAAGCCTACAAACACCTCTATATGCACTCGGTTACTCAACTTAACCATGGGAATGAAATTTGTTCATTCCACAGTTTAATTTGGCGTATCCTTGTTCATGTTCTTTGGCTTCTTCTTCTTATTGAAAACCATTCATTATCCATTCCAGTTGATCGCCGGCAAGGCTCCACCGAGCATGTGCGGCACAAGAAAAAGAAGGCCACCACCAAGAAGAAGAAGCGAGCACTATCCACCAGTCCGTCGGCCTCGGATCCAGATGATGCGGACTATGTTGGAGAGGAAGAGGATGACAGTGCACCACGACAGTCTGTTGGACAGTCCAAGCCCGGTACTAGGAGGGCGCCGATGCCTCAAGTTCATGGTTCTGCAATACCCATTACCCATGGTCGTCGCATCTCCATGGAGCTTCCCGATAGCGGAGGTCGCCCCACTCACGACTTCACAACTGTGGGGGCGGGGCAATATCTTCAGTTCCGTCGGGATGTCAATCAATATGAAATGGTGGTCGATGCCGAAGATCCTCGGTTCGGACTCGTATGCGGCAGGATCTCTATTCGATTTTGTCCATGGGCGTGGCCTTGCTCCTCACTCATACTTGGATCTAAACTTCCTGCGTGATAATCCTGCCATGTTCCTTAACGATCCAGTCAAGATCATTGATGACATGACTCTTGGTCCCGCAATGACCTTCAGGTGTGATTGGAGTAAAGCTGCCATTCTACAGTTCTATGATACCTGTTTCTTTGGTCCGGACAACACTCTCACTTGTATCTATGACAGGTTTGTTCAGATTTTGGGTCTCTCAGGTGTTGGCCATTGCATCCACAGTATGGATCCAGAGGGAAAGCCCAAAGGGATTGATGGTTGCATGCCTCTTGTAAAACCTCCCTCTCAGCTCATTGATGAAGAAAAAGCATATCCAGTCAATGAGGTATCCATCTTCCGTGCTCCTTTATTCATCCTCTTTCAGTGTGTGCTTCGCACTCTATATCCTAAGAAGGGAGACCGCTCGAGGGCTCGCAACTATTGTATTGACTTGATGGTTCATATGCATGAGAAACCCATTGTGCCTCTGGACACTTGCCAACTTCATTTGGCATGAGATCATCTTTGCAATTTTATTGAGCCAGCCAGTTCCTCATGCCCCATATATTCAGGCTCACGATTGATCACCTTTGCTCCATTTGAGGTGGTTAAGTCAGCTGTGCACTCCATTTGGAAACCTCCTCCTCACATGCGTCGACGGCTAAGGCTCCTACTCAGCCTAGGAGGTGCATTGGTGGGAGGACAACTGCTCCTACTCAGCCCTTGGTTCTTACATTCCATCTTCCTCGACCGCTCCTCGTGGCCATTTGCATCATTCTTGGGTAAGGCTCACTCTGCTATCATGAAGGCAATCACTTTCAGTGTCGGAGAATCATGATGTTGAGCGCCTTGTCATCTCAGAATATACTCAAACAACGCCTCCGTGACCATGGAGTCCGTTAGTGATGATGATCCTCTTCCGTAGCTCCATCCTCATCCACTTTCGACTTTCCATCTCGTCTTGACTACCCGAGTTTCTTGATGATGATGATGACATCCGTCAAGAGTGATTGAGACTGTTTAGTTCTTCGCCTTTTTACTTGTTCTTTGTCAAGGGGAGAAGTAGTATCGTAGTAATATGGTCATGCTATGATATGTTATTCCCCTATGGTACTTGTTCGCTTGAGACTATGTTATGATTATGTTTATGCTGTTACCTATGGTACTTGTTTGCTTGAGACTATGTTATGATTATGTTTATGCTGCTACCTATGGTACTTGTTCGCTTGAGACTATGTTATGATTATGGCATGGCCATGAAATGTTCTCAGTCTATTTGAAGTGTTATGATGATTTCATATGTGCTCGTCTCTTACTTCTTTAAATTCTTTAAGTCACATATGAAAACTTTTGTGTTGGTCATCCTAATATATTCATCACATGCACACAATGAGGGGGAGCTAAAAGCAAATTGTAACTAAACATATTCTGTATCCATTTTGCTCCCATGATTATCATTGCTAAGACTACTTATTACATCTATGATACTACATGTATGATTGTCATCAACAAACAAAACGGGGGAGATTGAAAGTGCAATCATGCCCTTACATTATGTTTTTGTTGGTTATGACAATCTACATGTAGGGGACTAACAATGGCTGCCAAGTGAATCTCAGGTGTTGGTCCCCGGTTCGTCAAAATTGTGTGTGGATCAAGAGCATACGATGTGGGTTCTCTCAAGGTTGAAGTGTTAAAATGATGTTTGATTTTGTTTCCTTGAGTATAGGATCCCGCATCGTATGCTCTTGATCCACACATAATTTTGATGACGATTGATTCACTTGGTAATTGTTAGTCCTAATGACATAAAAATGGCATGAACTTAATCTCAACCATAGGGGAATAACATATCATCAAAGAATCTTTTCATATAGGTCTTTGATCCATTACATTTGCAGGAGTCGGATGGGTTCAGAATGACTGTCGGGCAGCTGTCGAGTCAAATACCCTTTTCTATAGGTCTTTGATCCATTCTGCCGGGAGTGCCGGATGTGGCCTCATGTCGATGTCCGCCGCTGTCCTCCCCTCGATGTTTTTAGCGGATATCCGCCTTCCTGCCCAAAGAGGTGTCACGGATGTCCGAGTGTGCCGGCCTTCTGCCTTCTTGCCGGATGTCGGGCCCTTTCCGATGTCCGGCCCCTTCGCCCGGCAAACCGATGTGGTTACGTAAATGTTCGTGGGCTCTCCGGATGTCCGCTATCTTCCGGATGTCAGGGCTTCCTTTTCGCCGGATGTCGGGCTTGACCCCGGATGTCCGCTCCTCTAATTCCTACTACATTACGCCTGTTCTCCAAGTGGCTTGACAGGTCGGATGTCCGACCTCCACTGGATGTCCGCCTGCCTGCTCACTGCACTACAACGCCATATTTGAGCTCACACTGTATATATTGCCTCTCTTCCCCACTAGAGAGGTTGACCATTCACTTTGAACAAACCCTAGAACACTTCTCACACTCTCTCTCATTCCTCCACACCAAATCTTAGATCCCCAAGGGATTTGAGAGCTTTGGAAAGAAGTTGTCCGATCAAGTGATAGATCCACTTCTCCTCCTTCTTTGCACCCAAGGAATTCATGATTTGAGCAAGTCTTGAGCAAATCCCCATCGATCTTGTTACTCTTGGAGGTTGGAGACTCCTAGGCGGTAGGAGTCTTTCGGAGAGGAATCGACCTTTGTGATTACCCCCAGATAAGTTTGTGAGGGTTTGGAGACCACCCCAAGGTCTACCACTAGTGGTTGAGAAACGCCTTCGTGGTGTTGTCTCAAAGGGAGAATAGGGTGAGCCTTCGTGGCGTTGGTGTGCCTTCGTGGTAACATCCACCTCTCTAACGGTGACTAGCTTCCCTCCAAGGAAGTGAACATCGGCATACATCCTCTTCTCCCGGAGTTGCGGTTATTCCTAACCCTAACTCTCTACTTGTGGTTACTTGTCTTGTTTGCACTTACTTACATCATATTGTGCTTGCTCACTTATATGCTTGTGTTACTTGCCTTGTACTTAGTACTTACTAGCAATTGTTAGGCTCACCTTCATATTCCGCATTATTGCCTAAAATTGCTAAGTAATAATTAAAATTTGTAATTGTACCTATTCACCCCCCTCTAGGTCCATCTCGATCCTTTCATCGGGCGTGAGCTTGGAAAACCATTCTCAGCTCTTGGAACATCTCATATGCTCCGTGCTGCTCAAAACGCTTTTGGAGCCCCGGTTCTAAGTTGTAATGCATGCCGTGACCGAACAGGAGTAATCATCACTACGTGACTGCCAAAGCGCTCATAACGTCTTGAGTTCTTTGGGAAAATGGGTGCTTCACCTTGCGGTGCATCTAGGACATATGCTTTCTTGGCAGCTATGAGGATGATCCTCAAGTTAGGACCCGATCCGTATAGTTGCTGCCATCGTCTTTCAGCTTGGTTTTCTCTAGGAACGCGTTGAAGTTGAGGGCAACATTAGCGTGGGCCATTTGATCTACAAGACATATTGCAAAGATTTTAGACTAAGTTCATGATAATTAAGTTCATCTAATCAAATAATGAACTCCCACTCAGATAGACATCCCTCTAGTCATCTAAGCGATCCATGATCCGAGTCAACTAGCCCGTGTTCGATCATCACGTGAGACGGACTAGTTATCATCGGTGAACATCTTCATGTTGATTGTATCTTCTATACGACTCATGTTCGACCTTTCGGTCTTCCGTGTTCCGAGGCCATGTCTGTACATGCTAGGCTCGTCAAGTTAACCTAAGTGTATTGCGTGTGTAAATCTGGCTTACACCCGTTGTATTCGAACGTTAGGATCTATCACACCCGATCATCACGTGGTGCTTCGAAACAACGAACCTTCGCAATGGTGCACGATTAGGGGAACACTTTTCTTGAAATTATTATGAGGATCATCTTATTTACTACCGTCGTTCTAAGTAAACAAGATGAAAAACATGATAAACATCACATGCAATCAAATTGTGACATGATATGGCCAATATCATATTGCTCCTTTGATCTCCATCTTGGGCGCCATGATCATCTTCGTCACCGCATGACACCATGATCTCCATCATCGTGTCTTCATGAAGTTGTCACGCAACGACTACTTCTACTTCTATGGCTAGCAGCGTTTAGCAATAAAGTAAAGTAGTTTACATGGCGTTCTTCAATGACACGCAGGTCATACAAAAATAAAGACAACTCCTATGGCTCTTGCGGTTGTCATACTCATCGACATGCAAGTCGTGATTCCTATTACAAGAACATGATCATCTCATACATCACATATATCATTCATCACATCCTTTGGCCATATCACATCACAAAAACACTGTCGCAAAAACAAGTTAGGCGACCTCTAATTGTTGTTGCAAGTTTTACGTGGCTTCTATAGGTGATCTAGCAAGAACGTTTTCTTACCTACGTTAAAGCCACAACGTGATTTGCCAACTTCTATTTACCCTTCATAAGGACCCTTTTCATCGAATCCGCTCCAATTAAAGTGGGAGAGACAGACACCCGCTAGCCACCTTATGCAACTAGTGCATGTCAGTCAGTGGAACCTGTCTCACGTAAGTGTACGTGTAAAGTCGGTCCGGGCCGCTTCATCCCACAATACCGCTGAAGCAAAATAAGACTAGTAGTGGCAAGAAAGTTGTCAACATCTACTACGCCCACAACAAATTGTGTTCTACTCGTGCAAAGAGAACTACGCAAAGACCTAGCTCTGATACCACTGTTGGGGAACGTTGCATAAAATAAAAAATTTCCTACGTTCACCAAGATCAATCTAGGAGTTCATCCAGCAACGAGAGAGAGAGATGTGCATCTACATACCCTTGTAGATCGCGAGCTGAAGCGTTCAAGAGAACGGGGTTGAGGGAGTCGTACTCGTCGTGATTCAAATCACCGGAGATCCTAGCGCCGAACGGACGGCACCTCCGCATTCAACACATATACGGTCAGCGTGACGTGTCCTCCTTCTTGATCCAACAAGGGGGAAGGAGAGGTTGATGAAGATCTAGCAGCACGACGGCGTGGTGGTGGATGCAGCAGGGATCCGGCAGGGCTTCGCCAAGCGTCTGCGGGGGGGGGGGGGGGGAGGTGTAGCAAGGGGAAGGGAGGCGCCAGGGGCAAGGGTGCGACTGCCCTCCCTCCCCCCTCTTTATATAGGGTCCCCAGGGGGGCGGCCCTAGGAGATGGGATCTCCTAAGGGGGGCGGCGGCCAAGGGGGAGCCTTGCCCCCCAAGGCAAGTGGAGGCGCCCCCTCCCCTAGGGTTCCCAACCCTAGGCGCAGGGGGACCAAGGGGGGCGCACCAGCCCACTAGGGGTTGGTCCCCTCCCCACTTCAGCCCACGGGGCCCTCCAGGATAGCTAGCCCCACCTGGTGGACCCCCGGGACCCTTTCGGTGGTCCTGGTACAATACCGGTGACCCCTGAAACTTTCCCGATGGCCGAAACAACACTTCCTATATATAATTCTTCACCTCCGGACCATTCCGGAACTCCTCTTGATCCTAGGATCTCATCCGGGACTCCGAACAACTTTTGGGTTACTGCATATTCATATCTCTACAACCCTAGCATCACCGAACCTTAAGTGTGTAGACCCTATGGGTTTGGGAGACATGCAAACATGACCGAGACGCCTCTCCGGTCAATAACCAACAGCGAGATCTGGATACCCATGTTGGTTCCCACATGCTCCTCGATGATCTCATCGGATGAACCACGATGTCGAGGATTCAATCAATCCCGTATTCAATTCCCTTTGTCAATCGGTATGTTACTTGCCCGAGACTCGATCGTTTGTATCCCAATACCTTGTTCAGTCTCATTACCGGCAAGTCACTTTACTCGTACCGTAATGCATGATCCCGTGACCAGACACTTGGTCACATTGAGCTCATTATGATGATGCATTACCGAGTGGGCCCAGAGATACCTCTCCGTCATACGGAGTGACAAATCCCAATCTCAATTCGTGCCAACCCAATAGACACTTTCGGAGATACCCGTAGTGCACCTTTATAGTCACCCGGTTATGTTGTGACGTTTGGCACACCCAAAGCACTCCTACGGGATCCGGGAGTTGCACAATCTCATGGTCTAAGGAAATGATACTTGACACTTGGAAAAGCTCTAGCTAAACGAACTACACGATCTTCGAGCTATGCTTATGATTGGGTCTTGTCCATCACATCATTCTCCTAATGATGTGATCCCGTTATCAATGACATCCAATGCCCATAGTCAGGAAACCATGACTATCTGTTGATCAATGAGGTAGTCAACTAGAGGCTTACTAGGGACATGTTGTGGTCTATGTATTCACACGTGTATTACTATTTCCGGATAATACAGTTATAGCATGAATAATGGACAATTATAATGAACAAAGAAATATAATAATAACCATTTATTATTGCCTCTAGGGCATATTTCCAATAGGGGGAGGAGCCGTCAGCCGCAGCACGGACGGGGGAGGGGCCACACTAGCCGCAAAAGGGGCCGGAGGCAGGAGGAAGGCCGCGCGGGCCTCCGCGAGCCTCCCATCAAGAATCTCGCTGTCGGTGTCAAAACCGGCGGATCTCGGGTAGGGGGTCCTGAACTGTGCGTCTAGGAGGATGGTAACAGGAGACAAGGGACACGATGTTTTACCCAGGTTCGGGCCCTCTTGATGGAGGTAAAACCCTACGTCCTGCTTGATTAATATTGATGATATGGGTAGTACAAGAGTGGATCTACCATGAGATCAAGGAGGCTAAACCCTAAAGCTAGCCTATGGTATGATTGTTGTAATGTATGTTGTGTCCTACGGACTAAAGCCCTCCGGTTTATATAGACACGGAGGAGGCTGGGAATTACAGAGTCGGTTACAATGGTAGGAGATCTACATATCCGATCGCCTAGCTTGCCTTCCACGCCAAGGAAAGTCCCATCCGGACACGGACGGAGTCTTCAATCTTGTATCTTCGTAGTCTTGGAGTCCCGCGACGATGATAGTCCGCTGTCCGGACACCCCTAGTCCAGACTCCTCGGTAGCCCCTAAACCAGGCTTCAATGGCGATAAGTCCGCGCAAGCATAATGTTCGGCATTGCAAGGTGGGTTCCTCCTTTGAATAATCCAGAGAAGATCATGAACACAAGGATAGTGTCCGGCTCTGCAAAATAAATTCCACATTCTACTGTAGAGAGAATAAAATGCACACAAGTTCAATCTGCTGACATATTTTGCGGCATGACGTCACACCACTACCAAGCCTTTACTTGAATCGTTTTTTATTATACCACCTCAGCACGTTTAGCGAAGCGGTTTCCTTGGCATGTCTTGTCGAAGCAGAGATCGTGTTCCCCTTATTCCGGGATTCTCATCAATTCGAGCGTGGGTAACCCAACCGTGCCCGTCGCCTCCTCTATCGAAGGTGAATCCCAAACGGTTACGGAGACGACTCTTGGTATTTTCCCCCTTTATAAGGGGACCAAGGCTCGTTTCTTTTCTTCAATCTTCCATCGAATCTTCTCCTTGCTTTAAGTTCCAACACCTAGAGCCCCAGATTCGAGCGCTTCGGATCTTCAACAATGTCCGGCTTCGACCTTCAGGGTCGGTGGATGCCCTCCTCCGTCATGGAGGAGGACGTGCTAAAGCTGCATGAGGCCAAGTACCTGTCCTACAAGATTTCGCACAGGTTGCCCGCCCAAGGGCAGGCCGTACCCACTCCCGAGCCCGTCGAGTACGTCGTCTTCGTATCCCACCTCCGTCGGGGTTTAGGCTTCTCGAAGGACCCCTTTGTGAGAGGGCTCATGTTCTACTACGGGCTGGATTTTCACGACTTGGCTCCGGAGTCCATCCTCCATATTTCCGCATTCATTATTGTCTCATGAAGCCTTCCTCCGCGTCACCCCCCACTTCGGCCTGTGGCTGAAGACCTTCAATGTGGGCCAAGATGATCGGGGCGTCAGCGGAGCGGCGGGCGGCCATAAGCAGGAGGGACGATGCCCCGTGGCCCGAGGGCTCCTTCCAAGAGGAGCTCGGCTTGTGGCAGCAGGAGTGGTTCTATATCACCGCTCCGAAGGGTAGCAAGCAAAAGCCGCCGCCTTCATTCCGCCCGGGACCTCCACGCCGATTGATGTCATGGGTCAACCAAGGGCTCAATTGGGGGCCGTCTGAAGACGTGCCTTTATTGCAGGGCTGGATTCGAGACCTCCAAGCGAGGGAGATCAATCTGGTTGTGGTGATGCAAGTCATGCTAATCAGGCGTCTTCTGCCCTGCAAACGCCGTCCTCTCCAGTTATGGGAGTTTAATCCGGAGGGACCATGAACTCTCCAACACTTCATGGGAATGACGCCCGTGGAGATGTACAAGTTGTTCTTCGGACCGCAGGCGGCATGTCCGGAATTGACCGAGGACACAGGCCTAAGCTGCAATCGCCCGGATACACAGGTAAGTAGCTCAGAGTCCGGACGTTCTGTTTGTTTGCTTTTCTGAAATTCGCCTTCTAACCCATTATTCTTCATCGAGTGGGTAGAGCGATCGGCCGATAAGGTGTCCGCCCCCCCAGAGACCGCACGGAGCCCGTCTTTGGTCGAATGTTGGAGGTCGCGCCAGTAGAAGAGGCGATAGGGAAAATAGAAGAGCTATCACCTCGCCCAAGGGGCGCTCAAGATGGGGATCGAAAATCCCTCCTTCGGGGAGAAGAGGACCGCCTCCAAGACCCGAGGCCAAAGCCCCTAAGCGGGGAAGAAATCTTTCTGGAGGGTCCTGCATCCGGGAGAGCCCGAACGCATAATCGTCTCTAAAGGATCAGCCTCCAATGAGCCGTGAGTAGGAAAAGGGGTTCATTAATAAGAAAATACCCTATTTGTGCTTCGTGGATAACGAAATTTTACCTTCAGATTCGGACCACGGCCTTCTCGGATGTGTTCGTCTTGAGAGGATCTTCGTCCGGAGATGATGGAGAGCGAACGCCTCCGTCTGCTGCGCCCGTCGGACGAGGCGACGAGCTCAAGTATCATCACGGAGGGTATCGAGTCGGTGGGGCGGAGAGTGCGGCGCCAACTAGTGTCCGCCGGGAGCTGAAGTATCTCGCTGAGAGGCGTCCATCTCAGAAGATCACCGTGCTTTGATGAGTATGGTGATTGGAAGGATTTCGTCCGCCGAAAGCGGATTGCATAGTGCCGTCAGGAGTTTGCTGGCGGGATTTGAGGTACGCAAGAACGACACACCTTTTTGACAGTTTGGCACATAGAAGTGCGCCCTGTATAGATAGTAGCCCCTGAGACTCGGTAGGTTGTCGAAAGCGACAGCGTGCTGAGGATCAAAATCGCAGGTAATGAATGTCGCCATTCCTATGCAGGTGGCGGATAGTCCGGGGGCTAGCCGGACTAGTGGAGTTGTCGAGTTAATGCGGCAACTCGATGTGGCGGATGCGGACATCGCGCTTGTCAACCGGCGACTCGACGAGTCGCAAGGTAAATGAATTCTCCGCAGTCACTTATTTAAGGGAGTCAAAGCCCGCTTCTGACAATATATATCTTTGTGATCTGACGGTGCTGCTTCGTGGAGAGCCTTGGGCGAGCTTGCTCAAGCTAAGGAGCAAGCCGAAGGAGTGATCGCTGCCTTGAGGGCGGCCGAGGAGTTGAAAGTCAAAAGGCTGCACACTACCTAGCGAGGGAAAAGATGGCGAATTGGCCGTGAAATTGAAGGATCTTTGCCGAGCGCAATGAGGCTCTTGAAAAGGAGCGCCTATCGGAGCGGGAAGACTGGGAAGGCCACCGCCGAGGCCAAGGATGCCTGATTCGCAATGTGGGCTATGAAGGAGGAGCTGCGCCGGTAGGAGATATTGTGGCTGGCGGGCCTTTTCGCTGCATCGCCCGGTTACGGATCCAAAGTATGCCCAACTTGGCCATTTGTGGGGTCCGGAGGATCCATATATGGACTTAGCGGCAAGTGCGGTGATCTTGGTTGTGCACTTCCGGAGCCGAAGGATCACAAGACGGAAGAGCTATTTTGGTCTCAATTCCATAGTCCGGATCGTTCACTTCCGTTGACCGATCGGTTGGCGAATGGGCTGAGCTGAACAGTTGTCCGGACTTGCCATGATCGATATCGTGGCTCATGTCCGCCGAGAGGCCCAAGGCGACGAGCTATTTCAGCTTATTGCAGCAATTTCTTGGAGCGGTGCCGCATATCAAGGAGATGAAGCGGTCGGCCTGCATAGAAGGTGCGCGGATGGCCCTTGCCCGTGTGAAGACACATTGGGCGAGATGGATGCCACCACTATTGCAGCCCGTGGTTTGAGACGAAAGCCGGTTACCCGCCGAGCACTATTTTGGGAAGTTATGCGTGGCGCTCGTGTAATAGAGTCGCGATGCTCGAAAAATGTCATGTTCAAATGAAGCGCTTTATCTTGTAAAACAATAATTATGTTGTAACCGCTTTTTATACTTGTGCGTTCCAAGTATTAAAATATCTCCTATGCGGCCGTTTATGTATACGTTTGTATAACCTGAAAGATTGCAGTCTTCGGCTTCAGCCCCCACGCACAAGGTGCGGGGGTGTTCGCAAAAAATAGCGTGTTTTCACACTTAATCCGACGTCTCGGTCCTGTTAAGGAGGTGGTAGCATAGCAAACGAGGCAATCCGGACTATGATGCTTTATCACTTTCACTTACCCATTGGAGTTCGAGGGTGGGGCTACGATATAGCCCCTTGGGGCACCGCGCTTCTCCGAATTCGGGGCGCGTGTGTGCCTGACCGGGAAACGGTCCTTCATCAAAGCGGGGAATTCTAAACATTCCGGTAGTCGATCGAGTGGTTAACTAGTCTCTCATTGTATCATCATGATCGGTTTTCGACTTTTCTCTCGAGGTGCTCGCCCAAATTAGCGGGGCACAATCGCGATAGTTCTCCGGTGCAGCGTTAGCCGATGATCTGAGCGTAAGGCAGCAAAACACAGGAGCCGGGCAAACCCAACATTTGACCAAAGACATGATTCAGAGCTGATTTATATAAGGCCTAACTCAAGACGTCGAACACTCCCTAAGGTGTTCGGTCTTTATAATAATGGGCAGAACAATGCCCTAAGCCCCTAGTGTCCAGGTACGGGCATGGTCCTCTCGACGCGCCGATGCTAAAAGCGTCGAGCTGCGCTTTGGTTATAATGAGAAACCAAGGGATTATAACAACAAGAGACAAGAAAAAGGTTTACGCAGGTCTTAATCGAAAAGAATCCTCGCGACGGGTCCCTACTGCACGTCTGCGCCTGTGTCTCTGTTGTGCCGTTATCCTGGACGGGTGTGCACGTTGTTCATCTGTAAAAATAGAGGAACTTGGTTTGAAAGGAACTCGTGCGAAAAATATATATGAAAGAAGAAATATAAATAAGTAAAGCGGAGTCTGTATGAGCTCGTTGTTGCTTGTGCGCGCAGCCCCTTGTGAAGGGATGTGCGCCTAGGGAGCCCCTAGCTTATTTATGCGGACTCGTCGACCGTGTCCGGGTCTTTAAATGACCAAGATGAAATGATGCCACGTGGACCGGGCATCTTAAGTGTAAGAGACGATAATGTGGTATGGCGTTGAAGCGGACAAAAGCTTCTCGTCCCAAGAGTGCTTGATAGCTACTTTTAAATGGGACGATATGAAAGATTAGTTTTTCGTCAAAAGTTGTTCGGTGATCGAACACAACTTCTAGTAATAAGGAGCTGTGCACTTGGCGTAAGGGCCTAGCGTCACTCCTTTAAGCGAAGTGCGGCTGTGTCGAATTTTAGTAAGGTCTATCCCCAACTTGCGGATTGTGTTTGGATACAGCGGGTTTAAGTCATCGCCTCCGTCCATCGGGACTTGTGTAAATTGCAGTCCGTCGATTATAGGATCCAATATCAGGGCAGTCCATCCTGCATTTCGAACGCTTCTGGAATAATCCAGGTGGTCGGAAGTGATTGGTTTTGATGTCCAATCTCTATGTTCCGCTGGGTTGGACCGTGCGAGACCCATTTCAACGGGTGCCGCACTGTTTTTCCGTATTATCACATGAAGTGAATTTACTGCTTTGACCTCTTGTGGGAGATTCTTTTGTTTTCCGGTGCTCTGCTGGTGGGGTTTATCATCTTCGCTTGATGCGTCGAGCCCCTTGTGTTCGGCGTTTAGTCGGCCGGACTGTTTGAAAACCCAACAATCTCGGTGGGTGTGCTTTGCAGGCCTTCCGGGGGTACTGTGGATTTGACATATCCGACCCAAAATCTTGTTTAAGTTGGATAGCTCATCACTGTTATCCTTAAGAGGCGGTGTTTTGTTGTTTGGCCGCGAGCTTTTGAATCCGGCGTTGACTGTCGTGCTCTTTGGGCTTTTCTCTTTATTCCGGCGCTGCTCTTTTCTGCGCCGTGATTTTCCGTTTCCATCTCTGATCTCGGATGTACTTGGGTCGCTGGTGCTGCGTCTTGCTAGCCAGCTATCCTCTCCCGCACAAAAGCGGGTCATGAGGCTTGTTAGCGCGGACATTGTCCTCGGCTTCTCTTGGCCGAGGTGTCTGGCGAGCCATTCGTCTCGGACGTTGTGTTTAAAAGCTGCTAAGGCTTCGGCGTCCGGACAGTTGACTATTTGGTTCTTTTTGGTGAGGAACCTGTTCCAGAATTTGCGCGCTGACTCTCCGGGCTGTTGAGTTATATGACTTAGATCATCTGCATCCGGAGGGCGGACATAAGTTCCTTGAAAGTTTGCTCTAAACGCATCCTCGAGCTCTTCCCAACTTCCAACAGTGTTTTCTGGGAGGCTTTTGAGCCAATGACGGGCTAGCCCTTTGAGCTTGAGGGGTAAGTATTTTATGGCGTGGAGATCATCTCCTCTAGCCATGGGTATGTGTAGTATGTAATCCTCTATTCAGACTCGTGGTGCATTGTTCCGTCATGAGCCTCTATGTTTATGGGTTTAAACCCTGTTGGGAATTCGTGATCCAGCACCTCGTTGGTGAAACATAGTGGGTGTGCGGCGCCACTGTATTTTGGTGTACCGCTGTCTTCGGACACTTGGCGTGTTGCATTGCTTCCTGGGGCCCTCTTCTTTGGCCCGTAAATGGACCTGGCTGGGCCATCTGTCCTTCCAGGGTCATTAGTCGGTTTATATGCGGCGCCGCTTTCAGATTTTGGCCTATCATCTGGCCGTCTATCCAACCAGGCAGCCTCTTTGTTTTTTGATTGTGGAGGCTCTATGGCCTCCTCATCAAATTCTGGCAGTAGCTTGCGCTTCGGGTAGCTCTTTGATTGATGGGCATTGCCGTATTTGTCTGCGGTTTTGAGCACTTTGCTCCACCTCATTCTGAGTGTATCTTCCGCTGTTTTGAGCTTCCGTTTTACTTTCTTCAAGCTTCTTGCGGTGGCGACGAGTCTTTTCCGAGGGTTTTTATTCTCCGGCGGTGTGTCCGGCGTGAGGTCGTCTGGACTATTGTTTTCGCCGGGCCTGGACTAATTATCTGACTCGTCCTGTTCGGACGGTTGCTTTTCTGCGTGTTCGTCGTCCATTGGTTTGCCCTGCTGTATTGCTGGGTCATTAAGAGCGCTATTGTTGTCGAGGCGGGACTTAGGGCGGCGTCTGCGTCGCCGTTTTGGTTGTTTGTCGGCGGGATTATGTTCTGCCGTGCCCCGTTGGTCCTCGTTGTCGCTTCCTTTTGGGGTATCCACCATGTATACGTCGTATGACGAGGTGGTCTTCACGTGCCCTATAGGCGCTGGTTCTTGTTCGTCTCTGGCATCGTCGTCTATGCCGTCGATGTCTTCGGAGTCATAGTTTAGCATGCCGGTTAGATCGTCGACAGTGGCTACAAAGTGGGTGGTGGGTGGGTTTTGAATTTCTTCGTCGCCCGAATCCCAACCGTCCTGGCCGTAGTCCAGCCAGGTCTCTCCGGATAGCGAGAGGTGTTTTAATGAATTCAGGATATCGCCAAAGGGCGAGTGTTGGAAGATGTCCACGGTGGTGAATTCCATAACCGGCGCCCAATCAGATTCGATTGGCAGGGGCGTGGGAGGTCCGGAGTCCGGCACCTCGAAGTCACGAGCTTTGTGGGGGACAAGGTTAGTGTTCGGCTCCATCGCCGTAGAAGTTGCAGCACCCGAGGCGGTGTCCAACCACCGGTCCTCGATCTGGGCGATCGGCTCCGGACTAAAGGCCGGAGCGGATTCTTGTGCGGCCACCAAGGCACTGTTCGGCAGCAGAGCTAGATCATGCCCATCGTAACAGTGCGGCGCGCTTGGCTGTGGCTCGAGCCCGTCGAAGATCAAGTCCCCGCGGATGTCGGCCGTGAAGTTTAGGCTTCGAATCGACACGATGGCGGGCGTAGCTTCGATCTGCTCCGGATGGCCAAGTGAATTAGCCCGCGAAGCGGCCGCCGAATCGAAGATCTGTCCGGGAGAAAAGTCTCACCCTAGACAGCGTTATTGATTGAAGATGCCATCGAGCCTATCGGTGGCGCATACGGAGGAACTCTCGGTGAAAGCACCAATGTCGGTGTCAAAACCGCAGATCTCGGGTAGGGGGTCTGAGCGTGCGTCTAGGCGGATGGTAACAGGAGACAAGGGACACGATGTTTTACCTGGGTTCGGGCCCTCTTGATGGAGGTAAAACCCTACGTCCTGCTTGATTAATATTGATGATATGGGTAGTACAAGAGTGGATCTACCACGAGATCCAGGAGGCTAAACCCTAAAGCTAGCCTATGGTATGATTGTTGTAATGTATGTTGTGTCCTACGGACTAATGCCCTCCGGTTTATATAGACACCGGAGGAGGCTAGGGTTACATAGAGTCGGTTACAATGGTAGGAGATCTACATATCCGTATCGCCTAGCTTGCCTTCCACGCCAAGGAAAGTCCCATCCGGACACGGGACAGAGTCTTCAATCTTGTATCTTCGTAGTCTTGGAGTCCGGCGGACGATGATAGTCCGGCTGTCCGGCCACCCCCTAGTCCAGGACTCCCTCACTCGCGATCCATAATAGCCGCGATCTGGGCTAAAGGGGGGCCAGCTTCCCCTCTAAAAATGATCGCGGAGTCAGAGGCCACCTTAGCAAGGTTGCCTAGAGGAATGGACTCAAGCGCAGAGAAGGAACAAGACGAAGCAGAGGGGGGCACAAAGGGCGTACCTGGCTCCAGGTTACGAGCAGCAGTGCGGAGCTCTGCCCGCTCGGGGATGGGCAGAGCCGGGCTGCCCTCGGGGTGAGCAGCATCTAGTCGCGCACTCCGACGGGATGCAATCACCGGGGAGGAGGTCGACCGGCCGTGGCGAGAGTAGGCGGAAGACCGGGGGGGGGGGGCTGGGCAGCCATGGGGGTGGATACCCTAGCCTCCCCTTCCACGGCCAGGGTCGCTGCTGGAGAGGCCAGAGGAGCGGGGCCGGAGCAGCCGAGGAGGGGCGGAGCTGGAGACGAAGACGCAGAAGGAGGGAGCATCGGCGCAGTGGGGACCGCAGAGCCCACGGGAGAGGCAGCCCGCGAGGGCGGTGAGGGCGGCGGCGCCTCAGGCGGGCTGGGGGAAGCAACGTCGTGGGTGGGGGGGCGAAGCCGGTGGGAGGGGGTCCGCCACAGGAAGAGAAACCCCCACCGATGGCGCCACCAAAGCAGCCGGGAGCAGTCCATGGGACAGATCCGCTGAGTCCCGCGTGATGGGGGAAGGCGAGGAGGGAGAGCGCGGTGAAGAGGCCGGGCAGACGACCATGCCCACACTGGAGATGTTGCTCCCCTCGGATGGCGATGCCGCAGTGTCCGAGGGCCCGCCAAGGAGCAGGCTGGGCGCGGCCTGGCGGCCCTTGCCCCCCGCGGCAGGAGGAGGGGGCGAAGGTGTAACACCCCGGATTCGTTGCGCCAGGTGTCCGCCAGTCATTCGCCGTAGTTACCTTGTCATTTGCTTGCGTGTTGCATTTTATCATGTCATCATGTGCATTTCATTTTGCATACATGTTCATCTCATGCATTCGAGCATTTTCCCCGTTGTCCGTTTTGCAATCCGACACTCCTATGTCCTCCGGCATTCCCCTTTTTGTCTCCTGTTGTGAGCGGGTGTTAAACTTTATCGGAATGGCCCGAGGTTTGCCAAGCGGCCTTGGTATAGCACCGGTAGACCGCCTGTCAAGTTTCGTGCCATTTGGTGGTCGTTTGATACTTCAACGGTTAACCGGGGAACCGTAAAAGCCCTCTTTATGTTGCAGCCCAACACCCCTTCAAAGTGGCCCAAAACCCATCCAAACCCCCTCCATGCTCTCGGTCGTTCGATCACGATCGTGTGGGCAAAAACCGTGCTCAATTTGGAGCCTCCTAGCTCCCTCTACCTATAAGTATGTGCTCCCCTCCCAAAAATCGCGGTACAAACCCTAGTCTCCCTCCTCATCGCGCCACCGGACATTTCGTCCCCGCGTCGGACATTGTCCAGCCATCGCCGCCACCTCACTCCAACGAATCACGTCGTGCCACGTCGCCCCGCCGCCGCTCCCCTCCACTCAGCGCGCGCCACGTCACCCACGCGCCGCCCCACTTCGCCGCCGCCGCCCGGGGTCCAGATCCGCCCGCCCATGGCGAACCGGGCGCGCCGGCCCGTCTCTGCCGCCTCGTCGCAGATGCCGCCCGCCGCGTCCTGCGCTGTCGTCGCCCGGCGGCTCAGCTCCTCTGTCGGCAACCAGGCCCGTGCCCCGCCGCCTCGCCCGCCATGCGCCTCCCGCCTCGACCTCCGTCGCCCGCCTCGAGTACGCCGACCCGTCGCCGCCGCCGCCACCATGCCTCGCCTCGCCTCGCCCGGCCCTGCGCCCGCCGGCGCCGATCACCAGACCGCCGCCTCGCCTCGCCGCCTCCGCGCCTGCTCCCGCCGGTGACCCCGGGACCTCGCGCCTCGTCTCCAGCAACCTCGCCTCCCCCGCGCCCCTCCAACTCCAGTCGCCGCCCTCGCCGGAGCTCTTGCCGGAGCCACCGGATCCGTCGCCCCAGATCGGGATGAGATCCACCAGGAAGCCATCCAAACATCGTTCCCCGTCCCGCTTCTCTCCGTCCCGGAACCCCGAGATCCAGTTTCTGCGAGGGTAAAAATCCACCAAGTCCCCAGATCTGTAACATTTTCATGCCCTGTTGATCATGTCATAACTTGCTACATACTGCTCCTGTTCGTGCGTGTAATATGTCAAATTGTTCGTCTCGATGAGTACTTAATTTCATTCCATTGCGTCATGTTCATTTGAGTCCATCTTGATGCCTGTATCATCGTTGCAAGAGTGCTAGTTGATGTTAATCTGCTGAAACTATTATAACTTGATGATTTGTCATTTTTGTTGCATTTGATGTGTGCATCTTATGAGCTTGAGCCCCACATGTGTTTTGAACTATGTCATGCCATCTTCACAGTGGTGCCATCCATGTATTCTTGTGAATCTTGTACTGAGTCCATCGAGCTCGTGAAGTAGGGTACTTGCTGTTGCTGTTTTTCTAGACATATTCTGTTATATTATGATGCTATGTAAACCTGCTGCTACAAGTCATTCTATACTTAATCTGGGGATGTTCACTAAGGATGTTTTGTTACACATGTCATGCTCTATCCATCCATGCCCTTGGTTGCATTTATATCCTTCTGTAACATGTTTTTATCTTGCTCCAAACTTGCTAAATAATGTTGTCGTCAGCCTGTTAACATTAAGTTTTGCCATGTGTGTTGCTAGTGATCCATGCACCCTATGAACTTGTTCTTGCCATGAGTAGATTCATGTAGTCTTGTCTTGCATCATCTTTGAGTGTGCATCATGTCATGTATATGTGTGGTGTGTTTACTATGTTGTGTGCTTCTTCTCGATAGTTCCCGTTTCATTGCGATCGTGAGGATTCGTTCGTCTACGCTTGGTTCGTCTTCGTGGCTTCATCTTCTTCATGGACTCGGTCTTCTTCCTAGCGGGATTTCAGGCAAGATTACCGCTACCCTGGATCTCACTACTATCATTGCTATGCTAGTTGCTCGTTCTATCGCTATGCTGCGTTACCTATCACTTGTTCTTCAAGCCTCCCAAATTGCCATGTACCTCTAACCTTTGACACCCTTCCTAGCAAACCGTTGTTTGGCTATGTTACCAATTTGCTTAGCCCCTCTTATAGCGTTGTTAGTTGCAGGTGAAGTTGAAGATTGCCCCATGGTGGACAGGATTTTGTTGGGATATCACAATATCTCTTATATTAATTAATGCATCTATATACTTGGTAAAGGGTGGAAGGCCCGGCCTTATGCCTGGTGTTTTGTTCCACTCTTGCCGCCCTAGTTTCCGTCATACCGGTGTTATGTTCCCGGATTTTGCGTTCCTTACGCGGTCGGGTGATTTATGGGACCCCCTTGACAGTTTGCTTTGAATAAAACTCCTCCAGCAAGGCCCAACCTTGGTTTTACCATTTGCCTACCACCTAGACTTTTCCCTTGGGAGTAATTAACCCAAGGGTCATCTTTATTTTAGCCCCCCGGGCCAGTGCTTCTCTAAGTGCTGGTCCGAACTAGAGCCCTTTGCGCGCCTCTGGAAACTTGAGGTCTGGTTTTAGTTGTACGGATTGCTCATCGGTGTTGCCCGAGAACGAGATATGTGCAGCTCCTATCGAGATTGTTGGCGATCGGGCGGCTTTTGCTGGTCTTGTTTTACCATTGTCGAAATGTCTTGTAAACCGATTCCGAGACTGATCGGGTCTTCTGGGAGAAGGTATATCCTTCGTTGTTCGCGAGAGCTTATCATGGGCTAAGTTGGGACACCCCTGCAGGGTATAAACTTTCGAGAGCCGTGCCCGCGGTTATGTGGCAGATGGGAATTTGTTAATGTCCGGTTGTAGATAACTTGACACTTGACTTAACTAAAACGCATCAACCGCGTGTGTAGCCGTGATGGTCTCTTCTCGGCGGAGTCCGGGAGGTGAACACGGTTTTGGGTTATGTTTGACGTAAGTAGGAGTTCAGGATCACCTCTTGATCATTGCTAGCTTCACGACCGTTCCTTTGCTTCTCTTCTCGCTCTTATTTGCGTATGTTAGCCACCATATCATGCTTAGTCGCTGCTGCAACCTCACCACTTTACCCCTTCCTTTCCCATTAAGCTTTGCTAGTCTTGATACCCATGGTAATGGGATTGCTGAGTCCTCGTGGCTCACAGATTACTACAACAACAATTGCAGGTACAGGTATTGCGATGATCTTGACGCGAGAGCGATGTTTGCTTGTCTTGGAGTTCTTCTTCGGCTTCTTCTTCAATCAAGGGATAGGTTCCAGGTCGGCAGCCTGGGCTAGCAGGGTGGATGTCGTTTGAGTTTCTGTTTGTGTTTCATCCGTAGTCGGATGATACTCTTGTGTAATATGATGTTGTATTTGTGTGGCATTGTATGCCTTTTGTATGTATCCCCATCTATTATGTAATGTTGATGTAATGATATCCACCTTGCAAAAGTGTCTTCAAGATGCGCTTCTATCCTTGGTGGGACCTTCGAGTTCCTTTAGGATAGGGTCGCATCTTGGGCGTGACAAGTTGGTATCAGAGCCTCGACCGACCCTAGGAGCCCCCTTGATTGATCGTGTAGTTTGGCCGTTGTCGAGTCTAGAAGAAAACTGTTTTCTGAGTCTAGTTATATCGTAGAGTAGGAATTCTTTTTACTCCTCAGCCCCCTTCGTCGCTCTGGTGAGAAATCTTGACGTAGGTGTTTTAAATTACTTCTCTTTCCTTTCAAATTTTGACCGGGGGGGAGGCGGGGGGGGGGGGGGAGGCGAGGAGGCGGAAGAAATCCGGACGGGCGGGGAGGGGAGGAGGCCGAAGCCGGAGCCGATGGAGGAGCGACGTGAGGAGGCTGAGGGCGCGACGAGATGGCGGCGCAGGGGGGAGGATGGTGCGGGAGGCCGCAGGGCAGCCACACAAAAGAGCGGCCCGAGCTGGGCTTAGGGCAGACAATCGGTCCAACCGGCCTGGGCCGGTCCAACGGGGAGGGGAGGGGTGCAGGACTGGCCACACCTAGGCCCAGCGGCCGAAATGGGCCGGGGCCCAGCAGCCCGGCCGCTCCCACAGCCCGGTCCAAGCGACAGGGAGGACCGGGATCGCGAAGGGGATCCCTTCCAGGGACGGCCGCCGCCGCCGCCGGGCCAGCACGAGCAGCCAGGGGTAGAGCGACCCGCCGGACCGCGCGGAACTGGATGCCCAAGGACCCAAAATGCGCGATGAAAGGGCGGAAGGGGGAGGAGCGGAGGACCGGATCGGGAGAAAGACGACGAGGAGAGGGGGAGGCTGGCGGCGCCCGGTCGGAGCGCCACCCACGCCCAGATCGCCGCTGGCCGGCGAAGCAGCCTACCAGCCAAGACCGCCTTTAAGCCTCTCCGCCGAGCCGCACGAGGGGTCGGCGGCGACAGCCACCGGCAGCAGAACCCCTCATGCGGGGCTGAGCTGCCAGCCAGGCGCGGGCGTGAGGCGCGACGGCCGCAGGGCGGGCGGGCGCGCGGCAAGCGGGGAACGGAGAGTCGTCGGCGCAATCCGCCTAGCGAACCGATCTTGGGACGGAGGCAGCCGAGCGACCGGCAAGGCGGGCGCGGCAGGGCCGCACCGGAGGAGGCGGCAGGGGCGGGGGAGGGGAGCACCACCGGCGGCGGGGCGGCGGGAGCGCCAGAATCGCCAGAGCGGGCGGCAGCCATCTCCTCAACCTAGAGGTGTGCCTAGCCATACCTACGCTATATCATCTCACTTGGATCTAATAAAACAGGAACTTTGAAGTGATTGTTTACCGCATATTTTGAGGATATATCATGTCTTTCTACTATGGTAATGACCTTGAGAGTTGGCACTATTCAAGTATGAATCTTGGACCTTGTGTACAAGCATTGAGACACCATTTTACTTGCTTTTACTACTGTTTACCTTGTTGTCCATATTGATTCCAGAAGTACAAAAATATTATTGTCATCCAAATTATCAATATGTTTGCCGAACTGATGCACTTATAAAATTAAGAATGTATTAGGTGTGTTGTAGACACAAATGATTACTTGTATCTTGATTGTAGAGTGCTTGATAGAGCATATTACGCCTCTCCGGATTGATAAACCTTAGTCAATGCACTTCAGAAAAATTGTTGTTGTCCTACAATCCTCTGCGCTTGAAGACCCCACGAAGTCTACAAGAATATAAGTGCGTAATAGACATCAGGTAACGCCTTGATCTAGGCAGGCAACCATGCTACTACGCCTGAGTAGACCGACAAAACTTGCTTGTAAAGCCCAAGAAAGAGAGGTTTTTGAAGAAGACAACGTTGTTTGCGCAATGCTCATGCATCGTCATGGACCTGCGAAGACAAAAACAAAATCCAAAGCTCCTCAACAACACTAGAGCAAAGCACCACCAAGACAGAGTTGGAGCCAGAGGACCTCTATTT
Source organism: Aegilops speltoides (assembly GCA_021437245.1). Lineage (NCBI taxonomy): Eukaryota > Viridiplantae > Streptophyta > Magnoliopsida > Poales > Poaceae > Aegilops > Aegilops speltoides. The sequence goes on from CM038144.1 coordinate 396,274,870, forward strand.
GAGACAACATCGCCAACAACATTGGAGCAAGAGCAATGTTGCAACGACACCAAAACCTAATCAAAGAAATCTTCCTACACGCTAGATGAGAGTCGATAATCCCATCCCTTTGTCTCACATGTCACCGGGGCGGGAAAGAGGGACGCGGTAATTGCTAGTTTCGTTTCGGCAAAATTTTCCACCTTTCCCCTTCATATAGTGACACCGAGGGTCCCTTTTTTTTGGTATTTGTTGTTCACCTTTTTATTTTCAAGTGCTGACAAGTGAAAAATTGGTGATTATTGCTCAACGCTATCATTTCGCCATAAAAGTGCTTCGCTGCCTATATTGCTCTATGCTACCATTTCTGAACCAAACCTTTGGATCGTCACCAGCGCAAAGAAATTAGGGTCCACTATTTTGCGAGAATAATCATTCATGCCGTGTAAGGGGTCTTTTGTAACGAACTCTTCTCTCTTCTTAATTAATGGATGAAGCTAAATTTTTGCCTCCATTTCAAAAAGAATATTTGATGATTTGTTTGAATTTCAGCACTAAGCGCCGAACATCGTGTGGAGGTGCGGGCGCGCTGTTCCACGCCCTGCAAGTCTACGTCTATGGCCTATCACGAAGGAAAGTTTGTAGGTGGAGTATGAGTACTGTGTTGCATTACTCTTTGAGTTTGACTGCTAACCAAAGACGATCCGACGAAGCAGAAAGCGGGATTCGCACGAAATAAGACATTGACGCACGCCCAAGTAATCTTCACCTGAACTGGGCTCGCTCAGAAACTACCTTCAACCTTAACTCTCATAAATACTGTTGGTTGATGTGTTCTTGTCGTTCTAGAGGAGGGCGAAAACCCATAGACAATGTGCAGCGGTTGCATGGGCGTTCTAGGGTTACCAGGTCATTTCTTTGCTTCAGGGAGACACTCAACCAGACTCAGTTTGATCTGGGTTCTATACCATTAAACTAATCAGACCTGGTGCAGGCGGACTTCCCATGCATGCAGGTGGTCAAATGTCAGTTCTCTATCCGTTTGTTTGGTACGCCCTCGCACAATAAAAGAATAGAAGATACCCAATCTTCGATGGGAAGGTAATGTGATCATGTTAACATTGCATGCCAATGGGACGTACGTAGGTCAGAGATTACAAAACTGCACCCACTTGTCCTCCGGCGTCCTCCGGTGATGGCAACTTGTGAGCTGTAATGTAAGTGTGACGTCCTTTGTCAAGACTGCAATAATAATATATGCATGCTTCCTGTGATCTGCATGAATCATGCCCACACCAACCAAAGGCTATGGCCCTCTTTGATTTGCACGATTTTCAAAACGTGGGAATAGGGAAAATACAGGATTTGAGTGGCATGTCCACTTGAATCCTATAGGATTAGGATAGAATGTTTGATGCTACAGGAAAAACAAAGGAATTGAAAAAAGAGGTTGGAGTGGATGCTAGATTTTCAATGAAATGTAGTACACTTGATTCCATAGAAAAAAATCCTATAGGATTCAATCCTGTGAATCAAACGACAAATGTAGGAAAAAATCCTAAGGATTCTAACCCTCCAAAAGTCCCATGAAATTCCTTTGAATCAAAGGAGCCCTATATGTTCGGAAAACAAGATGAAATTGCACACCTTTTTAGTTGTTTGGAGTTTTCTTTACTAATCTTTGTCAACCGAAGTTATAACCTTGAAACTGTGCAATTTTAGCATAACATTACTACAATGACTAGTTCTTACGATAAATGTGGAGTGAGGTGGGGATGAATACAGTTGAATTTTAGTCCAAAAGTAGACAACTTACAATAGACGGTCTCTAGTACATACTCCCCATGTCCCATAATATATTCCCATAATATAAGATTGTTTTGCAAGCTACAGCAGCTGAAGTTTTTTTTAAGGGATACGGCAGCTAAAGTTAGCAATTATAAACGTCAGGATAAGAGCGACCACTCCACAAAATATGGGGATATGAAACGGCTAATGGCACATGCCATGGCACCTCTCGTCACCAGTGGCATGCCCAGTGCTCACTTCACCTGTCCTAGTTGCTGCACCACGCCACCACATCCAGAACCCAAACTCCAGAGCTCATATAAGTAACTCACGCGGTGCCTTGCGAAAATAGATCACGCATACTTCGCAGTTCGCACCCCACACACCTCGCCCTGCTTCGTTCCTCGCAGAAGCTTCTCTGTGCTTCCCTTCCGCGCCTTGGACACAGCAGCAATGAGATCGGTGCTCGGTCTCTCCCATTGGTGTTCCTTGCTGCTTCTCCTCTCGCTGGTGACGGCTCCGCGGGGGCTCGAGGTCGGCGACCTCTTCAGCCAAGGGAAACCACCGGCGGTACGTACCTGGGAGAGCGTGTGGCTTACTAGCAAATCGATATGGATTCGTCGTCTGCGAGTGCTCTTGGAGCTGATCGATTTCATGGTGGTCTTGCAGGGGAAGCAGGACTGTAGCCGGACATGCGAATCCAAGTTTTGCACGGGTAAGCAAGCACTTGCCTCAACTCTGATCAGTCTCAGCAATCTTGCGGTTTTAGCGCGCTCTCTCGCGGCATGCAGTCTGTTTCTATTCCTGAAAAGAAGAGAGCAGGCGAGCCGATCCTAATCAGATTGAACTGCAAGTTCGATTGTTGGATTGAACTTCGTCTTGACTAGCTCTTTTTTAGCCAGACGACAGCATTGCGCGCACAAGTAGATAGAATAGCAGATTTAGTGTTATTTTTCAGTTGAATAATGGCCTGGACCGAAGTAACTGACGCTCGTTTGGCCTTGGTTTCCGGCACGCCACCGGCCTCCCTCCGGAAGTCCCGCCTGTGCTGAGGTACGGGAAGTACTGCGGAATCCTCTACAGCGGCTGCCCCGGCGAGAAGCCCTGCGACGCCCTGGATGCCTGCTGCATGGTCCACGACCACTGCGTCGCCGCCAACAACAGTACGATATCTTCTCCCAGCTCCACACATTTTTCTTCTTCTATCTATCTGAACAGAAAAGATCGGACAGGAGGAAAACACGTGCGATCTCCCTTTTGTTTGCTTCATTTGACGTCTCCACCAAAAGGCCCCACAGACACGGAGCTCTCGGGCTCATGCCAGTTGTTTACGAGATGACACGCCACCTACAGCAAGCAGATCGTATCTCCAGTGGTACCTGCATGATTAGGAATGATTAGATTAACAAGTGCATGGGCAGATGGCTCCTTGATTGGCCCAACACACTCCAGATAAGCCGCATGCAATTCAGCACACGCTCCTCCAAATAAGTACGCATTTCGTATAGAGATAGATAATTTGACGCGTGCGACGCAACCGACACGTACCCCGCTGCGCCACTAGCTCGTCAACGTCGTCCTGTCGCTCCCATTTGGACCGCGGCAGCACCGGTCGTTGATGAGGCGCGCACGCGCACGCATGATTGCAGGGAAAAACACCTCCGTCGCACGCACCCGGCCGCGCGCACTGATCCTGCCACTGTGTCTGAATGATTTGTGGTGCACTCACTCCATGTGTCGTGTGTGCAGATGACTACCTCAACACCAGGTGCAACGAGAACCTGCTGGGCTGCATCGACGGGGTGAACCCGGCGGGGCCGACGTTCCCGGGGAATAAGTGCGGCGTCGGCGAGACGGCGTTCGTCATAAAGGGCGTCATCGAGACGGCCGTGCTCGCAGGGAAGATCCTTCACAAGCGCGACATCGGGCAGTAGCCATCTGGCCTGGCCTGGACCCGGAGCGTACTTTAGTTAGGAAAATAATGTGGTAGGCGTGGCGTGGCGTGCCGTGGTGGTGAGGCAACCGGGCAGTACCGTGCTTTGGACCAGTTTGGTGGTAGTATTGCTGGACTGCAGACTGGTGCGAAATGGCATACATGGGTTGCAACATTGTTTCTCTAGTCCAAAGGACACACTGGAACACCCATTGGATACTGATGGACATAGTCTGATATTCCTGCTGTCCCGTGTCCAGTAGACCAGTACTTCCTTTGTTTCTAGAAGTACTGCTTTGCCAGACCGTTCTTTAGTCATGAGTTAAGCCTCTTTTTTCTTGTTATATGCGCGTTTGTTTTTTAAACGGAGGCAAAAACTTTGTCTCATCCATTAGTTAAGAATGAAGACGGACAAGATTTTGTAGCGAAAAGTAAAAAATTATTACAGCGTGGTCATTACTCTCGCGGTATCAAATGACCTAAAATTTTCGCCCCGACGGCGACCCAAAGCTTAGACTCACCTCTTTATGTTGTTGAGCAGCTTGAACTTGTTGCGGAATATCCTCGTGTCCCTCTCATTTCAAATAGTCCAAGCAACAAGCATCGTTAGGGAGGCCGTTTGCTTTCCTATGCACCGTCGTCATGCTAGACATGTTCGTCCACCACTCCTTGATAGATCGTTCCACCGGGCAAGTGGCAATTTCCATGCTATCCGATAGGAGCCAATCTTTCAACATTTCCCAAAGTCTCAACGTGTAGCACACTTGTAGAAGAGGTGCGCAACGGACTCTTGCTCTCTCTTGCATAACGGGCAAAGCCCACAATTGTCCTAAGCTCGCTTGGACAAGCTGTCAATGATCCAAAGAATTGCAAGCCAAGCAAAGAACTTGATTTTGGGGGGATCCCAAACCCTCGAAACGGTGTTATTCATTCCCGTGCGAACAATGCCCAAGAACTACGCCTTATATGCCGAGGCCGTGGTATATGCACCATTTGTTGTGTGCTTCCAAGTGACAGAATCCTCCAAATCCTCGTGGAGGTGGACGTCTCGGAGCAAGGTCCAAAGTCGGATGAATTGATGGATATGGTCTAAGGTGAAGGTGGCTAATATTTTGACTTCGGAAATCCATGCGCTCTCACGCAAGGCTTCGTGCACCTTCCAATTGTTCCTCATGGAGCACTCAAAGATGAGTGGAGCAATTCTTTAAGTCGCTTTCCAAGTAGCCAAGGGGAGTCCCAAAAGGGTGTAATTCTACCATTGCCAATAGTGATTGAGGTCGAAGCATAGAAGAAGTCCATGTCATCCTCATCACAAGGATTTCCCATCCCCACCTACATTCGTGGCGGAGCATTCCACTCATACCAAGGCCATCATAACCTTAGAGCTCAGATAAATTTGCCAAGATGAAGCACACCGATTGCCTCCATGATCCTTAGGGCGGCACACCGTCTCCAAGTTGACCTTGTATTTTGCGCCAGCCATCTTGTTCTTCCCGGACCAGAGGAATGACAAGGGAGGTCGCGTGGAAGATCACTTGCGAGGTGAGCACCGATTTGACAAGAACGCACCGACCCATCGAGGTGATATTCCCTCCCTCCCAAGGGGCAAGTTTGCCCGCGACCTTATCATGAATGTATATGCAATCGACCCTCTCGAGCTGTCGCAATGAGAGAGAAAGGCCACATGGAAGATCTCGTCCAACTTCAAGTTCCCGCATCTTATAAGGATGACAAAGCTCTTCTATGCATAACCCCATGGCCTGACCAAAGCAAACCAAGATGGTTGCAAGGTTCGAAACATACTCCTTTGAAGGCTTGACAAAAAAATAGTCGCGTCGTCCGCATAGATAGATGTTTGAAAGCAAGTGCCACGCCCCTTGATTTTTCGGATTATCCTGTGGCGAGTGGCCACATTAAGAACTTGTTGGAGAGGATCAATCGCAATGACAAAGAGGAGTGGAGATAGTATGAGTTTTGCTACAATTGATTGCTTTGATATGTATTTCATTTGAGTCGAGCAATGGCTTCTACACCATGTATACAACATCGGCTCTTCGCCCAGTCATGACTGCAAGCTATGAGAGGAGAGATAACTTAAGGTGCAAGCATAGAAACTTGAGTTCAATGGTATTGGTAGCCGTTGATTCCATAGGCGGAGCTGGCTGGTCTTATAGCTTGCTTTCATCGTCGGTGGTTGGGTGACCATATGGAGGCGCCATTCGACGGACTCCAGCACCTTGTGGCATCTTGTAACAACATTCGTGCCTTGGTTGGTTAGGCCACAACCATCTCAAAAGTCAAAACTTACAAAAATTTGCAACACATCGTATGTGACATGGACAATGATAACTTTAAAACAAAAGTAAACTTCAATGGATCATTTTTAAATATGTTATTTTTCTGAAGCAAATATTGTAACAAATAATACTAAAAACATGTGTATGCTCGCCTATACCCAAGAAGAAGAGAAATTCAGAATAGTGGCAAGAAATGCTGTTGGAAATATGCCCTAGAGGCACTAATATTGTATTATTATATTTCTAAATTCATAATTAAGCGTTTATATTTCATGCTATAACTTCTATGATCCTGGAATATGCGATTCATTGGAAAACTCATGTGCATGTGTGAAATGATAAACAGATAAAATAAAGGTTCCTAGTCTCGCCTCTATGACTAGCTCAAGTGTTGTTGGTGATTACGTTTTCTGGATTTTAGAATATCATTAAGTGTAACGATAGTCCTAAAACAACACTGAGATTATGACATCGGAGGAACGATCATATTGAATCGACCCAAACTTGTTTGTTATGAATTGAGATAATATCGTATGTATTCAATTGTAATAACACAAAGTGTTAACGTGTGATTTTTCTCCTTAGAACATGAGAGTATCACGGTCACTTCTTACCGTATGGTGGGCTTTGGGGTTGCTCAAACGTCACTATAACACGGTGATCATAACGACAACTTACAAGTTCATTGGAAAGTTTGACAAGTGGTCGGATAGCTCGAGAGTGGGATTTGCTGCTCGGATGATGGAGAGATATTCTTAGGGCCCTCTCGGTGTGACGGCGTCAATCATCGTCTGGCCAGACACAGGTGACTTTGTCATGGGGATGTTGGAACACAATAACGAGAAAGAAGAACAAAAATAGTAACGAGGATTTCAGTATAGTGAGCATGATGATGACTCAGGAGAATATCGATGCATCCCGGGTTTTGTGAAGTATCGCGGAGCAAAGGGAACATCACATGATAGCCAAAGGTTCACTCGAATATCATTTGTGTGTTCATTGAACGAACGGGTTTGTTCATGTCTATGAGTTACCGAACCTATGGGCTCACAAGCTTAAGGCAATCACGATCTGCTGAGTGTTAGTAGGATGGGAGTCATGAGAATATATTTGTAGAATTATTTCATGAATATTTAGAATAGTTCTGAGATGATCCGGAAGCGTTTCGGGGATCACCGGAAGGGTTTCAGAGAGTATCGGGTAATACCGGGTTTTACTGATATATTATATAGGTGGAAAATGTTTGCGGAGATGTTATATATATATAATGATCTGAAAGTATTTAGAATATTTTATATTTAATTTAAATATCAATGGGCTTAAAAATGCCAAGAGGTGGAGGGCAATTTGGGCCAAAAAGGTCCAAGTGGGAAAGTGCCTCCTTCCCTAAGGAAGGAGGCTGAATTGGGAGAGCGGGAGGAGTCAGAATCCTCCTCCCAGGCTGGCGCACCAAAAGGGCTCTTTCCCACTTTGCTGGCAGCCCTCCCTCTCCCCTCAATCCTATATACACATGCAGGTTTGTGCTCCTTTGATCATATAAGTTTTGGAGCCTCCTCTAGTTCTTCTAGTTCTAGTTGGTCTTAGTTGACTAATTAGAGCTAGGTTAATCCTCTTGTACTCATAATTAGAAGTTCAATATGGTTTTAGTCTCCTTCCTTTAATTCTCCGGCGATGATTAGCTGGATGGTGAAGCGCCGCCGGATCATGAAGGTTGCACGCTTGCAACCAAGTAGAGAGGTCGTGCTTTCGGTCTTCGGTTCAAGGGACTGTTTAGGGGTGGTACGAGGGATCGTTCATCAACGGATTGAGGGACTCCAAGTATGATCTACACTGACACGGTCTTCTTCCGCTGCAACTCGGTGACGGTAACGAATGTGATCCCAACCAGTTATGTATCTTCATATTGATCTTGGGTGATTGTACGCGCCTTTTTTTGTTTTCTACTACATTTCCTAATAGCGGTATCATTAGAGGGTTTTATGAGTAGATGCAGGTTGCAATAGATCACATGTGATTGTGAGGATTGATGCTCTTGCTATGCTTCCCTCGAGTGTTGCTTCGGTTCAATCATCGACGACATGCTGTCGATTCTTGCTACTTGTGAGCTGTGTTGGGATTTCCCCGAAGAGGAGAGGATGATGCAGTACAATAGAGATAAGCATTTCCCCCAGTTAAGAACCAAGGTTCTCAATCCGATAGGATAACCAGGCAAGACCTCATGAACGGCACCAACACACAAAATAACAAATACTTGCACCCAACGCAATACAAGGAGTTGTCAATCTGTTGGCGGTTAATTGCAAGGATCAAATATCGTAGTGATAGATAGATAAACAAAAACGCAAAATAAAATAACGGTAAATAAATTGCAAAAAGGTATTTTTGGATTTTAATATATGATAAAGATAGAACCAGGGGACATACTTTCACTAGAGGCTTCTCTCTTGAACATAGCATACGGTGGGAAAACAAATTACTGTTGGGAAATTGCTAGAAAAGCGCTTAGTTATGACGATATCCAAGGCAATGATCATGTATATAGGCATCACACCCGAGACAACTAGACCGAGTCCTGCGTGCATCTACTACTATTACTCCACACATCGACCACTATCCAGCATGCATCCAGAGGATTAAGTTCATAAAGAACGAAGTAACGCCTTAAGCAAGATAACATGAAGTAGACAAAGTAAATCCAATCAATATGAATAAACCCCATCTTTTTATCCTTAATAGCAAGAAAACAAATACGTGTCTTGTCCCTTTCTGTCATAGGGATATAGAGCACTGCAAGATTGAACCCATTAAAAAGCACCTCTACAATTGCAAGATAAATTAATCCAGTGGGCCAAACCAAACGGACAGATCGGAGAGAATACAAAGCTATAATAATCTTGCACAAAAGAGTTCAGAGAAGACTCAAATAATATTCATAGATAATCTGATCATAAACCCACAATTCACTGGATCCCAACAAACACACCGCAAAAGAAGATTACATCAAGGAGAACATTGTATTGAAGATCAAAGAGAGAGAAGAAGCCGTCTAGCTTCTAGCTATGGACCCGTAGGTCTGTGCTAAACTACTCTCACATCATCGGAAGGACAACAATGTTGATTTAGAGGCTCTCCATGACCGATTCCCCCCGACAGAGTATTGGAAAAGGCCTCTAGATGGGATCTCGCAAGAACAGAAGCTTCCAGTGGTGGAAAAAATATTTTGGGTGGCTCTTTGTTGGTTTACCGATTTTAGAGAATTTATAGAGTTGGAATTAGGTCAAACGGAGGAACGAGGGGCCCATAAGGTACATGGCACGCCTACCCCCCTGGGCGCACCCATGTGCCTTGTGGCCTACTCCATCGCCTTCTGCCCTCCTCCCGAAGCTTCTAGGGCCTCTTATGTCTAGAAAAAATCTTCAAAAAGTTTCATGGCATTTGGACTTTGTTTGGTACTGATTTCCTCGATAACCAAAAACAAGCAAAAAATAGCAACTAACACTTGGCACTAAGTTAATAGGTTAGCCCCAAAAAATGAAATAATATTGCATATAAAACATCCAGATTGATACTATAATAGCATGGAATAATAAAAAATTATAGATACGTTGGAGACGTATCAAGCATCCCCAAGCTTAATTCCTACTCGTCCTCGAGTAGGTAAATGATAAAAACTGAGTTTTTGATGTGGAATGCTACCTAACATGTTCATCATGTAATCTTTCTTTTATGGCATGAATATTTAGATCCAAGTGATTCAAAGCAATAGTCTATGATTTGATATAAAAACATCAATACTTAGGCATACCAACAAACAATCATGCCTTTCAAAATATCAATGCTAAAGAACATTGTCCCTACAAAATCATATAGCCTTGTCATGCTCCATCTTCCCCATGCACTACCCCGGTGTTAGCTAAGCAATTGGTTCATACTTTTCAACGCACTTCAGCTTTTTCAACCCTCACGCAATACATGAGCGTAAGCCATGGATATAGCACTATGGGTGGAATAGAGTATGGTGGTAAAGATTGATATGGAGAAGACAAAAAAGGAGAAAGTCTCACATTGAAAAGGCTAATCAACGGGCTATGGAGATGCCCATCAATTGATGTCAATGTAAGGAATGGGGATTGCCATGCAACAGATGCACTAAGAGTTATAAGTGTATGATTGCTCAAACAAAAGAAAACCAAGTGGGTGTGCATCCAACTTGCTTGCTCATGAAGACCTCGGGCATTTGAGGAAGCCCATCATTGGAATATACAAGCCAAGTTCTATAATGAAAATTTCCCACTAGTTGTATGAAAGTGAAAGCATAGGAAATTCTCTATGAAAAGCATGGTGCTACTTTGAAGCACAAGTGTGGAAAAGGATAGTAACATTGCCCCTTCTCTCTTTTTCTCACTTTTTTTTCCTTTCCCCTTTTTTTTTTGGGCTCTTTTTTGCCTCTTTTTTTATTTTATTTCCTCACTTGGGACAATAATCTAATAATGAAAAATGATGATCTTACTTACAACTAAAAATTACAACTCGATACTAGAACAAAATATGACTCTATATGAATGCCCTGGCGGTGTACCAGGATGTGCAATGATCTAGCATAACATGTATAAAAATGATGAACGGTGGTTGAGCCACAAATACTATGTCAGCTATGTGATCATGCAAAGCAATATGACAATGATGATGTGTGTCATAATAACGAAACGGTGGAAGTTGCATGGCAATATATCTCGGAATGGCTCTGGAAATGCCATAATAGGTAAGTATGGTGGCTATTTTGAGGAAGATATAAGGAGGTTTATGTGTGATAGAGCATATCATATCACGGGGTTTGGATGCACTGACGAAGTTTGCACCACATCTCGAGGTGAGAAAGGGCAATGCACGGTACCGGAGAGGCTAGCAAATAGTGTAAAGGTGAGAGTGCGTATAATCCATGGACTCACATTAGTCATAAAGAACTCACATACTTATCTCAAAAGTTTATTAGCCCTCAAAGCAAAGTACTACTATGCATGCTCCTAGGGGAGGGTGTTGGTAGGAGTTAACCATCGCGTGCCCCCAACCTTCACGCAAAAGGAAGACACTCAATAATAAATCGTGCTCCAACTTCTTAGCATAACGAGAGACCACACATGCATGCTTCGAGAATCACAAAACTTAACACCAATACTTACTACCACAATCATTCACTAGTACCTCCCACATATTACCATATTCATATCGCTAAACTATTGCAAGGAATCAAACTTATCATATTCAGTGATCTACATGATAGTTTTATTATATACATCTTGAATACCTATCATATTAGGACCAATTTCATAACTTGTGAATATTTCCATTACTATTATCAACTCTCAAAATGATATAAGTGAGGCATGAGAGTGCACCTATTTCTTTAAAATATAACCACCGTCGTGCTCTAAAAGATATAAGTGAATTACTAGAGCAACTGCCTAGCTCAAAAGATATAAGTGATGCACAAAGAGTATTCTAACAGATCACGAATAATGTGTGTCCTCTCAAAAAGGTGTGTCCAGCAAAGATGATTGTGGCAAAGTAAAAGGCAAACAAAGCAAAGAATCATATAATACACGATGATCCAAGCAAAACTCATATCATGTGATGAATAAAAATATAGCTCCAAGTAATTTACCATTGGTTGGTAGAAGAAAGAGGTAATGCTATCTGGGGCATCCCAAGCTTAAAGTCTTGGGTGTCGTTGAATATTACCTTGTGGTGCCTTGGGAATCCCCAAGCTTAGGGTCTTGCCACCCCTTATTCCTTCATCCATCATGATCTCACTCAAAACTTGAAAACTTCAGCACACAAAACTCAACAGAAGACTCGTGAGATCCGTTAGTATAACAAGAAAATCATAACTTTAGGTACTATTGTAAATCCATTCATATTTTATTATTGCATAATACCTACCGTATGCTAACTTCACCATGACTTATACCCCCCGATACAATACACAGATTCATTAAAACAAGCAAATAATGCAACCAAAATAGAATCTGTCAAAAATGGAATTGTCTCTAATGATCTGGCTAAGCGCAAGACACTAGAAAAAAATGAAATCAAGAAGAGGGAACGGCTATCGTTTCGTCTAGAAAGGTGCAACGTTCCATACCGTAACCATGAGGCTTGTTGTGAGAAGCTCTCGTTTGTGAGAAGCTTATACCCCAACCTGCCCCAAATGGGACAATACTTTTGCTATGGCATGTTGATGCCGTTCCATGCTAGCATGTCAAGTTTCATAAATTTTAGACATGTTTTTGATATACTAGAATTTAAAAACCCTGTATCTCAATGTTAGCGGCCGAGCGACGGTGCCAAGGTGTTTGACATTCATTCTCATTTCTTGCTTGGGACTTAAGCATGCAACCAAGGACACAATTTGAATTTTGAAACCCATTTATATGCACTGGAGCACGTGCATGTCATTCAAATTTGAATTATGCACATAAATGCATAGAAAACCCAGTTAATATATAAAAAGTCCAAGCGAACCCTAAAAAATCCCAAAAATTGACGCAACACTCATGTTGTTCTATGTTGACACTAGAAAAAATTTGAAAGCAAGAAGAGACAACGGATATCGTTTCATCCACCAAGGTGGCACGTTCCCTACCGAAACCATCATGCTTGTTGTCAGAAGCTCTGGTTTACGAGAAGCTTATACCCAAAACTGCCCCAAATGGTACAATATTTTTACCACGGCATGTTGATGCCGTTCCATGATATCATGTCAAGTTTCATGAATTCTAGACGAGTTTTCGATACTAGAATTTCAAAACCATGTATCTCAATGTTAGCGGCCGAGCGACAGTGTCAAGGTGTTTGACATTCATTATCATTTCTTGCATGTGACCTAAGCTTGCAACCAAGGATACACATTTGATTTTTACCCCGTTTTTATACACTGGAGCATGTGCATGTAGTTCAATTTTGAATTATGCACATAAATGCCTAGAAAACTCAGTTAACGTATAAAAATGTACAAATGATCCTCGAAAAAATACAAAATTTAACATGACACTCCTGTTGTATGTTGACACCAGAAAAAAATTGATAGCAAAAAGAGGCGACGAATATCGTTTTGTCCACAAAGATGACACGTTTCCCTACAGGAACCATGAGTCTTTTTGTGAGAAGCTCTGGTTTGTAACAAGCTTATGCCATAACCTACCCCAAATGGGACAATATTTTTTGTTGGAAATATGCCCTAGAGGCATTAATAAATTGGTTATTATCATATTTCCCTGTTCATGACAATCGTTTATTATCCATGCTGGAATTGTATTGATCGGAAACTCAGATACATGTGTGGATACATAGACAACAATGTGTCGCCTCTACTAGGCTAGCTCATTGATCAAAGATGGTTAAGGTTTCCTAACCATAGACATGAGTTGTCATTTGATAATGGGATCACATCATTGGGAGAATGATGTGATGGATAAGACCAAAACTATAAACATAGCATATGATCGTGTCAAGTGTATAACTATTGTTTTCTGCATGTCAAGTATATGTTCCTGTGACCATGAGACCATGCAACTCACTGACACCGGAGGAGTACCTTGTGTGTACAAAACATTGCAACGTAACTGGGTGACTATAATGGTGCTCTACAGGTATCTCCGAGGGTGTCTGTTGAGTTGGCATGGATCAAGACTGGGATTTGTCACTCCGTATGACAGAGAGCTATCTCAGGGACCACTCGGTATACAACATCACAGTAAGCTTGCAAGCAATGTGACTAATGGGTTAGCCACGGGATCTTGTATTACGGAATGAGTAAAGAGAGTTGCCGGTAACGAGATTGAACAAGGTATGGGGATACCGACGATCGAATCTCGGGCAAGTAACATACCGATAGACAAAGGGAACTCCTTAAGGGATTAGTTGAATCCTTTACATCGAGGTTTGACTGATAAGATCTTCGCAGAATATGTAGGAACCAATATGGGCATCCAGGTCTCGCTATTGGTTATTGACCGTAGAGGTGTCTCGGTCATGTCTGCATAGTTCTCGAACCCACAGGGTCTACACACTTAACTTTTGGTGGCGATATAAGTATATATTATGGTGGTTATCGAAGGTTGTTCGGAGTCCCGGATGAGATCCCGGACATGACGAGGAACTCTGGAATGGTCTGGAGGTGAAGATTGATATATTGGACGAAGGGTATTGGAGTCCATAAGTGTTTCTGGGGTGCATGTCATGACTAGGATGACCGAAAGGAGTTTCGGGGGCCCTGGCAAGTGTTGAGGGCCTCATGGGCCAAAGAGGAAGGGGCACACCAGCCCACTAGGGGTTGCGCGCACCCTCACCCCATCCTAAGAGGGCCAGGAGGGTTGGTGCGCCCCCTAGGGTTACCTCCCCCTTGCTTGGGGGGCAAGGCACCTAGGGGAGGGCCACCCAAACCCTAGGCGCCTCCCTTGGTGGTCGTCGGCCCCTAGATGGGATCTAGGGGCGCCCCTCCTCCTCCCTTCCCCTATATAGAGAGAGGTGGAGAGAGGGCACCCGCACCCGTACAGATCTATTCGTGCCACGTCACTGCTTCTCCTCTCCCTTGTAGAGTGGGTTGTAAAATTCCCCACCCACCCGTATAGAGCGGGGAATTTTAGACCCCACCCACCACCCACTTAATAGCCATTATCGAGGATTTAACCGACACGCTAGACTATGCCTCTGAAGGCATCGACGGCATGGACGATGATGTCGACGCTGAGCCAGGTCAAAACCCACCTATTACTGGGTGTTGGATGGCCACTTCTACCTATGATGTATACATGGTGGACACACCTGAGAAGAAGGACGACGATGGCTTTCAGGATCCGGGTAAGGACAAGCCCGTCGAGGAACCACCAAAGTGCCAGTGTCAGCGGCGCTGCTCACGATCGCGTCGGGCAAAGGATAGTAATACCGGCACCTGAGATAATGACACTCCGGATAACACCGAGGACCGCGACCACCCCGTCGAACCTACATCCGAACAGGACGAGAGGGAGGAGGGTCAATACAGCCCCGAACACGGTGATCACAAAGATTTGCAAGACAGTAACTACTTACCTGCCTCCAAAGAGGATGTGAGCCTCCATGATGAAGATTTTATCGTCCCAGAGGAATCCCTTGAACAAGAACGCTTCACACGATAGATCATTGCCACCGTGTGGAGCCTGAAAAAGAAATAGCAACATCTTCAAGCTGAACAAGACACACTCAACAATAGATGGACCAAGGTCCTAGCTGTTGGTGTCAAAACCAGCGGATCTCGGGTAGGGGGTCCCGAACTATGCGTCTAAGGCTAATGGTAATAGGAGGCGAAGGACACAGTGTTTACCCGGGTTTGGGCCCTCTCTATGGAGGTAATACCCTACTTCCTGCTTGATTGATCTTGATGATATGAGTATTACAAGAGTTGATCTACCACAAGATCGTAGAGGCTAAACCCTAGAAGCTAGCCTATGATTCTGATTGTTGTTCTTGTCCTACAGACTAAACCCTCCGGTTTATATAGACACCGGAGGGGGCTAGGGTTACACAGAGTCGGTTACAGAGAAGGAGATCTACATATCCAGATTGCCAAGCTTGCCTTCCACACAAAGGAGAGTCCCACCCGGACACGGGGCGAAGTCTTTGATCTTGTATCTTCATAGTCCAACAATCCGTCCAAAGCATATAGTCCGGCTGTCCGAGGACCCCCTAATCCAGGACTCCCTCAGTAGCCCCTGAACCAGGCTTCAATGACAATGAGTCTGGCACGCAGATAGTCTTCGACATTGCAAGGCGGGTTCCTTCTTCGAATACTCCAAAGAAGATCTTGAACATAAGAATCGTGTCCAGCTCAGCGAAACAAATTCCACATACCACCGTAGAGAGCACAATATTCCACAAGTCTAATCTGTAGACAATTTTTTCATAGCGTGACATCACGCTGCGGCCCGGTCATTATTTGAACTATTTTTCTCAACCTACTATTGCACATCTTGCGAGGCGGTTTTATTGGCACGTCTTGTCGAAGCAGAGATCATGTCCCCTTATCACGGGATTCTCATCAATACGGGTGTGGGTAACCCAACCGCGCCATTAACACGATGCTTGGGGAATAAGTGAGTTTCCAGGGCAAGTGGGGAGGCGCATGACTCCTGCGACCTTTATAAGGAGATAAGGATTCCCCCTTTTCACCCACGCCTTCCTCTTCTTCCGCTTATTCTCTCTCTCTCTCGAGCTCCAGCGCCCTAGCATTCGCCTTCTCTGCCCACATAGGCCCTCCGAAAATGTCCGGATTTGGAGCAGGAGGCAAGTGGATGGCCTCTACCATCCGGGAGAAGGATATCAAGAAACTTTGGGAGGCTGGGTATCTGGCCAAGAAGATCAGCCACCGCCTCCCGACGGCGGGACAGATCGTCCCTACTCCGGAACCCCACAAGAGGGTTGTATTCCTCCCTCACTTTGTCCGCGGGCTAGGGTTTCCCCTCCACCCATTTGTTCGTGGCATTATGTATTGCTACGGGATCGATTTTCATGATCTATCCCCCAATTCCTTCCTCAACATCTCGACATTCATCGTCGTGTGCGAGGCCTTTCTCCGCATCTCTCCACACTCCGGCTTATGGCTGAAGATTTTCAATGTGAAGCCCAAGGTGGTGAGCGGCGAGCACGCTGAGTGCGGAGGAGCCATGGTAAGCAAGATGCCCAATGTCACATGGCCATCAGGTACCTTCAATGATTCCGTCAAAGGGTGGCAACAACAGTGGTTCTATGTCACTGAGCCACGTGGAAAAAAATGGGTCGCAACTCCCGAATTCCGATCCGGAGCTCCATTGCGGCTTACGTCCTGGCCCAAGAAGGGCCTAAACTGGTCTTCGCCTAATGAGTTGTTGGTGCTCCAAACGCGCGTCAAGGGTATGGAAGACAAGAATATCAAACTTGTCAACGTAGTCCAGGTGATGTTAGTTCGCCGGATTCTCCCTTGCCAACACAGGGCTTGCAATTTATGGGAATTCGACCCGGCCAAGCACAAGACCCTACTAGGGTTCTTCGACTCATCGCACAAAGACATCTGGAAAGTGCTCTTTAATTCCGGCAAATTGTGGTCGGATTCAGCCGAGGACCGCGGGTATCAACTTTCCCGACTCGCGAGTTCGGTAAGTCTTTGTATGTTGGCAAGTAACATGCTTTATCTGTATAATCCAAGGGAAACGCTCAATGTATTTTTCCACAACTCTCCTAGGGCTGGAAGAAGAAGGCAGGGCGGATCTACTGCCTGACCCTGCTGCCAGAAGAACTAGCCGGCCCACTTCTAACGAAGTTGCTAGTCCCGGCGCCTTACAAGGCGCCGAAGAAGAAAACCGAGAAAGAGGTCAAAGAGACCAGGGGCGGCCGTCGTCGCCAAGGAACTTCGGACACAGTATCCGAAGACTCCGAGGCCCGCTCTTCCTCCAAAGAGGACGAGGAAGAGGAGGAAAGCCGATCCCCCCAGCGAGGGGAAGAAAGAAAAGGACGGCCTCCACACACTTGGAGGCTGAGTCACCCAAGAAGGGAAAAACTCCCTTTCTGAAGGAATCCGCCACCGCCACCGACAGCAGCCCGGAGTGGGATCCCAGGGTCCAGCCCCTGGTGAAATCGTGAGTATTTAAAATCTGAACACGTTTATATATCCAGACTCACTAGCATATAGCGTTTAACGCCTCGAGTTACACCTTTTTTGTAGTCCGCCCAGGTCCCGCGCCGAACAATCCTCATCGGAGGATTTACTGGGTTCGGATGCTATGGACAACAGGACACCCCCGATGGCCCCCTCCCCAATACACATGAATGACACCGAGGCATCGTCCCAAAGGGACCCAGGCCGAGGAGGGGGTGGAAAGACCGTCAAGGCGGCGCCAGAGGGTCAAACCTCGGTGGCCAGACACACGGGAGAAAAGGCTCCCATGGACACCGACGGCGGGGGCTATCTTGAATTTGGCCCCTAGCCGGACACAATTCCGGAGACCGACACGGCTCAGGAATCAGGCAGGCAACCTCCCTCGACAGGAGGGGGGCACCTGTTCCACCGGCGACCTCTGCCCAACCAGAGGTGCCAGATACCTTATCAGCGGCGCTGAAGAGCGCCTCCATCGTTGAAGAACACCGTGCCCTTATGGGTGCGGTGATTGAGAATATTCGGCCTGCCGAAAGCGAGCTGACTGAAGCCTGTATCAGAGAGTGTCATAGTATAGATAGTAGCCCCTGATACACTGTTCGGTGTTCGAAAGAAAGAACCGGACAAAGGATCCAATACATGTTTGCAGGAGACTTACCTTGTGGTGCCTCTCCCTCTTTTGCTTTTTATAAGTAGGCGTCTGTAGTGACTGCCACCTCCCATACTGCAGAAGTCTCCAGACTGAAGCAGAGTTTGGAGCAGGCCAAAGAAGAACTTGGCCAGGTAAAAAAGCAGTTGAAAGATAACCAAGGTATGCAAAAACCTTGCTCGCATTTAGCGTGAATGAATAATTGAATATGATGAATTTTTTTCATGATGTGCTCTAGGGCCGAAGGCCGAGGTCGAGGCTCTTAAGAAGGCAGTGGCCGAGGCCGAGAAGAAGGCAGTCACCGAGTAGGCCCTTCGTGAAAAGCACAAGGCCAGGGTTACTGAAGTTCAGGAAGAGCTCCAAGAGGTCGTGAAGAAATGAGAGACCTTGGAGCAGAGTTTAACGGAGAAAGAATCTGAACTCACCAAGGCTTGTCAAGCCGCACACGATGCCATGAGCGAAGCCTAGGGCGCCCTGCAAGAAATCCAGGAGGCCAGAAAGATCGCGGCTGGTAAGGCTTTGTCTATGCAAAGCAAATATTTAAAGGGAGAAAATCATGTTACTAATTCGAATTCAGATTTCTCCAAGGGTGTTTGCAGCGCTGCCACACAGCGTATTTGATGCCGCACAATTCTACCGAGCCAAAGAAAGGAGCTCTACGGAGAAGCTCGTCTGGTCGCAATATTTGGCGCCAGAGTATCCAGTGCCCTTTGCCGATTAACTTAAACAACTGGTCGAGCTGCATAGGGTGGCCGACCTAGCCATGAAGGATTTAATTATCCGGCTATGACCCACCGAGGCGATTTCTAGCAGCTACTTCGGGCTCGTGAAGCGGCTTGTAAGTGCCTGCCCTCGAGTTGAAGTCATCAAGCGGTCGGTGTCAGTGTCAAAACCGGCGGATCTCGGGTAGGGGGTCCCGAACTGTGCGTCTAAGGCTAATGGTAACAGGAGGCGGGGGACACAATGTTTACCCAGGTTCGGGCCCTCTTGATGGAGGTAGTCCCTACTTCCTGCTTGATTGATCTTGATGATATGAGTATTACAAGAGTTGATCTACTACGAGATCGTAGAGGCTAAACCCTAGAAGCTAGCCTATGATTCTGATTGTTGTTCTTGTCCCACGGACTAAACCCTCCGGTTTATATAGACACCGGAGGGGGCTAGTGTTACACAGAGAAGGAGATCTACATATCCAGATTGCCAAGCTTGCCATCCATGCAAAGGAGAGTCCCACCCGGACACGAGGCGAAGTCTTCGATCTTGTATCTTCATAGTCCAACAATCCGTCCAAAGCATATAGTCCGGCTGTCCGAGGACCCCCTAATCCAGGACTCCCTCAGTAGCCCCTGAACCAGGCTTCAATGACAATGAGTCCGGCGCGCAGATAGTCTTCGGCATTGCAAGGCGGGTTCCTTCTCCGAATACTCCAAAGAAGATTTTTAACACAAGGATTGTGTCTGGCTCTGCAAAACAAATTCCACATACCACCGTAGAGAGTACAATATTCCACAAATCTAATATGCTGACAATTTTTCATAGCATGACATCACGCCACGGCCCGGTCATTATTCGAACCGTTTTTCTCAACCAGCTGCTGCACATATTGCGAGGCGGTTTCCTTGGCACGTCTTGTTGAAGCAGAGATCGTGTCCCCTTATCACGGGATTCTCATCAATACGGGTGTGGGTAACCCAACCGTGCCATCAATCGTGGCGCTTGGGGAATAAGCGATTTTACGGGGCAAGTGGGGAGGCGCACAGTTTCTACCACCTTTTTAAAGAGATAAGGATTCTTATTTATCACCCATGCCTTCTTCTTCCCCTGCTCATCCATTCTCGCACGCTCGAGCTCCAGCGCCCCGAGTTCTCACCTTCTCCATAAAGCCATTCCAAACATGTCCAGAGCATGAGGCAAGTGGATGGTCTCCTTCGTTACGGAGAAGGACATTACGAAGCTCCGGGAAGCCGGACACCTGGCCGCAAACATCGCGCACCGGCTCCCGGACGCAGAGCAGATGTAGCGACCAGACCTCAAATAGTCTGTTCTCTATGCTCAGTGTCATCCCTGGATCAGTAATGCTGGCACCACACAGTACTTGGAGGATTTATAACAGAGTAGCAATCACACACTTATTACATCGAATGTCTCAAAAGAGAACTTATTGAAATAAATATGGCTTAAGGCCACCTAAAACAATAACAACGGAAGGCTTGGAAGATAAGCGAGTCCATCAACTCCAACGACATCACTGAGTATACAACCACGACCTAAAAGCACCTTACTCGTCGTCTGAAAAGTCTGCAACATGAAACGTTGCAGCCCGAAAATGGGTCAGCACATGGAATATGCTGGCAATGTAACACATAGAGAATAACAATGGAGATAGGCTATACTACATGCATATTTGGCTGGTGGTAAAGCTCTATGGTTATAGTTTTTGCAGAAAGCCAATTTTTCCCTACTACAAAGGAATAAATTCATTTAACTATCATGGTGGTTGTTAAACATTGAGAATGGTTGACAGCATTCTCAATCCCAATTAAAAAGTACTCATTAAAACCCAACAATATTAATTAAAGTAACATGATGAGATTCAAATGATAATCAAGTACTAAATACTCAAGATGTCCATAACCGGGGACACGGCTAACCATGATTAGTTTATACACTCTGCAGAGGTTTGGCCACTTTTACCACAAGACTCGATCGCCTCCGTTTGATTCCTCGCACTACATGATGTTTGAGAAACGGATGACCGAGACATAGTCTTTCGGAAGCACTAGCACCTTACATGTGGGTAGACCGTACACCTACTTTCCCTACATCGCTAGTCTACCCGTAAGAGTTCACACAACTTAGTCAACTATGCCAGAGCCCATAATGGCTTGTGGCTGCACACGTAAGTTTCTAGTTTGAATAATCTCATGATCCCTTTGAGCCTGGGTGGCAGTCCGAAGAAATACAGGCAAGTCCTGCTAGAAAATAGGTGCCTCAATCCACCCAGATGTGTGTTTAAGTTGCCACCTTAAATAAACCATTAATTAACAATCTCACATCTATCATGGATACACTCACCCAATCCACGTCTACTAGCATAGCATGGCATAATAAGCAAACGTAGAGTAACTCCCAAAGGTTTGATAATAAAACAGGTAATGGGTACTACCTCATCTACTTCCCATCCCACAATTTGATTAGATCCTAATCATGCAATGTTTGAGGATAGATCTAATGCATAAAAACTGGGTAGTAGAAAGGTATGATCAAGTGTTACTTGCCTTGCTGATGATCCGCGAAACCTAGAGTCTCGAAGTAACAGGCGGCGCATTCCGGGTATTTTATCACAGACAAACAAACAAGCATACGATAAGTACTCATCTAATGCACAGGTAAAACTCGAATAACAGATCCAACCAGAATGTTTAACTTAAGAACTCCGGTTTGCAAAAGAATCAAATCAAATAAAGCAACGGAAGTCAAACGGCGAAAAAAAACAGCTTCGTTTTACTAATCTGGATCTAAGTCAAATTTTACAGAAGCAAAATCTTGTTTAAGTAGATTATTCAGAAAGAGGGTTTCGAGACGAAACTCCAAGCGCTTGAATCGCCTGATTCCGATAAACGAGCGAAAAATTATACTAAAACGAAAATCGCGATGAGAAAATAACCGTGGAAAATCCGACGAAAAAGAAAAACGACGAACGAATTAATCGTTAATTATCCTAATCCGAAAATAAATAGAATAATAAAATAATAATAAAATAATAAAATAAAAAATAATCGAAAATATATATATTTAAAAAAATAATATTTTCAGCACGGATTTCGAGGCGGCGGCGAACCTCGGGCGGCGTGCAACCTCTGTAATGGCGGCTACGGCTAGGGTTAGGCACGGGTGGGCTCGGGTGAAATTTGGCGCGGGCGGCGCTATATAAAGGCGCCCCCGAGCGGAGTCCCGCTCGGGCACGGCCTGTAGGTCGGTGCGCGTTTTTTTTAAATAATTCTGCGCAGAAGAAAAATAAAAATAAATACTAAACGGACTCCAAAAATCCCGAAATATATTTTCCCCGACTTCTAAAATCAAGCAGGACTAGATGAACAATTATTTGGGGCTTAAATGAAATTTTGAAAAACGCAAATTTTTTCTAAATTCAAATAAAAAGCAAAAAACTCCAAAATAAATCATATTTGATTTTTTTATTAAATCTTCATTATTTCTTTATTTTGGGAAAGTCATTTTATTCCCTCTGTGAATTTTTTGGTAGTAGAAATAATTGACGATAAAATAAATAAAATCAATGATCCTATTTTCCAAAATTTAAGAAATACTCAAATAAGAAAATAACGAAATCCCCAACTCTCTCCGTGGGTCCTTGAGTTGCGTAGAATTTCTAGGATCGAGCCAATAATGCAATAAAAATATGATATGCAATGATGATCTATGTATAACATTCCAAATTGAAAATATGGGATGTTACAAACCTACCCCCCTTAAGATGAATGTCACCCTCGAGATTCGGGTTGGCTAGCAAATAGGTGAGGGTGGTCCTTGAGCAGATCTTCCTCTCGCTCCCAGGTGGCTTCCTCTTCAGTGTGGTGGCTCCACTAAACTTTGCAAAACTTGATAACCTTGCTGCGGGTAACTCTGCTGGCATAATCCAAAATCTTAACAGGTTTTTCTTCATAGGTCAGATCTTCTTTCAACTGAATCGTTTCCAATGGCACCGTATCTCTCAGTGGTATATCAGCCATCTCTGCGTGGCACTTCTTCAACTGTGAAACATGGAACACATCGTGAACTCCTGACAATCCCTCAGGTAATTCCAACTTGTATGCTACTTCTCCCATGCGTTCCAAAACCTTGTATGGCCCCACAAAACGTGGCGCTAACTTTCCTTTAACTCCAAAACGCTTAACTCCTCGAAGTGGGGATACTCGAAGATAAACTCTGTCTCCGACTTAGTATTCTGTCTCCTTGCGTTTCGAATCTGCATAGCTCTTCTGCCTTGACTAAGCTACCTTGAGCCTGTCGCGAATCAACTTTACTTTCTGTTCAGACTCCTTAATCAAATCTGGTCCAAACAACTGGTGGTCTCCAACCTCATCCCACAACAACGGGGTTCTGCACCTCCTTCTGAACAAGGCTTCGAAAGGGGCCATCTTCAAGCTAGATTGGTAAGTATTGTTGTAAGAAAATTCCGCGTATGTCAAGTTGTCATCCCAACTTGATTCATAATCCAAAACACAAGCTCTAAGCATATCCTCCAAAATCTGATTGACTCTCTCGGTCTGTCCATCTATTTGTGGGTGGAAAGCTGTGCTAAACTCCAGTCTGGTTCCCAATGTTTCGTGCAACTGCTTCCAGAACTTCGAGGTGAATTGGGTTCCTCTATCTGATACGATACTCCTCGGAACTCCATGCAAACATACAATCCTCGTCATGTATATCTTAGCCAATTTGGCACTGCTGTAGGTAGTCTTTACTGGGATGAAATGAGCTACCTTCGTCAAACGATCAACTACAACCCAAATCGAGTCATAGCCTGAACGAGTCCTGGGCAATCCCGTGATGAAATCCATGCCTAATTTATCCCACTTCCATTTGGGTATAGGCAATGGCTGCAACAATCCAGCTGGCTTCTAATGTTCTGCTTTCACCCTCTGACATACATCACAAACTGCTACATACTCTGCGATATCCTTCTTCATTCCGGTCCACCAGAATGTTTCCTTCAAATCCAAATACATCTTTGTATTTCCGGGGTGGATCAAATATGGTGAATCATGTGCCTCTTGCAGAATCAACTTCCTGATCTCCGGGTCATTGGGCACATAAACACGGTCCTCAAACCATAAGGTATCGTGCTCATCCTCACGAAATCCTTTAGCCTTTCCCTTGCTCATCTGTTCCTTAATAGTGGCAACTTCCGTATCTGCCTTTTGAGCTTCTCTGATTTTATCCATCAACGTAGACTGAATCTCCAATGCTGCTACATAGCCTCTCGGAACTATTTCCAAACATAGCTCTCGAAGGTCCTCGGTTAGCTCCTTGGGTATTTCTCCCGTCATTAGAGTATTGACATGGCTCTTGCGGCTCAACGCGTCTGCTACAACGTTAGCCTTCCCGGGGTGATAGTGCAATCTCATATCATAATCCTTAATAAGTTCCAACCATCTCCTCTGACTGAGATTTAACTCCTTCTGTGTGAAGATGTACATCAAACTCTTGTGATCCGTGTACACCTCACAATGATTTCCAATGAGAAAATGTCTCCATGTTTTCAGTGCATGCACTACTGCTGCTAACTCCAAATCATGAGTAGCATAATTCAACTCATGGGGCTTAAGCTGTCGTGAAGCATACGAAACAACTCTTCCCTCTTGCATAAGCACTGCTCCAAGTCCTCTATGTGAAGCGTCGCAATACACTTCATAATCCTTAGTCTGATCTGGCAGAATCAACACTGGTGAGGTAACCAAACGTTTCTTTAATTCTTGGAAACTAGCCTCACACTCCTCAGTCCAAATGAACTTGGTATCCTTCTTCAACAATTGTGTCATAGGCTTCGCAATCTTCGAGAAATTTTCAATGAATCTTCGGTAGTATCCTGCGAGTCCAAGGAAACTCCTGATCTCTCCAACTGTGGTTGGTGCTTCCCAGTTTGTCACAGTGACTACTTTAGTGGGGTCTACTGCGATACCTTCTCCGGATATAACATGTCCGAGAAATCCAACTTCCTTCAACCAAAACTCACACTTGCTGAACTTGGCGTATAGCTGATGTTCCCTGAGCTTCTCGAGTACTAATCGCAAGTGCTCCTTGTGTTCCTCTTCATTCTTCGAGTAAACCAAAATATCATCAATGAACACCACGACGAACTTATCCAAAAACTCCATAAACACCTTGTTCATCATGTTCATAAAATAGGCTGGGGCGTTAGTCAGACCAAATGACATAACGGTATACTCATACAGCCCTGCACTGTGGTAAAAGCCGTCTTGGTATGTCTTGCTCGAATCTTCAATCGATGGTACCACGATCGCAAATCGATCTTGGAAAACATCTTAGCTCCTTGCAACCGATCAAACAGATCATTGGTCATTGGTAGTGGGTACTTGTTCTTGATTGTTACTTCATTCAATCCGCGATAATCAACAACCATTCTTAACGATCCATCCTTCTTCTCCACTAGAAGTACTGGCGATCCCCAAGGCGAAGAACTTGGGCGAATAAAACCTTTGTCCAACAACTCCTTAATCTGCTTCTTAATTTCCTCCAAATCTTGGGCTGGCATCCTGTACAGTCTCTTGGATATAGGCCCAGGTTCGGCAAGAGCTCGATTAAGAACTCAATGTCTCTATCCGGTGGCATGCCTGGCAACTCTTCTGGAAATACATCGGGGTAATCCCTTACCACTGGTACTTCCTCCTGCACAACTCCTGATAAGGAATTTACATGTGCTCTCCTCGGCTCATGGCGTGATACATACTTGATCCTTATCCCTTCTGGTGTCGAAAGCAAAATTTTCTTACTGGCGCAATCAATGTTTCCTCCATACATCGACAGCCAATCCATACGAAGAATTACATCCAATCCTTGGGATTCCAATATAATCAAATCCGTGGGTAAAACATGCCTTCCTATACTCAACGACACCTGGAAGCATCCTTGACTAACCATAAACTCAGCTCCCGGTGAACTTACTAGCATGGGTGTCTTAAGAGTCTTAGTGGGCAGGCTAAACTTATTCACAAATCCCCTTGATATGTATGAATGCGATGCACCAGTATCGAAAAGAACAACTGCAGTAAATGCCTTAACCAAAAACTTACCTATTCGTGATCCGGCTGAGCTTCAACCTCCTCCACGGTAACGTGGTTAACTTGCCCCCTGTTGAAAGGGTTCAGCTTATTTCCTGAGCTTCCATTGCCATTTCCATTTTGGGCTTCAGGACAATCATTTGCATAATGCCCCGTCTTGCGGCACTTGTAACAGGTGATATGGCTCAGGTTTACCTTGGATGGTGTTGACGGGTTGATGCGGCTTTGTCCATTGCTTCCTCCATTCCCGTTCCCATTTTTTGTGCCATTGTGATTGTGCGAGCTGCCTCCTCCATGAGTATGCTGAAAATGTCCTCGACTTTGGGGTAAAGCGTGGCTTCTCTCGAGCTCCGAATTATACTTCCCTGTGCATACTTCCTCTTACGATTTTCAATCTGCTGCTGCTTCCCTTCAATCATAAGAGCACGATCTACTAACTCCTAGTAATTATTGAAAGTGGCTACCATCAACTGCATGCTCAGCTCATTATTCAGCCTTCTAGAAACTTCTCTTGCTTAGCTGCATCCGTAGCAACGTCATCTGGGGCATAACGTGCTAGCTTACTAAAATCATCCACATATTGGCCATCTGTCCGTCCTCCTTGGCGTAAGTTGCGAAACTCACGCTTCTTCATGGCCATAGCTCCTGCTGAAACATGGGCAGTACGAAATGCTTGCTGAAACTAATTCCATGTGACAGTGTCTACAGGGTAAGTGGCTGTAAAATTCTCCCACCATGCTGCTTTGCGGGTCCGCTGTCGATGTGCGGCAAACTTCACCTTTTCTCCATCTGTGCATCCTGCGGTGGTCAACTCCCTCCCTATCTTACGGAGCCAATCACCTGCTACTATCGGCTCGGTGCTACTGGAAAACATTGGCGGATTCAACCTTAAGAAACGTGCCAGATGGTCAACAGGTGGTGGTGGTGGGTTGTTGTTGTTGTTGCCTTGGTTCTGTACAAATGTTTGAATCAAGGTATTCTGCTGCTGAATCAATTGAGTGATCTCTGGTGGAAAAACAAACTCGGGGTCGCGTCTCAGAGGCATCTGAGGGTTTAAAGGGAAGAGTTAAGAATAGAATGAGGTCTAGTGATAATACACTACCCATATGCACATAAGACAAAACACACAATATCATTCCAATCAATTCAAACAAGGGCATACAACGGTCTAACTATCATTACAAAAGTGCTTGGACTAAAACTAGTTAAATGGTGGAAAATTCTACTACCGTTATGGTGGTCAACTAGAAAAACTGCTCCGATGCAGATTCCATGATATATGCTCCAGCTTCATCAACATAGTCATCATCGCTGTCGTCGGGATCCGAGTCGGTGTCGTCGATGATGATATAATTATCTGGACATGTAGGTTCATTCTCTTCTCCTCGGGGTGCTGAGCCTCCCATGAATACTCCAATCTTCTCCTTAAGGTCATCGTTCTGTCTTACTAGAGCGACGATTTCTTCCATATAGTCTTTACGTGTAGCCTTGAGTTCTGCTTCTAGCTCCTTGATCCTGGTCATAGCCTTCGTAGCTCCTCCATATCTGCAAGACATCCGGTTCTCTGGCGCCGGATGTGTTGGTTTAACTCTGAATATAAGCTGCGATTGATCTGTCCCTCCTAGTGGTGATCATCTCGCCAATGCTCATCTCGGCGCCCACAAATCTGGTAGATAGTATTCTTGAGATCGTTGTAGTAAACTTCTCCAATTCGTCCCATGGCGATGTGAGCTGCCATGCTCTTTCCTAGGCTCCATGTTGGCACATCAAAGGTAAATTCTATTGGTTCCGTGACTGGTGCAAACGTCCTTCCTGGAATGTAGACTTGAATCCTCCAGCGCTCCTCTTCGGGTAAAGTGGCGTTGAAAGTCCCAGTGAAGCTTGGTACTCCTATGTTCAAGTATCTAGTGGCTTCCTTCAAGTGACATCAAAAAGGTGAATTCTCATCTCGTTACGTGAACTTGATCCTTGCATCCGCCATCCTAAAGAATAGAAAAGATGAGGAGTCAGAAATGAGAAGAAAGAGTAGTGATCTAGGGCTTAAGCTTAGTGGCCATGTCCTACAGTTAGCGTGTGCTCTGATACCAACTTGTAGCGACCAGACCTCAAACAGTCTGATCTCTGTGCTCAGTGTCATCCCTGGATCAGTAATGCTGACACCACATAGGACTTGGAGGATTTATAACAGAGTAGCAATCACACACTTATTACATCGAATGTCTCAAATGAGAACTTATTGAAATAAATACGGCTTAAGGCCATCTAAAATGATAACAGCGGAAGGCTTGGAAGATAAGCGAGTCCATCAACTCCAACGGCATCACTGAGTATAGAACCACGACCTAAAAGCACCTTACTCGTCGTCTGAAAAGTCTGCAACATGAAACGTTGCAGCCCGAAAATGGGTCAGCACATGGAATATGCTGGCAATGTAACACATAGAGAATAACAATGGAGATAGGCTATACTACATGCATATTTGGCTGGTGGTAAAGCTCTATGGTTACAGTTTTTGCAGAAAGCCAAATTTTCCCTACTGCAAAGGAATAAATTCATTTAACTATCATGGTGGTTGTTAAACATTGATAATGGTTGACAGCATTCTCAATCCCAATTAAAAAGTACTCATTAAAACCCAACAATATTAATTAAAGTAACATGATGAGATTCAAATGATAATCAAGTACTAGATACTCAAGATGTCCATAACCGGGGACACGGCTAACCATGATTAGTTTATACACTCTGCAGAGGTTTGTGCACTTTTCCCACAAGACTCGATCGCCTCCGTTTGATTCCTCGCACTACAAGATGTTTGAGAAACGGATGACCGAGACATAGTCTTTCGGAAGCACTAGCACCTTACATGTGGGTAGACCGGTACACCTACTTTCCCCTACATCTGCTAGTCTACCCGTAAGAGTTCGCACAACTTAGTCAACTATGCCAGAGCCCATAATGGCTTGTGGCTGCACACGTAAGTTTCTAGTTTGAATAATCTCATGATCCCTTTGAGCCACAGGTGGCGGTCCAAGAAATACAGCAAGTCTGCTAGAAAACAGTGCCTCATCCACCCATATGTGTGTTTAAGTTGCCACCTTAAATAAACCATTAATTAACAATCTCACATCTGTCATGGATACACTCACCCAATCCACGTCTACTAGCATAGCATGGCATAATAAGCAAACGTAGAGTAACTCCCAAAGGTTTGATAATAAAACAGGTAATGGGTGCTACCTCATCTACTTCCCATCCCACAATTTGATTAGATCCTAATCATGCAATGTTTGAGGATAGATCTAATGCATAAAAACTGGGTAGTAGAAAGGTATGATCAAGTGTTACTTGCCTTGCTGATGATCCGCGAAACCTAGAGTCTCAAGTAACAAAGCGCGACGGGTATTCTATCGCAGACAAACAAACAAGCATACAATAAGTACTCATCTAATGCAGGTAAAACTCGAATAAAAGATCCAACCAGAATGTTCAATTTAAGAACTCCGGTTTGCAAAAGAATCAAATCAAATAAAGCAACGGAAGTCAAACGGCGAAAAAAAACAGCTTCGTTTTACTAATCTGGATCTAAGTCAAATTTTATAGAAGCAAAAACTTGTTTAAGTAGATTATTCGAAAAGAGGGTTTCGAGACGAAACTCCAGGCGCTTGAATCGCCTGATTCCGATAAACGAGCGAAAAGTTATACTAAAACGAAAATCGAATCAGAAATCGCGATCAGAAAATAACCGCGGAAAATCCGACGAAAAAGAAAAACGATGAACGAATTAATCGTTAATTATCCTAATCCGAAAATAATTAAAATAATAAAATAATAATAAAATAATAAAACAATCGAAAATAAAACCGACGAAAATATTTTTTAAAAATATATATTTTCGGCACGGATTTTGAGGCGGCGACGAACCTCGGGCGGCGTGCAACTCCGGCGGCGGCGGCTAGCTAGGGTTAGGCGCGGGTGGCTCGGGTGGTGGCGCCGGGCGGCGCTATATAAAGGCGCCCGGCGGAGTCCCGCTCGGGCACGCCCCGTAGGTCTGTGCGCGTTATTTTTAATAATTCCGCGCAGAAGAAAAATAAAAAGATATGATATGCAATGATGATCTATGTATAACATTCCAAATTGAAAATTTGGGATGTTACAGCAGATCGTCCCTACTCCGGAACCCCACGAGAGGGTTGTATTCCTTGCTCACTTCGTCCGCGGACTGGGATTCCCCCTCCACCCATTTGTCTGTGGGCTCATGTTTTACTAGGGGCTGGACTTCCATGATCTGGCCCCCAATTTCATCCTCAACATCTCGGCGTTTATCGTCGTGTGCGAGGCCTTCCTCCACATCAAGCCCCACTTCGGCCTGTGGCTGAAGACCTTCAACGTGAAGCCGAAGGTGGTGGTCGGCCAGCAAGTGGAGTGCGGAGGCGCCATGGTGGGAAAGATGCCCAAAGTTACTTGGATCAAAGGCTCCTATGTGGAGACCGTGAAGGGGTGGCAATCGGAGTGGTTCTATATCACCAAGCCGTGCGACGCCAACTGGGCGGCGACCCCCAAATTTTGATCTGGCATCCCCATGCGGCTCACCTCCTGGAAAGAGAAGGGCTTAGCCTGGGGTTCGCCGGTGGAGCTGGCCGGACTCCAGACCTGTGTCAAAAATATGATAAGCAAGAAAATCAAGCTTGTCAACATTGTTCAGGTCATGCTCTTCCACCAGATCCTTCCGTGTCAAAGACGGGCTTTCATTATGTGGGAGTTCGACCCGGCCGAACACCAGACGCTGCGAGAGCTCTTCGACACGACGCACAAAGACGTCTGGAAGGTGCTGTTCAAGGCCGTCGAGGTATCTCCTCCCATTACCGAGGATCGTAGACTCAGCGCAAACCGCCCCGCGAATCCGGTAAGCTCATTATATTTTACAAGATGTTCCTTTCCCCTGTATATTCGTGGGAGGAATCTAAGCCTCCACGCCAATTTAACAGGACTGGTAGCAACAGCGGAGCGGATTAACTGTCTAGCTCCACTACCTGAAGATCCAGCAACGGCTCTCTTAACGAGGATGCTGTTTCCGGCGCCCTATGAGGTACCGGAGAAGAAGGCCAAGAAGAAGGCCGCGCGGAACAGGAAAGGTCTCCGGCGCAAGGTTGTATCGGACTCATCGTCCGAAGACACCGAGGCGCGCTCCTTCAACGAAAACCAGGAGGAGGAAGATGAAAAACCTCCTCCCCCCCAACCGGGGGGGGGGGGGAGAAAAGGAAGGCCGCCCCATCTGGGGAGGCTGAAGGGTCCAAGAAGGGAAAGACCCTCCCTCCGGACCAGTCCACAACAGCCGCCTACAGCGACGAGGAGTGGTTGCCCTAGGACAAGCCCCTGGCAAAGTCGTAAGTATCCGGACACTATAATAGTTCCAGTATGCTTTGCTTTATTGCTTCTTATCATGTCAAATGTGATCACGCAGTCCATCCAAAGCCCACATCGACGTATCCTCCTTGGATGGGCCTTTGGGCCAGTCGGCGATGAACAGAGATTCACTCCCGATGGCCACCTCCCCCTGGCCCGCGGACGACACCGAGGTGTTGTCTTAGAGGATACCGGACCAGGGGGAGACAGTTCTGGAGACGCCCCAAGGCAAAATCCCAGATGCCGGGCACATGGGAGGGAAGACCCCCATGGATGCTGAGAACGGGGGCCGCAACAAGTCTAGCCCCCAGCCGGATACTGTGCCGGAACCCGCAGTGGTTCCGGATTCAGGCAGACAACCTCTCTCTAAGGGGGGCGAGCCGCCCGTGCCGATGACCTCTGTCCAACCAAAGGCATCGGATAACTTGTTGGAGGCGCTTCGGGCGCCCATAGATTTAAGAGCACCGCACCATCATGAGTGCGGTGATTGAGAAGGTTCGGTCCGCCCAAAGCGGATTGACCAAGCCTACGCCACCTCCTAATAGGATTTGAGGTAAGTAATCAAATTATGAGAAAATATCGTAGCATAGACAGAGCCCCGATGCTCGTTAGGTGTTCGGAAAGAAAGGTCGAACAAAGGATCAAAAACATCCACAGGAGTCTAATCGAATATGTCTATGTGAATAACCAGCGCCGTCATTGCTGCACGCCGCCAGATCATGGAGGTCTCCGGACTGAAGCAGGACCTGGAGCGAAGGAGGGAGAACTCAACCTCGTGAAGAGGCAGCTCGAGGAGAACAAAGGTACACAATACCCCGTCTGTACATTTATAAAGAAAAAATTGCTGACGCTAATAGGGGCGTCATGAATTTGAATAGGGGGCACGACTGAAGTGGGGCCCTGAAGAAGGCGCTGACCGAGGCCGAAGACAAAGCAGCCAAGGAACGCACCGAGCGTGAGAAACAAGAGGCTCGAGTCGACGAGGTCCAGCAAGAGCTCCAGGATTTCATCAAAAAATACGAGTCCTTGGAGCGTGACTCTAAGACGCAAGAGTCCGAGCAGATCTTCCTCTCGCTCCCAGGTGGCTTCCTCTTCAGTGTGGTGGCTCCACTAAACTTTGCAAAACTTGATAACCTTGCTGCGGGTAACTCTACTGGCATAATCCAAAATCTTAACAGGTTTTTCTTCATAGGTCAGATCTTCTTTCAACTGAATCGTTTCCAATGGCACCGTATCTCTCAGTGGTATATCAGCCATCTCTGCGTGGCACTTCTTCAACTGTGAAACATGGAACACATCGTGAACTCCCGACAATCCTCGTAATTCCAACTTGTATGCTACTTCTCCCATGCGTTCCAAAACCTTGTATGGCCCCACAAAACGTGGCGCTAACTTTCCTTTAACTCCAAAACGCTTAACTCCTCAAGTGGGGATACTCAAGATAAACTCGTCTCCGACTTAGTATTCGTCTCCTCATGTTTCAATCTGCATAGCTCTTCCGCCTTGACTAAGCTACCTTGAGCCTGTCATAATCAACTTTACTTTCTGTTCGGACTCCTTAATCAAATCTGGTCCAAACAACTGGTGGTCTCCAACCTCATCCCACAACAACGGGTTCTCGCACCTCCTTCCGAACAAGGCTTCAAAGGGCCATCTTCAAGCTAGATTGGTAAGTATTGTTGTAAGAAAATTCGCAGTATGTCGAGTTGTCATCCCAACTTGATTCATAATCCAAAACACAAGCTCTAAGCATATCCTCCAAAATCTGATTGACTCTCTCGGTCCGTCCATCTATCTGTGGGTGGAAAGCTGTGCTAAACTCCACTGGTTCCCAATGTTTTCGTAACCGCCCGTAACTTCGAGGTGAATTGGGTTCCTCTATCGATACGATACTCCTCGAACTCCATGCAAACATACAATCCTCGTCATGTATATCTTAGCCAATTTGGCAATCGCTGTAGGTAGTCTTTACCGATGAAATGAGCTACCTTCA
The DNA here is from genome assembly GCA_021437245.1 of Aegilops speltoides. Lineage (NCBI taxonomy): Eukaryota > Viridiplantae > Streptophyta > Magnoliopsida > Poales > Poaceae > Aegilops > Aegilops speltoides. Next base: position 396,308,400 of record CM038144.1, read on the forward strand.
CAAACGATCAACTACAACCCAAATCGAGTCATAGCCTGAACGAGTCCTGGGCAATCCCGTGATGAAATCCATGCCTAATTTATCCCACTTCCATTCGGGTATAGGCAATGGCTGCAACAATCCAGCTGGCTTCTAATGTTCTGCTTTCACCCTCTGACATACATCACAAACTGCTACATACTCTGCGATATCCTTCTTCATTCCGGTCCACCAGAATGTTTCCTTCAAATCCAAATACATCTTTGTATTTCCGGGGTGGATCAAATATGGTGAATCATGTGCCTCTTGCGTAATCAACTTCCCGATCTCCGGTCATTGGGCACATAAACACGGTCCTCAAACCATAAGGTATCGTGCTCATCCTCACGAAATCCTTTAGCCTTCCCTTGCTCATCCGTTCCTTAATAGTGGCAACTTCCAGATTCGCCTTTTGAGCTTCTCTGATTTTATCCATCAACGTAGACTGAATCTCCAATGCTGCTACATAGCCTCTCGGAACTATTTCCAAACATAGCTCTCGAAGGTCCTCGGTTAGCTCCTTGGGTATTTCTCCCGTCATTAGAGTATTGACATGGCTCTTGCGGCTCAACGCGTCTGCTACAACGTTAGCCTTCCCGGGGTGATAGTGCAATCTCATATCATAATCCTTAATAAGTTCCAACCATCTCCTCTGACTGAGATTTAACTCCTTCTGTGTGAAGATGTACATCAAACTCTTGTGATCCGTGTACACCTCACAATGATTTCCAATGAGAAAATGTCTCCATGTTTTCAGTGCATGCACTACTGCTGCTAACTCCAAATCATGAGTAGCATAATTCAACTCATGGGGCTTAAGCTGTCGTGAAGCATACGAAACAACTCTTCCCTCTTGCATAAGCACTGCTCCAAGTCCTCTATGTGAAGCGTCGCAATACACTTCATAATCCTTAGTCTGATCTGGCAGAATCAACACTGGTGAGGTAACCAAACGTTTCTTTAATTCTTGGAAACTAGCCTCACACTCCTCAGTCCAAATGAACTTGGTATCCTTCTTCAACAATTGTGTCATAGGCTTCGCAATCTTCGAGAAATTTTCAATGAATCTTCGGTAGTATCCTGCGAGTCCAAGGAAACTCCTGATCTCTCCAACTGTGGTTGGTGCTTCCCGCTTGTCAAAGGACTACTTTAGTGGGGTCATCTGCGATACCTTCTCCGGATATAACATGTCCGAGAAATCCAACTTCCTTCAACCAAAACTCACACTTGCTGAACTTGGCGATAGCTGATGTTCCCCGAGCTTTCGAGTACTAATCGCAAGTGCTCCTTGTGTTCCTCTTCATTCTTCGAGTAAACCAAAATATCATCAATGAACACCACGATTTAACTTATCCAAAAACTCCATAAACACCTTGTTCATCATGTTCATAAATAGGTGGGCGTTAGTCGCACCAAATGACATAACGGTATACTCATACAGCCCGTACCTGGTGGTAAAAGCCGTCTTCGGTATGTCTTGCTCCCGAATCTTCAACTGATGGTACCCTGATCGCAAATCGATCTTGGAAAACATCTTAGCTCCTTGCAACCGATCAAACAGATCATTGATCATTGGTAGTGGGTACTTGTTCTTGATTGTTACTTCATTCAATCCGCGATAATCAACAACCATTCTTAACGATCCATCCTTCTTCTCCACTAGAAGTACTGGCGATCCCCAAGGCGAAGAACTTGGGCGAATAAAACCTTTGTCCAACAACTCCTTAATCTGCTTCTTAATTTCCTCCAAATCTTGGGCTGGCATCCTGTACAGTCTCTTGGATATAGGCCCAAAGGTTCGGCAAGAGCTCGCTTAAGAACTCAATGTCTCTATCCGTGGCATGCCCGCAACTCTTCCGAAATACATCGGGTAATCCTTACCATCGGTACTTCCTCCGCACAACTCGATAAGGAATTTACATGTGCTCTCCTCGCTCATGGCGTGATACATACTTGATCCTTATCCTTACGTGTCGAAGCAAAATTTTCTTACTGGCGCAATCAATGTTTCCTCCATACATCGACAGCCAATCCATACGAAGAATTACATCCAATCCTTGGGATTCCAATATAATCAAATCCGTGGGCAAAACATGCCTTCCTATACTCAACGACACCTGGAAGCATCCTTGACTAACCATAAACTCAGCTCCCGGTGAACTTACTAGCATGGGTGTCTTAAGAGTCTTAGTGGGCAGGCTAAACTTATTCACAAATCCCCTTGATATGTATGAATGCGATGCACCAGTATCGAAAAGAACAACTGCAGTAAATGCCTTAACCAAAAACTTACCTATTACTGCATCTGGCTGAGCTTCAACCTCCTCCACGGTAACGTGGTTAACTTGCCCCCTGTTGAAAGGGTTCAGCTTATTTCCTGAGCTTCCATTGCCATTTCCATTTTGGGCTTCAGGACAATCATTTGCATAATGCCCCGTCTTGCGGCACTTGTAACAGGTGATATGGCTCAGGTTTACCTTGGATGGTGTTGACGGGTTGATGCGGCTTTGTCCATTGCTTCCTCCATTCCCGTTCCCATTTTTTGTGCCATTGTGATTGTGCGAGCTGCCTCCTCCATGAGTATGCTGAAAATGTCCTCCTGACTTTGGGGTAAAGCGTGGCTTCTACTGAGCTCCAGAATTATACTTCCCCTGTGCATACTTCCTCTTACGATTTTCAATCTGCTGCTGCTTCCCTTCAATCATAAGAGCACGATCTACTAACTCCTAGTAATTATTGAAAGTGGCTACCATCAACTGCATGCTCAGCTCATTATTCAGGCCTTCTAGAAACTTCTCTTGCTTAGCTGCATCCGTAGCAACGTCATCTGGGGCATAACGTGCTAGCTTACTAAAATCATCCACATATTGGCCATCTGTCCGTCCTCCTTGGCGTAAGTTGCGAAACTCACGCTTCTTCATGGCCATAGCTCCTGCTGAAACATGGGCAGTACGAAATGCTTGCTGAAACTAATTCCATGTGACAGTGTCTACAGGGTAAGTGGCTGTAAAATTCTCCCACCATGCTGCTGCGGGTCCGTCAAGCTGATGTGCGGCAAACTTCACCTTTTCTCCATCTGTGCATCCTGCGGTGGTCAACTCCCTCCCTATCTTACGGAGCCAATCACCTGCTACTATCGGCTCGGTGCTCTTTGGAAAACATTGGCGGATTCAACCTTAAGAAACGTGCGGATGGTCGGCGGTGGTGGTGGTGGGTTGTTGTTGTTGTTGCCTTTGGTTCTGTATAAATGTTTGAATCAAGGTATCTCTCTGCTGAATCAATTGAGTGATCTCCGTGGAAAACAAACTGGGTCGCGCCTCGAGGCATCTCGAGGGTTTAAAGGAAGAGTTAAGAATAGAATGAGGTCTAGTGATAATACACTACCCATATGCACATAAGACAAAACACACAATATCATTCCAATCAATTCAAACAAGGGCATACAACGGTCTAACTATCATTACAAAAGTGCTTGGACTAAAACTAGTTAAATGGTGGAAAATTCTACTACCGTTATGGTGGTCAACTAGAAAACTGCTCGATGCAGATTCCATGATATATGCTCCACTTCATCAACATAGTCATCATCGCTGTCGTCGGGATCCGAGTCGGCGTCGTCGATGATGATATAATTATCTGGACATGTAGGTTCATTCTCTTCTCCTCGGGGTGCTGAGCCTCCCATGAATATTCCAATCTTCTCCTTAAGGTCATCGTTCTGTCTTACTAGAGCGACGATTTCTTCCATATAGTCTTTACGTGTAGCCTTGAGTTCGCTTCTAGCTCCTTGATCCTGGTCATAGCCTTCGTAGCTCCTCCATATCTGCAAGACATCCTGGTTCTCTGGCGTCGGATGTGTTGGTTTAACTCCTGAATATAAGCTGCGATTGATCTGTCCCTCCTAGTGGTGATCATCTGCCAATGCTCATCTCGGCGCCCACAAATCTGGTAGATAGTATTCTTGAGATCATTGTAGTAAACTTCTCCAATTCGTCTCATGGCGATGTGAGCTGCCATGCTCTTTCCTAGGCTCCATGTTGGCACATCAAAGGTAAATTCTATTGGTTCCGTGACTGGTGCAAACGTCCTTCCTGGAATGTAGACTTGAATCCTCCAGCGCTCCTCTTCGGGTAAAGTGGCGTTGAAAGTCCCAGTGAAGCTTGGTACTCCTATTTTCAAGTATCTAGCGGCTTCCTTCAAGTGACATCAAAAAGGTGAATTCTCATCTGGTTACGCGAACTTGATCCTTGCATCCGCCATCCTAAAGAATAGAAAAGATGAGGAGTCAGAAATGAGAAGAAAGAGTAGTGATCTAGGGCTTAAGCTTAGTGGCCATGTCCTACGCTTAGCGTGTGCTCGATACCAACTTGTAGCGACCGGACCTCAAAGCGATCGATCTCTCGTGCTCGAGTGTCATCCTCGGATCAAGAATGCCGACACCACATAGGACTTGGAGGATTTATAACAGAGTAGCAATCACACACTTATTACATCGAATGTCTCAAATGAGAACTTATTGAAATAAATACGGCTTAAGGCCATCTAAAATGATAACAGCGGAAGGCTTGGAAGATAAGCGAGTCCATCAACTCCAACGGCATCATCGAGTATAGAACCACGACCTAAAAGCACCTTACTGTCGTTCAAAAGTGCGCAACATGAAACGTTGCAGTTCGAAAATGGGTCAAGACATGGAATATCTGCCGCAATGTAACACATAGAGAATAACAATGGAGATAGGCTATACTACATGCATATTTGGCTGGTGGTAAAGCTCTATGGTTACAGTTTTTGCAGAAAGCCAAATTTTCCCTACTGCAAAGGAATAAATTCATTTAACTATCATGGTGGTTGTTAAACATTGATAATGGTTGACAGCATTCTCAATCCCAATTAAAAAGTACTCATTAAAACCCAACAATATTAATTAAAGTAACATGATGAGATTCAAATGATAATCAAGTACTAGATACTCAAGATGTCCATAACCGGGGACACGGCTAACCATGATTAGTTTATACACTCTGCAGAGGTTTGTGCACTTTTCCCACAAGACTCGATCGCCTCCGTTTGATTCCTCGCACTACAAGATGTTTGAGAAACGGATGACCGAGACATAGTCTTTCGGAAGCACTAGCACCTTACATGTGGGTAGACCGGTACACCTACTTTCCCCTACATCTGCTAGTCTACCCGTAAGAGTTCGCACAACTTAGTCAACTATGCCAGAGCCCATAATGGCTTGTGGCTGCACACGTAAGTTTCTAGTTTGAATAATCTCATGATCCCTTTGAGCCTGGGTGGCGGTCCGAAGAAATACAGGCAAGTCCTGCTAGAAAACAGGTGCCTCAGTCCACCCATATGTGTGTTTAAGTTGCCACCTTAAATAAACCATTAATTAACAATCTCACATCTGTCATGGATACACTCACCCAATCCACGTCTACTAGCATAGCATGGCATAATAAGCAAACGTAGAGTAACTCCCAAAGGTTTGATAATAAAACAGGTAATGGGTGCTACCTCATCTACTTCCCATCCCACAATTTGATTAGATCCTAATCATGCAATGTTTGAGGATAGATCTAATGCATAAAAACTGGGTAGTAGAAAGGTATGATCAAGTGTTACTTGCCTTGCTGATGATCCGCGAAACCTAGAGTCTCGAAGTAACAGGCGGCGCACTCCGGGTATTCTATCGCAGACAAACAAACAAGCATACAATAAGTACTCATCTAATGCACAGGTAAAACTCGAATAAAAGATCCAACCAGAATGTTCAATTTAAGAACTCCGGTTTGCAAAAGAATCAAATCAAATAAAGCAACGGAAGTCAAACGGCGAAAAAAAACAGCTTCGTTTTACTAATCTGGATCTAAGTCAAATTTTATAGAAGCAAAAACTTGTTTAAGTAGATTATTCGAAAAGAGGGTTTCGAGACAAAACTCCAGGCGCTTGAATCGCCTGATTCCGATAAACGAGCGAAAAGTTATACTAAAACGAAAATCGAATCAGAAATCGCGATCAGAAAATAACCGCGGAAAATCCGACGAAAAAGAAAAACGATGAACGAATTAATCGTTAATTATCCTAATCCGAAAATAATTAAAATAATAAAATAATAATAAAATAATAAAACAATCGAAAATAAAACCGACGAAAATATTTTTAAAAAATATATATTTTCGGCACGGATTTTGAGGCGGCGACGAACCTCGGGCGGCGTGCAACTCCGGCGGCGGCGGCGGCTAGCTAGGGTTAGGCGCGGGGTGGGCTCGGGTGGGCTGGCGCTCGGGGCGGCGCTATATAAAGGCGCCCCCGGGCGGAGTCCCGCTCGGGCACGCCCCGTAGGTCTGTGCGCGTTATTTTTAATAATTCCGCGCAGAAGAAAAATAAAAAGATATGATATGCAATGATGATCTATGTATAACATTCCAAATTGAAAATTTGGGATGTTACAGCAGATCGTCCCTACTCCGGAACCCCACAAGAGGGTTGTATTCCTTGCTCACTTCGTCTCATGGATCGGGATTCCCCCTCCACCCATTTGTCTCAGGCTCATGTTTTACTAGGGCTGGACTTCCATGATCGGCCCCAATTTCATCCTCAACATCTCGGCGTTTATCGTCGTGTGCGAGGCCTTCCTCCACATCAAGCCCCACTTCGGCCTGTGGCTGAAGACCTTCAACGTGAAGCCGAAGGTGGTGGTCGGCCAGCAAGTGGAGTGCGGAGGCGCCATGGTGGGAAAGATGCCCAAAGTTACTTGGATCAAAGGCTCCTATGTGGAGACCGTGAAGGGGTGGCAATCGGAGTGGTTCTATATCACCAAGCCGTGCGACGCCAACTGGGCGGCGACCCCCAAATTTTGATCTGGCATCCCCATGCGGCTCACCTCCTGGAAAGAGAAGGGCTTAGCCTGGGGTTCGCCGGTGGAGCTGGCCGGACTCCAGACCTGTGTCAAAAATATGATAAGCAAGAAAATCAAGCTTGTCAACATTGTTCAGGTCATGCTCTTCCACCAGATCCTTCCGTGTCAAAGACGGGCTTTCATTATGTGGGAGTTCGACCCGCGAACACCGACGCCTGCGAGCTCTTGACACGCACGCACAAAGACGTCTGGAAGGTGCTGTTCAAGGCCGTCGAGGTATCTCCTCCCATTACCGAGGATCGAGACTCAGTATAAACCGCCCCGCGAATCCGTAAGCTCATTATATTTTACAAGATGTTCCTTTCCCCTGTATATTCGTGGGAGGAATCTAAGCCTCCACGCCAATTTAACAGGACTGGTAGCAACAGCGGAGCGGATTAACTGTCTAGCTCCACTACCTGAAGATCCAGCAACGGCTCTCTTAACGAGGATGCTGTTTAGGCGCCCTATGAGGTACCGGAGAAGAAGGCCAAGAAGAAGGCCATGAACAGAAAGGTCTCCCAAGAAGGTTGTATCGGACTCATCGTCCGAAGACACCGAGGCGCGCTCCTTCAACGAAAACCAGGAGGAGGAAGATGAAAAACCTCCTCCCCCCCAACCGGGGGGGGGGGGGAGAAAAGGAAGGCCGCCCCATCTGGGGAGGCTGAAGGGTCCAAGAAGGGAAAGACCCTCCCTCCGGACCAGTCCACAATGACCGCCACAAATGACGAGGAGTGGTTGCCCTAGGACAAGCCCCTGGCAAAGTCGTAAGTATCCGGACACTATAATAGTTCCAGTATGCTTTGCTTTATTGCTTCTTATCATGTCAAATGTGATCACGCAGTCCATCCAAAGCCCACATCGACGTATCCTCCTTGGATGGGCCTTTGGGCCAGTCGGCGATGAACAGAGATTCACTCCCGATGGCCACCTCCCCCTGGCCCGCGGACGACACCGAGGTGTTGTCTTAGAGGATACCGGACCAGGGGGAGACAGTTCTGGAGACGCCCCAAGGCAAAATCCCAGATGCCGGGCACATGGGAGGGAAGACCCCCATGGATGCTGAGAACGGGGGCCGCAACAAGTCTAGCCCCCAGCCGGATACTGTGCCGGAACCCGCAGTGGTTCCGGATTCAGGCAGACAACCTCTCTCTAAGGGGGGCGAGCCGCCCGTGCCGATGACCTCTGTCCAACCAAAGGCATCGGACAACTTGCTGGAAGCGCTTCGCGGCGCTTCCATAGACGAAGAGCACCGCACCATCATGAGTGCGGTGATTGAGAAGGTTCGGTCCGCCCAAAGCGGATTGACCGAAGCCTACGCCAGCCTCCTAATAGGATTTGAGGTAAGTAATCAAATTATGAGAAAATATCGTAGCATAGACAGTAGCCCCTGATGCTCTGTTAGGTGTTCGGAAAGAAAGGTCGAACAAAGGATCAAAAAACATCCACAGGAGTCTAATCAGAATATGTCTATGTGAATAACCAGGCGTCGCTGCTGGCCGCTGCCGCTCGTACTGCGGAGGTCTCCGGACTGAAGCAGGACCTGGAGCGAAGGAGGGAGAACTCAACCTCGTGAAGAGGTAGCTCGAGGAGAACAAAGGTACACAATACCCCGTCTGTACATTTATAAAGAAAAAATTGCTGACGCTAATAGGGGCGTCATGAATTTGAATAGGGGGCACGACTGAAGTGGGGCCCTGAAGAAGGCGCTGACCGAGGCCGAAGACAAAGCAGCCAAGGAACGCACCGAGCGCGAGAAACAAGAGGCTCGAGTCGACGAGGTCCAGCAAGAGCTCCAGGATTTCATCAAAAAATACGAGTCCTTGGAGCGTGACTCTAAGACGCAAGAGTCCGAGCTTGCGAAGGCCCTCCAGAGCGCACAAGATGCCAATGCCGAAGCCCAAAAGGCCCTCCAGGAATTCAGGCGGCCAAGAAGATAGCGGCGGGTAAGGCATTCATTATGCAAAGCAAGCATGTGAAGGAGACTTTCCTTTTACTTACCCGAATTCGGAGCTCTCCAGGAGCGTTCGCAGATCTGCTCTGCCGCGCAGCATATCAGATGCCGCGGAGTTCTACCGAGCCGAAGAAGGGAGCTCGACGGAGAAGTTGTTCTGGTCTCAATATACCGGGACCGAACATCTGATGCCCTTGAGCGACCAGTTGAAGTAACTGGTCGAATTGCACAAGGCGACCGAACTGGCCATGAAGGACCTTATAGTCCGAATGTGGCCTGCCGAGCCCTTGCCCAGCAGCTACTTTGGCCTCGTGAAGCGGCTTGTAAATGCCTGCCCGCGGCTTGAAGTCATAAAGCGGTCAGTCTGCATTGAAGGTGTGCGCCGGGCCTTCGCCTGCACAAAAGTGCACTGGGCGAAGATGGATGCCGAGAAGCTGGTGACGGAGGAGCCGCCGAAGGGCAAGGAGCACCGCCACCCCGAAAAGTATTATGACGGTGTCATGAAGGGCGCCTGCCTTGTGGCGGAGGAATGTGCTAAGGATGTAATATTTGAATGAATGTACTCATTTGATCCTATAATATGAAAACGAGTTCATGTGCGCTATATAACGCTTGTTGATTTAAAATATTACCTTTTGAGCGGCCATTTATAAAATTTGAGAGTTGGCTAGTCCTCGGCTTCTGCCCCCATGTAACTAGTACTGGGGTGTTCGAGATAAATCTAAACACTCTTTATCTAAATTTTTGGTCCTTTAAGGAGGTGTTTAGGGCAACGAACAAGGCAATTGGACTATACAGCTTTACCACTCTCACTTAGCCATAGAAGTCTATAATTTTAAATTTTGGCATAGCCCCTGGTATTCGGAAAGCCGAACTTGGGGTGGTATACACGCCTAAATCGAACAAGGCCGATTCCTGACCCGAAGCGGAAAAAATCTTTAAGGATTTGAGACCTCTCGAACAGCGACCGGCTCTCGCCGCATCATGATGATCAGTTTTGGCTTTTCATCGAGGTGCTCGTCCGGAAGAACCGGGACACAATCGCAATAGTTCTCCCTGTGCTACCTTAGCCGATATAGCGGAACATAAGGCACCAAAACATGGGAGCCGGGCAAACCCAACTATTGACCCAAGACATGATTCGGAGCTGATGCATACACTACAAAAAAAATACACTTCCGTGATGATACGTGTTTGTCACAGTAGGTCGCATTTTTTGTCATGCATGTACATCATGACAAATTTATGACAAAATCAAGATAGTCATACCTGTGCTGTCGTAGAAGTGTTCCATGATATTACCAAAATAGTCATACCTGGGCCGTTATTCCGTTGGGCCGTTTCCAGCCCAAGTTAACTTTCGGCCTTTTGAGGGCCCATTTATTCTTGGGCTCATTTGCAGCACTCGGTTACTTACGGCCCGTTACTGTCATTTTCTTCTTGTGGGCCAAATTTAGCCCGTCGTTATAGTCGACCCATTTGTGGTCCATTAGTCTGTTGGGCCATTTTCATAGCATCACCAAATACGGCCTATTAACGACCCGTTATGGTCAGCCCATAAAACGTACAATTTCCAATATAGGCCCGTCTACGACCCATTAAAGGCCCGTACAAGACCCATAAATGAGTCGGCGGCCCATGAATCCTACGTGACATAGAAGGCCCATGGATCCTTCCAGACATAGAAGGCCCATGGATCCTACGAGATGTAGAAGGCCCATGGATCCTACGAGACGTAGAAGACCCATGGATCCTACGAGACGTAGAAGGCCCATGGATCCGACGGCCCGTGAAGGCCCATGGTCGGGCGAGTTGGCCCCCGTTTGAACGATATAGCATATTCAAAGAATAATCCTACTCAATACTATCACCTCTAAAAAGCATACACTATACAACAAAGAGATCAAGGCATAGAAAGGTAGAATAATCCTACACTATACAATAAAGAAATTATAGCCGATTATACCCACTGGGCATTATGGTTCGGCCCAGGTGATAATAAAGCATACATAAACAATGAATTACATACACTAGGCAAATACAGCTCATACGTCATGGACGCGCATCAACTTAACTCCATTTGAACTATAATCTCTTCAGAAAATAGGATTGGCTGGATTCAGATAGCACAAATTTCAGTCTGCAAAATCTCCAATTCCTTCATGGTTACCTCGGTGTCTTGTTTCATTTTTTGACTCCTGCATCTAATACCTGCATGTCCAGTCTCAACTTGTTGATTATACGTTGACAATCATGTACACGTTGTCTTGCCACCTCTACTTGATGCTCGAGAACATCAGCACATTCCAATTCCAATCCATAATCATTCGGTAACGGCCATGCCGCACTGCTCGCAGATTTTTGTGTTGATGTCACTTCATCCTGAAATGTTTTTGTAAGTACACATGACTAGGGCAAAAATATAGTTACAACAGTGAAGCGAACAAGACACTATTTTGTACTACATGGCAAAACATGACTAACAATAATGTTACACGTCACTTTCACACACAAGATGTTACACGTCATGAAGCATAAGCAGGTGATATTTTAAAAATTATGAAAAAAGATAGTCTGTGCAGCCTGCATACAGGAATCCCTCTTAGCTCACCAGAGGAGCATGATGTTGGAGCCCAATCGAAAACACGGACAAGTTACAAATTTAGACAACATGTTGCGTATAAGTAAGCAAGCAGTTGGCCAATCTGTACCTCAATTAAAGTCTTAGGGAGCATAATGAATAGCAGAGGGTTTCATACAAACATACTACAGCAGGCAAAACTATGCAATCATTAGCGTAGTATAAACTAGATTGTGAGCCTCATGCAATAATAGTTGGTTAATAGACTTGAAAGCTTCAGGCACACTTCGGCACAATAATTAAATGGTAAGGCCTTTAATTATGTCAACTAATAGTGATACAAGTACCGAGCATCAGGCATGATTATTTGGGCATCTCATTAAGTGAGGACAAATAAAGCAATTGAAAAGAGAAAATTAACTATGCATGAAACAAACAAGGAATTGAACTGTTGAGTTGCATACAGTGACTTACCTTAGCAGGTTGAAGAGGCTCAGTGCAGCTCCTACTTCTCTTGCAAGGCTCCTTCCTAACATCTTGTACTTGGAAATCCTCAATCTTATCTTCATTGCACCCCCTCTGCAAGGTGACACAAACTAGTTACTCGTCTCATTGGAAGATAAATATGCATACTTTCTAGTCTGTGAACACAAAAGGATGAGATTATAACAAAACAACACCACATAATGAAACATGCCGCATCTCTTGCACTTGCACACAATGAAATGAGCATTTACTATGTATGCACTATGTAAAAACTAGGCATACCTTCGAACTGGATCTCCAGGTACTCTTGGAGAGCCCATCTTGTGTACTGACCAAACCTTTATGTCACCTATGAGTTAGACAAGGCCCCACTACAACAGCCCTTAGTGTTTAAATCGTTGACAAGCTCTGTTAGAGTGTTAGGTCAAGAACAACAAGTAATCAAACCAAACAGTCCTAGTATGGTTGGCTGATGCAAACAAGCAATTGAACAGATGTGTGAGCAAATCTTACATATCAAGAAAAGAAGCAAAGAAGGAGGCTTAAAGACCATCACTTGACTGACCAGATTTAAGGGCATTTACACATCATGTGCAACGATGAACTAACATAAACATTGCATATTCCAGATTCTACAATGGAATGCACATGTATTAGGTTATGCCATGTATGATGATGCCTAAATGTGAGATAGCGCAGGAGTGATTCATCATTACACGCACAATTGAATTGCAGGTTAAGGGCGATTCGATTCCGCCTTTCAGGCATATTGTCAAAATAAGCCATAAAAGATGTAAAGAAGTCATTTTTGAGTTATGGGCTTGGGCTTAACTAATTTCGCTTTGGAGGGGGTGTTTGGGTAGAACCTCACTAAAAATTGAAGGAAGGGAATAGTGAAATGACTCTGTTGTGCGCCTATATTACACTCAAAATGCAATCACGACGCCCGTGTCACACCACGACCCTCAAGTAAAAACAAACACGCAAGCATTCATTGCCCTGCCCGCTTGCATCTCCTCTCCCTTTCCTCTACTCGATCCCCCCACAAAGCACTAGGGTTCCTCCAGCGAGCCATCACCACTGGCCCCATCTGGCCTGGTCCTCGACGATGCTATGTCCAGCTAGGCTACATGGCCGGCAGGTAGGGGCAAATCTCCCTGGCTGCTCCTTCCTCTGGCGTCGCCCCTCATTCTCATGGTCTCCAGCAGCTGCTCCACTGTGGTTCGTCCAACGCACTACTCCGCCGGGCGCTGCACAACTACGGCTGATGCCACACTGCGGCAGAAGGCACCTTATTCCCCCTCCCCTCCTCCCAGGCCATGGCCTTGAGGTGCTGTTGAAGGATGAGCTCATCCAACAAGGTGAGGATCTCCTCTGTTTTTTTGCCAAATTTTCATTCCGATCCACTATATGATGAATTGCTATGAGGTGCTGTTGAAGGATGAGCTCATCCAACAAGGTGAGGATCTCCACTGATCTTTTGCCAAATTTTCATTCTGATACACTATACGATGAATTTCTATGAGCTGCTTCTACTGCTGCTATATGATGCATTGCTATGAGATGCTCCTGCTGCTGCTATATAATGAATTGCTATGAGCTGCTGCTGCTGTATGATGAGTTGCTATGAGCTGCTGCTGCTGCTATATGATGAATTGCTATGAGCTGCTGCTGCTGCTATATGATGAGTTGCTACAAGCTGCTCCTGCTGCTGCTATATGATGAATTGCTATGAGCTGCTCCTGCTACTGCTATATGATGAATTGCTATGAGCTGCTGCTGGTATATGATGAATTGCGATCGCTGCATTGTATGATGAGTTGCTATGAGCTCTCGCTGCTGCTATATGATGCTTTCAGTGGTGCTGCTATATGATAATAACCAGCCACTTGGACCATCGAATTTCAATAAATAATTGTTCTTCATTTAAATGTGGGTCATGCGTTCTTCGTTTAAATTAGGCAATGGGATCTCTATGGAAAACATTGACCAAAGTAGATTGTGCCAAGTAGATGGTATCTTTGTATTTGCATTTTGAGCAAATAGTGATGGTCTATTTTCCTATCATATTAATTCTTGCTTGGGTTCAATTTGTGATGTTTGCAAGTCAAATTAATTTCCATATGGGCAGCAAAATGAAAAAATATATAATGCAATCTAGACTTTCCACTGATCATACCAAAGATAAGCTGAAAACACAATGAAAAGAACTGGTTGGCTTATTACATGGAGCTTATATTCACAGGTGCTTATTTTCTTAGGATAACTCGTAATAACTGTCCCTAAGAAACTTGGCTAATAGAAATGGCATACAAATAACATGTCACGATGATTGCAATGGAGGAGTGACATACCATAGCACACTGTATAGGCTCACCGCTGCCTCTCCTTTTTTTTGCGATGTTCCATGAAATTGCCACATACATCTTGTACTTTTTCATTGTGTAACCCTATTTGCAAGTTCAGATGGCTAATTTCAGACATCTCTACATGATACTACATTGCATATCCCTTGCGCATATTTAAACCACCAATTAACGATTGTGTGCGTACCATAAACTAGCCATGACTCTGTATGCTGGACTAGCAGGCACTCTAAGGGAGCCTAATGTAGTGCACTGGAATTCCTAGATGCCACCTACGATTTTGTGTAATGTACTGCCCCTGTTCCTAAATATATGTCTTTGCAGAGATTCCAGTATGGACCACATACAGATGTATATAGATGCATTTTTGAATGTAGATCCACTCATTTTGCTCCGTATGTAGCCTGTAGTGGAATCTCTAGAAAGACTTATATTAAGGAACGGATTACTGGTCGAAATCATTGTCTGCACAAAGGGATTACTGGTCGAAAATCCTAGCAAAGCACGCAGGCAGGCATAGAACAATACAAGTGAGAGAGACGCGCTTACAAGATCATAGCAATGCCTCAGTCCAGGATCTTGGTTAGCCAAGTTGTTAGATCCAGAAGAAACATCGTCCTTGTAGTTTTTGCCAGCTGCATAACAGGTAACAGCGACCGGTTAGTATATTTGATTTGAAGTACATCGGGCAGGTGATGCTGGACGGTTTTAAAGGTGACAAGTACCTAGGCCGTGGCGGGTGCTTGGCATCTCTCCAGACGGTGGGAATCAGGTTAGAAACGTCGAGGGTGATGACGCGCGCTGGCTGTTAGGGTCCGGTAAGGAGATCTAGAACCGTCGAGTAGGGTGTTTGTGGAGCGGCTCCGGTAGGGTGGACTACGGTGTGGGCGAAGCGGATCTGTGGCCGTGGACGAGGGCGTTGGTGAAGCTGCTCCGGTGGTTGGGTTAAGGATGGTGTCGACGACGTGGATCTGCGGCCGTGGACGGGGCGTCAGAAGCTGCTCCGGTGGTTGGGTTAAGGATGGTGTCGACGATGCGGATCTGCGGCCGTGGACGGGGCGTCAGAAGCTGCTCTGGTGGTTGGGTTAAGGGTGGTGTTGACGATGCGGATCTGCGGTCATAGACGGGGCGTCAGAAGCTGCTCTGGTAGGTTGGATGAGGGTGCGAGGAAACGGATCTGAGGCCATGACTTGTGAGTTGGCAAAGCGGCCCCGGTAGGGTTGAGAATGGTATAGGCGAAGCTACTCCGGTAGGGTTGACGATGGTGTCGGCGAAGCGGCTCCGGTAGGGTTGAGGAAGGTGTCGGTGAAGCGGCTCCGGTAGGGTTGAGGAAGGTGTCGGCGAAGAGGATCAGAGGCCGTCGACGGGGGCGTCGGTGGCGCGGCTCCGGGGGGTGTGGTCGAAGCGTCTCCAGTGGGGAGTACGAATGAGCCGCTGCAGATGCGCGGCGGTTGACGAGAGTACCGGCGAAGCAGATCCGGCGCCGTGGACAAGGACGATACTGAATGGGCTGTGGTACAGTGGTGGATGAGCAGTCTACTTGTTTCTAGGGGAGGTGGGAGGGGTAGATGCGCCACGTATAGATCGGCGAGGTGGACGCCGCTGGCAATGAATGGGCTATGGTACGCCGGTGGATGAGCAGTCTAGGGTTTCGAGAGGGGAGGGGAGAAAGGGCGATGAAGTACGGACGACCTGATGTAAGGTGCTTTGGTGCTGTGGATTTAGTCGTTTTTGCCGGAGGAGGAGAGGAAATGGGGGTGTTGTGTAGTGGTGGGAACCGGAACTTACCAAAGCAGCCCCGACCTATCATGTAGATGAGGGCGGTATTGTAACTGTTGGTCTCCATGCACCAAGGACAAAAGGGGGATTTCGCATGCTAAAGACTAAGGTGGCGGAAATTTTAGAAGGAGGGGGAGATTTTGCCGCCTGCGGGATTGTTCGTATCCAGTTTCAACTAATTTTGGACCGTGCTAGCGGGAAGGTCATGCTAGACTGTGTACACAGGCACGCAGCAAGAAGTTAATAACGGTGTGAAGTCCACCCAAAAAAAGACAATAACTCGGGATGATCGCCGATAACTTGGGCGCTCACACGGCGCTGCCAATCGTACGGGTGTAGTGGCCCGTTCACAGAAAATGGATCAAACGCTCAGCCTATGTATTTCTCGTGTAAATAGATAATTTAGTGCCATTGGTTATTTACTTTAAACATAATGCATTGACGTGTTAGTGTAGAGGCGCACAAAAAGAAATGGATATTGTAGTTAGCTACTTAAAAGTGTTACCTCATATGATTACATAGCCTCCATTTCATAAATTTCGTACCCGTTGAACATATATGAATATTACATATATTACTTCAAAATAGAAACTTAAATCATCCAAGACTAATGAATTTGAATGCAAGAGTAACAATGGTGCATGTACATGATAGCTACATTGGTTGTTTGAAGAAACATCACTGTAACTTTCGCATGCACAACTGAAAAGGTTTATTTAAATAGAAAAAAATGTGATATGTGAGTGTCCAATCTTTATAGCGTTGAATCGATATTGTACCTTTGGCCACGATTCGATGTAGATATTGACTTATGTTCAAGCGATGCATGTCCACGATCGCTAGATAGTGATACATGAATGAATTGTGCAATCTCTGTGACACGCATACATATCTCATTTCCCTGTGGGCATCGGAATCACACACGCGCACTTCGTGTATTTCTCTCCCTCCGTCAGGGTTAAATTCGTCTTTCTGCCCCATCCTACAAGTCTCTAACACAGAAACACACACGCTCTCTATGTCTAACACGCCCACCCCTTTAATTCCGCCTACCCACAGCCACTAATGTCTCAAAGTATAATAATGTCTCTCACACATATGCTATCTACCTATCCCTTAATATAGCTAGATATGTGTCACACAAACTCCTTCTCCCTACTAGCAAGATGCCCATGCGTTGCACGGAACATCAATATGCATTTGTATGAGAAGTTTATCTTGTGGGAGAAAAGGATGAACGAGGGAATGCCTTATTTGCAAATTCGGAGAGGGGTGTGGGTATCTTTTTGAAAAATTGCCATATTTTCCTTCTTGTCCGTCGGATATAAATCGGATGGCCTATATTGTAGGATAGCAGGAACACCATCATCACCAACTTTGTTTTTTATAAGAGTAGAGATATGTGCGTGTCACTGCCCCCCCCACGCACACACACCCACACTTCCCAACACCGAAGGAGTAGGGTGACACCTCCATCTTGATACTAATCTATCGACTGGCTTCTCTCTCAAACATACACACACCCACGCTTCCCAACACCGAAGGAGTAGTGAGGGAGTCCTGGACTAGGGGGTGTCCGGACAGCCGGACTATCATCGTCCGCCGGACTCCAAGACTACGAAGATACAAGATTGAAGACTCCGTCCCGTGTCCGGATGGGACTTTCCTTGGCGTGGAAGGCAAGCTTGGCAATACGGATATGTAGATCTCCTACCATTGTAACCGACTCTGTGTAACCCTAGCCTCCTCCGGTGTCCATATAAACCGGAGGGCTTTAGTCCGCAGGACACAACATACATTACAACAATCATACCATAGGCTAGCTTTAGGGTTTAGCCTCCTTGATCTCGTGGTAGATCCACTCTTGTACTACCCATATCATCAATATTAATCAAGCGGGGACGTAGGGTTTTACCTCCATCGAGAGGGCCCAACAGGTAAAACATCGTGTCCCTCGTCTCCTGTTACCATCCGCCTAGACGCACAGTTCGGGACCCCCTACCCGAGATCCACCGGTTTTGACACCGACATTGGTGCTTTCATTGAGAGTTCCTCTGTGTCGTCACTGATAGGCTTGATGGCATCTACAACCAACAACGCTGTCTTGGGTAAGACTTTTCTCCCTGGACAGATCTTCGTATTCGGCGGCTTCGCACTGCAGGCTAATTCGTTCGGCCATCTGGAGCAGATAAAAAGCTACGCCCCTAGCCGTCAGGTCAGATTCGGAAGCCTAAACTTCACGGCCGATGTCCGCGGAGACTTGATCTTCGACGGACTCGAGCCATAATAGCAGCGCCGCCTTTGTGACAATGGGCATGATCTAGCTCTGCCGCCGAACAGTGCCTTGGTGGCCGCACACGAATCCGCTTCGGCCATTAGTTCGGAGCCGATCGCCCAGATCGAGGATCGGTGGATAGACGCCGCCTCGGGGGCTTCAAGTTCCACGGCGATGGAGCCGAACATTAATCTTGTCCCCCGCGAAACTCGTGATTCCGAGGTTCCGGACTCCTTGCCGGACTCCGAACCTCCCGCGCCCCTACCAATCGAGTCGGATTGGGCGCCGGTTATGGAATTCACCGCCGCGGACATCTTCCAACACTCACCCTTTGGCGACATCCTAAATTCACTAAAGCATCTCTCGTTATCGGGAGAGTCCTGGCCGGACTATGGCCGGGACGGTCGGGATACGGACGACGAAGAAATTCAGAGCCCACCCACCGCCCAATTTGTAGCCACTGTCGACGATCTAACCGACATACTAGACTACGGCTCCGAAGACATCGACGGTATAGACGACGATGACGGAGACGAACAAGAAACAACGCCTATAGGGCACGGGAGGACCACCTCGTGATATGACATATACATGGTGGATGCCCCAAAAGAGAGCGATAACAAGGACCAACGGGCCGCGGCAGAAGATAACCCTGCCAATAAACAACCAAAACGGCGGCGCAGACGCCGCCCTAAGCCCCGCCTCAACAACAACAACGCTCCTAAAGACCCCGCAATACAGCAGGGCACAAAAGTGGACGACGAACATGCAGATAAGCAACCGTCCGAACAAGACGAGTCAGATAATCAGTCCAGGCCCGGCGAAAATGACGGTTCGAACGATCTCACGCCGGACACGCCGCCGGAAGATAAAAGCCTTCAGAAAAGACTCGTCAACACTGTAAGAAGCTTGAAGAAGGAAAAGCGGAAGCTCAAAACAACAGAGGACACACTCAGAATGAGGTGGAGCAGAGTACTCAAAACCGCGGATAAATATGGCAATAGCCACCAATCAAAGAGCTACCCAAAGCGCAAGCTGCTACCAGAATTCGACGACGAGGCCATAGAGCCCCCACAGTCAAAAAATAAAGAGGCTGCATGGTCGGATAGACGGCCGGATGACAGACCAAATTCTGAAAGCGGCGCCGCACATAAACCAACCAATGAACTCGGAAGGACAGATGGCCCAGTTAGGTCCATCTACGGGCCAAAGAAGAAGGCCCCAAGAAGCAAGACAACACGTCAAGTGTCCGAAGATAGCAGCACACCCAAATACAGGGGCGCCGCACACCCACTATGTTTCACCAATAAAGTGCTGGACCATGAATTCCCAGCAGGATTTAAACCCATAAACATAGAGGCCTACGATGGAACAACAGACCCAGGAGTCTGGATAGAAGATTATATACTACATATACACATGGCCAGAGGAGATGATCTCCACGCCATAAAATACCTACCCCTCAAGCTCAAAGGGCCAGCCCGTCATTGGCTTAAAAGCATCCCAGAAAACACTGTTGGAAGTTGGGAAGAGCTCGAGGATGTATTTAGAGCAAATTTTCAAGTGACTTATGTCCGCCCTCCGGACGCAGATGATTTAAGTCATATAACTCAACAGCCCGGAGAGTCAGCTCGCAAATTCTGGAACAGGTTCCTCACCAAAAAGAACCAAATAGTCGACTGTCCGGACGCCGAAGCCTTAGCAGCTTTTAAACACAATGTCCAAGACGAATGGCTTGCCAGACACCTCGGCCAAGAGAAACGGAGGACAATGTCCGTGCTAACAAGCCGCATGACCCGCTTCTGTGCGGGAGAGGATAGCTGGCTAGCAAGATGCAGCACCAGCGACCCAAGTACATCCGAGATAAGAGATGGAAATGGAAAATCACGGCGCAGAAAAGAGCAGAGCCGGAATAAAGAGAAAAGCCCAAAGAGCACAGCAATCAACGCCGGATTCAAAAGCTCGCGGCCAAACAACAAAACACCGCCTCTTAAGGATGACGGCGATGAGCTGTCCAACTTAAACAAATTTTGGGTCGGATATGTCAAATCCACAGTACCCCCGGAAGGCCTGCAAACCACACCCACAGGGATTGTTGGGTTTTTAAACAGTCCGGCCGACTAAACGCTGAACACAAGGGGCTCGATGCGTCAAGCGAAGACGATAAACCCCACCAGCAGAGCACCGGAAAACAAAAACTTTCCCACAAGAGGTCAAAGCGGTAAACTCACTTCATGTGATAATACGGAAAAATAGTGCGGCACTTCCTAAAAAGAGCCTCGCACGGTCCAACCCAGCAGACCATAGAGATTGGATATAAAAACCAATCACTTTCGACCACCTGGACTATTCCAGAAGCGTTCGAAACGCAGGACGGACTGCCCTGATATCGAATCCCATAATCGACGGATTACAATTTACTAAAGTCCTAATGGACGGAGGCAGCGCCTTAAACCTGCTGTATTCAAACACAATCCGCAAGATGGGGATAGATCCTACCAAAATTCGACAAAGCCGCACTTCCTTCAAAGGAGTGACGCCAGGCCCTTATGCCAAGTGCACATGCTCCCTATTACTAGAAGTCGTGTTCGGATCACCGAACAATTTTTGGCGCGAAAAACTAATTTTTCATATCGCCCCATTTAAAAGTGGATATCAAGCACTCTTGGGACGAAAGGCTTTTGTCCGTTTCAACGCCATACCGTATTACGCGTCTCTTACACTCAAGATGCCCGGTCCGCGTGGCATCATCTCAGTGCGAGGGTCACTGAAAGACCCCGGATACGGATAGACGAGTCCGGCATCAGTAGGCTAGGGGCTCCCTAGCCGCACACCCCTTCACAAGGGGCTGCGCGCACAAACAACCGCGGGTTCATTCAAACCCCGCTTTGCTTATTCATATTTCCTCTTTCACACATACCTTTTTTTCGCACGAATTGTTTTTCAAACTAAGCGTTCCTCTCTTTTTACAGATGAACAACGCGCATACCCGTCCAGGATAACGACACAACGGAGACACAGGCGCAGACATGCAGTAGGGACCCGTTGCGAGGATTCTTTTCAAATTAAGACCCTGCATAAACCTTTTTTACTGTCTCTTGTTGTTATTCTCCCTTGGTTTCTTCCTATAACCAAAAGCGGAGCCTGACGTTTTGGCATCGGCCGCGTCAGAAGACCATGCCCGTACCTGGACACTAGGGGCTTAGGGCATTACTCTGCCCATTATCATAAAGACCGAACACCTTAGGGAGTGTTCGGCGTCTCGAGAGTTAGGCATTATATGCATCAGCTCGAATCATGTCTTTGGTCAAATGTTGGGTTTGCCCGGCTCACGTGTTTTGCTGCCTTACGTTCAGTATCATCGGCTAACGCGCACCAGGAGAACTATGCGATTGTGCCCCGGTTCGCCGGGCGAGCACCTCGAGAGAAAGCCGAAAACTGTCATGATACAACGAGATTGGTCAACCACTTGATCGACTACCGAATGTTTAGAATTCCCGCTTTGACGAAGGACTGTTTCGGTCAGGCACACACGCGCCAATTCGAGAAGTGCGGTGCCCCAGGGCTATATCGTAGCCCCACCTCGAACTCAATCGCTAAGTGAAAGTGATAAAGCATTATAGTCCGGATTGCCGTTCGCTATGCTACCACCTCCTTAACGGGACCGAGACGCCGGATTAAGTGAAAAGCGCTATTTTTGCGAACACCCCCGCACCTTGTGCGTGGGGGCTGTAGCCGAAGACTGCAATCTTTCAGGTTATACAAACGTATACGTAAACGGCCGCATAGGAGAAGTTTTACTACTTGGGACGCACAAGTATAAAAAAGCAGTTATCGCATAATCATCGTTTTACAAGCTAAAACATTCATTTGAACGTGACATTTTTTGAGCAATGCGACTCTATTACACGAGCGCCACGCATAACTTCCCCGAAATAGTGCTCGGCGGGGAGCTGGCTTTCATCCGAACCCTGGGCAGCAACAGCGGTGGCATCCATCTCCGTCCAATGCGCCTTCACACGGGCAAGAGCCATCCGCGCGCCCTCGATGCAGGCCGACCGCTTCATCTCCTTGATATGCGGCACCGCTCCAAGGAATTACTGCAGTAAGCCGAAGTAGCTCGTCGCCTTGGGCCTCTCTGGCCAGACATGAGCCACGATGTCAGTCATGGCAAGTCCGGACAATCTATTTAGCTCAGCCCATTCGGCCAATCGGTCGGTCAACGGAAGTGAGCGATCCGGACTATGGAACTGAGTCCAAAACAGCTCTTCCGTCTCGTGATCCTTCTCGCTCCGGAAGTGCTCAACGGCATGAGCCGCACTTGCCGCTAAGTCCATATACGGATCCTCCGGACTCCACAGCTGATCAAATTGAGCATACTTTTGATCCATAAACCGGCGACGCAGCAGGAAAGGTTTGCCAGCTACGATATCTCCAGCCTGGCGCAGCTCCTCCTTCATGGCCCGCATTGCAGAGCGGGCATCCTTGGCCTCGGCGGTGGCCTTCCTCAGGTCTTCCTGCTCCGATAAGCGCTCCTTTTCAAGAGCCTCATAGCGGTCGGTAGCATCTTTTACTTTCATGGCCAATTCGGCCACCTCTTCCCTGCTTAGGCAGTGTGCAGCCCTTTCGGCTTTCAAATCCTCGGCCGCCCTCGAGGCAGCCGCGTCACTCCTTCGGGCTTGCTCCTTAGCTTGAGCAAGTTCGCCCGAAAACTCTCCACAGAAGCAGCAGCACCGCTCAGATAACAGCATATAATTTATCAGAGGAGGGCTTTGACCCCCTTAATAAAGCGACTATGGAGAACTCATTTACCTTGCGACTCGTCAAGTCGCTGGTTGACAAGTGTGATGTCCGCATCCGCCACGTCAAGTTGCCGCATTAACTCGGCAACCCCACTAGTCCGGCTAGCCCTCGGACTATCCGCCACCTGCATAGGAACGACGACATTCATTACTTGCGATTTTGATCCTCGGCACGCTGTCGTCTTCGACAACCTACTGAGTCTCAGGGGCTACTATCTATACAGGGCGCATTTTTATGTGCAAAACTGTTAAAAGACAAAAGGGTGCGTCATTCTCACGTACCTCAAACCCCGCCTTGACAAACTCATAGCGGCATTGCGCAATCCGCTCTCGGCGGATTTAAATCCTTCCAATCACCATACGATCAACGCACGGTGATCTTCTCGAGATGGACACCCTCTCAAGCAGATTCTTGATTCTCCGGCGGATACTAGCGGGTGCCGAACTATCTGGCCCCTCGGACTCGGGATACCCTCCGTGGCGATACTTCGTGCTCGTCGCCTTATCTGACGGGCTTGTGAGACGGAGGCGTTCGCTCTCCATCATCTCGGAAGAAGGTCCCGAAGATGAACTCATCTGAGAAGGCTGCAGATCCGAACTGCAAGATAAATATTCCGGTTACCAACAGAAGCACAAATGGAGGTATTTCCTTACTAATTAACTCCCCTTTTCATACTCACGGCTCGCTGGAGGGCTGATCCTTTGGTGATGATTGTACGTCCGGATTCTCCCCGGACGCCGGACCCCCCGGTGAAGATATCTTCCCCCGCTTAGGGGCTTTGGCCTCCGGATCTTCGGAGGCGGTCCTCTTCTCCCCCTGGAAGGAGGGGTTTTTGATTCCCCCCTCTTCAGACGCCCCCTTGGGCGAAATATTAGCTCCTCTATTTTCCCCATCGCTCCCTTCTATGGGCGCGACCTCCAACATTTCGACCAGACGGGCTCCAGTCACGGTCTCTGGGAAGGGCCGGACACCTTATCAGCCTCGATCGCGCCGCCCACTCCTGTGAAGAGTAATGGGTCAGGAGGCGAACTCTAGAAAAGCAGATAAACAGAACGTCCAGACTCTGAGCTATTTACCTGAGTATCCGGGCGATTGCGGCTTAGGCCTGCATCCTCGGCCAATTCCGGACACGCCACCTGCGGTCCGAAGAACAACTTGTACATCTCCATGGGTGTCGCACCCATGAAGTGTTGGAGAATCCGAGGTCCCTCCAGGTTGAACTCCCATAGATGGAGAGGATGGCGTTTGCAGGGCAGAAGATGCCTGATTAGCACAACCTGCATCACCACAACCAGATTGATCTCCCTCGCCTGGAGGTCTCAAATCTGGCCCTGCAATAAGGGCATGTCTTTAGACAACCCCCAATTGAGCCCTTGGTTGACCCACGACATCAGTCGGCATGGAGGTCCCGGGTGGAATGAAGGCGGCGGCTTTTGCTTGCTGCCCTTCAGAGCGGTGATATAGAACCACTCCTGCTGCCACAGTCCGAGTTCCTCTTGGAAGGAACCCTCGGGCCACGGGGCATCGACCTTTTTGCTTATGGCCGCCCCGCCGCTCTCTGCTTGACGCCCCCCGATCATCTTCGGCTCCACATTGAAGGTCTTCAGCCACAGGCCGAAGTGGGGAGTGACGCGGAGGAAGGTTTCGCAGACGATAATGAATGCGGAGATATGGAGGATGGACTCCGGAGCCAAATCGTGAAAATCCAGCCCGAAGTAGAACATGAGCCCTCTCACGAAGGGGTCCGTCGGGAAGCCTAAACCCCGACGGAGGTGGGATACGAAGACAACATATTCGCCGGGCTCGGGGGCGGGCACGGCCTGCCCTTGGGCAGGCAACCTATGCGAAATCTCGTAGGCCAGGTACTTGGCCTCACCCAACTTCAGTATGTCCTCCTCCGTGACGGAGGAGGGCATCCACCGGCCCTGGAGGTCGGAGCCGGACATGGTTGAGAATCCGAAGCGCTCGAATCTGAGGCTCTAGGTGTTAGAACTGGGAGCGAGGAGGAGATTCGATGCGAGATTGAAGAAAAAGAACGAGCCTTGGTCCTCTTATAAAGGGGAAAAATACCAAGAGCCGTCTCCGTGACCGTTCGGGATTCACCTTCGATAGAGGAGGCGTGGCGACGGGCACGGTTGGGTTACCCACGCACGTATTGATGAGGATCCCGGAATAAGGGGGACACGATCTCTGCTTTGACAAGACGTGCCAAGGAAACCACTTCGCTAAACGTGCTGAGGTGGTATAGTAAAAAACGATTCAAGTAAAGGCTTGGTAGCGGTGTGATGTCATGCCGCGTAATACGTCAGCAGATCGGACTGGTGTACATTTTATTCTCTCTATGGTGGAATGTGGAATTTATTTTGCAGAGCCGGACACTATCCTGGTGTTCATGACCTTCTCTGGATTATTCAAAGGAGGAACCCGCCTTGCAATGCCGAACATTATGCGCGCCGGACTAATCGTCATTGAAGCCACGGTTCGAGGGCTCTTGAGGAGTCTGGACTAGGGGTGTCCGGACAGCCGGACTATCATCGTCTGCCGGACTCCAAGACTACGAAGATACAAGATTGAAGACTCCGTCCCGTGTCCGGATGGGACTTTCCTTGGCGTGGAAGGCAAGCTTGGCAATACGGATATGTAGATCTCCTACCATTGTAACCGACTCTGTGTAACCCTAGCCTCCTCCGGTGTCCATATAAACCGGAGGGCTTTAGTCCGTAGGACACAACATACATTACAACAATCATACCATAGGCTAGCTTTAGGGTTTAGCCTCCTTGATCTCGTGGTATATCCACTCTTGTACTACCCATATCATCAATATTAATCAAGTAGGACGTAGGGTTTTACCTCCATCGAGAGGGCCCAAACCTGGGTAAAACATCGTGTCCCTCGTCTCTTGTTACCATCCGCCTAGACGCATAGTTCGGGACCCCCTACCCGAGATCCGCCGGTTTTGACACCAACAAGTAGGGTGACACCTCGATCTTGATACTAATCCATTGACTGGCTTCTCTCTCAAACACACACACACACACACTACCCGGCACTGAAGGAGTAGGGTGACACCTCGATCTTGATACTAATCTATCAGCTGGCTTCTCTCTCAAACATACACACACACACTACCCCGCACCGAAGGAGTAGGGTGACACCTTGATCTTGATACTAATCTATCGACTGGATTCTCTCTCAAACATACACACACACACTACCCGGCACCGAAGGAGTAGGGTGGCACATCGATCTTGATAATAATCTGTCTACTCCTCTTTCAAACACACACACACTCGCTAGTTGTGCCTCTGTGCCTACCGCGCACACTCTCGATACGTCTTTCTCTCCCCCCCAACAATGACAGCAGAAGGGTGACAACTCGATCTGATCATAATCTTTCAATTGGTTTCTCTCTCAAACATTGTGCCTCGATGCCTCGCTCGGTAGCCCCCTCGATATGTAGACTTCTCTTGCGCGCACAACTGTAGTGACGATGATGGTGAACCCAGCGTGCCTTGTTTTTACCGGCCTCATGTGATAGTTTTCACCCTGTTTTCTGTTAATTAACAAGGCAACCTTTTCTTTGTTACTACTAGTGAATCTGAAATCATTCGGGGCAGACATAAAATATATCACTTCAACCCAATTATCGCAGCAACTATTTTAAAAGAAATTAGCTAGCTGCCCGTGCGTTGCACGGAACATCAAGATGCATTTATATGAGTAGTTTATCTTGTGAGAGAAAAGGCTGAACGAGGGAAGGCCTTATTTGCGTACGTGGAAAGACGTGTGGGTATATTTTTGCAAAATTGCCATAGTTTCTTTCCTATCCGTTAGATATAAATCCGACGGCCTATATTGCAGGATGGCACGCACACCATCATCACCAACTCTGTTTTCTACTCCCTCCATCCGAAAATACTTGTCATCAAAATGGATAAAAAGAGATGTATATAAAACTAAAATATGTCTAGATGTTTTCCTTTTATCGATTTTGATGACAATTATTTCCGGACAGAGGGAGTATTTGTCTTTTTAGAGATTTCAACAAGTGACTATGACCGGACCTTACCAACATACTCAAAAAGGTAGTCCATAATTTTGATGTTACCCTCTTTTCTTGGCGGTGCAGTGCCATCTGGATACCTCATAAATAAATCAAGGACAAATCTGACCCCTTCCTGAAAAGACATACGTAGCAAAATGAGTGAATCTACACTCTAAAATATGTTTACATACACATTCGTATGTGGTAGTCCATTTGAAATCTGAAAAAGACAAATATTTAGGAACGAATGGAGTATATATAAGAGTAGACATGGAGATATATCTCCAGCATGGTCTACAACAAAAATGTGCAGGGCTAGTTAGCGCCGGATGCTCGCAACGCGATGACATGAGTTCGAATTCTGTCTTTTAAATTTAGATTTTTATATTATATATTACTCTACTTATTTCATATGTACTTATTTCGCTACTGTACTGACAGTGGAACCCACAGCGTACTTAGAATATTAAGGATGGACTTGTTTCTTTTTAACTTTCTGTACAAAGCTGTAGCCACCCTGCAAGTCACGTGTACACTGTACATGCATTTAACTTTTTATAGAGGGACAATCATACAGGCAATTAACTCAAATGGATTGGATGTCACTCTATTATTTCCAGCATAAAGAGCATCTCCAACGGTAGCCAGCAAATTTCCTCCCGCTTCCTTCCGCGGAGGACGACATCAAACGCCAGCGGCATACATTTTTACAACTCTAACCAACCAAATTAAATTCATGCAAACACGGACTGATTTCATATAAGCATGAAGGATTTCGTATAAAAAATCCGGATCTTCATATAAACATGATGGATTTCATTACATTTACATGAACTAAGAGGTGCCAATCCGGCTCTCTTGTATAATTAATACTCCCTCCGTCCGGAAATACTTGTCCTAGAAATGGATATATCTAGACTTATTTTAGTTCTAAATGGCCGCCCGCGGATCCCTTTGTCTTTCTCATGTCCGTCAGACACTTGCGGGGTCGACGAAGGTCCTTGGAAGAGACGAAGCAGCAAAGAAACCACTTGAATCCGTGGTCGTCGCCTCGGCGGTGGCCTTCATGGGTCCCAAGTGGCGGCGGCCTCCCGTGTTCTACTTCTCCTCGATGATGGCGGCGGGCACGGAGAAGCTGGCCACCGACTCGTCGCTCTCCACGCACCCGGCTTCTGTCTCTTCCTGCATGGCGCTGCCGCAGGCATGGGAGGTGTTGGAAATATGCCCTAGAGGCAATAATAAAAGTATTATTATATTTCAATGTTCATGATAATTGTCTTTTGTTCATGCTATAACTGTATTATCCGGAAATCGTAATACGTGTGAACACTTAGATCCAATGTGTCCCTAGTGAGCCTCTAGTTGACTAGCCGTTGTGATCAATAGATAGTCATGGTTTCTGACTATGGACATTGGATGTCGTTGATAACGGGATCACATCATTAGGAGAATGATGTGATGGACAAGACCCAATCCTAAGCATAGCATAAAAGATCATGTAGTTCGCTTGCTAGAGCTTTGCCAATGTCAAGTATCTCTTCCTTCGACCATGAGATCGTGTAACTCCGGTTACCGTAGGAGTGCCTTGGGTGTATCAAACGTCACAACGAATCGGGTGACTATAAAGGTGCATTACGGTATCTCCGAAAGTATCATTGGGTTGACACGGATCGAGGCGGGATTTGTCACTCCGTATGACGGAGAGGTATCTCTGGGCCCACTCGGTAATGCATCATCATAATGAGCTCAAGTTGACCAAGGTGTTGGCCACGGATCATGCATTACGATGCGAGTAAAGTGACTTGCGGTAACGAGACTGAACAAGGTATTGGGATACCGACGATCGAGTCTCGGGCAAGTAACGCATCGATTGACAAAAGGAATTGCATATGTGGTTTGATTGAATCCTCGACATCGTGGTTCAACCGATGAAATCATCGAGGAGCATGTGGGAGCCAACATGGGTATCCAGACCCGCTGTTGGTTATTGCCCGAGAGTCGTCTCGGTCATGTCTGCGTGTCTCCGAACCCGTAGGGTCTACACACTTAAGGTTCGGTGACGCTAGGGTTAGTAGGAAGTCAAGTATGTGACTACGAATGTTGTTCGAGTCCGGATGAGATCCGGACGTCACGAGGAGTTTCGGAATGGTCCGGAGGTAAAGAATAATATATAGGAAGTGGTATTTCGCCATCGGGAAAGTTTCGGGTTTCGGTAATGTCTGGGACCACCGGAAGGGTCCCGGGTCCACCGGTGGGGCCACCTATCCGGAGGGCCCGTGGGCTGAAGTGGGAGGAACCAGCCCATAGTGGGCTGGTGCGCCCCTAGGCCCACCCCCGCGCCTAGGGTTGAAACCCTAGGGGTGGGGCGCCCACCTGGCTTGGGGCACTCCACCCCTTGCCGCCGCCCCCCGGAGATTGGATCTCAGGGCGCCCTCTGTGGGGCCTATATAAAGGGGGAGGGGCTGCTGTACCCATCTCCAAGGCGCAGCCCCTCCCCTCCCCAACACTTCTCCTCCTCCGTAGGCGCTCGGCGAAGCCCTGTCGGAGTACTGCTTCTCCACCATGACCACGCCGTCGTGCTGCCGGTGGAGCTGTCTTCCTCAACCTCTCCTTCCTCCTTGCTGGATCAAGACGGAGGAGACGTCGCTCGTCACGTACGTGTGTTGAACGCGGAGGTGCTATCCGTTCAGCACTTGGACATCGGTGATTTGAATCACGTTCGAGTACGACTCCATCATCACCTTGCAAGCTTCCGCACGCGATCTACAAGTGGTATGTAGATGCAATCTCTCTCCCATTGCTCGTTGCTTAGATGAACTCATAGATGGATCTTGGTGAAGCCGTAGGAAAATTTTAATTTTCTGCAACGTTCCCCAACAGTGGCATCATGAGCTAGGTCTATGCGTAGTTCTCTAATGCACGAGTAGAACA
The DNA here is from genome assembly GCA_021437245.1 of Aegilops speltoides. Lineage (NCBI taxonomy): Eukaryota > Viridiplantae > Streptophyta > Magnoliopsida > Poales > Poaceae > Aegilops > Aegilops speltoides. The sequence goes on from CM038144.1 coordinate 396,338,548, forward strand.
CAATTTGTTGTGGGCGTTGATCTTGTCATCTTACTTGCCTCTACTAGTCTTTTCTTGCTCAACGGTATTGTGGGATGAAGCGGCCCGGACCAACCTTACACGTGACGCTACGTGAGACCGGTTCCATCGATCGACATGCACTAGTTGCATAAGGTGGCTGGCGGGTGTCTGTCTCTCCCACTTTAGTTGGAGCGGATTCGATGAACAAGGCCCTTATGAAGGGTAAATAGAAGTTGACAAAATCACGTTGTGGTGATTTGTAGGTAAGAAAACGTTCTTGCTAGAACCCAATCGCAGCCACGTAAAAGATGCAACAACAATTAGAGGACGTCTAACTTGTTTTTGCAGCGATTGATCATGTGATGTGATATGGCCAGAAGTTGTGATGAATGATGAATTGTGATGTATGAGATCATGTTCTTGTAATAGGATTCACGACTTGCATGTCGATGAGTATGACAACCGGCAGGAGCCATAGGAGTTGTCTTTATTTTTTGTATGACCTGTGTCATTGAAGAACGCCATGTAAACTACTTTACTTCATTGCTAAGCGTTAGTCATAGAAGTAGAAGTAGTCGTTATGCGTGACAACTTCATGAAGACACGATGATGGAGATCATGATGATGGAGATCATGGTGTCAAGCCGGTGACAAGATGGAGATCAATGGAGCTTTTATGATATTGGCCATATCATGTCACAACTATATAATTGCATGTGATGTTTATTATGTTTATGCATCTTGTTTACTTAGGACGACGGTAGTAAATAAGATGATCCTTACAAAATTTCAAGAAGTGTTCTCCCTAAGCGTGCACCGTTGCTACAGTTCGTCGCTTCTAAGCACCACGTGATGATCGGGTGTGATGGATTCTTACGTTCACATACAACGGGTGTAAGACAGTTTTACACAGCGAAAACACTTAGGGTTAACTTGACGAGCCTAGCATGTGCAGACATGGCCTCGGAACACGGAGACCGAAAGGTCGAACACGAGTCGTATGGAAGATACGATCAACATGAAGATGTTCACCGACGATGACTAGTCCGTCTCACGTGATGATCGGACACGGGCTAGTCGACTCGGATCGTGTAACACTTAGATGACTAGAGGGATGTCTAATCTAAGTGGGAGTTCATAATTTGATTAGAACTTTATTATCATGAACTTAGTCTAAAACCTTTGCAAATATGTCTTGTAGATCAATGGCCAACGCTAATGTCAACATGAACTTCAACGCGCTCCTAGAGAAAACCAAGCTGAAAGATGATGGCAGCAACTATACGGACTGGGTCCGGAACCTGAGGATCATCCTCATAGCTGCCAGGAAGCCAATATGTCCTAGAAGAACCGCTAGGTGACACTCCCGTCCCAGAGAACCAAGACGTTATGAACGCTTGGCAATCTCGTCTTGATGATTACTCCCTCGCTCAAAGGCGGCATGCTCTACAGCTTAGAACCGGGCTCCAAAAGCGTTTTGAGCATCACGGAGCATATGAGATGTTCAAGAGCTGAAACTAGTTTTCCAAGCTCATGCCCGGTCGAGAGATATGATGTCTCCGACAAGTTCTACAGATTGTAAGATGGAGGAGAACAGTTACATCGGTGAGCACATCCGAAGATGTGCAGGTTGCACAATCGTATGACCCAGTTGAACATTAACCTCCCGGATGAGGCGGTCATTGACAGAATCCTCGATCGCTCCCACCAAGCTACAAGAGCTTTGTGATGAACTACAACATGCAGGGATGGAAAAGACCATTCTGAAGTGTTCTCGATCTGAAGTCAGCAGAGGCTGAAATCAAGAAAGAACATCAAGTGTTGATGGTCAATAAGACCACTAAGTTCAAGAAGGGCAAGGGTAAGAAGAACTTCAAGAAGGACGGCAAAGATGTTGCCGCGCCCGTAAGCTTTGTTGTCGGAAGAAGTCAAAGAATGGACCCAAGCCACGAGGTCGAGTGCTTTTATTGCAAGGGAAGGGTCACCGAAGCGGAACTGCCCCAAATACTTAGCGGATAAGAAGGCCGCAACACCAAAGGTATATTTGATATACATGTAATTGATGTGTACCTTACCAAGACTCGTAGTAACTCCCGGTATTTGATACCGTGCCGTTGCTCATATTTGTAACTCACAGCAGGAGCTGCGGAATAAACGGAGATCGGCGAAGGACGAGGTGACGATGCTTGCCGGGAATGGTTCCGAGTCGATGTGATCGCCGTCGCACGCTGCCTCTACATTTACCTACGGGATTAGTTTTGAACCTTAATAATTGTTATTTAGTGCCAAGTTTGAGCATGAACATTGTATCCGGATCTCGTTTGATACGAGATGGCTACTCATTTAAGTCTGAGAATAATGGTTGTTCGATTTATATGAGAGATATGTTTTATGGTCATGCTCCGATGGTCAATGGTTTATTCTTAATGAATCTCGAGCGTAATATTACACATGTTCATAGTGTGGATGCCAAAAGATGTAAAGTTGATAACGATAGTCCCACATACTTGTGGCATCGCCGCCTTGGTCACATTGGTGTCAAGCGCATGAAGAAGCTCCATGCTGATGGACTTTTAGAGTCTCTTGATTATGAATCGTTTGACACATGCGAACCATGCCTCTTGGGCAAAATGACCAAGACTCCGTTCTCCGGAACAATGGAGCGAGCAACCAACTTGTTGGAAATCATACATACCGATGTGTGCGGTCCAATGAGCGTTGAGGCTCGCGGAGGATATCGTTATGTTCTCACTCTCACTGATGACTTAAGTAGATATGGGTATGTCTACTTAATGAAACACAAGTCTGAGACCTTTGAAAAGTTCAAGGAATTTCAGAGTGAGGTAGAGAATCAACGTGACCGAAAGATAAAATTCTTACGATCAGATCGTGGAGGAGAATATTTAAGTCACGAATTTGGCACACACTTAAGGAAATGTGGAATCGTTTCACAACTCACGCCGCCTGGAACACCTCAGCGAAACGGTGTGTCCGAACATCGTAATCGCACTCTATTGGATATGGTGCGGTCTATGATGTCTCTTACCGATTTACCGCTATCATTTTGGGGATACGCTCTAGAGACAGCTACATTCACTTTAAATAGGGCACCGTCTAAATCCGTTGAGACGACACCGTATGAATTATGGTTTGGGAAGAAACCTAAGCTGTCGTTTCTAAAAGTTTGGGGATGCGATGCTTATGTCAAGAAACTTCAACTAAGTCGGAAAAATGCGTATTCATAGGATACCCTAAGGAAACTGTCGGGTATACCTTCTACTTAAGATCCGAAGGCAAGATCTTTGTTGCCAAGAACGGATGCTTTCTGGAAAAAGAGTTTCTCTCGAAAGAAGTAAGTGGGAGGAAAGTAGAACTCGATGAAGTACTACCTCTCGAACGGGAAGGTGGTGCAGCGCAGGAAACCGTTCCTGTGATGCCCACACCAACTGAAGAGGAAAACAATGATGATGATCAAGGTACTTCGGATCAAGTTACTACTGAACTTCGAAGGTCCACGAGGACACGTTCCGCACCAGAGTGGTACGGCAACCCTGTCATGGAAATCATGTTGTTAGACAACAATGAACCTTCGAACTATGAAGAAGCGATGGCGGGCCGGATTCCAACAAATGGCTTGAGGCCATGAAATCCGAGATAGAATCCATGTATGAAAACAAAGTATGGACTTTGACAGACTTGCCCGATGATCGGCGAGCGATAGAAAATAAATGGATTTTTAAGAAGAAGACGGACGCGGATGGTAATGTTACCATCTATAAAGCTCGACTTGTCGCTAAGGGTTATCGACAAGTTCAAGGGATTGACTACGACGAGACATTCTCTCCGTAGCGAAGCTAAAGTCCGTCCAATCATGTTAGCAATTGCCTCATACTATGATTATGAGATATGGCGATGGACGCCAAAACGGCATTCCTTAATGGACATCTTAAGGAAGAGCTGTATATGATGCAGCCGGAAGGTTTTGTCGATCCTCAGAACGCTAACAAAGTATGCAAGCTCCAGTGATCCATTTATGGACTGGTGCAAGCATCTCGGAGTTGGAACATTCGCTTTGATGAGATGATCAAAGCGTTTGGGTTTATGCAGACTTATGGAGAAGCCTGCGTTTACAAGAAAGTGAGTGGGAGCTCTGTAGCATTTCTCCTATTATATGTAGATGACATACTCTTGATGGGAAATGATACGAAATTTCTGGACAGCATTAAGGCCTACTTGAACAAGTGTTTTTCAATGAAGGACCTTGGAGAAGCTGCTTATATATTAGGCATCAAGATCTATAGAGATAGATCGAGACGCCTCATAGGTCTTTCACAAAGCACATACCTTGATAAGATTTTGAAGAGGTTCAAAATGGATCAGTCCAAGAAGGGGTTCTTGCCTATGTTACAAGGTGTGAGATTGAGCTCGGCTCAGTCACCGACCACGGCAAAAGATAAAGAAGAGATGAGTGTCATCCCCTATGCTTCAGCCATAGGATCTATTATGTATGCCATGCTGTGTACTGCACCGATGTAAACCTTGCCGTAAGTTTGGTTGCAAGATACCAAAGTAATCCCGCAAGGAACCTTTGGACAGCGGTCAAGAATATCTGCAAGTACGAAAAGGACAAAGGACATGTTTCTCGCTTATGGAGGAGACGAAGAGCTGTCGTAAAGGGTTACGCCGACGCTAGCTTTGACTCAGATCCGATGACTCTAAGTCACAAACCGGATACGTGTATATGTTGAATGGTGGAGCAAGAGCTGGTGCAGCTGCAAGCGAGCGTCGTGGCGGGATCTACGTGTGAAGCGGAGTACATGGCAGCCTCGGAGGCAGCGCATGAAGCAATTTGGGTGAAGGAGTTCATCACCGACCTAGGAGTCATACCCAATGCGTCGGGGCCGATCAAACTCTTCGTGACAACACCTTGGAGCTATTGCCCTTGCCAAGGAGCCAGGTTTCACAAGAAGACCAGCACATCAAGCGTCATTTCAACTCCATCCGTGAAAATGTTCAAGATGGAGACATAGAGATTTGCAAAGTGCACACGGATCTGAATGTCGCAGATCCGCTGACTAAACCTCTCTCGCGTGCAAAACATGATCAACACCGTAACTCTATGGGTGTTCGATTCATCACAATGTAACTAGATTGGTGACTCTAGTGCAAGTGGGAGACTGTTGGAAATATGCCCTAGAGGCAATAATAAAAGTATTATTATATTTCAATGTTCATGATAATTGTCTTTTGTTCATGCTATAAGCGTATTATCCGGAAATCGTAATACACGTGTGAACACTTAGATCCAATATGTCCCTAGTGAGCCTCTAGTTGACTAGCCCGTTGTGATCAATAGATAGTCATGGTTTCGACTATGGACATTGGATGTCGTTGATAACGGATCACATCATTAGGAGAATGATGTGATGGACAAGACCCAATCCTAAGCATAGCATAAAAGATCGTAGTTCGTTTGCTAGAGCTTTGCCAATGTCAAGTATCTCTTCCTTCGACCATGAGATCGTGTAACTCCGGTTACCGAGGAGTGCCTTTGGTGTATCAAACGTCACAACGAATCGGGTGACTATAAAGGTGCATTACAGGTATCTCCGAAAGTATCTGTTGGGTTGACACGGATCGAGACTGGGATTTGTCACTCCGTATGACGGAGAGGTATCTCTGGGCCCACTCGGTAATGCATCATCATAATGAGCTCAAGTTGACCAAGGTGTTGGCCACGGGATCATGCATTACGGTACGAGTAAAGTGACTTGCCGGTAACGAGACTGAACAAGGTATTGGGATACCGACGATCGAGTCTCGGGCAAGTAACGTACCGATTGACAAAAGGAATTGCATACAGGGTTTGATCGAATCCTCGACATCGTGGTTCAACCGATGAAATCATCGAGGAGCATGTGGGAGCCAACATGGGTATCTAGACCCCGATGTTGGTTATTGCCCGAGAGTCGTCTCGGTCATGTCTGCGTGTCTCCCGAACCCGTAGGGTCTACACACTTAAGGTTCGGTGACGCTAGGGTTAGTAGGAAGTCAAGTATGTGACTACCGAATGTTGTTCGAGTCCGGATGAGATCCGGGACGTCACGAGGAGTTTCGGAATGGTCCGGAGGTAAAGAATAATATATAGGAAGTGGTATTTCGCCATCGGGAAAGTTTGGGGTTTCGGTAATGTCTGGGACCACGGAAGGGTCTCGGGGTCCACCGGTGGGGCCACCTATCCGGAGGGCCCATGGGCTGAAGTGGGAGGAACCAGCCCATAGTGGGCTGGTGCGCCCCAGGCCCACCCCCGCGCCTAGGGTTGAAACCCTAGGGGTGGGGCGCCCACTTGGCTTGGGGGCACTCCACCCCCTTGGCCGCCCCCGGAGATTTGATCTCGAGGCCGGCCTCCTGTGGGGCTATATAAAGGGGGGGGGCTGCTGTACCATCTCAAGGCGCAGCCCTCCCTCCCAACACTTCTCCTCCTCCGTAGGCGCTCGGCGAAGCCCTCGCCGAGTATCTTGCTTCTCCACCATCACCACGCCGTCGTCTTTGCCGGTGGAGCTGTCTTCCTCAACCTCTCCTTCCTCCTTGCTGGATCAAGACGGAGGATACGTCGCTTGTCCCGTACGTGTGTTGAACGCGGAGGTGCTGTCCGTTCAGCACTTGGACATCGGTGATTTGAATCACATTTGAGTACGACTCCATCATCACCTTGCAAGCTTCCGCACGCGATCTACAAGTGGTATGTAGATGCAGTCTCTCTCCCGTTGCTCGTTGCTTAGATGAACTCATAGATGGATCTTGGTGAAGCCGTAGGAAAAATTTTAATTTTCTGCAACGTTCCCCAACAGGAGGTGCGCCCACAGACACGGGAGGTGCGGCCACCGCAGACACTAGCGTGGTACGACGCGGCAGCGATGGCGCCCGTACCGGCGTGCTCGCCGCCGTGCCGACGTGGAGCAACTTGCCACTCCTCATCGAGCTGAATTGGAGCGGCGAGTTGCTGAACCATGCGCCTGCTTGGGGCGGCAACAGGCTCCGTCGGGCCAAGCGAGGTTGGTGCAGTACCGAGCAGCCTCGCCCGTATCCGGAGGGCTCGGCGGGCCACCCAGCCAGGTAATATGCCGGAGAACGGCTCATCGGGAGACATCGGAAGGGTGGAGAAAATGGTGAAGGAGGAGATGGGGAGCGGCGGAGGGGTGCGATTCTTGCCCGCTGTCTGTTTGGCCTCGTGTAAATAGAGGGCGGACGGTTGGAGCTTGGCTGGTGCCTGGCCTCGTTTAAACTGAGGGCGGACGGGAGGAGCTCGGTCGGTGTTGCGTTTAATTCCTGCCCGCTCATGAACGGACATGTGGCCGGAGTAGGATTCTCGATTTGCATGCGGGTTTAATGGAGGGGTTTAATGGAGGCGCCGGGCGTGCAGCGGGCGGCGCAGTACTATTCGATTTGACAACAGTAATGAGCCGTCAAATCACAAAGGCCCTCGCCTCTCATGAAACCGACCGAGCTAGACTGCTCCGCCCTCTAGCCTTTTAAAAAATGTATATACTCCACTTTTGTACAGTAGTAGTATCGATGGATTGTGCCATGGAGCAAAACTTGAAATTAAAAAAAAGGTGGTACATATAGAGAGCGCTCGTGAACTATGTGACATACATGGCAATAAATAAAGTACTACATGATACTAATATATGATACATTGCGCAGGAGTACTAAGGCTGGCCATAGTGGGGGTAACATAAGTAGTAACATCTACTTGGGACTCGCAAACATGCTTATGTGGCAGGCAAAGAAGAGAAAGATGATTATAGTAACATAGGTAGATACCGTAACATAATAAATGCGATGCTACTATGTGTCATGCATGGAAATAAATGAGACCACCTACGATACTAATCTGTGACACTATGCACTATAGAGGTAGTAACATAGACTAGTAACATATACATGTTACTACTAGTCTAAGTTACTCCCCACTATGACCAGCCTAAGTATTATTAATACAGTTTTGCTAGAACTCATCTAGATGAGATATAATTTGGTCTCATTCATTTTTTATAGCCATTGGATGTGTTCCTATAAGATGCGTGTGTGCTGACGTGGGTTGTATTTGTTCTTGTGCAACAAACTGACCACTGCATGTCATGTTTGATAGTCTCAAGTCATTAAAAGCATACAAGTCATTCCTCTATTTATGTCAAAAAATAAGAAACAACGTGAGAGTTAATGCACCACGCCTATGTGTTTACTATTTGGTTTTCGTAAGATGACTTAATACTCACCTAGACGGAGGGACTATTCGATTTGACAGCGGGCGGCGCAGTTCCCGATACGGCTTTAATGCAGACGAGGGAGGGAGTAGCGGTTCCCGATATGTTGAACGGCCAATGCATCCTCCTTCAATTAATGCATGAGGGAAGTAATGGGAGGAGGTCCGGGAAAAGAGGCTGCACGATGTGAATGCAACGTAGTTTGCCCTCATTGCCCTCATATAAAGGCGCCCCTCCATTCCAATGCATCTACCACATCGTACGCACCTAAGAATTTGCCTAAGCACCTACAGTAAGCGCAAAAGAGCTCACTCCAGACCCATGGCAGCGATGCATGTGAGCAGCCAGCGGCTGCGCCAGATGGTCCACGACACCGGCCTGCGGCATGGCACCAAGGATCGTCTCCAGACGGTGTTGGAGACCGGCTGGTGGATGGCCACCGTCGATGCCAACTACGACTCTCAGTTGGACCAGATGATCGTTGCCACCGGCAACAAGTTCACCATCATCAAGAAGCTTGCGGACGACATCACCATACTCCTCTAGCCCGCTCGCCCGGGCTCCTCATTGCCTGCCACCCTAATCGACCTCCATGGCCGGAACCTCTTTCAAGCACTGGTGGCCCTGCGACTGCCCGCCGACGCCACGAAGAATGTCCACCTGGAGGTCGCGCTCGCCGCGAGGCGCCTCGCCCTGCAAGAATTCATCGGCCTACACATCCACGTGTACGAGCAAATCGTGTACATAGGTATCTACAAGGCCAGTGAGGATGCTACGACGTTGGGCTTCCTCAACCGGCTGGAAGCCTTGGATGCCTTTGCTGAGAAGCACCTCGACCTCGCCACAAAAGCCGCCGCTCCTTAGCCGCCGGTCGGTGGCCCGGCACACTAAGTTGAGGAGGACGAGGTCGTACGTTCGTGGATCCATCTTTCTTCTTGCCTTCTGTAACCACCACTGCGATCGCATCATCATGGCCTTAATTCTTATTGTGCTATTGTATTCTCGTTCAAGTCAATACCGACATGTGCGATCCCTTTGCTTAATTATATGCATCACTGTAACTAGTACTTCATCCGTCAATTTATAAGTTGTGCTTACCTTTTCCATTAACTTCATGCAACACGCGGGCATCTTGCTAGAAACACTAGAATATGTCTATATAATCCGTATGTGATAGTCCATTTGAAATCTCAAAAAAGACAAATATTTAGGTACAGAGGGAGTAATATATTAGGAGTATATCAAAACAATAGTGATTTCTTTCAAGTTTGTGCACAAATACTACTATTCTACTACATTGGATCCGTCGCAACGCACGGGCACATTGCTAGTAAAAGGAAAAGGCATGGCGCGTTCGCGTCGCTCCCCCACATGCCCGGGAATCGGGAGTACAACACGGCCCGTCCGGCACGACACATAGCTTAGGGAAGGTGTGTTGCCTAGCATTTTCACTTTCATGTGGTACCGCCGTTGAGCAAACCGACACCCTGCCCGCTACCGGGTTGGAAAACAGAAACGAGGGGAAGATCTAGCTGTTGCACGGAAGCCAAGAAATTTGGTGTCAGACAGGGCTCATTGATAGAGTAGGAGCATTCCGTACTAGTACTACTCCTACTAGTACCAAGTTTGTACTCCTAATACTATATTACTAGAAGTACCACTATACAACTAGTAGGTACGTGCATGGCACAACATCGTAGGAACGAAAAACAGGAAGATCTTGTTTTGGGTGATTTATGTTTTTTTCAATCAACGTAGTATGAATAATATGATGTGGGGGGAACCCATGAAGCTTATGTGGCTTGGTTGCATGGCTACAGAAGGTTAGAGAAAAATAAATAGATAATGTGTTTAGAGTGCACTCCACTAAATAGATATACTTTGGATCCATTGCAACGGACCGGCACATCTATATTTATACCCCCTATATAGTGTGTGAAAAACATTGAAAGTTGGTCGTTGGATGAAGTCAATCCGATGGTACAAAGATGGCAAATCCGAGCACTACTGGCCGTTGGATATCATCCACCAGATTCTGCCACATGTATAATCTAGAAGACTCCATGGTTGAACTTAATTCATGACTAACTTTGCCACAACTAAGCTTAGGCAAAGTTATTAGTTCTTCAAAAGGAGAGCCACAAGTTGGCAAGCCTAAGGGAATCTTGCCACATTTTTTGTGTGTATGTCATGTGGGGCCTTAGTGTGGCTTGCCTAAGGTGTGGCTTGAACCAAACACTCACCTAAGTTAATCAAACTTGCCTAACCTTACATTCCACCAGATTTTGCCACATGTTAGAATCCAGAAAACTCCACATGTAGAAGCATAATGCACAAACCACCAGAATCTCATGCGTGCAATGCACGTGTACCTTACTAGTACTACTCCAGTTGGTAGTACTAGTAAGAAACAAATTCCAGTTTTGGCACGAGCTCGTACTGCGGGAGCACCACAAGGCCTACCGCAGGAGTTACAATTCCCACTCGGGGCTCACGGGACCGAACTTCAGTGGCTTAGTGCCCGCCCTATGAGTCAATGACATGCGGACCTTAAATGCGGCTGGCCCACGTGTCATTCTCATGGTGGTGGCGTGGTTCATGACTTAATCGTTCGAGACAAACCGGCCGGTGGTGGCGTGGCCGTGGCGAGGGTGCCACAGCTGGGCGTCGGGGCATTACGAGGCGTAGGTGGCCACACCGGCGGGTACTACCTGTAGTACATAAGTATTCCAGCTGAGGATTGATGCCCGGGACGAAATGTGTCACAGCCGCTGGATGAAAATTCGATGGTGCGGGAGTACGGATCGGAGCACAGCAGCGGAGCAAGCAAACCGCGTCCAATCGGGTGTGTCTGTGGTCGAAAGTTGATGGTCTCCGCAGTTTAGCTGGCCCGCATGTCATGCACACAAAGGCTGAGGAGCGGTGGGGCCGAGAGGGATGAGGGGCACGAAAAATCCTACCATTCTGTCACTGACATGTGGGACCAATAAGCGTGGGTCCCACCTGTCAGTGAAGGAAAGGCAGGGAAAGGCAGTGATAGCCACGTCAGAGGATCCATGTCCACGTCGGGGGACGTCGTGCTGTGGGTTGGAGCGGTGTCATGGGAATTGCGTGTGGGTGTGGCAGTGGTAGAAAACTAGAAACAAGAAACGTGATGGTCGCCGTGGTTCAACTTCCATGGACAAGCTGTCGTGTCTGCTAACACATGTATATCAAAACTAGAGTGTTCATATTTCAAGCACGTGAACAAGTATTATTCTACTAGTTTGGATCCATTGCAATGCACGGGCCAGCACATTAGTAGTAGTAGTGTCCATCTCTATCTCTAGAGGCCTTCCCTCGTTCATCCTTTTCTCTCACAAGATAAACTACTCATACAAATGCATCTTGATGTTTCGTGGAACGCACGAGGATGTTTCCTTGGTGGTCTCTCCAGCACGGCATGGCCGTAGTTGCAAGTTGACGCCCCTTGAGATGCCGATGTTGAGGAGCACTCGGATTTCCTCCGATGAGCAGGTCAGATGAGTTTGATCACATAGTAAATGCATTCTAAAGACTACTTCCGTGTCCATTTCCTAATTCTCCCCCTGCCCACTGTTTCATAGGCTAGGCTCGGTGCGAGTGGAGATTGGCTTGCATATGTACGGGAGGGTACCAACATCAATTTGCACAACATTTACAACGGTGACACCGTTCCCGTAGAACCTTTGTCTAACATTGGGATCAGACATGCAACGGGCCACCGCATGAATTGGTACGATGGAACCACGGTGAGATTGAATAAGATAGCACGAACCTTGCACAAAGGCGGTCAAAGGCGGACCATGCTATCTGTGGACCCGATAGGTGACTTGTCCAGATATAATGCTCCCGAAGGCAGAGGGGCAGTGGGGCCAAGAGTGATGAGCCGCAGGTCGGGGGACGTGTGGTTTCATGGGTTCGAGCGGCGTCGTGGGAATCATGGGTGGCTGTGGTAGAAACTTGATGCTCGCCGCATTTTAGGTGGCCCACATGTCATGCACACAAAGGCAGAGGGGCGGTGCGGCCGAGAGGGGTGAGGCGCACGTCGGGGGGCGTGGTGCCGTGGGTTGGAGAGGCGTCGTGGGAATCGCGAGATGAAACATGATGGTCGCCGTAGTTGAACTTCCATGGACAAGCTGTTATGTCTACGGACACATGCACTGCATATCGATCACTGGAAGGAGTAGCAGAGAAAGCTATATATGCGAATAAATAGTTCCTTATAGTCAAGCGGACCCACGCTACTACTCTGTTCCAAAGACATGCACACCATAGAAATAGTCCATCTATATCAATATACACCGAGAGGGAATAATTTTTTATACAAGAGAGGAAATAGTTCATCCATCCATAATGCCCTCCTGCTGGTGTAGCGTCTTCTTCTTGTTCTTGTTCTTCTTCTTCTTGTTCTTGTTCACATTCTCTGTGGGAGACGGCTTCGCAACAAGCTCTTTGGACCTTGCAGCTATCTCGAAACTCACACGGGCATCGAGGGCAGCATATTTTATCCGCTCGTACATCAAGGGATAATTCTCCCATCCAGACGACCTTAATGCCACCGTCTCATCACCCTTCTGAAGATTTGTACCAAGCACAAAATTTGCTACGTCGAATAGGGATGGTGTCTGTTTAGCACAATCTTCTACAGGAATTTTGATTCTGGTTTGTAGGTTAGCGATGCTTTTCAAATCAAGGTTGTACGGTGTCGGTGTACTAAAGTAAGGGTACCTTAGTATCCCGAACTTGTGCACGGGCAGTCGCAGCGTCCCGCGGAAAGGCTTGCCGGGCGTCCGCCAAGATCCTTCGTCATTCCTATTACTGCCATTCAAGAACAAAGTATTTAACTGTGAAGACAAGGCCCCGGCAAGAGGAGCTTGCCGGGAAGGACAAGACCCCGGCAAGAGGAGCTTGCCGGGGAGGCCAACCAAGACCCGGCGAGCGGCAAGCTTGCGGGTATGGCAAAGTGCTTGCCGCGGCGGAGCCACCACTCTGCGCCCACGCTCCAGCGCATCCGACGACGTGTCGCCACAGGATCGATCCTGGTGCACGTGGCGAGTAGTGTGCAGGTAGCGGTGCAAGGTGGCATGTGAAGATGGCGAGGAGGCCATCGTGGCGACCGGTGGCGCCCTAACGGTCGCTTCTGCCTTTGTTTGGGCGACAGACGGGCATTAAATGCCCTTGTCCCCTGCCGTCGAGTTAGGTAGGGGGCATTTGATAGCGGTTGTACCAACCCCATTTTACTTTTTACCCCTCTCTGCGTTGCACACTGCCGGTGACCCTTTAGACTATAAAAGGAGGCCCATGCGCTTGCGTAGAAGGGGTTCGACTCGTCGAGGCTACAACACACCCACGCTCTCAAGCAAGAACAAATACAAACACAAAGCAAAGTAGGAGTTTTATCTCTCGGAGACTCGGTTGGGTAAATCCCTCGCGTGCTCGACCTCGATCTCGCTCTTCGATGCGCCCTCCGCCTGCCGGACGAAAAGGGGCCTGCCGATAGGTGTTCGTTTCCCGACATCTTTGGCGCGCCCGGTAGAAGCGTCGAGGTTATGCGAACTGATCCGGTCTTCGCGTGCTACATCAACATCTTCATCGACATGCCACGAAGAAGAAGGCGGAGGTGGCCGCCCGTCACGTCTATCCTGCCGCCACCGGAGCAAGCGGGCGGTGGGGTGGACGCCCGGCGGAGGAGCGGCGCCGACAGGGGACTCGCGTCGTCACCAGTCCAAGGACAAGGCCCACAAGCTTCAAAGATCGGTACATCCACCGCACCCCTCCCAGGAGGTGCAGGATCGACAACGCCATGGTGCTCCTAGCACCGTGCTTGCGTTAGAACAAGGCCAAGCTGGCGGATTGCGGGACGCTCAAGGCCAACATACACGCCAACACGCTGGCACGAGCGCAGTACGGTCGCCTGGGCGGGATGTTGCTCCTTCTAACACTGTTAGAAGTTTGAGCATATCCCGCACCTCGCGTCGTTCGCCCCGCCGCCGAAAACTCCGGAGGAAGCGCGGCCCGAGCCCAGCTGCTTCTAGATTACCCTCGGCGCCGACAAGATCGACGGATCGGAGGCCACGATTCGAGCCTCGTCGGCCGCCCGGCGACAAGCCCCAGAATCGAGCACATCGAAGCCCCGGCAAGACGCCCAGGCGCGAGCCGACGTCGACAAGACCGCTGGGGGTGCCACCACCGTGCACTCCCCGCCCCGAAGGCCAAGATCGCCGACTCGCCGGGCCAACCTCGACAGCGATTCCACCACGTCGTCGGACCCGCGAGCTCGCCGCGATCAACGACTAGTTCTCCAAGAACGACAATACGAAGACGCCGCTTTTCGATCGAGCATCGAAGGAAGCGCGGCGTCGGTCGACCAGCGTGCTTGGGCCCATGTTGATATCGTGCGCCCGGGGAACCGGCGACTTGTCAGTCTGTGATAGGTTGCCCTGCGTTCACCCGTGAGCTGCGGCAGGTCCGATGGCCCGATACCAAGAACTTCAAGCCGATGTACCGAGAAGTGCGATGGCGGGATACATCCGTCGAGTTCCTCGGCATCTACACCATCGCGGTGCAGGCTGCGGGCGCGATGAGAAGATCTCGCCAACTACTTCCAGTGGTACTCAAGCCCAGCGTCGGATCTTGGCTCATGCACTTGCGGACAACTCCATCTCTTCGTGGGCGGACTGCGCCATCAGTTTGTCGGCGCCTTCACAGTGACCACAAGCCCCATGGCGAGAGAGATCTTCATCTGCTCGCCCGAAGGAAGGAGAACCCCTACGCAAGTACATACAGAGATTCAGCCAGGTGCAGCGCAACATCCCTGTGACGTCCACCCTGCGCGGTTATCGGCGTGTTCCATCGAGCGCGCGTAACCGCAGGATGAGGAGGAGATGACGATGTGCAAAATCAGAGATGTCGTGAGCTCTATGCTCTGGCCGACAAGTGTGCACGCGTCTTTGAAGGGAGGAAACTCCCGGAGAGAACGCAGGAGCGAAGGATCGGCGGTGAGGCGCGCCCCGGCAAAGAAGAACCGGAGGCGGAATAACAGAAAGAGAAAAGCTAAGGATGTACTAGTCGTCGAGCAGTCCGGCAATGGAGGCAGCACCGAGAAGGCCAAAGATGGTGAATCCGGCGAGGCTGTGGTGGCTGCCGACAAGCAGGACGGCTCCGGCAAGCAGTACTGCAAGATTCACCGCACCAAGGGCCATGACCTCCAGGCCTGCAAGAAGGTTGAGCAGCTTGTTGAGCTACAGAAAGCTGAATATGAGCGCCGCGACAAGGAGCAAGCCCAGTAAGGTGGCGGAGGATCCGGCAAGAAGCGTCCCGCCCGGGGAGGGCGCCGCGGCAAGGCCAAGCAGGGGCAAGGAGATAGGCCTCCCCGCGGCCGCGACAAGGATGAAGACGAGGACGAAGATGAAGAGATGGATGAGGATGAGGCCGACGAGAAGGAGTTTCAGAAGGTGACAGAGGTTTTGTGCGTTGACGGCGGTGCTTCTCTGCACACCTCGCACCGCCAACTCAAACAGTGGGTGCGGGAAGTGAACGCAGCAGAACCGTCCGTTGAATCGCGCAAGCCCCTGAAGTGGTCCAGCACGCCCATCATCTTCGACGTTGAGGATCACCCTGATCGCGTAACTGCGGTCGGGTGTTTGCCGATGTTGGTTTCGCCAACCATCCGCAACCTCAAGGTCACAAAGTTGCTGGTTGACGGCGGGGCCGGCCTAAATCTGGTCTCTTCCGCGGTACTCAACAAGCTCCAGATCCCCGACAGCGAGCTCGAAGAGACTGGTACCTTTCAAGGAATAAATCCGGGAAGGAGCAAGCCGAAGGGGAAGATCACTTGCCGATGGACGTTTGGCGTGAGCTGAATTTCGTGACGAGAGAGAGTCACGTTTGATGTTGCTGATTTCCCATTGCCCTACAATGGGATATTCGGCCGTCCAGCGCTTGCCAAGTTCATGGCAGCCTCTCACTATGCCTACAATGTGCTCAAGATGCCTGGTCCGATAAGTGTTATTTCTGTCCATGGCGACAAGAAAGACGCACTTATCTGTACCGACAAGATCTACCGGGAAGCAGCAGCGCGCAACGCATAAACCACTTGCCGCTGAAGCTCCCCGGGAAGAAGAAGACCAAGTCCGGCAAGAGTAGCTCTGATGCCCACTCCGGCAAGCGCACCTCTTCGGAGTGCTGCGCTACCGTCGAGGACGCACCATCAAGCTCCACCGGCAAGTGCAAGAAGGCGAAGACAGCTGCACCAGAGACCAAGAAAGTGGCCGCCAAGGAGGATGGCACTGGTGGTACCTTCACCATCAGTGCCACGCTTGATCCTAAATAGGAAAGCGCGCTCGTTGCTTTCCTGCGGGTGAATGTCGATGTGTTTGCATGGCAACCATCTGATATCCCCGGTGTTCCCAGGAAAGTAATTGAGCACCACCTTGCCGTCTGTCCTCACGCGCGGCCCGTCAAGCAGAGAGTCAGGAAGCAAGCGGTGGAACACCAAGAGTTCATAGCAGAAGAGATCAAGAAGTTGGAAGCAGCAGGCCTCTTCCGAGGAGTACTCCATCCAACGTGGTTAGCCAATCCAGTAGTCGTGCGCAAGGTGAATGGGAAGTGGAGGCTTTGTATTGACTTCACGGATGTTAATAAAGCTTGTCCCAAAGATCCATTTCCCTTGCCGCGCATTGACCAGATTGTCGACTCCACGGCAGGATGTGATCTGCTTTCATTTCTTGATGCATACTTAGGATACCATCAGATCTTCATGGCAGAAGAGGATGAAGAGAAAACTGCATTCATTACTCCATGTGGCACGTACTGCTTTGTACGAATGCCTTTCGGACTAAAGAATGCCGGTTCAACGTTTGCAAGAGTAGTCAGTCATGCTTTTGAGCCACAGCTGCACAGAAATGTAGAAGCTTACATGGATGATATAGTGGTCAAGAGCAAGGACAGAGAAACTTTGATCCAAGATTTGGACGAGACTTTTGCAAATCTGCGCAAGATCAATCTCAAGTTGAACCCCGAGAAGTGTGTGTTTGGAGTCCCTTCCGGCAAGCTTCTCGGGTTCTTTGTGTCCCAGAGGGGGATTGAAGCCAACCCCGACAAGATCAAAGCCATCGAGTAGATTGAAGCCCCGAAGCGCGTCAAAGATGTCCGGAGGCTTGCCGGCTGTGTTGCTGCTCTCAGTAGGTTCATCTCTAAGTCTGCTGAGCGCGCCCTGCCATTTTTCAAAATTTTGAAAAAGGCGGGTCCAATGAAATGGACTCCGGAAGCGGAGGCTGCGCTACAGGACTTGAAGAGATACTTATCCTCCACTCCAGTACTTGTCGCACCTAAACCACAAGAGAAGTTGCTGCTGTACCTGGCGGCAACCAATCAAGTGGTTAGTGCTGCGTTAGTAGTAGAGAGGGAGGCGGATGATGAGCCAGCAACCGCGGCAAGCGAGTCCAGCGACCAGCAGGGGGCTTCCCCGTCAAGCTCTGGTCCCGACAAGGATGAATCTGTGCAGCCGCAGGGAGAGAAACAGAAGAAAATGGAGCAGCGCCCAGTTTATTTTGTCAGCTCCCTTCTGCAGGGGGCTAGATCAAGATACTCTGGGGTGCAAAAGTTGCTTTTCGGCCTTCTCATGGCCTCGAGGAAGCTGCGCCATTATTTTCAAGCACATGAGATCACGGTCGTCACTCACTTTCCGTTGAAAAGGATATTGCAGAATCCAGAAGCAACACGCAGGATTGTCGAGTGGGCACTGGAATTGTCAAGCTTTGGCCTCAAGTTTGAAAGTACTTCAACTATTCAGAGGCGAGCATTGGCAGAATTCATAGCGGAATGGACGCCAACACCTGATGAAGAAAATCTGGAGAAGAGCATCCCCGTCAAGGAAGCGAGCAAAGAATGGATCATGTACTTTGATGGTGCCTTCTCACTGCAAGGCGCCGGTGCGGGTGTGCTACTTGTCGCACCCACCGGAG
Organism: Aegilops speltoides; assembly: GCA_021437245.1. Taxonomy (NCBI): domain Eukaryota; kingdom Viridiplantae; phylum Streptophyta; class Magnoliopsida; order Poales; family Poaceae; genus Aegilops; species Aegilops speltoides. The sequence goes on from CM038144.1 coordinate 396,356,804, forward strand.
AGCACCTCAAGTACGTGGTCCAAATGCACTTTCCCAAGGAGCAAGCAACAAACAATCTTTGCAGTATGAAGGCTTGCTTGCCGGACTCAGGATCGCGGTAGACCTTGGGATCAAGAAGCTCATTGTCAGGGGTGACTCGCAGCTTGTCGTCCGTCAAGTGAACAAGGATTATCAGAGTCCGTTGATGGAAGCCTACATTGATGAAGTGAGGAAGCTAGAAGAACATTTTGACGGCCTGCAAATGGAACACGTTCCAAGAGCTCAGAATGACATTGCAGATAGCCTGTCAAAGTGCGCCGCACTCAAGTTACCTGTGGAACCAGGAATTTTTGTGCTCAAGCTGACTCAACCATCTGTCACACCATCAACTAGACAGAGCAAGAAGAGAAAGTTGGTTACTGGCGACTACTTTCCGGCAGAGCTCCCCGAAGCCGCCGCCAAGAAGGTCCCCAAGATCAACACAAAGAGTGCTGAGGAGCAGTGCTCCGACAAGCCCTAGGGCTTGTTTCGTTGAAGCAGACGCTCCCGACAAGCTGTGTCCCGACACGCTTGCCGGGGAACATCACGCTCCAGCAGGATCCCAGATTCTTGCCGTAGAAGCAGATGTTCCCGCAGCAGCATTTGCGCCTTTAGTCCTTGTCGTCGAGCCACAAGCTCCGGCATGGGCACAGCAGATCGTCCATTTCCTTCAAACAGGAGAACTTCTCGAAGAGCAAGAAGAAGCGGAGAAAGTAGCCCGGCAATCAAGTATGTACCAGTTTGTCGAGGACATACTGTACAGAAGAAGATTCAACGGAGTGAAATTGAAGTGCATTTCTCGGGAAGAAGGACAGGAGCTGTTGGCGGAGATACATGAAGGCATATGTGGTCACCACATTGGCGCAAGAGCACTTGTCGGCAAAGCCTTCCGGCGAGGTTTCTTTTGGCCGACAGCCCTCCAGGATGCAACTGCACAAGTAACCAAGTGTGAAGCGTGCCAGTTCCACTCCAAACAGATACATCAACCAGCTCAAGCTCTCCAAACAATCCCTTTGTCCTGGCCATTTTCGGTGCAGGGGCTCGACATCTCGGCCTTTCCCCGAAGCTGTCGGGGCTTGAGTACTTATGCGTAGCAATCGACAAGTTCACGAAGTGGTCGGAGGTGAAAACAGTGAGGAAGGTGACAGCACAGTCAGCAGTCAAGTTCTTCAGGTCAATTGTTTGCCGTTTCGGCGTCCCTAATAGGATCATCACCGACAATGGCACATAGTTCACGAGCCGCACCTTCATGCAGTACGTCCAAGATCTTGGCGCCAAGATCTGCCGCTTCGCTGTTGCTCACCGAGAAGCAGCGGTCAAGCGGAGAGGGCGAACCGCTGAAGTCTCTTGCGGGCTCAAGACCAGAACTTTCGACAGGCTGCACAAGTGCGGAAGAAATTGGCTCGAGGAGCTGCCAGTGGTTCTTTGGTTGATCAGGACGACGCCAAATCGAGCCACTGGCCAGACACCCTTTGCTCTTGTCTATGGAGTAGAGGCAGTTCTCCCCACGGAACTCGTATATGGATCGCCTCGAGTGCTCGCTTATGATGAGCTTGAGCAAGGGCAGCTGCGGCAAGATGACGTGCTGCTCCTCGAGGAGGATCGTCTTCAGGCTGCTGTACGAGCTGCTCGCTACCAGCAAGCTTTGCGCCGCTACCATAGCCGCAAATTTAATGGCAGAAGCTTCGAGGAAGGCGACCTTGTTCTTCGGCGCGTTCAATCCGCCAAGAATCCCAACAAGTTGACGCCGAAGTGGGAAGGCCCTTATCGGGTAAAACGAGTCACTAGGCCTGGCGTTGTCCGCCTTGAGACCGAAGATGGCATTCCGGTGAGCAATTCCTGGAACATAGAGCATCTTCTCAAGTTTTACCCATAAGGCGCGGTTGCCGGAACCTGTTCCGACAGCCACCTTCTGTACAAGCCTTGCCGCTGTTGCATGTAACCCTTTGTACAAAGCTGGGCGCAGATCCCGTGCATAAATAAAGATCGTATGCTCAGCACATGTTGTCAAATTCCATGCCTTTTTCTTTTTTCGCATGTATTGTCTGACACTTTGTGCAGCACTTGCTCCCGGTAAGCAATAACGAGCCTTAAGACTCCATATCTTTATTTTCTATTCTTTCTTTTGCTCAAAAAGAAGATCCATCCGCCCACAAGTTCACCGGGGGGGGGGAGGAGAAGATAATGATGTGAACTAGGCGTCGTTCAAAGAAGCATAGCCTTGCCGGGACACAGACGACAGAAAAGCTAAGTTGCCAAAGTTTGAGCATAGTCATTTTTAAATTTTTAAGTTATATTCCTTGAACGACCGTGCCTTGTATGGAAAACCTGTGCGCGGAGGAACCTGCTCGTGGCTAAGTTGCGCCTTTACTTTGTTTCGAGTCCGCTCAACAATGAAAGTGTGCTGCGACTAGCCCCGACAAGGTTTCTTGCCGGAGGCAACACCGCCAGCAGGCTGCTGATGTTCCGCACTCAGCGCTCGCGACAAGTGTGCTTGCACCGGCAAGTTCCCTAAAAGCGTAGGGTAAAAACATACAAGGGATAGAATCAAGTAAAGGAGATAACATAGCAAGCATTTCCCAGAATAAAGTTATATTACAAAAGTAACTTGTTGCGGCACTGACTAAATTGTTCTCATGACCCAAATAACAGCGAGAAGGAAGGGAGAAGAAGAGTGGCCTAATCCACGCGCTCGCCGTCAACCCTCCTGACCTCATTCACCTTGTCCACGATGGGTGCGACAATGGCTTTGAGCTCTTCAAGATCAGCACCCGCCGGCAGCTTCTTGAGGACGCGGGTGAGGTCGAGGCCCGGGTTGCGGAAGAGTATCTTCACCAACACCTTCTCCCAGACCTTGGCGCAGATTGCACGCGACTCGTTCGCCAGCTTCTTTGGGATCCTTTCCCGGAGTTGCTGGAGGGCCGTCACCACACCCTTGAAGAAAAGCGTAAGCTTGGCGCTGGGTTGGAGGTTTTCATCAGTGGAATACCCGAAGCCCGCCAAGTCCAGCTCCGCCAACTCCTCGTCGATGGTTGCAGCGATGTTGACGAGGCCCTCCGTCCAGAGCTCCACCGTGGCCTTGAAGGTGTTCTGAGTCTCGGCGGCCCTCGTCAGCAGCTCCTCGTTGCCCTTGATCTCTTTCTTCAGTTCATCTTCCCGCCTCTTGGCACCATCCAGCGTCTCCGTCAAGGTGGCCAGCTTCAGCTCCAGATCAGCGCTAGAGTCCTTGGCGGCATTTAGTTCCTTGATCTTGTCGGCAAGTTGAACTTGCAGATCGCCATGGGCAAGGGCGTCCTTCTCGCGTTCGCGCTGGAGTGCGGCAAGCCCCTCATCTTTCCTTTTCATGTCAGCTTCCAGCTGCGCCACCTTCATCTCCAACTCCTTCATCTCCAACACCTTGAGCGCCCCGCCAAGTGATTGTTCCCGTGCGGCGAGCTCCTCCTCGTGGCTGTCCATGTTGACCTTTTTCTGCGTCAATTCACCTTCTCGCCTGGACATCTCTTCGGCGGCGAGCCTCTGCTGCTCCTCGGCTTCAGCCTTTTCAAGGATGAATGCCTTCTTCGCCTCCACAAGCTGCGCCCTCTCCTCAGCAATGGATTGGAGGGCCTCCTGGTTGCGGCTCTTGAGCTCCTCCGCGTGCTTCTCTATGTCAACTCCCGCCCGCGTGACAAGCGCTTCCCGGGACTCAAGCTTCGCTTGCCGGGCATGGTAGAGCGACACCAGTTTTCGGAGCAACTGCTCCTCCTCGGATTCGCCGATGCTGCTGCTTGGCGTGTCAACCACTGCCAGCCCAGCAGAGGCGAGTACTTCCACATCAAACTCCTCCCCTTCGACCGGTGCCCTGGAGCTCGACGCCCAGGGAAGCTTGATGTATACGCCCTTGCCGGCCTTTAAGTAGGCGCCTGGCTGGGGCTCCTCGGAGCCCGGCGCTGCATCAGCGGCGGAGGGTCGTGTCGGTGTAGCGCTTTGCGCTCCTGCGCCCTCCGGTCGTGCGTCGACGATCGCTGGACCCCTCGCCAGCCTCTGCGCCAAAGAACCTTTGGCGGCTTCTTCGTCAAGGGTTCATCAGCGCCGACCTCTTCCTCGACAGCAGCGGCGTCTTCAGTATTGCCGCGTGCGCCTACCTCGCCGGTGGCCTCAGTCTCCATCGGGTCTGTGAGATGGGGATCTGAAGACAGGAAGAGGAAGAAAAAGTCAAGCAAAGATCCAAAAAGAAGATCAGAAGAAGAAAAACTCAAAGGAAAATTTCCGACAAGGGGGGTTACACCATGGGCTCCACCACTGGGGGCTCACTGGTTCCTTCCCTTCCCGGGGACCTCTCCCTTGCCGGGGAGCGCTCCCTCGTCGAGGAATCGCCCCTTGGCGGCGAGTCGGCCGAGCGGCACCTCCGGGCGGTTTCGCTGTCCTAATGGGCCTGTTCTGCTCCTACACGAATGAATCAACAATTAAGACGTTAGCAAAAGAAGAAGCACCCATGCGCGCCCCACAATAGGAAGTGAACCAAACACTTACGCTGGGGGCTGTGCTGGGGGCTGCCGCGAGGAGAAGGAATCGGGTCCGTCAAGGTAGTCTGGACGTGTCTTCTGCCATCACAGCAGGATCGTCCTCGATGACAACCACGGGGACCTTGGCCCTCTTCGCCGCTCTCTCGGCCAGAGTCCTGAAATGGAACAGGGATTCGGAGAGAAGCAAGTCAGATGCAAGACAAGCAACAACAAAGATCAAAGAAAAACAAGTACAGTGAGGAGAAAGCCTTACTCCTCCTCCTCTTCTTCCTCCTTGTCGGAACTCAGCGCAGAGAGGTCGAAGTCTAGTACCCTTTCTGCGTGGCGAGGCGGAGGAGTAGGCTCCCTTGGACGTTTGCCGGGAGCTGCGGCAGGATCGGGCGTGGCAGCCCGGGAAGACCCCGCCTCAGTTGCCGACACGGCCTGAGATGCTCCCGCGGCAACGGTACTTGCCGCGGTGGAGCGCTCTGCCCCACCGCGGCTGTTGGCCTGCCTGCCCGCCTCGCTGTATCTCCAACTCGACGGAGGCGCCTTCTGGTTGGAATTGGGGCTGTCTTTGGGGGCTCCACCTGCGTAAGCTGCTTGAAGAGCGGCTGGCCACTCGCGCCCTCGGCGGGCTCGCCGCTTCGGCCGGGCTCGCCAATGACCTCTGGCAAGGTCCTCCCGGTCGGCAAGGCTTGCCGCCGGCCGCCTCTGCCGCCTCCAACGTGAAGCCAAACTCACCTGGCGGCGGCTGCCGCCGCTCTTCGCCCTCGAGGCGATGTACCGATCTCGCCGCCGGTGGTGTCGCGGGTGAGGAGCCTCGCTCGCCGGCATTGATCGCTATCTCCGCTCAAGCCATCGAAGAATTGCCGCGACGACGCCGTCGGGCGGGCTCCATCAAGTTGGGCTTATCCTGCGCGAGTCGCACTGCACCATTATGCAGATGCGATCGCTACCGAGTTGTTGACAATGGGATGACGCCCTGCGGCAGCCCGAACCACTCGATGGTTGGCGCCATGCTTGAACAGCTCCTTCAAAGATCCCGCCAAGCCCGTAACGTGAAGTTGAAGTTGAGGCCTAGACGCAGCCTCATGATATCCGCCGGACCGCCAAACAGCCAGGCGGGCCTCCCCCTCTTCTGCAGAGGGGTGATGCAACGGCGAAGGAAATCCGCGCCAACGGCCCCTGCTGTGAGCCCGGCAAGCCTGAGCCGGAGGATTTGGGTGGTGGCAATCTTCAGCTTGGCGTCGTCCAGCGACAAAGCGCTCCAGTCGCCGCCCCACACTACCCGGGTCTGGCGCAGGTTGGTGAATGGCTGCGGATTGGCATCAGCGATCCAGCACCACTCCGCCTCCACTCATCCCACTTATCGCGAGCTCGCTTCGCCGATACACCTCCTTCATGCCGATTCGTGAGGTCCAGCGATTCCGCCAGCCTGGCTCTCCTTTTCGGCTCGGGGTGAAATAGTGGCTAAAAAGAGCAACATTTGGGTGGATGCCAACGGTTCTCGCAGAGGTAAAGTCGAAACCGCCATTGTCGAACGGCGCTGGGGGTGAAATCAAGAAGATGAAACCCGAGGTATTCATGATGTCGCAGAAGAAATCGAAAAGGTGGGCAGAGCCCGCAATAGAAGAACACCGAAAGAAATAGTAATTTTTGGGCACCGCTTGATGAAGCTTCGCGGAGAGCACCGCGGCGCGGATGCGCCTGCGTCTCCGCCGACGTAAGAGGTAGAACTCCTCCGCAGCGCCGGGTGAGCTCGGGGAAGCACTTCGCTCCTTGCGAGCGCCTCGAGCCGCAACGCCTCGACCGACTTTGTGCTCGACTTTGTGCTCTTGCCGGTCTTCGGAGCCATGGCGGAAGCGGCGGGGGAGCGCAGAAACGTTGGGGGACGACGACGACGGGCAGCGGAGCGCTGCTCTCTTTCGGTGTGGGAAGCGGAGGGGAGCGGCGGAGCTTTCAGAGGAAGGAACTGTAAGTGGCGAAGGTGGGGGAACGGCCCTGTTTCCTCTGCTTATAAACAGGGGAGGCGAACGTTACGCATTTCGATTTCAGATTGCTCACGATCTTCCCACGACGCCGCGATTGACGCTGCGGCTGCTACGGGAGGGCGCGGTGGATACGGAGTAGATTTGTGGGACCAGGCAGCGCTGCGTGCCCTGTTTTGGGCCTCGCCCAACAGCGCTGCACCGTGTATGGCCCAGAGCCGGGGCTCTGTCGGTGTACTAAAGTAGGGTACCTTAGTATCCCGAACTTGTGCACGGCAAGCAGCGCGGCCTCTGCGGCAAGGCTTGGCAAGGCGTCCGCCAAGATCCTTCGCTATTCCTATTACTGCCATTCAAGAACAAAGTGTTTAATCGGAAGACAAGGCCCGGCAAGAGGACCTTGCCGGAAGGACAAGACCCGGCAAGAGGAGCTTGCCGGGAGGCTAACCAAGACCCGGCGAAAGTGTAAGCTTGCGGTACGGCAAAGCGCTTGTCAAGCGGAGCCACCATCACTCGCGCCCACGCCCAAACAAGATCCGACGATGTGTCGCCACAGATCGATCCCGTGCACGGGCGAGTAGTCAGTGCAGCCAAGCGGTGCGAGGTTGCATGTGAAGATGATGAGGAGGCCATCGTGGCGACGGTGGCGCCCTAACGGTCGTTTCTCGCGACCGCTTTGGGCGACCAGACGGGCATTAAATGCCCTTGTCCCCTGCCGTCAGAGTTAGGTAGGGGCGGTGTTGATAGCGGTTGTACCAACCCCCATTTTTACTTTTTTACCCTCTCTGTGTGTTGCCACCTGTCGGTGACCCTTTAGACTATAAAAGGAGGCCCATGCGCACGAGAAGGGGTTCACTCATTCGAGGCTACAACACACCCACGCCTCAAGCAAGAACAAATACAAACACAAAGCAGCAGAGGAGTTTTATCTCTCCTGAGAGCTCCGGCTGGGTATATCCCTCCTCGCTCGACCTCGATCTGCTCTTCGTGCGCCCTCCGCTCCCTGCCGGACCGAAAAGGGGCCCTGCCCCATAGGTGTTCGTTTCCCACGACATACGGCTCCAACTTATGTTTGTCCCCTTTGATGGCTGCCCCACAGAAGTATACGTCCTCCCGAGACAAGAAATCGTGAATCTCACCTGGTATGGAGGGCGAGTCTATGATTTGGTACATCAAAACATCATCTTCGAGGCACAGCTAAAGGACGGCGGCGCGCTGGATCTTCCCAGGGGCACGCTCCGTGTACTCTGCGTCAAGACCGATGACCCTCGTCTCTACCTTTTTGAGGGAGTTGGACAACATTGTTGATCCACTGCCGAACAACCCTTGGGTGGACGGTGACGGTGGCAACTATGCGCATCGAGCCTTCGACGATGACATGTTGGATGCTAAAAACCTGCATCTTGATCTCTTTCGCCATTTGGAACCGCTGGAACGGAGGGCTATGGTTTGGAGAATTAGGATTAGATGGCTAGTCTAACTGAAGTAGTAGATGATTATTTAAAGAGGTTAAAACAATGTGAACGCAGTGGGGTTTGGATGCAAATGAAGACGTAGGGGAGGTGAAGAAGCCGAGGCGAATCGGTTCCCAATGGAGAAGTAAATGGGAGAAGTGGCGTGCAGGCAGTTGATTAGACGGCTAGGTAGACTAAATGAAAAGGCTATGAGGGTAGACTGAGGAGTCGTACCTGTTCGTGTACGTGCCCATCCTTCCTGATAGGTGGGACCTATGCAAACAGATACAAAAAAATGTGTCGTAGCTTTTTTTTTGAGTGCGTGAGTGGGAGACACAACATTCTCTGGTTAAGGAATACTCCCTCCGTTTAGGTGAGTATAAGTCACCTTATGAAAATCAGGTTTTCCCAAAACCTTTAGGCGTGGAGCATTAACTTCCTGTTCGATCCCCTCATAGCCTCATTAGCCAGCATTCTCTTCCTCTGTTGCCGCGTTCTACCTTTCCATTTTTCCTCTTCTCAAGTGTGGAACGATCTGCATGCCATCCTGGATGCACTAGAACGACCACTGCATGCATCACGACAGGGCGTTGATTGGGCATGCACGGGAATTTGGTTCTGCTCGCAATATGGATGATACCTGGATGATGAAGTGAACAGGCATGCTAGCACAGGAGACCTATTTCTGCTATACAATACTGGAGCACTCATGTTCCAACTAGTAGTAGTAGTAGTACAACTGTGGTACACTTGATGGTCAAAATACTATTCATCCGATCCTCACAAAGTGAAGTGACAACACCTCGCTACCGACACTAGTGCAAAGTAGCGGCGGTTCGGTTACCAAAGTCAGCCTCACCCTGCACTGCAGGGCCTGGTCACCGCTTATACAAAGACATTGGCGCCTCGCCTCCTCTCCCTCTCTCGCTCCCATAGCACCACTCCATCTCCATCTCCTTCTCCTTCTCCGCCTCCGCCTCCATCTCACTGCAGGTTGCTGTACCGCCGCCTCACTCGCCTCCCCCAATACCACTATTCCTCGCTAGCCGCCTCCAAAGACCGACATCCTTCTCCCCGTAAATCAAGCCCCTTCCAAACTCCACCATGGCCAAATGTGAACCGCGCAACATCCATATGAGCCGCGATTGGAGCAATCTTCCAAGTGACATCCTCGACCTCTGTTGTTCGTGTATGGATATGTTGACCGCCCTGCGGCTGGCTGCATGCTCGAGGGACATGCACACGACCATCGTCGAAGCGAGGCCTAAGCTTTTCAAGACACCCTGCTTGCTGCTATCTGGTCTTGCGAGATTTGCTCACCATGATACGGAGGCGTGCATGATGCCCCTCGACTTCAATCCAATCACCATTAGCCAAAACTTCTTTGCAAGTATGTAGTGTGTTGTCGTACATCATTTGCCTCGACATCAATCCGATCACCATCGCCGAAACTTCTTGGCAGGTATGTATTGGGTCGGCATGAACTCCCACTGGATGGCTGCCTTTAGAGAAGACGGTAAAAAGTTGGTGCTCGTGAACTTCCAGACCTCCCATGAGATTATCCTTCCTCCGTTGAACTATATAGAGTATTACCATTGCGGTCCAAGTCATCTAGATTACTACGTCAGTTGGGCGGACCTTGTTTTGCAGAAGATTGTAATCTGCCAAGTGCCCACACGACATGCGAATTACGCAGACTTCAAGCTAATTGCCTTGTTCGACCGCAAACTCGCCTATCTTTACGCCGGTGCCTTCTTTAGCTGGAGACAACTCGGCTCGCAGTGGATCATCGTCAAAGCTGATACACACTTCTGTGATGCTATTGAACACAATGGCATCATCTATGCGATCGAGAAAGCAGATGGCACCACGTATTGCTGGGACGACGCGTGTAAGTTGTTTCCTTCTCATGTTAATGATGACGCCATGACACTGTTTGAACTTTTTGTGATGATTGGCATATCCCTGTTGGAGCAGAATTTGAGTAGAACTATGGCAATGTATTAGAGACACCGTAAATCAGCTATATTTGGAATGAGTTAATTCATGCGATTGTGACCATGTCATTACAGCCAATTTGTACCCTGAATAATCAAACGGTTAGGAATATATGGATATTATCCTTATTTTACAAGAATCTATATACTACTACTAAATATGAGTGTGTATCAATGGCCATGTTAGTTTCCTCATTTTCATGATGTAGAAACATGCACCACATCTGTTGGTTTCATCTAACCATACATTAGGGAAGTAAATGTGCATATGGAGAACTCTATATTTGGAAGTAGTGAAATCTGCAATGCTTACTATGTGGACATACCTATATTCGCTTCTTCATCAATCAATGGCTAGAATAATATCCTCACAATTTTTTTCCCATGCAGAACACGAGTATATAACAATGCATGGTCTGTTAGTTACCTTGAAGAATTTGTTTGTGAGGACGTAACATGATTACATAACATGCATGACATGGTAGTTTCGTGAAGAATCGATTATAGATAACATGAGTATAACCATGCATGGCACTTCTATATTTTCAACCCACTATACATTTCCCTGTATTTTCCTCCCAGTCCCAACAGGGACATATCAATGTTGTTTCTTGCATTATCCTACTCATACTCTGAACAATGCTGATCTTACATTAACAATGCCTGTCCTTTTGATATGATGCAATGTCCCTACAAGCATCGCCTTTGTAATCACACCACCTTTGCCAAAAACAGGAAGCACAACTGGTTCCTTGCTCGATCAGACGACGGCAAAAGACTGATGATCATTCGGACACATGAGCCGGAAAAGTTATATTGCAAAAACCCCATTGTATACAAGCACCATGTAATACGTGAGTATCCGGACAACGGCTGTTACGTCTATGAGCAGGATACCAGCTTGTTGGGGCCTTTAGGATTTTTTAGTTGGAGGCGGGTAAACAGCCTTGGTTCACACTCTCTATTTCTCGGACTCAATTATCCGATTAACCAGGAGATCACCGTTGGCAAGGACCTTGATGGCGGAGAGGCTCTGTTTGCTATGGAAAACTGTGTCTACACGGCGAGCCCTAGGAGTTCGGGAGCAAAGTCCCCTGATTGTCAACAATACAGCCTGCAGCCAAAAGAAGGTGAGATCCTTGGATGTCTCAATTACGACAGGTAGTGATGTGGTTCAAGCCTTGAGGTTGATAGGTAATTGGGCTGTTGCATCGAAAGGGTGGAGTACTGGTGTCTCCGGATCACTGGTCACTGAAGCGGGGCAAATTATGATGGTGTTGGATCATCTCTTCGAATGACTTTGTTGTCTTTGCTGCTGGTTCTGGATGGGTACTTCTTTCTTTTGTTATGCATATTCCTTGTCATTTGGTCATCCTCGCCTATGTCACTCTTTCTATGTAATAGCTTGCTTCGCTTAGAATGTCATTCTCGCCTGGATCACGAGAGTCCGAAAGCGCCAGATGGGTGCGTTTTGGTGGTGTAGCAAGACTTCTTATGAACTATCATGTCTTGTTGTTTATGTCAAGAGTAGTCACTAGTCGGTGTTTGAATGTTGTATATATCGTTGTTTCGAACTGTTTATTGTCTCGAACTACTAGTGGGCTAAATGAGGGCATCACCATTCTCCACTGTTTAGAGTATATCTCCTTTTTTCAAGTTATATAATTTAAGCTCACTGTCTTTTCGATGATGTACACTTGTTTGGGCCAGTGAGGTGTCGTTGAATATGGGCTGAGTAGTAATGCAATGCCAAGCAAGTCAATTATGACTCTCATGCCGGGCTCTCAAAAGATCCTGAAAAAAAAGGCCGGGCTCTCCAAAAAAGAAAGAATAAGGACTCTTAGGCCGACATGTGGGTGCCACCGGTGTTTTCGTGTGCTTGCGCACGAGAGCATATTAGCGCGTGCTCAAATTCATGCTACCTTTTCATCCCCGCCTCCTACCCTCCCCACCTCTGAATCTCGATTCCTACTCTAGTTCCCCAATCCCTCCTTACTCCCTCGTACTCAAGCGCACTATCATGTCGCGGTGAACGCGGATCTCGAGCCGGAGATCCCGAGGTCCGCCCCGCCTTGGTCGCTGATGTCTGTCGCCAACAAGTGGCATGGCGGCGCTTGACGACCAGTTTGCGGCAAAGTGCCGATGGTAACCATCAACGGCGACCGGCCTCCCGTCTCGCCGGGCGACCTTGTCAAAGCTCTTGGCATTGCACACGGCATCCAAATAAGTGACTTGCTCGTCGAAGTCTGTCCGCCACCAGTTGATTTCTTCATCAGGTTCCGGACAACTTTCGACTGCAGTCGTGTGTTCGAATCTTCCCGGCGTTTGTTATGCGATGGCGCGCTGATGAGCTTTGACCTGTGGCACCCAGGATGGGGCTCGGTGCCCTTTGATCTTGAGTTTTTAATAAAGCTTACCTTCCACGGCATGCCTCGACGCGCTTGGAACAACGAGTCCATGAACGAGCTTATCAACGACCTTGGAGGTGAGCTGTAAGTATGTTTGTTCCTCCAGACAGCTGGGCTCTGACGGTTATGGCATGGATGAAGAAGCCGTCCACTATACCGAAGGTGATTGGTATTGAGATACCGGTGCAGGAACCGGGGTTGTACTATTCGTTGCTACCAAGGCCGCCGCGGACCACGTTAGGGATGTACCTGTATCGAGTGTTCGTCCATGTCGAAGAAGTGGTCGATCCATCAATCGAAGCCCTGCCGCCGCCGCTGGTGCCAGGGTCCGTCGACGACGTCCATTACAGGAGTCAACATCAGACTTTCCCCGTGTTGCTCGGAATGATGGATGGCACAGGGCCTACTCCATCACGCCGGGCGGAGGCCACTGCTTCTTTGGGAGAAGAGGCAGGGCTGGCTGCCTGGATGTGCTCTTATTTGAGGTAACAACCGAATCTTGTCGATAGTACTAGTTAAATCCGAGCTATGGGTCCGAAGCATCGATATGCCAAGACATTTGATTGTGACCTGTTCTAATTTTGTACCTGAACTTTTTTTAGAAAGGGATGTACGTCAACTTAATGTGCTAGCAGAACTTATTGTGTTGTTTGTCTGTTTTCTTTGCACAACATTCAAGATATTTCCCCGTCATTTATAAAGACGATGAACCGTTATGTACGACTTTGTTGGTTTCAACATAGCCCTTCCCGTAGCGATCCACTACTTCCATCCTGATTGTGCCGCACGCGTGAAATTTTTGTATGCAAGCTCAGTGTGCTATGATGTTCTATATGATTGTGTCAACTATATAAGTTTTTATTGAGCATCAGCAATGCATATGGCTGAAAGATGTATTTACGAGCATCGACCGATGGGTCTTTCTCTCTCTCTCTCTCACACACACACACACACACACACACGTGCACACACACGCGCACAAGCACAAGTGGGACCCATTGAATTATCTATTTTCTCGTGACAACTTTTAATTAGGTTCCACTACAATCTAATTTTTCCTCAAGTTATTAATTGAGCTTAGTGACTTCAAAAAGTTGTACAGAAGCCTTGTTTGGGCCTTTCTGGCATCGTTGAATGTGGGCTGAGTAACTATATTAGGCTGTACTGCAGTACTACATGTGCCTTTTTTCAACATCAAGAATGCAACTGGGCCGACAGTTGTACACAATATTCGGGTCAACTTGTTATCCGCCCTGCTAGGCTGCAAAGTTTCCTAGAAGGTATGCATTAGGCTTAACAAGAAAATGGACTTTAAGAAATAATAAATGGGATGTAATTATAATAACTGGGCAAGTACTATGCACCAAACACGTAATTAGTTTAAAAATATATTATTTTTGGAATTTGGAAATTTTAATTTCATTACTTGTTGCGCGCGCAATATTTTGTTTGATTTTAACGTAATACAACTTTATTTTGAAATTATATTTAACCTGACTAGAAATTTCGGATAAAAATATTTCGGTTCCCATCAAAATGTGGGAATTTTTTTTGAATTCTGTTTTGAGCGGTTGTTTGAAATTATTAATTGTTGTCCTAGCTAGAAGTTGGGTTGTACTTTTAACAAACTGTAAATGGGTTGTAGTAAATTCCATTAGAATTAAAAAATGGGCTATACATTTTTACAAATCGCAAATGGGCTATATGTTCTCTGCCAAATCCGAGCTCTGGGCCTACTAAGTTGACGTGTACCAAGGGCTTTGTCAACTTAGTCAATATAAACTTAGTTAAATGGGCTTTACATTCTTACAAATCGCAAATGGGCTATATCTTCTTTACTTAGCTATACATTTACTTTTGAATCTCGTGCCGTCAATGTAGAGGCACATAGTTTAGCCAAGCATGCTTTTTCACTGGGACCGGGGCGCCACCTGTGGCTAGGCCAATCCCATGATCAGCGTTGTATCCCACACCATGTGGAATTTTCTGAATAAAGCTTGGTTTAATCACTCAAAAAAACTTAGTCAATATAAACGATTCTAGCTGCAGTGATCGTGCGATGTCTATCCAACGGTCGTAGTGCTTCTTCAACCTCTGGTCTTCTTGCTCCAGCCGCCCAAAGCAGCGTCGGTCGTGTCGCGTGCTCTTGCCTCCCGTGGCCGGCTGTGATGCCGCGGAGGCCTCACCGCCCCGTACTACTCCCACCGCTGGCCAAGTCATCCCTCTACTCACCCACACCCCCTGTTATTCTACGGCGATGGCAGCCTCACACTGCAGCCGAACTAGTGAACCTCAGATTCTCTCCGCTGGCTTCCATCGCTGCGTTTTCCCGGCCCGCCGCCCCTTCATAGGCCTCACCGTCGCCCGCACCACCGCCTTGGTTCTTCGTGGCGGCGGGTCAACGTGGTCAACGACCGACTTCCATCGGAAGAGTACTGTACGTGGAGAGGCTGACAGCTGGGTCCAAGCGGCCGCAAGGAAGTGCCTCCTTATTACACGCAAAATAATTATTCCTCCACATGACAGTAGGGACCCATCGGACAGGCCACCTTATTTTGCAAAAAAACGTTTCCCCCCTGACTGCTGGGACCCACCGGACGGGCCAGCATATTTCGCGAAAAAAAGTTCCCCCCGCTGTCAGCTCGGACCCACCAGAAGTGCCTCCTTATTACGCAGAAAAAAATGAATACTCCCCCTGCTAGCTGGGACCCACCATGGTGAGAGGCTGACTTGTGGGCCTACTAAGTTGACTGGGATGGGGTCCTTTGTCAACTTTAGTCAATATGAACGATTCTAGCTCCAATGACCGTACGATGTCCATCCAACGGCCATAGTGCTTCTTCAACCTGTGGTCTTCTTGCTCCAGCCGCCCAAAGCAGCGCGTCGCCGTGCATGCTCCCGCCTCCCGTGGCGGTTGAGGTCAGAAGCGGAGGCCTCACCGCCCCTACTATTCCCATCGCTGGCCAGCCCTACGGCGACGGCAGCCTCACACCGCAGCTCGAACCAGTGAACCCTCAGACTTCTCCGCGGGCTTCCACCGCCAAGATCTTCCCGGCCCCGTCGCCCCTTCCTAGGCTCGCCGCCGTCCACCGCCCTGGTGCTCTCGGCGTGGCGTGGTCAACGTGGTTAAGGAACGACTTCCATCGGACGTGGACTGTACGTGGAGAGGCTGACAGCTGGGTCCACGGCTGCAACAAGGAAGTGCCTCCTTATTACGCAGAAAAAATGATTCCTCCACCTGACAGCTGGGACCTACCAGACGGGCCACTATATTTCATGGAAAAAACGTTTCCCCCTGACTGCTGGGACCCACCAGCTTCATCTTCGCACGCAAGGAAGTGCGTTCGAGCAAAAAAACGATTTGCCCCCCTGACTATTGGTACCCACCAGCTACACCTTCGCACGCAAGGAAGTGCGTCCGGGCACAAAAAACCAAAAACAAAACGATTCGCTACCGATCGCTAGGGACCCACCAGCTACATCTTCGCAGCAAGGAAGTGCCCGATACCGACCCACCGGTCGGCAAGCATACGAAGCGTTGTCATCCCGGTCGCGAACGTGTACGTACATACTTGTCGATGTAGAGGCGCGCACGTGTCGTAGTAGAGGCGCGCACGTGTCGTAGTAGAGGCGCGCATGTAGCATGTACACGTACGTACAACGGCCAGGGTGCAAGAAAGAAAATACGGCCACATATGTGTACATACGGGCAGGGTCTCGAACGCCTACTCGCGCATATGTACATGGCTGGGTCAGAATGGAGAAACAGTGTCGTCATCGTTTTCATGGGGAGCCAACCGGCTGGGTCGGAACGGAATGCGTGGTCGTGTTCATCGGGAGGGCTTGGACGGAACAGACGATGGAAACGAGGCCTGGTGTACCGCACAACGGAGGAAACGGACCTCCTACGTTCGGAACGGGGTCCTGTTGATCGGGAGGGGTGTGGCGTAACGCAAAACGGAGGAAACGGACCTCCTACGGTAGAAATGGGGGTCCTGTTGATCGGGAGGGGTGTGTCGTAGCGCAAAACGGACGATATGGACCTCCTACGGTCGAAATGGGGGTCTTGTTGATCGGGAGGGCGTGGCGTACCGCAAAACGGATGAAACAGACTTGTGTTGCAGCGCTATGGTCGAAACGGGGGTCCTGTTCATCGGGAGGGGTGTGGCGTACCGCAAAACGGGACTCCACAGGATACTGTTCATCTCCACCGTCGACCTCCTCCAGCCTCCATGGGCTACCGTCGACCTCCTCCAGACTCCATGGGCTCCTGTTCATCCAGCCTCCATCTTGCGCTACTCCACCGGCTACTGTTCAACCACCCTCCACGAGCACCCCTCCACCATCTACTATTCATCTAGCCCTCCACACCACGGGGGCCTGCTCAACCACCCCTCCATCGTCTACTGTTCATCCAGCCCTCCACACCACGGGTTCCTGTTCATCTAGAGGCAACGCCACCGCCATCGCTCATCCACCCCCGCAACGCCATCGCTCATCCAGAGGCAACATCGATCGGCTTCGCTTAGCGCAGAGCGGCGAATTGCTCCATCGGGTTCGCCATCAGCCATCGATCGATCGCCGGATCAAGAACGATAGCCCGCATCGCAATTGCTCGGGTTCGATTAGAGCCCAACGCCTCGCTTCGGGTTCATTAGAGCCAACGCCGCACGCACGGCCAGACGCATCGTCGAGAGAAACACGCATCGCTCGGCCCCGACCTCCCACCGTAACCGGCAACTCCCCAAAATTTTCCTCCCCCTCGCTTCTACCACATTTTTTTCCGTCATGGACGGCCCAAAGAATGTCATGCAGCTGTGTCTCCGGCCCGCCCAGGACAAAAAGCCCATTTTCTGTCATGAATTTTTGTCATAGAAGTAGGAGCCCACCACATCTATGATGATACCGGGTTTTGTCACAATTATCGTCATAGAAGTGTCATATGTATGACAGAATTTTTTTTCGTTCGGCCCAAAATGTCACGGATGTCTTTTTTGTAGTGATATAATGCTATAAGTTCGGGGTGCCGCACTGTCGAAAGTGTTCGGACTTTTCTTGCCGTGTTATGGGGTACACTGAAGCCCTTGGCGAGCTGACCATACCAAAATGTACGGGAGCTATTTGTAATAAATAAACAGTCAAGGAAAAGATAGAGAAATGTAATAATAAGCTGACGCTCTACATTATTTTCCATTGTTGTAATAATAAGTCGAGGCGTATGTATACAAGTAGTGCGATAAGCAAAATAGGACTATTTGACATGTCCTAACCAAGGGCGAGCTGCGTGTGGGTATGTAAAACAGGTATAGCGATCGTTATCAAAGACCACCTGGGGATTCCCTTGTACGTCAAAGCTTCTTGCCTCCTTGGTTTTTCCGTCTCGTAATGGGTCCGATACTCAGATTATCGGAAGAGCCTCGAAAAGAGAAGGACCTGAAAGAAAGAAAAGGGTGAAGGTGTACGGGTCTTGTGACGGTTGGACCGTATTTTAAACCGCGTTGTGGCCATTCCTCCGCCTATGCCCATGGTATTTTAAGTGCATAATTATGTACGCGTGGCACAAATTTCACCGCTTGACTAGGCTATGATGGAGGCCGAATTGCTAGGTGAGCTCTGGACGTGCCGGACGATCCTATTGCAGAGTACTTTGGACTCGCTTGGCGGTGTCCGGGGCTTTATTGCCGAATTGGAGATCTGCCTAAGAAGGCTGCTCTGTACTTCTGCCGTGAGGGCCGCATTGTGCTCCTCTGTACAGAGGGAGCGCTCTATGTTTCCATTGACTGTTATAACCCCGCGAGGTCCTGGCATCTAGAGCTTGAGGTATGCATAATGCGGTACCGCATTGAATCTAGCAAATGCGGTTCGTCCGAGCAGTGCGTGATAGCCACTTCGGAAGGGGACGATATCGAAGATTAACTCCTCGCTTCCGAAGTTGTCCGGAGATCCGAAGACTACTTCCAGTGTGATTGAACCCGTATAACAGGCCTCTACACCTGGTATGACACCTTTAAAGGTGGTTTTGGTGGGTTTGATCCTTGAGGGATCGATGCCCATTTTGCGCACTGTATCCTAATAAAGCAGGTTCAGGCTGCTACCACCGTCCCTAAGGACTCGTGTGAGGTGGAATCCGTCAATGATGGGGTCGAGGACCAATGCGGACAAACCGCCATGACGGATACTGGTAGGATGGTCCCTGCGATCGAAAGTGATCAGATAGGAAGACCATGGATTGAACTTTGGGGCGACTGGCTCCATCGTGTAGACGTCCCTTAGTGCGCACTTCCGCTCCCGCTTGGGATATGGGTGCTATATATCATATTTACCGTTTTCACTTGGGGAGGAAATTTCTTTTATCCTCCTGTGTTCGGCAGCCGGGGCTCCTCGTTGTCATCACTATGCGGCTCCTTTTCCTTATTTTCGGCAGTCAACTTGCCGGCCTGTTTAAACACCCAACATTCTCTGTTGGTATGGTTGGCTGGTTTATCGGGGGTACCGTGAATTTGAGATGAGCGATCGAGTATGCAGTCCAGACTGGATTGGCCCAGATTGTTTATTTTGAATGCTTTTTCCGCTGACCAGATTTAGAGCCGCTGAATTCGGCATTGACTGCTGCGTCTTCGGCGTTGTTGCCATTGTTGTGACGCTTGTGTCTATTGCGTCGGGGCTTGCCGTTGTTGTCTCTGGCATCGGAAGTGCCAGGATTTCTTGATGTGCTGTTGTTGCAAGCTAGCCAGCTATCCTCGCCCGCACAAAAGTGGGTCATGAGTGTCGTGAGGGCTGACATGGACTTTGTCTTCTCTTGGCCGAGGTGTCGGGCGAGCCACACGTTGCGGATGTTATGCTTAAAGGCCGCTAGGGCTACGGCGTCCGGATAGTCGACAATTTGGTTCTTTTTAGTTAGGAACCGAGTGCAGAATTTCCTGGCTGACTCTCCAGGTTGTTGGGTTATGTGACTTAAGTCATCAGCATCCGGTGTCGCACATAAGTGCCCTGGAAGTTGTCAAGGAATGCGTCTTCCCGGTTCTCCCAACTGCCAATGGAGTTTGTCGGCAGGCTATTCAGCCAATGCCGAGCTGGTCCCTTGAGTTTTAGTGGGAGGTACTTGATGGCGTGTAGATCATTGCCGCGGGTCATGGGAATGTGGATAAGGAAATCTTCAATCCATACCGTGGGGTCTGTTGTACCATCGTATGATTCAATATTCACGGGTTTAAACCCTTCTGGGAATTCATGATCCATTACTTTGTCAGTGAAGCATAGGGGGTGTGCGGCACCTCTGTGCTGGGCTACATCACGACGCAGTTCAAATGAGCCTGATCTGTTGTATTTGGGCTGGTCGGATTTGTTTTTAGTATATCCGGCGTGACGGTCATCGTCTCGCGTTGGGGCGTGCCCCCGTGATCCGTAGATCGATCTTGACTGTCCTGCTTTGTTTTCCAATACGTCTCGCAGGTCATGCGTGTAGCCCCGGACCTTCGTGTTTTTGCTTGTTTGGCGATGGGGTGCCGGCTGGTGTTCGGGCTGATGCACCGCTTTCTCTCGGACACGAGGTGGCCAGTCAACCACATACTGCGCTGGTAGTGTAGGCTTTAATGCCTCCTCCTCGAGTTGAGGTAGCAACCTGCGCTTTGGGTAACTTTTGGTTGGGCGCTTGAGTCCGTATTCCTCGCTGCCGTGATCTCACCATCTATCGCTTAGCGATCTTGATCAGCTTGAAGCCGCTGCCGCTTCTTTCTTCAAAGCTTTTGCGCGGTGGCTATAAGCCGACTCTTGAAGCGCTCCTGCTCGACGGGATCCTCAGGCACGATGAATTCTTCATCGCCGAGGCTTACCTCGTCATTGGAGAGGGGCATGTAATTGTCATTGTCGGTGTCAAAACCGCGGATCTCGTAGGGGTTCCAACTCGTATGCCTAGGTGGATGGTAACAGAAACAAGGGACACGATGTTTTACCTGTGTTAGGGCCCTCTTGATGGAGGTAAAACCCCACGCCCTGCTCGATTAATATTGATGATATGGGTAGTACAAGAGTGGATCTCGCCACGAGATCAAGGAGGCTAAACCCTAGAAGCTAGCCTATGGTATGATTGTTGTAATGTATGTTGTGTCCCACGGACTAAAGCCCTCCGGCTTATATAGACACCGGAGAGGGCTAGGGTTACACAGTAGTCGGTTACAATGGTAGGAGATCTACATCTCCAGACGCCAAGATTGCCTTCCACGCCAAGGAAAGTCCCATCCTGACACGGACGAGTCTTCAATCTTGTATCTTCGTAGTCTTGGAGTCCGCGGACGATGATAGTCCGCTGTCCGGACACCCCTAGTCCAGACTCCTCAAGAGCCCTCGAACCAGGCTTCAGTGATTTATAAGTCCGGCGCGCATAACGTTCGCATTGCAAGGCGGGTTCCTTTGAATAATCCAGAGAAGATCATGAACACCAGATAGTGTCCGGCTCGCAAAATAAATTCCACATTCCACCGAGAGAGAATAAAATGTACACAAGCTCAATCTGCTTTGAGGTATTTTATGCATGACGTCACACCACTACCAAGCCTTTACTTGAATCGCTTTTTATTATACCACCCAAAGACGCTTAGCTTAAGCGGTTTTTGGCACGCCTTGTCGAGCAGAGATCGTGTTCCCTTATTCGGGATTCTCATCAATACGGACGTGGGTAACCCAACGCGCCTGCCTCCACGCCTCTATCGAAGGTGAATCCCGAATGGTCACGGAGACGGCTCTTGGTATTTTCCTCTTTATAAGAGGACCAAGGCTCGCTTTTCTTCAATCTTCCATCGAATCTTCTCACCGCTCCAAGTTCCAACACCTGTGAGCCCCAGATTCGAGCGCCTGGACCTTCAACAATGTCCGCCCGACCTTCAGGTTGGTGGATGCCCTCCTCCGCCACGGAGGAGGACATGTTAAAGCTGCGTGAGGCCAAGCACTGCCTTACGAGATTTCACACAGGTTGCCGCCCAAGGGCAGGCTGCACTCTACTCCCCGAGCCGGTGAGTACGTCGCCTTCAGATCCCACCTCCGCCGGGTTTAGGCTTCTCGACGGACCCCTTCGTGAGAGGGCTCATGTTCTACTACGGGCTGGATTTTCACGACTTGGCCCGAGTCCATCCTCCATATTTCCAAGATTCATTATCGCTCGAAGCCTTCCTCCGCCACCCCCACTTTGGCCTGTGGGTGAAGACCTTCAATGTGGAGCCGAAGATGATCGGGGGCGTCAAGCAGAGTGCTCCATAAGCAGGAGGACCGATGCCCCGTGGCCCGAGGGCTCCTTCCAAGAGGAGCTTGGCTTGTGGCAGCAAGAGTGGTTCTATATCACCGCTCCAAAGGGCAGCAGGCAAAAGCCGCCGCCTTCATTCCGCCCGGGACCTCCACGACGGCTGATGTCATGGGTCAACCAAGGCCTCAATTGGGGGCCGTCAGAAGATGTGCCCCTATTGCAGGGCCGGATTCGAGACCTCCAAGCGAGGGAGATCGATCTGGTTGTGGTGATGCAGGTCATGCTAATCAGGCGTCTTCTGCCCTGCAAACGCCGTCCTCCTCGGTTATGGGAGTTCAATCCGGAGGGACCACGAATTCTCCAACACTTCATGGGTACGACACCCGTGGAGATGTACAAGTTGTTCTTCGGACCGCAAGTGGCATGTCCGGAATTGACCGAGGACGCAGGCCTAAGCTGCAATCGCCCGGATACTCAGGTAAGTAGCTCAGTGTCCCCGAGCCTGAAGTGTCATCACGGAGCCTGAAGTGTCATCACGGAGGGTATCCCCGAGCCCGGCAGAGCCGGAGAGTTCGGCGCCGACTAGTGTTCGGCCGGGGGATCTGAAGGATCTACTTGAGAGGGCGTCCATCTCAGAAGATCACCGTGCATTGATGAGCATGGTGATTGGGAGGATTTCGTCCGCCGAGAGCGGATTGCATAATGCCGCCGAGTTTGTGGCGGGATTTGAGGTACGAAAAACGACGCACTTTTTGACGGTTTTGCACATACAAGTGCGCTCAGATAGATAGTAGTCCCTGGGACTCGGTAGGTTGTCGAAAACGACAGCGTGCCGAGGATCAAAATCGTAGGTATTGAGTGTCGCCTTTCCTATGCAGGTGGTGGATAGTCCGGGGGCTAGCCGGACTGGTGGAGTTGTCGAGTTAATGCGGCAACTTGATGTGGCCGATGCGGACATCGCGCTTGTCAACCGGCGACTTTACGAGTCGCAAGGTAAATGAATTCTCCGCAGTCACTAATTTAAGGGAGCCAAAGCCCGCCTCTTACAATATTTATGCTATGATGCAGATGGTGCTGCTGCTGTGGAGAGCCTTCAGGCCGAGCTTGCTCAAGTCAAGGAGCAAGCCAGAAGGAGTGATGCGGCTGCCTTGAGGGCGGCTGAGGAGTTAAAAGCCGAAAGGGCTGCACGCTGCCTAAGCAGGGAAGAGATGGCCGGATTGGCCATGAAATTGAAGGATGCTACCGACCGCAATGAGGCTCTTGAAAAGGAGCGCCTATCGGAGCGAGAAGACGTGGGGAAGGCCACCGCCGAGGCCAAGGATGCCCGTTCTACAATGCGGGCTATGAAGGAGGAGCTGCGCCAGGCCGGAGACATTGTGGCTGGCAAGCCTTTTCTGCTGCGTCGCCGGTTTACGGATCCGAACTATGACCAGCTTGGCCAGCTGTGGGGACCGGAGGATCCATATATGGACTTAGCGGCAAGTGCGGCGGATGCCGTGGTGCACTTCCGGAGTCAGAAGGATCACAAGACGGAAGAGCTGTTTTGGTCTCAATTCCATAGTCCGGATCGTTCACTTCCGCTGACCGATCGGTTGGCCGAATGGGCTGAGCTGAACAGGTTGTCCGGACTTGCTATGACTGATATCGTGGCTCATGTCTGGTCGGAGAGGCCCAAGGCGACGAGCTATTTTGGCTTATTGCAGCAATTTCTTGGAGCGGTGCCGCATATCAAGGAGATGAAGCGGTCGGCCTGCATAGAAGGTGCGCGGATGGCCCTTGCCCGTGTGAAGACACATTGGACAGAGATGGGTGCCACCGCTATTGAAACCCAGGGTTCGGACGAAAGCCGGTTACCCGCCGAGCACTATTTTGGGGAAGTTATGCGTGGTGCTCGTGTAATAGAGTCGCAATGCTCGAAAAATGTCACGTTCAAATGAACGTTTTATCTTGTAAAACAATGATTATGATGTAACTGCTTTTTATACTTGTGCGTTCCAAGTATTGAAATATCTCCTATGAGGCCATTTACGTATACGCTTGTATAACTTTGAAAGATGGCAGTCTCGCTTCAGCCCCAGGCAGCAAGGTGCGGGGTGTTTGCAAAAATAGCACGTTTTCACACTTAATCCGACGCCCTCGGTCCCGTTAAGGAGGTGGTAGCGAGCAAACGAGGCAATCCGGACTATGATGCTTTATCACTTTCACTTAGCCATTAGAGTTCGAGGGTGGGGCTACGATATAGCCTCTGGGGCACCGCGCCCGGATTCGGGCGGCGTGTGTGCTCGACCGAAACGGTCCTTCGTCAAAGCGGGAATTCTAAACATTCCGGTAGTCGATCAAGTTGTTGACCAGTCTCTCGTCAGATCATGACAGCCGGTTCCGGCTTTCATCGAGGTGCTCGCCAAATTAACGGGGCACAATCGTAGTAGTTCTCCTGGTGTCGCGTTAGCCGATGATACGAAACGTAAGGCAGCAAAACACAGGAGCCGGGCAAACCCAACATTTGACCAAAGACATGATTTGGAGATGATGCATATAAGGCCTAACTCGAGACGCCGAACACTCCCTAAGGTGTTCGGTCTTTATAATAATGGGCAGAACAATGCCCTAAGCCCCTAGTGTCCAGGTACGGGCAAGGTCTTCTGATGCGGCTGATGCCAAAATGTCGAGCTCCACTGGTTATAATGAGAAACCAGGGGATTATAGCAACAAGAGACAAGAAAAAGGTTTACGCAGGTCTTAATCAAAAGAATCCTTGTGACGGGTCCCTACCGCATGTCTCGCTTGTGTCTCCGCAGTGCGTTATCCTGGACGGGTGTGCACGTTGTTCATCCGTAAAAAGAGAGGAACTTAGTTTGGAAGGAAATCGTGCGAAAAATATATACGAAGGAAAAAATATAAATAAATAAGTAAAGCGGTGTCTATATGAGCTCGCTGTTGCTTATGCGTGCAGCCCCTTGTGAAGGGGTGTGCGGCTAGGGAGCCCCTAGCTTATTTATGCCGGACTCGTCTAGCCGTGTCCGGGGTCTTTAAATGACCCTCACACTGAAATGATGCCACGTGGACCGGGCATCTTAAGTGTAAGAGACACGTAATGTGGTATGGCGTTGAAGCGGACAAAAGCTTCTCGTCCCAAGAGTGCTTGATAGCTACTTTTAAATGGGACGACATGAAAGATTAGTTTTTCGCGTCGAAAGTTGTTCGGTGACCCGAACACAACTTCTAGTAATAAGGAGCCCGTGCACTTGGCGTAAGGGCCTGGCATCACTCCTTTAAAGGAAGTGCGGCTGTGTCGAATTTTAGTATGGTCTATCCCCAACTTGCGGATTGTGTTTGGGTACAGCAGGTCTAAGTCGCTGCCTCCGTCCATCGGGACTTGTGTAAATTGCAGTCCGTCGATTATAGGATCCAATATCAGGGCAGTCCATCCTCCATTTCGAACGCTTCTGGAATAATCCAGGTGGTTGAAAGTGATTGGTTTTGATATCCAATCTCTAAGTTCCGCTGGGTTGGACCGTGCGAGACCCATTTTAGCGGGTGCCGCATTGTTTTGCCGTATTATCATATGAAGTGAATTTACTTCTTTGACCTCTTGTGGGAAAGTCTTTTGTTTTCCGGTGCTCTGCTGGTGGGGTTTATCATCATCCTCACTTGATGCGTCGAGCCCCTTGTGTTCGGCGTTTAATCGGCCGGACTGTTTGAAAACCCAACAATCTCGGTGGGTGTGGTTTGCAGGCCTTCCGGGGGTACTATGGATTTGACATATCCGACCCAAAATTATGTTTAAGTTGGATAGCTCATCGCTGTTATCCTTAAGAGGCGGTGTTTTGTTGTTTGGCCGCGAGCTTTTGAATCCGGCGCCGACCGTGTTCTTTGGGCTTTTCTCTTTATTCCGGCTGATCTTTTTACTGCCGTGATTTTCCATTTCCATCTCTAATCTCGGATGTACTTGGGTCATTGGTGCTGCATCTTGCTAGCCAGCTATCCTCTCCGTGCAAAAAGCGGTCATGAGGCTTGTTAGCTGACATTGTCCTCGGCTTCTCTTGCCGAGGTGTCGTGAGCCATTTGTCTCAAACGTTGTGTTTAAAAGCTGCTAAGGCTTCAAGCGTCCGAGACAATGACTATTTGGTTCTTTTGGTGAGGAACCTGTTCCAGAATTTGCATGCTGACTCTCCGGGCTGTTGAGTTATATGACTTAGATCATCTGCGTCCGGAGGGCGGACATAAGTTCCTTGAAAATGTGCTCTAAACGCATCCTCGACCTCTTCCCAACTTCCAACAGTGTTTTTTGGGAGGCTTTTCAGCCAATGACGGGCTGGCCCTTTGAGCTTGAGGGGTAGGTATTTTATGGCATGGAGATCATCTCCTCTAGCCATGTGTATGTGTAGTATATAATCCTCTATCCAGACTCCAGGGTCTGTTGTTCCGTCGTAAGCCTCTATGTTTATGGGTTTAAATCCTACTGGGAATTCATGATCCAGCACCTCGTTGGTGAAACATAGTGGGTGTGCAAGCGCCCAGATTTGGGTGTACCACTGTCTTGGACACTTGGCGTGTTATGCTGCTTCCTGGGCCCCTCTTTTTGGCCCCAGAAATGGACTGGCTGGGCCATCTGCTTTTCGTGGTCATTAGTCGGCTTTTGTGCAAGGCAGCTTTTAGATTTTGGCCTATCATCGGCCGCTTATCCGACCAGGTGGCCTCTTTGTTTTTGTTGTGGGGCTCTATGGCCTCCTCGTCAAATTCTCGCAGCAGCTTGCGCGGGTAGCTCTTTGATTGATGGCCATTGCCGATTTGTTCTGCGGTTTTGGGCACTTTGCTCCACCTCATTCTCGAGTGTATCTTCCGCTGTTTTGAGCTTCCGTTTTCCTTCTTCAAACTTCTTGCGGAGGCCACGAGTCTTTTCGAAGGTTTTATTCTCCGGCGGTGTGTCCGCGAAGGTTGTCTCGGACTATTGTTTCGCTGGCCTGGACTGATTATCTGACTCGTCTGTTTCGGACGGTTGCTGTCCTGTTGTTCGGTGTCCCATGGTTTGCCCTGCTGTATTGCTGGGTCATTAGGAGCGCTGTTTTTGTCGAGGCGGGACTTAGGGCGGCGTCTGCGTCGCCGTTTTGGTTGTTTGTTGGCGGGATTATCTTCTGCCGCGCCCCGCTGGTCCTCAAGTTATCACTTCCTTTTGGGGTATCCACTATGTATACGTCTGATGACGAGGTGGTCTTCGAGTTATACGTAGGCGCTGGTTCTGTTCATCTCCGCATCGCCGCCCATACCGCCGATGTCTTGAGTCATAGTCTAGCATGTCGGTTAGATCGCCGACAAATGCTGGCTACAAAGTGGGTGGTGGGTGGGCTTTGAATTTCTTCGTCGTCTCAGATCTCAACCATCCTGGCCATAGTTTGGCCAGTCTCTCCGGATAGCGAGAGATGCTTTAGTGAATTTAGGATGTCGCCGAAGGGCGAGTGTTGGAAGATGTCCGCGGTGGTGAACTCCATGACCGGCGCCCAATCAGCTTTGATTGGTAGGGGCGCGGGAGGTGCGGAGTCCGGCAGGGAGTCCGGTACCTCGGAGTTACGAGCTTTACAGAGGACTAGGTTAGTGTTCGGCTCCATCGCCGTGGAAGTTGCAGCCCCCGAGGTGATGTCCAGCCACCGATCCTCGATCTGGGCGATCGGCTCCGGACTGAGGGCCGGAGCGGATTCGTGTGCGGCCACCAAGGCACTGTCCGGCGGCAGAGCTAGATCATGCCCATCGTGATAGCGTGGCACGCTCGGCTGTGGCTCGAGCCCGACGAAGATCAAGTCCCCGCGGATGTCGACCGTAAAGTTTAGGCTTCCGAACCTGACCTGACGGCTAGGGGCGTAGCTGTCGATCTGCTCCAGATGGCCAAGTGAATTAGCCTGCAGTGCGAAGCCGCCGAATACAAAGATCTGTCCGGGGAGAAAAGTCTCATCCTGGACGGCGTGGTTGTTGATTGAAGAAGCCATCGAGCCTATCGGTGACGACACAGAGGAAGTCTCAATGAAAGCACCAATGTCGGTGTAACGCCCCGGATTCGTTGCGCCAGGTGTCCGCCAGTTATTCGCCGTCGTTGCCATGTCATTTGCTTGCGTGTTGATCTTTTCCATGTCATCATATGCATTTCATATCATGTCATCATGTGCGTTTTATTTTGCATACATGTTCGTCTCATGCATCCGAGCATTTTCCCTGTTGTCCGTTTTGCAATCCGGCGCTCCTATGTCCTCCGGCGTCTCCCTTTTCTCTCTTTTCGTGAGTGAGTTTTAAACTTTCTCGGAATGGCCCGAGGTTTGCCGAGCGGCCTTGGTATAGCATCGGTAGACCGCCTGTCAAGTTTCGTGCCATTTGGAAGTCGTTTGGTACTCCAATGGTTAACCGGGTAACCGTAAAGGCCTCTTTTGTTGCAACCCAACACCCTTTCCAAAGTGGCCCAAAACCCATCTAACTCCCCTCCATGCTCTCGGTCGTTCGATCACGATCGCGTGGCCGAAAACCGCTCCTCATTTGGACTCTCCTAGCTCCCTCTACCTATAAATATGTGATACCCTCTCAAATTCTCGGATATTTTCCCCCAAACCCTAGCTTTATCCTCCTCCGCAGGCGGACATGTCCGTCCAGCCACGGACATGTCCAACTGCCCCGTGCTCAATCAGAGGCCGCGTGTCCCCGCGCCTCCCCGCCGTCTGCCTAGGAGCCCATCCGGGCCCAAGGCAGGGCTCCGCCGCTGCCGCCCTGTTAGCGCCTGGCGCCCGTCCGTCGCCCGCCGCCGCCGGCACGCGCTCGACGCCGCCCGCCGCTTATTTGTTGCCGCTGGCTGCCGCCCGCCGCCGTTGCGCCGCCACAGAACCCCGCCGCCGCTGCCGCTTTTCTCCGCTCGGAGCTCACCGCCAGGTTTCGAGGCACCGCCGCCCGACCCGCTTCGCCGCGCTTACGCGCGTTGCCATCGCGCGCGGCCGCGCAGCCCGCCCGCCCGTCTGTTGTCCGCCCGGCGCCGCTTGCTGCCTTGCGTCCTGCCGCCCGCGCCAAGGCTGGCGCCTGGCGCCTGGCTGCCCGAGGCGCCTTCGCTGGGCTTCGCGGGTGGGATGAGATCCACCGGTCCCGAACTAAACGGGCGTGCTCTGCACCGCCTGTCCCCTGCACTCACCTCCAACTTTCTCCGGGGTGAGATTTTCACTAAGACCCGATTTATCTTGCATTATCATGCCATGTTCATCGCATTGTATCTCTACATCCGTAGGTCCGTTTCGTGCGTGTAATATGTCAAATTGTTCATCTCGAAGAGTACTTCATTTCATTCCATTGCATCATTTTCATTTGAGGTCATCTTGATGCCCGAAATGCTGTTGGAAGAGTGCATGTTGATGTTAATCTGCTGAAACTGTTATAACTTGCTCATTTGTCATTTTTGCCATGATTGATGTGTGCATCCTATGAGGTTGATCTCTACATGTGTTTTGATCTATACCATGCCATCTTTCCAGGGGTGTATGCCATGTTTTTTTGTGTTCAATGAGGTGACTAGCACAAGCATGCAAACTAGGCTTCGTGATATTGCTGATTCTAGTCCCTGTTCTGCTGTTATTTTGATGCCATGTAAACTTGATGCTACAGGGAGATCCATGCATATTTAGAGATACTTCAGTAAGGGTGTTTTGAACATATGGTTATTGTCTATCCATTCATGCCCTTGTTTGAAATTATGGAGTAGTCTAGCATGTCATTTTGGTGCTCTACTTTTGCTTCAAAATGTTTCCTGGCAGATTGTTTACTTGTTATTCAATTTGGCCAAGGTTGCTATATTTAATCCTTGCATGCTATGGACATGTTCTTGACTTGGTTTGTTTCACAAGCATGTCTTCTTGATGATGCTATGCTTATATTGCCATGCAATGACTTGTGGTGAGTGAATTGAGCTTGTTAAGTAGTGTACTTGCTGTTGCTGTTTTGCTAGGCAGATTCTGTTATATTTTGTTGCTATGTAAACATGCTTCTACTAGTCATTTCGTGCATAATCTGGAGATGTCCTATAAACATGTTTTGATCTACATGTCATGCTCTATCCATTCATGCCCTTGGTTGCAATTATAGCCTGCTGGAACATGTTGTTATCTTGCTCTAAAGTTTGCTAAATGATGTTGCTGTCAGCCTGTTAACATTAAGTTCAATGTTTCCATGATGGTTTACTAGTGTTCCATGCACCCTATGACCTTGCTCTTGCCATGCTTAGCTTCATAAACATGTCTTCTTGCTGTTGGTTGCCATTCCATGCCATGTGTTGCTCTGTGGTGAGTGATTCAAGCTCACGAACATGCCTACTTATTGTGGTTCTTGCCATGTTTGAATCTGTAATATAACTTGCCATGTTTACATGGGTGCCATCATATTTTCTATGCCTCCTTGGCTCATGGTCAGTAAGGGACTTTTGATCTATGCAATTAGTAGATTCAAGCCATGCCTTTGTTTTCCATGATATGTTCCTGTAACATGTTGTTTGCTAGCTCTAAACATTGCAACCTGATGTTATTTCTGCAAAGTCTGAAACTGTTATTATTTGCAATCTTACCATGTCTTTTTGAGCATGTTCTAGTGATTTCTGGAGATAGCTCAGTGTTCATGTTTTGTTATGCTTTACGTGTACTTCATGCCCATGCCTTTTGTGATTATGTTGGGGTGCTGTAGCATATTGTTTTGATGCTTGCAATGTGCCTAGTTGCTGTTATGGACTGATTGTTGCTATGACTTGTATAGTGTGTGTGTGTTGCACCGCTGCTCGCTTTTGAGTGTGCTCTATATGAAACTTGCTTGTTTTTGCATGTAGCTTCATATTACATTGTTGCATCCTTGTTTTGGTGTGTTTGCTTGATGTTTGGGTGCATTTTGCATCAATGCCATGGTTAACTTGTTTTGCTAATATCTTCTAGACCGTAGCTCCAAATCTAATGAACTTTATATGTAACTTGACTAGAATTTCGTGTAGTTCATCGTGGTGCATCTTAACTTGCTGTTTAACAACTTGAACATAATATTTATTCAGTTCTAGACCAAATTCGAAATTTGCATATGAGGACTTACCGGAATTGTTATATGTTGTTCCCGGCCTCATTTAAACTTGCCTTGATGTGTAGTTCTTGTTCGCATCATCTCTTGCCATGAGTAGCTTCATGTAGCCTTGTCATGCATCCTGCTTGTCGTGCATGATGTCTTGTCATGTGTGGTGTGTTTACCTATGTTGTGTGCTTTTTCTTGTTAGTTCCTGTTTTGTTGCGATCGTGATGATTCGTTCATCTACGGTTGGTTCGGCTTCATCCGTTCGTCTTCTTCATGGACTCGTTCTTCTTCCTTGCTGGATTTCAGGCAAGATGACCGCTACCCTGGATCTCACTACTATCATTGCTATGCTAGTTGCTTCGTTCTATCGCTATGCTGCGCTACCTATTACCTATTTATCAAGCCTCCCAAATTGCCATGAACCTCTAACCTTTGACAACATTCCTAGCAAACCATTATTTGGCTATGTTACAGCTTTGCTCAGCCCCTCTTATAGCGTTGCTAGTTGCAGGTGAAGTTGAAGATTGCTCCATGGTGGACAGGGTTTATGTTGGGATATCACAATATCTCTTATATTATTAATGCATCTATATACTTGGTAAAGGGTGGAAGGCTCGGCCTTATGCCTGGTGGTTTATTCCACTCTTGCCGCCCTAGTTTCCGTCATACTGGTGTTATGTTCCTGGATTTTGCATTCCTAACGCGGTCGGGTGATTTATGGGACCGTCCTGACAGTTCGCTTTGAATAAAACTCCTCCAGCAAGGCCCAACATTGGTTTTACCTTTTGCCCCACCACCACCTACTTTTTCCCTTAGGAGTCGCTCTCTCGAGGGTCATCTTTATTTTAGCCCCCCGGGCCAGTGCTTGTCTAAGTGCTGGTTCAAACCGAGTAGATCAGGGGCCCCTGGGCAACTCGAGGTCTGGTTTTACTCGAGGATGTCTCATCCGGTGTTGCCCTGAGAATGAGATATGTGCAGCTCCTATCGGGATTGTCGGCGCATCGGGCGGCTTTGCTGGTCTTGTTTTACCATTGTTGAAATGTCTTGTAAACCGGGATTCCGAGACTGATCGGGTCTTCCTGGGAGAAGGTCTATTCCTTCGTTGATCGCGAGAGCTTGTCATGGGCTAAGTTGGGACACCCCTGCAGGGTATAAACTTTCGAGAGCCGTGCCCACGGTTATGTGGCAGATGGGAATTTGTTAATGTCCGGTTGTAGATAACTTGACACCAGATCCGAATTAAAACGCATCAACCGCATGTGTAGCCGTGATGGTCTCTTCTCGGCGGAGTCCGGGAAGTGAACACGGTTTCTGGGTTATGTTTGACGTAAGTAGGTGTTCAGGATCACCTCTTGATCATTGCTAGCTTCACGACTGTTCCGCTTGTTCTCTTCTCGCTCTTCTTTGTGTATGTTAGCCACCATATCTTGCTTAGTCGCTGCTGCAACCTCACCACTTTACCCCTTCCTTACCCATTAAGCTTTGCTAGTCTTGATACCCATGGTAATGGGATTGCTGAGTCCTCGTGGCTCACAGATTACTATAACAATAGTTGCAGGTACAGGTTATGTGATGATCTTGACGCGAGAGCGATGCTTGCTTGCTTGAGTTCATCTTCTGCTTCTTCTTCGATCAGGGGATAGGTTCCAGGTCGGCAGCCTGGGCTAGCAGGGTGGATGTTGTTCGAGTTTCTGTTTATGATTCATCCGTAGTCGGATGTTGTTCTTGTATGTTGTATTGTTGTATTCATGTGGCATTGTATGTCTCTTTTATGTATCCCCATCTATTATGTAATGTTGATGTAATGATATCCACCTTGCAAAAGCGTCTCAATATGCGGGTCTATCCTTGGTGGGACCTTCGAGTTCCTTTTGGATAGGGTCGCATATTGGGCGTGACAAGTTGGTATCAGAGCCTCGACTGACCCTAGGAGCCCCCCTTGATTGATCGTGTAGTTTGGCCGTTGTTGAGTCTAGAAGAAAACTGTTTTCGGAGTCTAGTTATATCAGAGAGTAGGAATTTTTTTACTCCTCGGTCCTTAAATCGCCTCGGTGAGGAACCTTGACGTAGGTGTTTTGATTTACTCCTCTTCCCCTTCAATTTTTTTCTTTAGGATCACGCGGTTAGTTTTCGTTCGTTATCCATCCTCTTTTGTCCGGCGCATCCCTCGTCAAGCTGATTCGAACATCTCTCTCTTTGGGAGATCAATCCTCAGCTCTTTTCGATCGATGTTGTTTCCCTGCCCGAAGTTGTCCTTGTTTTTCCCACCTACCCTCCCTTCTTCTTCTCGAATGCGGAGCCCGTAATCGAGTATCCATCCTACTCGTGCGAAGTCTTTGCTTTCTTTCCTCAATGATTTCAACCGGTGTTTTTCTCTTCAAGATATTCGTCGATTCCCCTTCCAGTTGCCTGTGTTTTCCCGCCCTCCCACCCTTTTCTTCCGGAGCCTGAGTCTCTTTCGACCGTCAATTCCATTCGTGTGGAGCCTCTTCAATCTTTTGTCAATTATTTCAACCGGTGAATTCTCGTCTCGGTGGACATTCTTCATCTCTTTTCCGGTGGATTCAATTCAAGTTTTTCAGTGCTGATTATATTCTTTCCTCGGCTCAAATGTTTTCCCCTTGTTCGCCTCTCGCCAGTTTATCCTTCCGGAGTGTTCAAGACATCTCAGGAGATTCGTCCGTGTTCCAATTAATTCGAGGTTGTCACCTCATTCAAATAATACTATTGTTCCGGTGCATCTTTTATCTGTTCAACATCCTTTCCAACGGTTGTTTTTTTCAGTGGGCCCTAACCCACAGGTCTTTTCCCAGGATCTTACCTGACTCTTCTAATTCCCCGGAGTTATTCTCAATTTCTTTTCAAGTGTGACGTAAGTATGAATTTCATCAGTCAGATGCCTTTCCAAGATCGATTTCAAATCATTTTTCATTGTTGGCTCAACCCCTTCGTTTTACATTCTCCCGGAGTATCTCAGTAATTTTGGTGGTGTTTCTCGTCGTCATTTGAAGACCGAAGAAGAGTTTTCTCTAAATCTTGTCCGTTCTCCCGGAGATTCATGGTGCTAGCTCGATGTTATCCTATCTAATTGTTTCAAGTCATGCAAATTCTTTTCATCCATCCGGAGTATTTCAGGAGTTGCTTTCCCTCTCGATCATCCGGAGGCCATCTTTTCAGAAGATTTCTTCATTCTAAGTTTTCAGATTCGTTCTCCAATTATTCTATATCCGTGCCCTTTTGTTCATCTCAATATTATCCCGGTGCTTCGTTCAAGTGTTCTTTAATCAGCTCATGATCTCTATGTTCTTTTGCATCTAAATCCCCTCTAGCTTATTGGTTTTTCTAATTCTTCCCGGTGATTCATTCTCTTTCATCAGTCATTTCTGAATTCTTATGGTGGTTCGTTCAAGATTCTTTTTTTCCCTTGATTATCGTTTTTATTCATTCATTCTTTCTATCCTACCGGTGGTTCATGAAGACCTTCTCTAGTTTGCTATATGTCACTTCTCAATCCTTTTCAAGAAGAATAAGTAGTATGAAAAATCCATTGCTTGTCATCAATTTAATTTTATGAAGGATAAGCATACAATAAATCTTATTCTTATTTTCATCCAAGTGATTAATCCTTTCCTTCAGAGTTTGTTCTTGGTGAATAAATTCTAGTTCCAAGTGTTTTCATCTTTTCTTTTCCGGAGTTCAATTTCCTCAGCCATTTTGTCGGAACCTCCATCTAAATCATCGCAAGGCTCATCATATTCTTTCATCCTTATTCTTTCCATCCTTCAATTGTATCTCATCATCCTTTTGTCACCGGAGTACATCATGGCGATTCTTCATGATTTAATTCATTCTTCAAGAGTTCATCAAGTACCATTCCATCCTCTCAAGTTCGTTCTAATCCTCCCATTTTCAGCCGGAGCACTGCCTAAATCCTTTCAGTCTTATCCGTTTCTTTTCTCATTCTAACCACTCCGGTTAGAACGAGTGGTTTCATAGTCTATTTGATTCCGCGAGCTTTCGATTCTCGTCATCCTCCTCGTTCCTCTCTTCTTCTCGAGTGCTCTCGATTCTTTGCTTCTTCTCTTGAGCTCTAGTTTCACCTCATCCCTTTTTCCCTTCCATCTCGGTCCTAAGATCTCGGGACGAGATCTCTTGTTAGTGGAGGAGTGTTGTAACGCCCCGGATTCGTTGCGCCAGATGTCCGCCAGTTATTCGCCATCATTGCCATGTCATTTGCTTGCGTGTTGATCTTTGCCATGTCATCATATGCATTTCATATCATGTCATCATGTGCATTTCATTTTGCATACATGTTCGTCTCATGCATCCGAGCATTTTCCCCGTTGTCCGTTTTGCAATCCGGCGCTCCTATGTCCTCCGGCGTCTCCTTTTCTCTCTTTTCGTGAGTGGCGTTAAACTTTCTCGGAATGGCCGAGGTTTGCTAAGCGACCTTGGTATAGCACGTAGACCGCTTTGTCAAGTTTCGTGCCATTTGGAGGTCGTTTATACTCCAACGGTTAACAGGGTAACTCAGAAGGCCTCTTTTGTTGCAGCCCAACACCCTTTCCAAAGTGGCCCAAAACCCATTTAACTCCCTCCATGCTCTTGGTCGCTCGATCACGATCGTGGCCAAAAACCTCTCCTCATTTGGACTCTCCTAGCTCCTCTACCTATAAATATGTGATCCTCTCAAATTCGCGGATATTTTCCCCGAAACCCTAGCTTCGTCCTCCTCCAGCCGGACATGTCCAACCGCCCGTGCTCAATCAGAGGCCGCCGCAGGTCCCCGCGCCGCTCCCGCCGCCGCTGCTCTGGAGCCCATCCGGGCCAGCTGGCCTGCTCGCGCCCGCCGCCGCCCGTTAAGCCACGCTTATCGCCATCGCCGCGCCCTCCGGCTGGCGCTCGCGCACCCGCCGCCTCTTAAATCGCCCGGCGGCTGCTGCCGCCCGTCGCTTGTCGCCGCTGGCTTCGACCCCGCCGCCGCCGCTTTTCTCCGCCGGAGCAGCCGCCGCCGTGCCCCGAGGCACCGCCGCCCGACCGCTTCTCACACAAGGCTGGCTGCCGCCATGCGCGCCGCCGCAGCCCGTTCTGCCGGCCATCGTCGCGCCAGCGGCGCTGCCCCGCCGCGCGCTGCTCCTCCGCCGAAGCCGCGGCGCGCCTGCCTCGCCGCCTGCCGCGCCCGCTCCGCCTCACGCCGGCCGCCGCCGGCCTCGCCTCCGGCGACCTCGCCCGCCGCCAGCGCCGCCCCGTCCAAGGTCCGGCCGGGTGGGATGAGATCCACCCGGTCCCGAACCAAACGGCGCGCCTGCACCGCCCCGTCCCCGTACCTCACCGTCCAACTTTCTCCGGGGTGAGATTTTCACTAAGACCCGATTTATCTTGCATTATCATGCCATGTTCATCGCATTGTATCTATGCATCTGTAGGTCGTGCGTGTAATATGTCAAATTGTTCGTCTCGAAGAGTACTTCATTTCACACTATTGCAGCATTTTCATTTGAGGTCATCTTGATGCCCGAAATGCTGTTGGAAGAGTGCATGTTGATGTTAATCTGCTAAAACTGTTATAACTTGCTCATTTGTCATTTTTGCCATGATTGATGTGTGCATCCTATGAGGTTGAGCTCTACATGTGTTTTGATCTATGCCATGCCATCTTTCCAGGGGTGTATGCCATGTATTTTTGTGATGAATGAGGTGACTAGCACAAGCATGCAAACTAGGCTTCGTGATATTGCTGATTCTAGTCCCTGTTCCGCTGTTATTTTGATGCCATGTAAACTTGATGCTACAGAGAGATCCATGCATATTTAGAGATACTTTAGTAAGGGTGTTTTGAACATATGGTTATTGTCTATCCATTCATGCCCTTGTTTGAAATTATGGAGTAGTCTAGCATGTCATTTTGGTGCTCTACTTTTGCTTCAAAATGTTTCCTGGCAGATTGTTTACTTGTTATTCAATTTGGCCAAGGTTGCTATATTTGATCCTTGCATGCAATGGACTTGTTCTTGACTTGGTTTGTTTCACAAGCATGTATTCTTGATGATGCTATGCTTATATTGCCATGCAATGACTTGTGGTGAGTGAATCGAGCTTGTTAAGTAGTGTACTTGTTGTTCTTTGTTTTGCTAGGCCGATTCTGTTATATTTTGTTGCTATGTAAACATGCTTCTACTAGTCATTTCGTGCATAATCTGGAGATGTTCTATAAACATGTTTTGATTGGCTCAACCCTTCGTTTTACATTCTCCGGAGTATCTCAGTAATTTTGGTGGTGTTTCTCGTCGTCATTTGAAGACGAAGAAGAGTTTTCTCTAAATCTTGTCCGTTCTCCGGAGATTCATGGTGCTAGCTTCGATGTTATCCTATCTAATTGTTTCAAGTCATGCAAATTCTTTTCATCCATCCAGGAGTATTTCAGAGTTGCTTTCCTCTCGATCATCCGGAGGCCATCTTTTGAAGATTTCTTCATTCTAAGTTTTGATTCGTTCTCCAATTATTCTATATCCGTGCCCTTTTGTTCATCTCAATATTATCCCGGTGCTTCGTTCAAGTGTTCTTTAATCAGCTCATGATCTCTATGTTCTTTTGCATCTAAATCCCCTCTAGCTTATTGGTTTTTCTAATTCTTCCCGGTGATTCATTCTCTTTCATCAGTCATTTCTGAATTCTTATGGTGGTTCGTTCAAGATTCTTTTTTTCCCTTGATTATCGTTTTTATTCATTCATTCTTTCTATCCTACCGGTGGTTCATGAAGACCTTCTCTAGTTTGCTATATGTCACTTCTCAATCCTTTTCAAGAAGAATAAGTAGTATGAAAAATCCATTGCTTGTCATCAATTTAATTTTATGAAGGATAAGCATACAATAAATCTTATTCTTATTTTCATCCAAGTGATTAATCCTTTCCTTGAGTTTGTTCTTGGTGAATAAATTCTAGTTCCAAGTGTTTTCATCTTTTCTTTTCGGAGTTCAATTTCCTCGGCCATTTTGCCGGAACCTCCATCTAAATCATCATAAGGCTCATCATATTCTTTCATCCTTATTCTTTCCATCCTTCAATTGTATCTCATCATCCTTTTGTCACGGAGTACATCATGGCGATTCTTCATGATTTAATTCATTCTTCAAGAGTTCATCAAGTACCATTCCATCCTCTCAAGTTCGTTCTAATCCTCCCATT
Organism: Aegilops speltoides; assembly: GCA_021437245.1. Taxonomy (NCBI): domain Eukaryota; kingdom Viridiplantae; phylum Streptophyta; class Magnoliopsida; order Poales; family Poaceae; genus Aegilops; species Aegilops speltoides. The sequence continues at coordinate 396,394,638 of CM038144.1, forward strand.
TTCAGCCGGAGCACTGCCTAAATCCTTTCAGTCTTATCCGTTTCTTTTCTCATTCTAACCACTCCGGTTAGAACGAGTGGTTTCATAGTCTATTTGATTCCGCGAGCTTTCGATTCTCGTCATCCTCCTCGTTCCTCTCTTCTTCTCGAGTGCTCTCGATTCTTTGCTTCTTCTCTTGAGCTCTAGTTTCACCTCATCCCTTTTTCCCTTCCATCTCGGTCCTAAGATCTCGGGACGAGATCTCTTGTTAGTGGAGGAGTGTTGTAACGCCCCGGATTCGATTCGCCAGATGTCCTTGAGTTATTCGCCATCATTGCCATGTCATTTGCTTGCGTGTTGATCTTTGCCATGTCATCATATGCATTTCATATCATGTCATCATGTGCATTTCATTTTGCATACATGTTCGTCTCATGCATCCGAGCATTTTCCCCGTTGTCCGTTTTGCAATCCGGCGCTCCTATGTCCTCCGGCGTCTCCCTTTTCTCTCTTTTCGTGAGTGAGCGTTAAACTTTCTCGGAATGGCCCGAGGTTTGCCAAGCGGCCTTGGTATAGCACCGGTAGACCGCCTGTCAAGTTTCGTGCCATTTGGAGGTCGTTTGGTACTCCAACGGTTAACCGGGTAACCGTAAAGGCCTCTTTTGTTGCAGCCCAACACCCTTTCCAAAGTGGCCCAAAACCCATTTAACTCCCCTCCATGCTCTTGGTCGTTCGATCACGATCGCGTGGCCAAAAACCTCTCCTCATTTGGACTCTCCTAGCTCCCTCTACCTATAAATATGTGATCCCCTCTCAAATTCGCGGATATTTTCCCCCGAAACCCTAGCTTTCGTCCTCCTCCCGCAGCCGGACATGTCCAACCGCCCCCGTGCCCAATCAGAGGCCGCCGCGTGTCCCCGCGCCGCTCCCGCCCGCCGGGCTGCGGAGCCCATCCAGGGGGCAGCGGGCCTGCTCCGCCCGCGCCGCCCGTTAAGCGCCGCCGCCCGCGCCATCGCCCGCGCCCGGCCGGCGGCGCTCGCGCTACCCGCGCCTCGCTTTTCCCGGCCGCCGGCTGCCCCGCCGTCTTGTCGCCCGCTCTTTGCGACCCCCGCCGCCGCCGCCGCCTTCTCGCCCGAGCCCAGCCGCCGCCGTGCCCGAGGCACCGCCGCCCGACCGCTCCCTGCGCGCCGCCGCCTGCACTGCCATCTGCGCCGCCGCAGCCGTTCTGCCCAGCCATCGTCGCGGCGCTACTGCCCGCCCGCGCCCTTGCGCATCCTCCGCCAGCCGCCCGGCGCCCGAGCCTCCTGCCGCCGGCGCCCGCCTCCGCCCGAGGCGCCGCCGCCGCCGGCCTACGCCTCCGGCGACCTCGCCGCCGCCAGCGGCGACGCCCGTCAAGGTCGGCGGGTGGGATGAGATCCACCGGTCCCGAACCAAGCGGCGGCGCCTGCACGCCCGTCCCGTACCTCACCGTCCAACTTTCTCCGGGTGAGATTTTCACTAAGACCGATTTATCTTGCATTATCATGCCATGTTCATCGCATTGTATCTATGCATCTGTAGGTCGTGCGTGTAATATGTCAAATTGTTCGTCTCGAAGAGTACTTCATTTCACACTATTGCAGCATTTTCATTTGAGGTCATCTTGATGCCCGAAATGCTGTTGGAAGAGTGCATGTTGATGTTAATCTGCTAAAACTGTTATAACTTGCTCATTTGTCATTTTTGCCATGATTGATGTGTGCATCCTATGAGGTTGAGCTCTACATGTGTTTTGATCTATGCCATGCCATCTTTCCAGGGGTGTATGCCATGTATTTTTGTGATGAATGAGGTGACTAGCACAAGCATGCAAACTAGGCTTCGTGATATTGCTGATTCTAGTCCCTGTTCCGCTGTTATTTTGATGCCATGTAAACTTGATGCTACAGAGAGATCCATGCATATTTAGAGATACTTTAGTAAGGGTGTTTTGAACATATGGTTATTGTCTATCCATTCATGCCCTTGTTTGAAATTATGGAGTAGTCTAGCATGTCATTTTGGTGCTCTACTTTTGCTTCAAAATGTTTCCTGGCAGATTGTTTACTTGTTATTCAATTTGGCCAAGGTTGCTATATTTGATCCTTGCATGCAATGGACTTGTTCTTGACTTGGTTTGTTTCACAAGCATGTATTCTTGATGATGCTATGCTTATATTGCCATGCAATGACTTGTGGTGAGTGAATCGAGCTTGTTAAGTAGTGTACTTGTTGTTGCTGTTTTGCTAGGCCGATTCTGTTATATTTTGTTGCTATGTAAACATGCTTCTACTAGTCATTTCGTGCATAATCTGGAGATGTTCTATAAACATGTTTTGATCTACATGTCATGCTCTATCCATTCATGCCCTTGGTTGCAATTATAGCCTGCTGTAACATGTTGTTATCTTGCTCTAAAGTTTGCTAAATGATGTTGCTGTCAGCCTGTTAACATTACGTTCAATGTTTCCATGATGGTTTACTAGTGTTCCATGCACCCTATGACCTTGCTCTTGCCATGCTTAGCTTCATAAACATGTCTTCTTACTGTTGGTTGCCTTGCCATGCCATGTGTTGCTCTGTGGTGAGTGATTCAAGCTCACGAACATGCCTACTTATTGTTGTTCCTGCCATGTTTGAATCTGTAATATAACTTGCCATATCCGGCCCATCAAATAATGGAAGGATGGCTCCCACCCCACCCCTCCACGGCGATCTCCCACCACCTCCGGCGATCTCCACCTCTAGCCACTAAAAATTAGTTTCTCTCCGCTAGATCTCTCCGGCGTCTTGAGATCTACTCGTTTATACCCATCTTTCATGGGTTCCAATGATGGATCCACCCTTGGCTTGGATTTCTCCAAGGGTTTGGTTTTTGCCGAGAAGGTTTTTCAATCTACGGGATTTTCGGTGCACCCCATGGAAGACTCGGAGATCTTCACCATGGTTGTCTCTTTTGGACGTCATTCCTTCCGTTTGAATGAAGATTCGGCGGCGGCAGCTCTTGAGGCAGCAATTGGCGGCTCGGGCATTGATCTTATGGTGTTCTTGATCAAGGATAAGGTATTTGGCTTTCAGGTATCGTGCAAGGCTATCGCCATGATCATTCTTAGTCTTCGATCTTTTGCTTGTGATCATTTCAAATGTTACTTTCATCTTTGGAGTAACGGTGGCCCGAATTGGAGTCGTGAGTTTAGGATCTGGAATTTGGAATGTGATGCTGAGTGGATCCTAGTTAGTCCTTCTAAGCGACGTGCAGCTCTTGGGGTTCTAGCAATGCATTCTAGGCCATCAAAATCTTCATTCAAGTCTTCTAATGCAGTTGGCAAGAAATTATCTTTTGCGGTCTTTCAAAATTATAATGCATGTCGTGGGTACCGGTATCCGGCTTCACAAAATTGTATTCAAACTACTGAAGATGCTGGTTATACTATCCCACCACATGAGAGAGTGATCATTCATCCTGCGCCGCCGGTGAGTCTGAGATGGACGTCGGCGAGGCCATCTATCTCCTTTGGTATGGTTCAAGATCTACTGCCGTTATCTGATCGTTCGCCGGCTATCTCGGGCGGGATTTCTGGTTCTTTGAATGTGGACATGTCAACACGTGCCACGGGTAATGGGCCGCGCTCCGATGGGTCTAACCGGGCTGGGTCTGACCGGGCTGGGCCGGCTTCTTCTGCTATCAATTTGGATATTCCTTCCTCTCAGCAAGCAAGGGACGATTTTGAGGATTTAATTTCGAATATGGTTGATGAAGTGCTCACGTGCCAAAAATGTTTGAGGAAGGGACACTTTGCGGCCGCCTGCACGTCCAAGTTGCGGTGCATCGCTTGCCTTAGGTCGGGTCACATCAGGAAGGATTGCAATAGATTTGCACAGGTTTTGGGGCTTGTTTGGCAACCCAAAACCGCTAACGCTACGACTTCCGAGGAGCCCTACGAGAATATCTCTCTGACAACGCTTTTACCAAGCTTGGACCTCCCTTCCTCTTCCGCATTAACTCCCTCGTCGAGTTCCATCAACCCCGCCCCAAGACTCCCTCGCCTCGCCGCTGAAACCCCTCCTCCGCTTGCACTGCGCGTCGTTGGAGGCAGAGCACTCGTTCCGATGGCGAACTTCCATCTAGACCCCCAGCTGTACGTCCCCGCGGGCCACCATGTCATCGACGGGGGCGAAGATCGCCTTCCAAGAACTTTCGTCTCGCCACATACCCCAATTGTGCGCCGCCATGAGGAGTTCATGCTTGCTGAGGTAATGCCTATCCCCCAACCAGATGAGATAGGGGCTGCTAGAGAGGCTGTAGTTCAGTGGTTACAAGAGCATGGAGTTTTGGTTAGATCGGCTCAGCCATGGATTCGCTCTGTTGGGCTTTTTGAGCTTCGAGATGCTGCTGTCCGTTTTCATCTGCTGCAACTACCGCCGCAGCCGTTAGGCAAAGAACACTTTGTGCGTTTTTTGAAGCATGATGAGGGTGAAAACTTTCGTGGAGTTCAGGGTTTCCGTCAGGGCCTTCTCATGTTCTTGGGCATCCCTTTGGATCTTCACAATACAGACTGTATAAGGGCTGCTGTCAATACTTTTGGCAAGTTTCATCATTGGGTTAGCGAGGATCCCTACTTGGTCAGATCGCTGGTTTTTGCTTCATTCCCTGAGGACATTCTGGTGCCTCGGGATGTCGTGTTTATGGATTTTGCACCCTATGGAGGCGCAAGAGTTTCTTGGACGGCTCCTCTTTACATCTTGGGGGCTAACTTTGCTGAGCAAATGCCGCAAGATGAGGATTGGATGCCTATCAATGGCAATCCGCATCCAGTGCCTGGGGTTCCTTTTCCTGAGTTGCCCCCTTTCAACCTACCTGCTTTTCCGGCTCTGGGATGGAACGCAGTGCCTCCACCTCCTCCTGTGGTCAATGAGGTTGCCAACAATAACTGGGGAAACTGGGATGATGCTGTTGATCCTGAACCTGTGCAGGACCAGGAGTCCATGGTGGTCGACTTATCTGCGCAACCAAGCTCGGCTGCTGACGCCCCGGTGCCGCCTCTGGTGGTTCTCGATGATGAGCAGCCTGAGGCCCCTGTACTCAATGAGGAGTTTGCTCCCGATCAGTGGGCATTGGTGGTCTATCAGCCTCCTGTGGTAAGGGAGGAGCCTGCTCTGCCTGCTGTGCCTTTTGGGCTGCCTCTTCCTCCTGAATTAATTTGGAGACGATCTTTTGAGGCTCTGCTCCAAGCTCCTATGGTGATTTCTGTCCCCAAGCCAGTTGCAGTTCGGCCTCTGTCGCCTGTCATTCTGTCCAAGCGAAGCTGGGATTTTGCCTTCTCTGATATGGATTTACCTCGTCTTACTTGGAAGGATCAGGAAGTGGCCAGGCCAGTAGCTAGAGCTCTATTTGTTGATTCTGCACCTGATCAGGTGGTTCCTGTGGATATTCCTGCTGTGTCTGTGGCGACTGCACGAAGGCCCGGCAAACTCTAGCGCCAACTCCACTTGTGGATACTGCTGTCAGACGCTGCACCAGGAGTTCTGTCAAGCGGGATGGTTTCGAGCCCGTTTTTTATGAGCTTGCTATTCAGCCCAAGAAGAAGAAGCCCAGAGCGAAGCCCTTCATGGCCCATGAGTCTGATGAGCAGGCCTCTGAAGACATCCCCCCGGCGATTCCAATTGCGCGGCTTCAGGAAATTGGGAGAGAACTGGAAATTGATGCCAATCTTCTCTCGGTGGATGCACTTATGGTGGACCCACTTGCCTCTGCATCCGTCGATCCCGATGTTTAGCTGGCTCCAGGACTTTTGGGTGTGGCAGGCCCCTATTTTGGCTGCTTTTATGCTCTATGTCTGTCAGTTATGTCATAAACTTTGTTATTTCTGTGTGATGGGCCAGACTTTGTCCTGTTTTGGACATGTGACACTGTGTGTCATGTGGGTTATGCACTTTACTTTATGTTTTAATGAGTAATTCATGTAGAAACTGGAATGTGTTGTGCTGGAATGTTAGAGGCTTGAATTCTGATGCTAGGCAGCGAGCTGTCAGACAGAAAATGGAGGAAATTCAATGCTCTATAGCCTGCTTGCAAGAAACTAAATGCTCATCCTTTGATTCTAGATCAATCAAAAGTTTCTGCCCTAAAAGATTTGATTCTTTTGCTTGCTCTCCTTCCATTGGGGCTTCTGGTGGTATTCTGGTGGTTTGGAATTCAAATGTTTTTATTGGAAACCTCATTGAAGTTCAGCAATTTGCTATAGTGGTTAAGTTTACTTCTAAGCAGAATAATGAAAGTTGGACCTTGGTTGTTGTTTACGGTCCTTGTCAGGGGGAAGCCAGGGATAATTTTGTTAACTGGCTATATAATCTCAATTTTCCCATTAATGAGCATTGGTTACTGCTTGGTGACTTCAATTTCCTTAGGTCAGTGGACAATAGGAACCTACCTGGGGGGGACATCAATGATATGTTCATTTTTAATGAGATCATTGGGCATTTGGGTCTCCTTGAATTGCCAATTAAAGGTAGATCATACTCTTCTGGAGCAGTTAGATTGGTTTTTCACCTCAGTAGATTGGATCACTGATTATCCAATGACTGAAGTGCTGCCTCTAGCCAAAACAGCCTCTGATCATGTCCCTTGTCTAGTATCTATCAAGACAACCATACCAAAATCAAACCTGTTTAGGTTTGAAAACTATTGGTTGGAACTGCAGGGCTTTATGGAGTGTGTGGAATCCTCTTGGCTAGTCACTTCTAGAAAGTCACACATTACTGCTCAGATTGCTGACAAGTTTAAGCATCTGAGAATGTGCCTTAAGAGATGGCAAATGAGTGTTTCCAAGTTAAAATTGTTAATTACCAAGTGTAATCATGTGATCTTTCTTTTAGATGAGTTGGAGGAATGGAGACCCCTGTTTAGGCAGGAGTTCAATTTCAGGAAAATTGTGAAGGTTCATTTGGAAAAGCTTCTTCACTTGCACTGTATGTACTGGAAAAAGAGATGCACTATCAGGTATATTAAGGTTGGGGTGAGAATACCAAGTTTTTTCATGCCATGGCCACTGAGAGGCACAGGAGAAACTCAATTGCTAGTCTCAAGTTACCTGATGGCTCTGTGGTTTCTGACCATGAGCAAATGGCTGGCATTATTTGGAGCTGTTTTAAAAACAGAATGGGCACATCAAGAGGGATTGTCATGGGCTTTGATCTAGCATCTCTTATAGCACCAGTAGAGGGCCTGGATGTGCTTACTGAACCATTTGGAAAAGAGGAAAGGGATGAGGTGGTCAAACACATGCCTGTAGACAAAGCACCTGGACCTGATGGTTTTAATGATCTATTCTTCAAGAGGTGTTGGCACATCATATCAGGTGACTTCTATGATTTGGCTAAGGCTTTTCATGAGGGGACAGCAGTGTTGGAAAACATTAATAGTTCTTTCATTACTCTGATACCCAAGAAACTGTCACCTGAGGAAGTGGGAGATTATAGGCCCATTTCTCTCACAAGCATGGGTCTAAAGTTTCTCTCCAAGATGGCTGCCAATAGATTTCAGAAGATAATTATGAAATGCATTCACAAGAACCAATATGGTTTCATTAAAAGCAGAACAATTCAGGACTGCATTGGTTGGACCTTGGAGTATCTGCATCAATGCCATCAGTCTAAGAGGCCCATTGTCATCCTCAAATTGGATTTTGAGAAGGCTTTTGACTCTGTCGAGCATGAAGCTATCTTCCAAATTCTGAAACACAAAGGCTTTAATGACAAGTGGATTTTATGGATGAAGCAGCTCCTTGCCACTGGTACCTCTTCTGTTCTTCTAAATGGTGTGCCTGGAAGGAAGTTTGTTTGCAAAAAAGGAGTTAGACAGGGGGACCCTGTTTCTCCTCTTTTATTTGTGATAGCTGCTGATCTTTTGCAAACAGTCATTAATGATATGTTTAGAAAGGGCATCCTAAAGCTACCTATACCTTGCCATGATCAAGACTACCCTATCATTTAATATGCTGATGATACCTTGATCATCCTCCCTGCTGACAGGCAGCAACTTCTAGCTTTGAAGGAGATGCTGTTGGTGTTCTCTCAGTCCACAGGTCTTGATGTTAACTATCATAAATCCTTTATCATTCCTATAAATGTTGAAAATGCAGTCATGAGTGAACTGGCTTCTGCATCTGGATGTCAAATTGGAAAGATGCCTTTTACTTACCTTGGTTTTCCTGTGGGTACTACAATGCCTAAGATGGTTGACTTTATGCCTCTGGTGGACTGTATGGAGAGAAGAATGACTGCCAGTTCATCATTCCTAAATCAAGGTGAGAGACTGCAGTTTCTAAACTCTGCTTTGTCATCCATGCCAATCTTCTTTATGGGCAGCTTTGGCTGCCTCGCTGGAATCCTAAAGCAGCTAGAAAGGATTCAAAGGCAGTGTTTGTGGAGAAAGAATAGGGATGAGCCTGCTCCATCTCTTGCTGCTTGGGATTTGATTTGCAGACCAAAAAGTAAGGGTGGTCTTGGTATTTTGAATCTGGGTGTTCAAAATGTGGCTTTGCTCCTCAAGCATGCTAGTAATTTTCTCAACAGGAAGATCTACCTTGGGTGTCCTTAATTTGGGATTCATATTATCATGATGGCATACCCCAGGGAACAACTGCTTGTGGCTCCTTTTGGTGGAAGGATATTTGCAAGGTTTTGCAGAATTTTAGGGACTGCTCCTGGGTGCAAGTCAATGCAGGGGACACTGCTCTTTTTTGGTCTGATAACTGGAACCTTGGCTCTGAAGTTTCTACCTTGCAGTCTAGATTCCCTAGACTATTCTCTTTTGCCAAGGATCCCTGGGTTTCTGTTAAGGACATCTTCAATTCAGTTGATTTATACCAGCACTTTCATCTACCTTTATCTGCCCAAGCTTTTGATGAGTTGAACTTGATAAGAAATATGATGACCTCCCATACCAGAGTTGGAAACAACAAGGATGTATGGTTATGGCAGGGTTCCACCAAGGGTTACAAACCTAAGTTGTTCTATAATCATGTCTTCCAGACTGAAACATTTAACCACCTGCTCTGCTGGATCTGGAAATCTTCTTGCACTATCAAGATCAAGGTTTTTGCATGGATGCTCATCATGGACAGACTTAACACCAAGGATATGGTTGATAGAAGACACTGGCACATGGATGATGGGGTCTCTTGCAGGCTTTGCCCACTGCAAGTGCGAGAAACCAGAGACCATCTCTTCTTCAACTGCAATTTCAGTGTCAGGGTTTGGAATTATTTGCAGATTGATTGGTCGTCTGGAACCTCAATGTCTGACCTTGTCATCCAGGCAAAGAGAAGTTTTGATAAACCCTTTTTCACCGAAGTTGTGTTTATTGCCTGCTGGAATATTTGGATCATCAGGAATGCAAAAGTGTTCAGAGGTGAAAGGGCAAGTTTTAACAAATGGAGAGGAGCTTTCAGGCATGACATTTCTCTGATGCAGCATAGAATCAAGTCTGGGTACAAGGATGAGTTACTCAAGTGGATTTCCTTCTTGCCCCCTTAATTTTGCACTTTATTTTTACTGTTTTTTTTTCTTCTCCTTTTCGGTTACCTCTTGTAATCGTGTTGTTGTAACTGTTACCTACCTTTAATAAAGTTTTGAATTGCTGTGGGGGTTTTACCCCACAGTCCACGGTCAAAAAAATATAACTTGCCATGTTTACATGGGTGCCATCATATTTTCTATGCCTCCTTGGCTCATAGTCAGTAAGGGACTTTTGATCTATGCAATTAGTAGATTCATTCCATGCCTTTTTTTCCATGATATGTTCCTGTAACATGTTGTTTGCTTGCTCTAAACATTGCAACCTGATGTTATTTCTGCAAAGTCTGAAACTGTTATTATTTGCAATCTTACCATGTCTTTTTGAGCATGTTCTAGTGATTTCTGGAGATAGCTCAGTGTTCATGTTTTGTTATGCTTTACGTGTACTTCATGCCCATGCCTTTTATGATTATGTTGGGGTGCTGTAGCATATTGTTTTGATGCTTGCAATATGCCTAGTTGCTGTTATGGACAGATTGTTGCTATGACTTGTATAGTGTGTGTGTGTTGCACCGTTGCTCCATTTTGAGTGTGCTCTATATGAAACTTGCTTGTTTTTGCATGTAGCTTCATATTACCTTGTTGCATCCTTGTTTTGGTGTGTTTGCTTGATGTTTGGGTGCATTTTGCATCAATGCCATGGTTAACTTGTTTTGCTCATATCTTCTAGACCGTAGCTCCAAATTTAATGAACTTTATATGTAACTTGACTAGAATTTCGTGTAGTTCATCGCGGTGCATCTTAAATTGCTGTTTAACAACTTGAACATAATGTTTATTCAGTTCTGGACCAATTTCGAAATTTGCATATGAGGACTTACCGGAATTGTTATATGTTTTTCCCGGCCTCATTTAAACTTGCCTTGATGTGTTGTTCTTGTTCGCATCATCTCTTGCCATGAGTAGCTTCATGTAGCTTTGTCATGCATCCTGCTTGTTGTGCATCATGTCTTGTCATGTGTGGTGTGTTTACCTATGTTGTGTGCTTCTTCTTGTTAGTTCCTGTTTCGTTGCGATCGTGAGGATTCGTTCGACTACAGTTGGTTCGGCTTCATCCGTTCGTCTTCTTCATGGACTCGTTCTTCTTCCTTGCGGGATTTCAGGCAAGATGACCGCTACCCTGGATCTCACTACTATCATTGCTATGCTAGTTGCTTCGTTCTATCGCTATGCTGCGCTACCTATTACATGTTTATCAAGCCTCCCAAATTGCCATGAACCTCTAACCTTTGACACCATTCCTAGCAAACCATTGTTTGGCTATGTTACCGCTTTGCTCAGCCCCTCTTATAGCATTGCTAGTTGCAGGTGAAGTTGAAGATTGCTCCATGGTGGACAGGGTTTATGTTGGGATATCACAATATCTCTTATATTATTAATGCATCTATATACTTGGTAAAGGGTGGAAGGCTCGGCCTTATGCCAGTGTTTTGTTCCCTCTTGCCGCCCTAGTTTCCGTCATACCGTGTTATGTTCCCGGATTTTGCGTTCCTAACGCGGTCGGGTGATTTATGGGACCCCCGACAGTTCGCTTTGAATAAAACTCCAAAGAAGGCCCAACATTGGTTTTACCTTTTGCCTCACCACAACCTACTTTTTCCTTGGGAGTCGCTCTCGAGGGTCATCTTTATTTTAGCCCCGGGCGGTGCTTGTCTAAGTGCTGGTTCGAACCGAGTAGATGCGGGGCCCCTCGGGCAACTCGAGGTCTGGTTTTACTCGTAGGATGTCTCATCCGGTGTTGCCTGAGCACGAGATATGTGCAGCTCCTATCGGGATTGTCGGGCATCGGGCGGCTTTGCTGGTCTTGTTTTACCATTGTCGAAATGTCTTGTAAACCGGGATTCGAGACTGATCGGGTCTTCCCGGAGAAGGTCTATTCCTTCGTTGATCGCGAGAGCTTGTCATGGGCTAAGTTGGGACACCCCTGCAGGGTATAAACTTTCGAGAGCCGTGCCCGCGGTTATGTGGCAGATGGGAATTTGTTAATGTCCGGTTGTAGATAACTTGACACCAGATCCGAATTAAAACACATCAACCGCGTGTGTAGCCGTGATGGTCTCTTCTCGGCGGAGTCCGGGAAGTGAACACGGTTTCTGGGTTATGTTTGACGTAAGTAGGTGTTCAGGATCACATCTTGATCATTGCTAGCTTCACGACCGTTCCGCTTGTTCTCTTCTTGCTCTTCTTTGCGTATGTTAGCCACCATATCTTGCTTAGTCGCTGCTGCAACCTCACCACTTTACCCCTTCCTTACCCATTAAGCTTTGCTAGTATTGATACCCATGGTAATGGGATTGCTGAGTCCTCGTGGCTCACAGATTACTACAACAACAGTTGCAGGTACAGGTTATGTGATGATCTTGACGCGAGAGCGATGCTTGCTTGCTTGAGTTCATCTTCTGCTTCTTCTTCGATCAGGGGATAGGTTCCAGGTCGGCAGCCTGGGGTAGCAGGGTGGATGTTGTTCGAGTTTCTGTTTATGATTCATCCGTAGTCGGATGTTGTTCTTGTATGTTGTATTGTTGTATTCAAGTGGCATTGTATGTCTCTTGTATGTATCCCCGTCTATTATGTAATGTTGATGTAATGATATCCACCTTGCAAAAGCGTCTCAATATGCGGGTCTATCCTTGGTGGGACCTTCGAGTTCCTTTTGGATAGGGTCGCATATTGGGCGTGACAGTCGGTCTCAAAACCGGCGGATCTCGGGTAGGGGGTCCCAAACTGTGTGTCTAGGCGGATGATAACAGGAAACAAGGGACACGATGTTTTACCCAGGTTCGGGCCCTCTTGATGGAGGTAAAACCCTACGTCTTGCTCGATTAATATTGATGATATGGGTAGTACAAGAGTGGATCTACCACGAGATCAAGGAGGCTAAACCCTAGAAGCTAGCCTATGGTATGATTGTTGTAATGTATGTTGTGTCCTACGGACTAAAGCCCTCCGGTTTATATAGACACCGGAGAGGGCTAGGGTTACATAGAGTCGGTTGCAATGGTAGGAGATCTACATCTCCGTATCGCCAAGCTTGCCTTCCACGCCAAGGAAAGTCCCATCCGGACACGGGACGGAGTCTTCAATCTTGTATCTTCGTAGTCTTGGAGTCCGGCGGACGATGATAGTCCGGCTGTCCGGACACCCCCTAGTCCAGGACTCCCTCAGTCATCCTCTGATTCTCCATCCATTACCTATTCCTTGGGGCTAGCTTGCCCATCCTCCCGTTCCGCCTGCTCGAAGCCTGGCTGGGCGGGATTGTTTTTGTCCTCGGCATTATCCCGAGTGTTATTGTCTCTTGTGTCGGTATTGCTATTTTTGCTATGGCGAGGCTTAGAGCGGTGCCGATGACGCCGATGCTTAGATTGCTTCTCAAGGGGATTATCCTTCGTTTCCTCATCGCCATCGCTTTCTTTGGGGGTGTCCACCATATATATATCATATGATGAGTGGCTATCCAGCGCCCTCTGGGGGGTGGTTCTTGTTCCCCTCCGGCATCGTCTTCCATACCGTCGATGTCTTCGGAGTCGAAATCAAGCATATCGGTTAAGTCGTCGATAGTGGCTATTAAGTGGGTGGTGGGTGGGGAACGAATTTCTTCGTCCTCCGCTTCCCACTCAAGCCGGACATAGTTCGGCCAAGAGTCTCCTGACAGGGAAAGAGATTTCAGTGAATTTAGCACATCACCCAAGGGTGAGTGCTGAAAGATATCAGCGGAGGTAAACTCCATGATCTGTGCCCAATCAGATTCGATAGGCACGAATGCGCGTGGTTCGGAACCTATGAACAGAGACGAGTCCGAGGGTCCAATGACACAGATCTCTTTGGAGGTGAAGTCTATGTTCGGCTCTAGCGCTGATGAGTGTGCGGCCTCCGTGGCGGGGTCTATCCACCCGACCTCGGATGGCGCGATTTGCTCCGGATCTAATGCCAGGGCAGCTGCAGGTGCATTCTCCTGAACACCGTGTGATGGTAAATCTAAGTCATGCTCATCGTGACTGGACGACGCACCTGTCATGGGCTCGAATCCATCAAAGATCAAGTCTCCGCGGTTGTGGGCAATGTAGTTCCAGCTTCCAAACCTGACCTGATGGCCAGGGCCATAGCTATCGATCTGCTCCAGATGGCCAAGCGAGTTGACCCGTAGTACGAAGCAGCCGAATATGAAGATCTGTTCGGGGAGGAAAACCTCACCCTGGATCGCATCGTTGCAGATGATTGAAGGAGCCATCAAGCCTTATCGTGACAGCACAGTGGAACTCTCAATGAAAGCACCAATGTCAGTGTCAAAACCGGCGGATCTCGGGTAGGGGGTCCCGAATTGTGCGTCTAAGGCTAATGGTAACAGGAGGCGGGGGACACAATGTTTACCCTGGTTTGGGCTCTCTCGATGGAGGTAATACCCTACTTCTTGCTTGATTTATCTTGATGATATGAGTATTACAAGAGTTGATCTACCACGAGATCATAAAGGCTAAACCCTAGAAGCTAGCCTATGATTCTGATTGTTGTTCTTGTCCTACAGACTAAACCCTCCGGTTTATATAGACACCGGAGGGGGCTAGGGTTACACAGAGTCGGTTACAGAGAAGGAGATCTACATATCCGGATTGCCAAGCTTGCCTTCCACGCAAAGGAGAGTCCCATCCGGACACGGGACGAAGTCTTTGATCTTGTATCTTCATAGTCCAACAGTCCAACCAAAGTATATAGTCTGGCTGTCCGAGGACCCCCTAATCCAGGACTCCCTCAGTCGGTATGTATGGAAGGTGCAGGAATGGCCTTTGCCCGCACAAAGGTGCACTGGGCGAAGATGGATGTCGAAAAGCTAATGACCGAAGGACCGCCTGCGGGGAAGGAGCACCACAAGCCCGAGTTATATTATGACAGTGTCCTGAAAGGATCCCGCCTTGTAGCGGAGCAATGTGCCAAAGATATTATATTCCCATGAATACATTCATGTTATCCTATGTAATGTTGGACGAGGTCATTTATATTATATAGTGCTTGTTATTCGCAAGTTTTACCTCCTGTGCGGTGGTTTTATATATTAACCCTGAGAGTTGGCCAGTCGTCGGCTTCTGCCCCCACGTAAGAAGTACGGGGGTATTCGGGATAAACCTGAACACTCTTTACCCCTGTTTTGGGTCCTTGAAGGAGGTGTTCAGTGCAACGAACCAGGCAATCGGACTATAAGGCTTTATCACCCTCACTTAGCCATAGGAGTTTGACAAAAGAAAGGTAGGTGCAGCCCCTGGTGTTCGGAAGACCGCACTAGGGGCTCTATAAGCACCTGATCGGAAGAAGAAAAACCGATCCATTGCACGCTGCATTAGTTATCGCATAATGTGGAAGAAATCCTTAAAGATTTTGTAACCTCTCGAACAGCTGACCAGCTCTCGCCGTATCATGACAGACAGTTTTAGGCTTTCTCTACTGAGGTGCTCATCCGGAAGGACCGGGACACAACCGCAGTAGTTCTCTCTTTACTACCCTAGCCGATATAGCGGAACGTAGGGTAGCAAGCACAGGAGCCGGGCAACCCAACTATTGACCCAAGACATGATTTGGAGCCGATGCATATAATACTATAAGTTCGGGGTGCCGAACGACCATGATGGTATTCGGACTTTATTGCCGTATTATGGGTATAACGAGGCCCCTGGCATATTAAGTCGTACCATAGTGTACGGATGTCATTTGACAAAAAATGTCGATAAGAAAGAATAGCAAGTAAGTGTCATATAAATCCGCAAGTTGTAATTTAAGAATACGTCGAGGCGTACGAATACAAGTAGTGTGATAAAAAAGAAATATGACTTTGGAACCTGTTGAGACCAGGGGAGGGGTTGTGTGCGGATCCGGTGAATAATCGGATGATCATCAAGGGGAATATCTAAGGATTCCCTTATGCATTCGAGCTGTTTCCCTCCTTGGTATGTTCATCCCCTCATGGGTCTGGTCGCCATGTCGCCAGTGATGGCCTGGGCAAACGTGGACCTGCAAAGAAAATGCGAAAAAGTGTTCGTCTGCCACGGAGCGGTTGAGCCGCATTGTGGGGCCTAACCTAGCTTTGCCTCCACCTACCGCCGGAGTGGTTGATTGAGCTCTTGACGAGTTGGGCTATCCTGCCGCACAATAGTTTGGACTCTTTTGATGGTGTCCAGAAGCCTGGCTGTCGACTGAATGTTTGATTGAAAGATGCCATTCTGTGCTTCTACTGCTAAGGCGGTGGTGTGCTCTTTGGCACGGAGGGAGCGTTCGGCTTTGCCATTAACTATTATGATGTTGTGTGGACCGGGCATCTTGAGCTCAAGATAAGCGTAATGTGGCACCGCGTTGAATCGAGCAAACACGGTTCGTGCGAGCAGTGCATGATAGCTGCTGCGAAAAGGGACGATGTCAAAGATTAACTCTAAGGTGCGGTAATTATCCGGTGGTACGAAGACTACCTCCAGAGTGACGAGCCTATACAGCGGGCCTCCACATCTGGTATAACACCTTTAAAGGTGGTTTTAGTGGGTTTGATCTTTGAAGGATCGATACCCAGCTTGCACACTGTATCCTAATACAGCAGGTTCAGACTGCTGCCTCCGTCCATAAGGACTCGTGTGAGGTGCAATCCGTCAATTATTGGGTCAAGGACTAGTGCAGCTGAGCCGCCCTGACGGATATTGGCTGGATGATCCTTGCGGTCAAAGGTGATCGGGCCGGACGACCATGGGTTGAACTTTGGGGCGACTGGCTCCATCGCGTAGACGTCCCTTAGTGTGTGCCTCCACTCCCACTTGGGAATATGGGTGGCGTTTATCATATTCACTGTTTTAATTTGCGGGGGAAACTTCTTTTGCCCTCCTGTGTTCGGTGGCCGGGGCTCCTCGTCGTCGTCATCACTTTGAGACCCCTTCTCCTTGTTTTAGGCACCTGACTTGCTGGCTTGTTTGAAGACCCAACATTCTCTGTTGGTATGATTGGCTGGTGTTCCTGGGGTGCCATGAATTTGACATGGACGGTCTAGTATACGGTCCAGACTGGACGTGCCCGGACTGTTTCTTTTAAATGGCTACTTCCGTTGACCGGACTTGGAGCCACTGAATCTAGAATTGACGGCGTGTCTTCAGTGTTATCACCATTATTTCGACGCTTGCGTTTGCTGTGTTGGGGCTTGCCGTTGTTATCTCTTGGTTCAGAAGTCCCAGGTTTGCTTGAGGTGCTATTGCTACAAGCCAACCAGCTGTCCTCGCCCGCACAAAAGCGGGTCATGAGTGTCGTAAGGGCTGCCATAGATTTCGGCTTCTCTTGGCCAAGGTGTCAGGCAAGCCACTCGTCATGGATGTTATGCTTAAAGGCTGCTAGGGCTTCGGCATCCGGACAGTCGACGATTTGGTTCTTTTTAGTTAGGAACTGGGTCTAGAATTTCCTGGCTGACTCTCTGGGCTGTTGGGTTATGTGACTTAAGTCATCAGCGTCCGGTGGTCGCACATAAGTGCGCTGGAAGTTGTCGAGGAATGCCTCTTCCAGGTTCTGCCAACTGCCAATGGAGTTTGCTGGCAGACTATTCAGCCAATGCCGAGCTGGTCCCTTGAGCTTTAGTGGGAGTTACTTGATGGCATGTAGATCATCGCCGCGGGCCATGTGAATGTGGAGAAGGAAATCTTCAATCCATACCGCGGGGTCTGTTGTCCCATCATATGGTTCGATGTTTACGGGTTTAAACCCTTCTGGGAATTCATGCTCCATTACTTCGTCAGTGAAGCATAGGGGGTGTGCGGCACCTCTGTGGCGGGCTACATCACGATGCAGTTCGGACGAATCTGGTCTGCTGTGTTCGGCCCGGACAGATTTGTATTTAGTATATCCGGCGTGGCGGTCATTATCACGCGTTGGGGCACGCCCCCGTGATTCGTAGATCAATCTTGGTTGTCCTGCTTTGTTTTTCAGTTCGTCTCGCAGGTCGTGCGGGTAGCCCCGGGCCTTTGTGTTTTTGTTTGATTGGCGACGGGGTGCAGGCTGGTGTTCTGGTTGATACGCCGCTTTATCTCGGCCACGAGGTGGTCAGTCAGCCGCATCCTGTGCTGGTAGTATAGGCTCTAGTGCCTCGTCCTCGAATTGAGGTAACAACCTGCGCCTCGGGTAGCTTTTGGTTGGGCGCTTGAGTCCGTATTCCTCGGCCGCTAGGACACCAGTCCAACTATCAGTTAGCAGATCTTGATCAGCTTGAAGTTGTTGCTGTTTTTTCTTCAGGCTCTTTGAAGTGGCTATAAGCCGGCGCTTGAAGCGCTCCTGCTCGACGGGATCCTCATGCACGATAAATTCATCGTCGCCGAGGCTTACCTCGTCTTCGGAGAGGGGCATATAATTGTCATCCTCCGAGTCTTCATCCATTGCCTGTTCATCAGGGCTAGCTTGCCCATCCTCCCGTCCGGCCTGCTCGAAGTTTGGCTGGGCGGGATTGTTTTCTTCTTCGGCATCATCCGAGTGCTACTGCCTCCGGTGCCGGTATCGCTGTTTTTGCTATGGTGAGGTTTAGAGCGGCACCGCTGACGTTGGTGCTTAGGTTGCTTCTCAAGAGGGTCACCCTCCGTTGCATCCTTTTGATCCTCGCCATTGTTTTCTTTGCGTGTGTCCACCATGTATATGTCGTATGATGAGGTGGCTGTCCAGCGCCCTATCTGCGGTGGTTCCTGTACTTCTCCGGCATCGTCGTCCATACTGTCGATGTCTTCGGAGTTGAAATCAAGCATGTCAGTTAAGTCATCGACAGTGGCTACTAAGTGGGTGGTGGGTGGGTAATTAATTCCTTCATCGTCCACTTGCCACTCAAGCCGGACACAGTTTGGCCAAGAGTCTCCTGACAGGGAGAGAGATTTTAATGAATTTAGCACACCGCTCAAAGGCGAGTGCTGAAAGATATCCACGGAGCTAAACTCCATGATTGGTGCCCAGGTAGATCCGATGGGCATGGACACACGCGGTTCGGAGCCAATGGCCGGAGACGAGTCCGAGGGTCCGATGACACAGACCTCATTGGAAGTGGAATCTGTGTTCGGCTCTATCGCCGTTGACTGTGCGGCCTCCGTGGCGGGGTCCATCCTCCTGTCCTCGGATGGCACGATCTGTACTGGATTTAAAGCCAGGGCAGCTGCAGGTGTGATCTCCTGAACACCGTCCGACGACAGATCTAGGTCATGCTCGTCGTGACTGTGGGATGCACCTGTCATGGGCTCGAATTCGTCGAAGATCAAGTCTCCGTGGATGTCGGTAGTGTAATTTTGGCTTCCAAAGCTGACCTGATGGCCAGGGGCGTAGCTATCGATCTGCTCTAGATGGCCAAGCAAGTTGGCCCGCAGTGCAAAGCCGCCGAATACGAAGATCTGTCCGATGAGGAAAACCTCGCGCTGGACCACATCGTTGTGGATGATTGAAGGAGCCATCAAACCTTATGGTGACGACACCGTGGAACTCTCAATGAAAGCACCAATGTCAGTGTCAAAATCGGCGGATCTCGGGTAGGGGGTCTCGAACTGTGCGTCTTAGGCTAATGGTAACAGGAGGCGGGGGACACAATGTTTACCCAGGTTCGGACCCTCTCTATGGAGGTAATACCCTACTTCCTGCTTGATTGATCTTGATGATATGATTATTACAAGAGTTGATCTACCACGAGATCGTAGAGGCTAAACCGTAGAAGCTAGCCTATGATTATGATTGTTCTTGTCCTACGGACTAAACCCTCCAGTTTATATAGACACCGGAGGGCTAGGGTTACCTGAGTCACTACTAGGAAAAGCCTAGCAGCAGCTGGTTTTGGGCCTATCGATGAGCGCGGCAGGAGCGCCATCGATAAGGCGCCTGACTAATGCTTAGCAATAGCGTCTTGACCCACGCCATCGCTAAATTGACTTAGTAGCAGTGCTTCTTCGTAACATCGCTATCGGTAATTAGTAGTAGCGCTTCTCCTCACCCGCTACTACTATTATTTAGTATTTTATTTCTTTTCTTTTCATGTTGTATTCATACACCTTTACACAAGTTTTCATACAACAGGAATTTAGAGCTTGTTTTTACATCATAATGAGTTATTACATCATGGGGTGAAAGAACCGTGGACTAGTTTCAAGTGGATGTCCATCCACTTGAAACTAATCATGATTCTTTCACCCAATGATATAATAATATCATCATCATCATCATATCATTAACAACTTAGCATCATAATACATCATTGTCATATAACACCTCCTCAAGATCATCGTTTTCATCATTGACATCACATAACACCTCCACAAGATCATCATTATCAACTCTAACACATTACCACATAATAAACATATTGTACCTCATAGGACCTATTACATTCGATTAAGACCTACTACATTTTCTAAGGTAAACTAGCAAAAAACAAGATAGCCCCTGACTCTCCTTTATGGAGAATGGAGATTAGCCTGTCTCCAATTCTTGCCTTTCACTGAATGTTACTTCCAAGAACCTCCTTGCGAATGTCCATACATTTCTTCCATTCTTTGATGATCATGTGTTCACGGGTTGTAGAAATCCGATATGCACAGGTGAGCTCCGTAGATTTACCTGGGAGTAAGTTCAGAACTAAGAGGCGACCATGCAGAGACATCAGATGAGTCACACAATCCATTGGGAGTTTCTGTTGAAAAACATAATAATAACTTCGTAGTTAGCAATGATGTACTAGTTTTAGAAGTATGCAAAAGATGCACGTATGTCGTAATAGTAAAAAATCTTACTAGGGTATCTCCAGAGAAGTTATCGTGGTTCAACACATGCACTAGTGGCACGTATTCACCATAATTTGGAGGAGTTCGATAATAGTCATTGTAATTCTCAAGAAGAGTACAAAATGCGATCACATGATTTTTCTCCTTATACGTTAATTCGGTGCCATCGGTGTAGTGGGTTTTATCTACCATCTTCCGCACAGTCTTTGAAGAATCAAAATAAGCTGTCAATGGAAATAAGCTATCAACGATTTTGAAATAAACAATACAAATTAGTTAATAACTATGTTTGAGAAACTCACATAGCGGTACAATCAGAAGCGTATCAACAAGGACCCAAATGTCCATATTGTCTTCCTCATTGTCGGGATCACCAAGATCCATGGTGACAATCATACCCTCATAAAAACCATACATTTTGCAAAGTGCTTCCCAATTTTGGCAAACAAAATGGGTTATGCTCTGAGCATTACTGATTTACTTCAAAATCCATATCATGATGGGTCCTTAGGTGTATTTTCTTTGTTTCGAAATTTTCATGGTCTTCAAAACCCATCCTCTCCAAGACATAGCGTCTTGCATGGCATGGGATAAGCTAGTCGAGTTGTAAAATATGAAAATTAGACGTTGAAATAGTTGAAGTCATGCTTAATTACGAAAAAACACTTGTTGTTGTTGCGTACCATTTCACAATCGAAGGTCTCCTCGAGCTTAATGCTGAAGCGCCGATCTTCGTCCAGCCGAACGAACCTGTCGCACATACCTCGATCGTCGTGGCACCAACTACACTCCCCCGGGAGACCGTCATCGTCCGAGTACGACATTTCCTACAATCATAATTCAAAGATTAAACTTGTACATATTCTAGCACAAGTCATGCCAGAATTCACGACAAAATCCGGCATGACCTTTGCTAAAAAAGGACATATCGAGCGCCTGAAATTTACCGGAACGGAAATTAATCAACACTCTGGCAACACATAGGCCACTCGGAGATGTAAACTGAACATGAACGGCCACTTGGGCAACCACATATCCTATTTGAGCAACAACACAAGATATACAAGGATATTTGGCTGGTCTCACCTCGATGTCGGAGGGTCGGTGGTGGGGACGACGGCAGGGATGTCGGAGGGGTCGGTGACGGGACGACGGAGGTCACTGAAACCATATAAGTTATCACTAATACATCCCGAATAATTGCTTAAACTAAAAATAACAACAAATATGACATGTTCAACTAGTTTTATTAATTCAACTAGTTCTTACTAAATATAAACTTACTATAAATAGAAAAAACTAGTTCTTTCTAAAAATAAAGTAGTTCAACTAGTTATATTAATTATCTTACTAAAAATAGATTAGTTCATTAATTCAACTAGTTCAACTAGTTTATTAATTTACTTACTAAACTAGTTCAACTACAACTAAAGTAGTTCAACTACCACTACTACTACTAAAAATCTAGTACTAACTAAGCAACATCTAGTACTAGCTAACCCTAAATTAACATATACTACTACTAAATCTAGTACTAACTAGTGGAAAGGGGTGGGGGGCGATGGAGAGGTAGCTAGGGGCGGCGAGGTCGAGGGCGGGGAGGAGGCTGCCGGTGGAGGAGGGAGGAGGGCGGCTGCAGCGGTGGGAGGAGGCGGCGGAGGAGGAGGGACGGCCGCATGCGGAGGAGGATGTGCGAGGAGGATGGAGGAGGGACGGAAGGAGGAGTACCTCGCCATGACGGACGGACGAAGCGGCGGCGGCCTGACATACGATTCTGTGGCAAGAGTGAGAGTGAGTGAGAGGGCCGCCATGCGTGGGGATAAGGTAGGGATAGTTGTAGCGCGTTTGCCAAAGCGTGCTAGCTAACCTAAATAGCGATAGCGCTATTTAGTAAAGTGCGCCACCGCTATAACTAGCGGGGCGAGGTCATGGCAACTATAGCGATGGCCAGATATGCGGTGGGCCGCCATCTGCTATTTTCCTGTCAGCAGCGCGTTTTGGCGACACGCGCTGCTGCTAAATAGCAGTAGCGTGGTATTTTGAAGAGCGCTGCTGGTATGATTCTGTGTATAGGCTTTTTCCTAGTAGTGAGTCGGTTACAGAGAAGGGAGTCTACATATCTGAATTGCCAAGCTTGCCTTCCACGCAAAGGAGAGTCCCACCCGGACACGGGACGAAGTCTTCAATCTTGTATCTTCATAGTCCAACAGTCCGGCATAAGCATATAGTCCGGCTGTCCAAGGCCCCCTAATCCTAGACTCCCTCACCAGCCACCGAAGAATACGGCCTTGAGCAACCAGTAAAGAGTTACCCCAAGCGCAGGCTGCTACCACATTTCGACGATGAAGCCCTCGAGCCAATACCGTCAAAATACAATTATGCTGATCAACTAGACCGGCCACCATGTGGACGGGACAAGACGGCTCATGATGCCGAACATCAGCTCGCACCCCCTCACCGTAGAGGCAAGGAGACAACGGCTCCGGACTACACATATGATTTACATCAGGACGTGGCCAATAAAGCTGGTCAGACTAGACCAATCTATGGATCCATAGGACGTGCTCCGACACGAGATGACGGCCACCAAACCTGGCATGATGAACAACATCAAGTTCAGGGTCAGAACTGAACATATATATCATCTGAACTCCGTCGCGATGTCGCCCAGTATAGAGGTGCCGCACACCCTATGTGATTTACTGCTGAAGTAATGCAGCACCAATTTTCGAAAGGGTTTAAACCCGTGAACATCGAGTAGTACGATGGAACGACAGACCTTGCCGTCTGGATTGAGGATTTTCTTCTCCACATTCACATGGCTCATGGAGATGACCTCCACGCCATCAAATACATTCCCCTGAAGTTGAAGGGACTAGCATGGCACGGGTTGAATAGCCTCCCAGAGAACTCCATTGGGAGCTGGGAAGATTTGGAAGATGCTTTCCGGGCCACCTTTCAGTGCACCTATGTCCGGCCACCGGATGCTGATGACCTAAGTCACATAGTCCAGCAGACCGAAGAGTCAGCTCGCAAAACTTTGGAATCAGTTTCTTATTAAAAAGAACCAAATTGTGGACTATCCAAACGCTGAAGCCTTAGCGGCCTTCAAACACAGCGTCTGTGATGAATGGCTCGCCTGACACCTCGGGCAGCAAAAGCCGAAAACCATGGCAACACTTACAACACTTATGACCCGCTTTTGTGCTGACGAAGATAGCTGGCTAGCTCGTAGAAGCAACAGTTCCAGCGACCCTGGCAGTTTGGAGGCCAGAGACGGCAATGGTTGACCACGCTGGAATAAAAACAAGCGTCGGAACAATAACAATGACACAGAGGATACAACACTCAAAGCCGGATTCAGTGGTTCCAAACTCGACCAGCGAAAGAAGCCCTTCAAGGGCAACAGAGACGGTCCATCCAACTTGGACAAAATCCTTGAGAGGCCTTGTTAGATTCATGGCACCCCCGACAAGCCTTCCAATCATACCAATAGAAATTGCTTGGTTTTCAAACATGCTAGTAAGTTAAATACCGAACACAAGGGGAAAGGACCTCCAAGCGAGGATGATGATGAGCCCCATCAGCCGAACACCGGGGCTCAGAAGAAGTTTCCCCCCAAAGTGAAAACGGTGAACATTATTTATGTCACCCACATCCCCAAGAGGGAGCGCAAGCATGCACTAAGGGACGTCTACGCCGTAGAGCCTGTCACCCCAAAATTTAACCCATGGTCGGCTTGTCCAATCACCTTTGATCGCAGGGATCACCCAACTAATATCCGTCATGGGCGTTCGGCTGCCCTGGTACTCGATCCCATCATTGACGGATACCATCTCACCAGAGTCCTTATGGATGGTGGCAACAGTCTTAACTTAATCTATCAAGACACCGTCCGTAAAATGGGTATCGACCCCTAAAGAATCAAGCCTAGTAACACTACGTTTAAAGGATTAATACCTGGCGTGGAGGCCTGCTGCACGGGCTCCTTAACACTGGAGGTGGTATTCGGCTCTACAGATAACTTCCAAAGCGAAGAGTTGATCTTTGATATCATCCCTTTTCGGAGTGGCTATCATGCATTGCTTGGACGAACTGCTTTCACTCGCTTCAATGTGGTCCCGCACTATGCTTATTTAAAGCTCAAAATGCATGGACCACATGGCGTCATTACAGTCAATGGAAATATGGAGTGCTCCCTCCGTACTGAGGAGCACACCGCGGCCCTAGCAACCGAGGTGCATGGCGGCCCCGTCAAGCCGAACAATTCATCGGTCATCAAGACCAATGACATCGCTAAACGAGTCCGGTCCGCATCTCATTGCGACAGCTCAATGGATCCGGACCTCAAATAGCAGTTCGGCCTCCGCCGACTGCCCCATAAGGTTGCGGTACATGTGCCACGCATACATAACTACGCACTTGAAACACCTAGGGCAACGCTGGAGGCACACTGCGGAAAAAGTCTGTAGTACAGCTCGACCCTATCTGGACCTTACATATTTTTCTCACTGGAGGTTTATGAAACCTATCGACTATACGGTTGCATGAGGACCCTTTTCCAGGCCCCTCTCTTTTTGAAGACAACCATCAAGCCCCTCCTCTATAAGGATTCACTACCAAGGAGAAACGGCGCAGATGTGCGGCAGGGCACCATTAGGATGTTCAAACCACTATTTTTTAGGCCCTATATAAACTTTTCCCTTATGTAAATTTTTGGCATGTAACATGACCATAATATGTTGGAAATATGCCCTAGAGGCAATAATAAAATGGTTATTGTTATATTTCCCTGTTCATGATAATTGTCTATTGTTCATGCAATAATTGTATTGACCGGAAACCGTAATACATGTGTGAATACATAGACCACAACAAGTCCCTAGTGAGCCTCTAGTTGACTAGCTCGTTGATCAACAGATGGTCATGGTTTCCTGACTATGGACATTCACTACTAGGGAAAAGCCTAGCAGCAGCGCGGGTTTTGGGCCTATCAGTAGCGCGGGCAGGAGCGCTACTGATAAGGCGCTACATCTAATGCTTAGCAATAGCGCGTCTTGACCAACGCTACTGCTAAATTGACTTAGTAGCAGCGGTTCTTTAGAACATCGCTACTGGTAATTAGTAGTAGCGCTTCCCCTTACCCGCGTTACTACTATTATTTAGTATTTTATTTCTTTTCTTTTTCATGTTGTATTCATACACCTTTACACAAGTTTTCATACAACAGGAATTTAGAGATTGTTTTTACATCATAATGAGTTATTACATCATGGGGTGAAAGAACCGTGGACTAGTTTCAAGTGGATGTCCATCCACTTGAAACTAATCCGCGGTTCTTTCACCCAATGATATAATAATATCATCATCATCATATCATTAACAACTTAGCATCATAATACATCATTGTCATATAACACCTCCTCAATATCACCATGTTCATTGTTGACATCACATAACACCTCCTCAAGATCATCATTATCAACTCTAACACATTACCACATAATAAACATATTGTACCTCATAGGACCTATTACATTCGATTAAGACCTACTACATTTTCTAAGGTAAAATAACAAAAAACAAGATAGCCCCTGACTCTCCATTATGGAGAATGGAGATTAGCCGATCTCCCATTCTTGCCTTTCGCTGAATGTTACTTCCAAGAACCTCCTTGCGAATGTCCATACATTTCTTCCATTCTCTCGATGATCATGTGTTCATGGGTTTTAGAACCGATATGCACAGTGAGCTCCGTATATTTACTCGGCAATATGTTCAGAATCGAGAGGCGACCATGCAGAGACATCGATGAGGCACACAATCCATCGGGAGTTTCGTTGAAAACATAATAATAACTTCGTAGTTAGCAATGATGTACTAGTTTTAGAAGTATGCAAAAAATGCACGGATGTCGTAATAGTAAAAAATCTTACCAGGGTATCTCCAGAGAAGTTATCATTGTTCAACACATGCACTAGTGGCACGTATTCACCATAATTTGGAGGAGTTCGATAATAGTCATTGTAATTCTCAAGAAGAGTACAAAATGCGATCTGATGATTTTTCTCCTTATACGTTAATTGGGTGCCTTCGGTGTAGTGGGTTTTATCTACCATCTCCCGCACAGTCTTTGAAGAATCAAAATAAGTTGTCAATGGAAATAAGCTATCAACTATTTTGAAATAAACAATATAAATTAGTTAATAACTATGTTTGAGAAACTCACATAGCGGTACAATCGGAAGCGTATCAACAAGGACCCAAA
The DNA here is from genome assembly GCA_021437245.1 of Aegilops speltoides. Lineage (NCBI taxonomy): Eukaryota > Viridiplantae > Streptophyta > Magnoliopsida > Poales > Poaceae > Aegilops > Aegilops speltoides. Next base: position 396,421,230 of record CM038144.1, read on the forward strand.
TGTCCATATTATCTTCCTCGCTGTCAGGATCACCAAGATCCATGGTGACAATCATACCCTCATAAAAACCATACATTTTGCAAAGTGCTTCCCAATTTTGGCAACCAAAATGGGTTACGCTCTGAGCATTGCACAGATTTACTTCAAAATCCATATCATGATGGGTCCTTAGGTGTATTTTCTTTGTTTCAAAATTTTCATGGTCTTCAAAACCCATCCTCTCCAAGACATAGCGTCTTGCATGGCATGGGATAAGCTAGTCGAAATATAAAATAAGAAAATTAGACGTTGAAATAGTTGAAGTCATGCTTAATGGAGAAAAAAACACTTGTCGTTGTTGTGTACCGTTTCACAATCGAAGGCCTCCTCGAGCTTAATGCTGAAGCGCCGATCTTCGTCCAGCCGAACGAACCTGTCGCACATACTTCGATCGTCATGGCACTAGCTACACTCCCTCGGGAGACCATCGTCATCCGAGTACGACATTTCCTACAATCATAATTCAAAGATTAAACTTGTACATATTCTAGCACAAGTCATGCCAGAATTCACGACAAAATCCGGCATGACCTTTGCTAAAAAAGGACATATCGAGCGCTTGAAATTTGCCGGAACGGAAGTTAATCAACACTCCAGCAAAACATAGGCCACTCGGAGATGTAAACTGAACATGAACGGCCACTTGGGCAACCACATATCCAATTTGAGCAACAACACAAGATATACAAGGATATTTGGCTGGTCTCACCTCGATGTTGGAGGGGTCAGGATCGGGACGACGGCGGGATGTCGGAGGGGTCGGTGACGGGACGACGGAGGTCACCAAACCATATAAGTTATCACTAACAACAAACATGACATGTTCAACTAGTTTTATTAATTCAACTAGTTCTTACTAAATATAAACTTACTATAAATAGAAAAAACTAGTTCTTTCTAAAAATAAAGTAGTCAACTAGTTATATTAATTATCTTACTAAAAATAGATTAGTTCTATTAATTCAACTAGTTCAACTAGTTTATTAATTTACTTACTAAACTAGTTCAACTACAACTAAAGTAGTTCAACTACCACTACTACTACTACAAATCTAGTCTCGACTAACAACATCTAGTACTAGCTAACCCTAAATTAACATATACTACTACTAAATCTAGTACTAACTAGTGGCAGGGGTGGGGCGACGAGAGGTAGCTAGGGGCGGCGAGGTCGAGGGCGGTGGGAGGAGGCTGCGGTGGAGGAGGGAGGAGGGCGGCCAGCGGAGGAGGAGGAGGCGGCAAGGAGGAGGGAGGGCGGTCGCAGCGGAAGGAGGATGTGCAAGGAGGATGGAGGAGGGACGGAAGGAGGGAGTACCTCGGCGCGGACGGGCGAAGGCGGTGATGGCGGCGGCGACGCATTTACGATTGACGTGGCAGAGTGAGTGTGAGTGAGAGGGCCGTCGTCTGGCGTGGGGATAAGGTAGGGATTGTTGTAGCGCGTTTGCCAAAACGCTATAGCTAACTTTGAGTAGCGAGAGCGCTCTCTGAAGAAGTGCGCCATCGCTATAGCTAGCGGGGGGACCAAGGTCATGGCAACTATAGCAGTAGCGATGTATGCGTTACACGCGCTACTGCTATTTCCAAGTCAGCAGCGCGTTTCGTAGACACGTGCTGCTGCTAAGTAGCAGTAGCGTGGTATTTTGAAGAGCGCTGCTGGTAAGATTCTGTATATAGACTTTTCCGTAGTAGTGATTGGATGTCATTGATAACGGGATCACATCATTATGAGAATGATGTGGTATTTGCTAAAGCTTTTCTAATGTCAAGTATCATTTCCTTAGACCATGAGATTGTGCAACTCCCGGATACCGTAGGAATGCTTTGGGTGTACCAAACGTCACAATGTAACTGGGTGGCTATAAAGGTGCACTACAGGTATCTCCGAAAGTTTCTGTTGGGTTGGCACGAATCGAGACAGGGATTTGTCACTCCGTATGATGTAGAGGTATCTCTAGGCCCACTCGGTAATGCATCATCATAATAAGCTCAATGTGACTAAGTAGTTGGTTGCGGGATCATGCATTATGGAATGAGTAAAGTGACTTGCCGGTAACGAGATTGAACAAGGTATTGGGATACCGACGATCGAATCTCGGGCAAGTAACGTACCGATTGACAAAGGGAATTGTATACGGGATTGCTTGAATCCTCGATATCGTGGTTCATCTGATGAGATCATTGTCGGTGTCAAAACCGGCGGATCTCGGGTAGGGGGTCCCGAACTGTGCGTCTAGGCGGATGGTAACAGGAGATGAGGGACACGATGTTTTTACCTGTGTTCGAGCCCTCTCGATGGAGGTAAAACCCACGCCCCGCTTGATTAATATTGATGATATGGGTAGTACAAGAGTAGATCTACCACGAGATCAAGGAGGCTAAACCCTAGAAGCTAGCCTATGGTATGATTGTTGTCATGTATGTTGTCCCACGGACTAAAGCCCTCCGGTTTATATAGACACCGGAGGAGGCTAGGGTTACAGAGTCGGTTACAATGGTAGGAGATCTACATATCCGTATTGCCAAGCTTGCCTTCCACGCCAAGGAAAGTCCCATCCGGACACGGGACGGAGTCTTCAATCTTGTATCTTCGTAGTCTTGGAGTCCGGCGGATAATGATAGTCCGCCGTCCGACACCCACTAGTCCAGACTCCTCAAGAGCTCCCTGAACCAGTCTTCAATGACGATAAGTCCGGCGTGCATAATGTTCGGCATTGCAAGGCGGGTTCCTCCCTTGAATAATCCAGAGAAGATCATGAACACCAGGATAGTGTCCGCTCGCAAAATAAATTCCACATTCCACCGAGAGAGAATAAGATATCTGATAGCTCAATCTGGCGGCGTATTATGCGGCGTGACATCACACCGCTACCAAGCCTTTGTTTGAATCGTTTTTTACTATACCACCTCAGCACATTTAGCGAAGCGGTTTCCTTGGCACGTCTTGTCGAAGCAGAGATTGTGTCCCCCTTATCCCGGGATTCTCATCAATACGTGCGTGGGTAACCCAACCGTTCCCGTCGCCACGCCTCCTCTATCGAAGGTGAATCTCGAACGGTCACGGAGACGGCTCTTGGTATTTTCCCCCTCTTTATAAGAGGACCAAGGCCTGTCCTTGTTCTTCAATCTCGCATCGAATCTCTTCTTCGCTCCCAACTCCAACACCCAGAGCCTCAGATTCGAGCGCTTGGATCCTCAACCATGTCGGCCCGACCTCCGGGGCGGTGGATGCCCTCCTCCGCCACGGAGGAGGACATATTGAAGTTACGTGAAGCCAAGCACGGCCTATGAGGTTTCAAGACAGGTTGCCTGCCCAAGGGCAGGCCGTGCCCGCCCGAGCCCGTGAATACGTCGCTTCAGATCCCACCTCCGCCGGGTTTAGGCTTCCCGACGGATCCCTTCGTGAGAGGGCTCCTGTTCTACTATGGGCTGGACTTTCACGACTTGGCTCCGGAGTCCATCCTCCACATCTCCGCATTCATTATCGTCTGCGAAGCCTTCCTCCACGTCACTCCCCACTTCGGCCTATGGCTGAAGACCTTCAAGGTGGAGCCGAAGATGATCGGGGGGCGTCAAGCGGAGTGCGGCGGGGCGGCCATAAGCAAAAAGGCCGATGCCCCGTGGCCCGAGGGTTCCTTCCAAGAGGAACTCGGACTGTGGCAGCAGGAGTGGTTCTATATCACCGCTCCGAAGGGCAGCAGGCAAAAGCCGCCGCCTTTATTCCGCCCGGGACCTCCACGCCAACTGATGTCGTGGGTCAACCAAGGGCTCAATTGGGGGCCGTCCGAAGACGTGCCCTCACTGCAGGGCCGGATTCGAGACCTCCAAGCGAGGGAGATCGACCTGATCAAGGGATGCGAGTTATGATAATCGGGCATCTTCGCCTCGCAAACACCGCCCTCTCCGCCTATGGGAGTTCAACCCGAGGGACCTCGGATTCTCCAACACTTTAGGGTGCGACACCCGTGGAGATGTACATGTTGTTCTTGGACCGCGGTGGCGGTCCGGATTTAGCCGAGGACGCAGGCCTAAGCCGCGATCGCCCGGATACTCAGGTAAATAGCTCAGAGTCCGGACATCCTGTTTGTATGCCTTTCTAGAGTTCGCCTCCTGACCCCTTGTTCTTTACAGGAATGGGTGGCGCGATCAAGGCTGATAAGGTGTCCCCCCTCCAGAGACCGTGACTTGGAGCCCGTGCTGGTCGAGAATGTTGGAGGTCGCGCCCACAGAAGGGGGCGACGGGGAAAATAGAGGAGCTAATATCTCGCCCAAAGGGGCGACTGAAGAGGAGGGAACCAAGAACCCCTCCCTTCAGAGGGAGAAGAGGACCGCCTCCGAAGTTTCGGAGGCCAAAGCCCCTAAGAGTGGGAAGAGATCTTCACTGGGTGGTCCGGCGTCCGGAGAGAATCCGGACGCACAATAATTGTCAAAGGACCAGCCCTCCAGCGAGCCGTGAGTATGAAAGAAGGAGTTAATTAGTAAGGAAATACCTTCATTTGTGCTTCTGTGGGTAACCGAAATATTTATATTGCAGTTCGGATCTACAGCCTTCTCAAATGAGTTCGTCTTCGGGGGACCTTCTTCCGGAGATGATGGAGAGCGATACGCCTCCGTCTGCAGCATCGCCAGATAAGGCGAGCGAGCCCGAAGTGTCGTCACGGAGGGTATCCCCGAGTCCGGAGGGGCCAGAGAGTTCAGCACCCACTAGTTCCGGCCGGGAGAACTTAAGAATCTGCTTGAGAGGGCGTCCGTTTCAGAAGATCACCGTGCGTTGATGCGTATGGTGATTGGAAGGATTTCGTCCGCCGAGAGCGGATTGCGCGATGCCGCCATGAGTTTGCTGGCGGGGTTTGAGGTATGCGAGAATGCCACACCCTTTTGTCTTTTAACAGTTTCGCGCATAAAAATGCGCCCTGTATAGATAGTAGCCCCTGGGACTCGGTAGGTTGTCGGAAACGACAGCGTACCGAGGATCGAAATCTGAAGTAATGAATTCCATCATTCCTATGCAGGTGGCGAATAGTCCGGGGGCTAGCCGGACTAGTGAGTTTGCCGAATTAAATCGGCAACTTGACTTGGCAGATGCGGACATCGCGACTTGTCAACAAAGCGACTTGACGAGTCGCAAGGTAAAAGAGTTCTCCGCGATCGCTTTATTAAGGAGGTCAAGCCTCCTCGATAAATTATATGATGTTGTATAGACGGTGCTGCTATCAGGAGAGCCTTGGGCCAAACTTGCTCGAGCTAAGGAGCAAGCCCGAAGGAGTGACGCGCTGCCTCGAGGGCGCCGAGGAGTTAAAGTCGAAAGGGCGCGCGACCGCCCTAAGCTAGGCGTAGGTGGCGAATTGGCCATGAAAGTAAAGAATGCTGCCGACCGCAATGAGGCTCTTGAAAAGGAGCGCTTATCGAGCGGGAAGACTCAAGAAGGCCACCGCCGGTTAAGGATGCCCGCTCTGCAATGCGGGCTATGAAGGAGGAACTGCGCCAGGCCAGAGATATCGTGGCTGGCAAGCCTTTTCTGCTGCGTCGCCGGTTTATGGATGGAAAGTATGCTCGATTTGACCGGCTGTGGAGTCCGGAAGATCCGTATATGGACTTGGCTGCAAGTGCGGCCGATGCCATTAAGCACTTCCGGAGCCAGGAGGATCACGAGATGGAAGAGCTATATTGGTCTCAATTCCACAGTCCGGATCGCTCTCTTCCGTTGACAGACCGGCTGGCCGAATGGGCCGAGCTAAATAGATTGTCCGGACTTGCCATGACTGACATCGTGGCCCATGTATGGCCAGAGAGGTCCAAGGTGACGAGCTACTTCGGCTTACTGCAGCAATTCCTTGGAGCGGTGCCGCATATAAAGGAGATGAAGCGGTCGGCCTGCATTGAGGGCGCGCGGATGGCTCTTGCCCGTGTGAAGGCGCATTGTCCGGAGATGGATGCCACCGCTGTTGCCGCCCAGGGTTCGGATGAAAGCCGGCTCCCTGCCGAGCACTACTTCGGGGAAGTTATGCGTGGCACTCGTGTAATAGAGTCGGAGTGCTCGAAAAATATCACGTTCAAATGAACGTATTAGCTTGTAAATCAACGATTATGTTATAACCGCTTTTTATACTTGTGCGTCCCAAGTAGTAAAACTTCTCCTGTGCGGCCGTTTACGTATACTTTTGTATAACTTGAAAGATGGCAGTCTTCGGCTTCAGCCCCCACGCACAAGGTGCGGGGGTGTTCGCAAAAATAGCGTGTTTTCACACTTTAATCCGACGTCTCGGTCCTGTTATAAGGAGGTGGTAGCGTAGCGAACGAGGCAATCCGGACTATAATGCTTTATCACTTTCACTTAGCCAGTGGAGCTCGAGGGTGGGGCTACGATATAGCCCCTCGTGGCATCGCCCTTCTCCGAAGTCGGAGTGCGCATGTGCCTGACCGGGAAACAGTCCTTCATCAAAGCGGGGAATTCTAAACATTCCGATAGTCGATCGAGTGGTTGACCAGTCTCTCGTCAGATCATGATCGGTTTTCGGCTTTCATCGAGGTGCTCGCCCAGCCAAACTGGGCACAATCACGAGAGTTCTCCGGTGCGCGTTAGCCGATGATACGGAACGAAGGCAGCAAAACACAGGAGCGGGCAAACCCAACATTTGACCAAAGACATGATTCGAGCTGATGCATATAATGCCTAACTCGAGACGCCGAACACTCCCTAAGGTGTTCGGTCTTTATAATAATGGGCAGAATGATGCCCGAAGCCCCTAGTGTCCAGGTATGGGCATGGTCTTCTGAGGCGGCCGATGCCAAAGCATCAGGCTCCGCTTTGGCTATAGGAAGAAACCAAGGGAGAATAACAACAAGAGACAGTAAAAAAGGTTTACGGAGGGTCTTAATCTGAAAAGAATCCTCACAACGGGTTCCTACTGCACGTCTGCGCCTGTGTCTCTGTTGTGCCGTTATCCTGGACGGGTATGCACGTTGTCCATCTGTAGAAAGAGAGGAACGTTTAGTTTTAAGAACAATTCGTGCGAAAAATATGTAAAATAAGAAATTAAAGCAGGGTTTGTATGAACCCGTGGTTGTTTGTGCGCGCAGCCCCCTGTGAAGGGGTATGCGGCTAGGGAGCCCCTAGCCTACTGACGCCGGATTCGTCTATCCGAGTCCGGGGTCTTTAAGTGACCCTCGCACTAAAATGACGCCACGCGGACCGGGCATCTTGAGTGTAAGAGACGCGTAATGCGGTATGGCGTTGAAGCGGACAAAAGCCTTTCGCCCCAAGAGTGCTTGATATTCACTTTCAAATGGGACGATATGAAAAATTAATTTTTCTCGTTGAAAATTGTTCGGCGATCCGAACAGGACTTCTAGCAATACGGAGCCTGTGCGCTTGGCGTAAGGGCCTGGCGTCACTCCTTTGAAGGAAGTGCGGCTGTGTCGTATTCTAGCAGGGTTTATCCCCATCCTACGGATTGTTTTTGAATACAGCAGGTTTAAGTCGCTGCCTCCGTCCATTAGGACATTAGTAAATTGTAATCCGTCTATTATGGGATTCGATATCAGGGGAGTCCGTCCCGCATTTCGAACGCTTTTGGAATAGTCCAGGTGGTCGAAAGTGATTGGTTTTGATATCCAATCTCTACGGTCTCATTGTGTTGGACCGTCTGAAGCTCTTTTAGAAAGTGCCGCCTTTGTTTTTCCGATTATCACATGAAGTGAGTTTCTTCGCTTTGACCCCTTGTGGGAAAGACTTTTGTTTTCCGGAGCTCTGCTGGTGGGGTTTATCTTCTTCGCTGACGCGCCGAGCCCCTTGTGTTCGCATTTAGTCGGCGGACTGTTTAAAACCCAACAATCCTGTGGGTGTGATTTGCGTGCCTTCCGGGTACTTGTGGATTTGGCATATCCGACCCAAAATCTTGTTTAAGTTGGACAATTACATCCTTTGTCATCCTTTAGAGGCTGTATTTTATTATTGGGCCGCGAGCTTTTGAATCCGACGTTGACGCCGTGCTTTTGGGCTTTTTCTTTATTCCGCGCTGCTCTTTTCTGCACCGTGATTTTCCGTTTCCATCTCTTATCTCGGATGTACTTGGGTCGCTGGTGCTGCATCTTGCTAACCAGCTATCCTCTCCCGCACAGAAGCAGGCCATGAGGCTTGTTAGTGCGGACATTGTTCTCGGTTTCTCTTGACCGAGGTGCCTGGCGAGCCATTCGTCTCGGACATTGTGCTTGAAAGCTGCTAAGGCTTCGGCGTCCGGACAGTCAACTATTTGGTTCTTTTTGGTAAGGAACCTGTTCCAGAATTTCCGTGCTGACTCTCCGGGCTGTTGAGTTATATGACTTAGATAATCTGCATCCGGAGGGCGGACATAAGTTCCTTGAAAATGTGCTCTAAACGCATCCTCGACCTCTTCCCAACTTCCAACAGTGTTTTCTGGGAGGCTTTTAAGCCAATGACGGGCTGGCCCTTTGAGCTTGAGGGGTAGGTATTTTATGGCGTGGAGATCGTCTCCTCTGGCCATACGTATATGTAGTATATAATCTTCTATCCAGACTCCAGGGTCTGTTGTTCCATCGTAGGCCTCTATGTAGATGGGTTTAAATCCTGCTGGGAATTCATGGTCCAAAGCACCTCATCGGTGAAACATAGTGGGTGTCTGGCGCTCAGATTTGTGTGTGCCGCTATCATCGGACACTTGACGTGTTACCTTGCTTCTTGGGGCCTTCTCCTTTGGCTCGTAAATGGACCTGGCTGGGCCATCTATCCTTCCAAGTTCGTTGGTGGATTTATGAGTGGCGCCGCTGTCATAATTTGGCCTGTCATCTGGCCGTCTATCCAACCAGGCGGCCCCTTTATTTTTGGACGGTGGGGGCTCTATGGCATCCTTGTCGAATTCCGGTAGCAGCTTGCGCTTCGGGTAGCTCTTTGATTGGTGGCCGTTGTCGTACTTATCTGCGATTTTGAGCACTTTGCTCCATCTCATTCTCGAGTGTGTCTTCCGCTGTTTTGAGCCTCCGTTTTCCTTCTTGAGCTTCTTGCAGATCGTGAGTCTTTTCCGAAGGTTCCTACTCTCCGGCGGCGTGTCCGACATGAGGTCGTCCGGACTGTTGTTTTCGCCGGGCCTGGACTGATTATCTGACTCGTCATGTTCGGACGGTTGCTCGTCGCCCACTTGTGAGCCTGCCAGATGCGGGCTCCTTTGGAGCGTTGTTGTCGAGGCGGGACTTAGGGCGCGCTGCGCTGCCGTTTTGGTCGCTTATCGGCGGGGTCATCTCCTGCCGCGGCCCGTTGGTCCTCGTTATCGCTCTCCTTTGGGGTGTCCACCATATATATGTCATGTGACGAGGTGGTCCTTCCGTGCCTTATAGGCTCTGTTTCTTGTTCGTCTCCAGCATTGTCGTCTATTCCGTCAATGTCTTCGGAGTCATAGTCTAGCATGTCGGTTAGGTCGTCGATAGTGGCTACAAAGTGGGTGGTGGGTGGGATCTGAATTTCTTCGTAGTCCGTACTCCAACCATCCTGGCCATAGTCCGGCCAGGACTCTCTTGATAACGAGAGATGTTTTAGTGAATTCAGGATATCGCCAAAAGGCGAGTATTGAAAAATGTCCGTGGCGGTGAATTCCATAACCGGCGCCCAATCCGGATTAATTGGTAGGGGCACGGGAGGTTCGGAGTCCGGCGAGGAGTCCGGCACCTCGGAATCATGAGTTTCGCAGGGGACAAGATCAGTGTTCGGCTCCATCGCCGTGGATGTTGAAGCCCCCAGGGCGGCGTCTATCCGCCGGCCCTCGATCTGGGCAATCGGCTCCGGGCTAATAGCCGAAGCGGATCCGTGTGTGGCCACCAAGGCACTGTTCGGCGGCAGAGCTAGATCATGCCCATCGTCATAGTGCGGCGCGCTCGGCTGTGGCTCGAGTCCATCGAAGATCAAGTCTCCGCGGACATCGGCCGTGAAGTTCAAGCTTCCAAATCTGACCTGACGGCCAGGGGCGTAGCTTTCGACCTACTCCAGATGGCCAAGTGAATTGGCCCGCTGTGCGAAGCCGCCGAATACGAAGATCTGTCCGGGGAGAAAAGTCTCGCCCTGGACATCGTCGTTGGTTGAAGATGCCATCAAGCCTATCGGTGACGCATACGAGGAACTCTCAATGAAAGCACCAATGTCGGTGTCAAAACCGGCGGATCTCGGTAGGGGGTCCCGAACTGTGCGTCTAGGCGGATGGTAACAGGAGACGAGGGACACGATGTTTTTACCCAAGTTGGGCCCTCTCGATGGAGGTAAAACCCACGCCCCGCTTGATTAATATTGATGATATGGGTAGTACAAGAGTAGATCTACCACAAGATCAAGGAGGCTAAACCCTAGAAGCTAGCCTATGGTATGATTGTTGTCATGTATGTTGTCCCACGGACTAAAGCCCTCCGGTTTATATAGACACCGGAGGAGGCTAGGGTTTACAGTCGGTTACAATGGTAGGAGATCTACATATCCGTATTGCCAAGCTTGCCTTCCACGCCAAGGAAAGTCCCATCCGGACACGGGACGGAGTCTTCAATCTTGTATCTTCGTAGTCTTGGAGTCCGGCGGATAATGATAGTCCGGCCGTCCGGACACCCCCTAGTCCAGGACTCCCTCAATCATCGTGGAACATGTGGGAGCTGATACGTCTCCAACGTAACTACAATTTATGAAGCATTCATGATATATTATTATCTGTTTTGGATGTTTATGGGCTTTATTATACACTTTATATTATTTTTGGGACTAACCTATTAACCGGAGGCCCAACCCATATTGTTGTTTTCTTGCCTATTTCAGTGTTTCAAAGAAAAGGAATATCGAACAGAGTCCAAACGGAATGAAACCTTCGGGAGCGTTATTTTTGGAACGGAAGCAATCGAGGAGACTTGGAGTTGAAGTCAAGGAAGCTTCAAGGTGGCCACGAGGGTGGGGGCTCCCCCCTACTGGGCGTGCACCCCTGACTCGTGGGCCCCTCGAGAATCCCCCGACCGACATCTTTCGCCTATATATTCCCATATACCCTAAAACCTTCGAAGCGAACAATAGATCGGCAGTTCCGCCGCCGCAAGCCTCTATAGCCACCAAAAACCTCTCGGGAGCCCGTTCCGGCACCCTACCGGAGGGGGGATCCCTCACCGGTGGCCATCTTCATCATCCCGGCGCTCTCCATGACAAGGAGGGAGTAGTTCACCCTCGGGGCTGAGGGTATGTACCAGTAGCTATGTGTTTGATCTCTCTTTCTCTCTCGTGTTCTCTCTATGGCACGATCTTGATGTATCATGAGATTTGCTATTATAGTTGGATCTTATGATGTTTCTCCCCCTCTACTCTCTTGTAATGGATTGAGTTTTCCTTTTGAAGTTATCTTATCGGATTGAGTCTTTAAGGATTTGAGAACACTTTATGTATGTCTTGCCGTGCTTATCTGTGGTGACAATGGGATATTCACGTGATCCACTTGATGTATGTTTTGGTGATCAACTTGCGGGTTCCGCCCATGAACCTATGCATAGGGGTGGCACACATTTTCGTCTTGACTCTCCGTAGAAACTTGGGGGCACTCTTTAAAGTACTTTGTGTTGGTTGAATAGATGAATCTGAGATTGTGTGATGCATATCGTATAATCATGCCCACGGATACTTGAGGTGACAATGGAGTATCTAGGTGACATTAGGTTTTTGGTTGATTTGTGTCTTAAGGTGTTATTCTAGTATGAACTCAATGATAGATTGAACGGAAAGAATAGCTTCATGTTATTTTACTACGGACTCTTGAATAGATAGAACAGAAAAGATAACTTTGAGGTGGTTTCGTACCCTACCATAATCTCTTCGTTTGTTCTCCGCTATTAGTGGCTTTGGAGTGACTCTTTGTTGCATGTCGAGCGATAGTTATATGATCCAGTTATGTTATTATTGTTGAGAGAACTTGCACTAGTGAAAGTATGAACCCTAGGCCTTGTTTCCTACCATTGCAGTACCATTTACGCTCACTTTTATCATTAGTTACCTTGCTGTTTTTATATTTTCAGATTACAAAAACCTATATCTACCATCCATATTGCACTTGTATCACCATCTCTTCACCGAACTAGTGCACCTCTACAATTTACCATTGTATTGGGTGTCTTGGGGACACAAGAGACTCTTTGTTATTTGGTTGCAGGGTTGTTTGAGAGAGACCATCTTCATCCTACGCCTCCCACGGATTGATAAACCTTAGGTCATCCACTTGAGGGAAATTTGCTACTGTCCTACAAACCTCTGCACTTGGAGGCCCAGCAACGTCTACAAGAAGAAGGTTGTGTAGTAGACATCAGGAGCCAACATGGGTATCTAGATCCCGCTGTTGGTTATTGGCCAGAGAGCTGTCTCAGTCATGTCTGCATGATTCCCGAACCCGTAGGTTCTACACACTTAAGGTTCGATGACACTAGGGTTATAGGGAAGATTTGTGTGTGATTAACGAATGTTGTTCGGAGTCCTGGATGAGATCCCGGATGTCAGAGGAGTTTCGGAATGGTCCGGAGGTGAATATTTATATATGGGAAGTCATCATATGGTCACCGGAAGTATTCAGGGGTTTGTCGGCATTGTACCGGGACCACCGAAGGGGTTCCGGGGGTCCACCGGGAGGGTCTACCTGCCCCAGAGGGCCCTATGGGCTGTATGTGGAAGGGAACCAGCCCCTAGGTGGGCTGGGCACCTCACCCTAGGGCCCATGCGCCTAGGGTTGCGGGGGGAACCCTAAAGGGGGTGCCCCCCTTGGCTTGGGGGCAAGCCCCCTCCCCCTTGTCCGCCGGCCCCCCTCTAGATCTCATCTAGAGGGGCCGGCCCCCTTCCCCCTTCTCCCTATAAATAGAGGGGTGGAGGGAGGGCTGCAGCACCACATCCAAGGCACATCCCCTCCCCTCCCCAACACATCTCCTCCTCCACGTGAGCTTGGCGAAGCCCTGCTAGAGAACTGCCACTCCATCACCACCATGTCGTCGTGCTTCTGCTGGAGATATCTTCCTTAACCTCTCCTTCCTCCTTGCTGGATCAAGGCGCGGGAGACGTCACCGGGCTGCACGTGTGTTGAACGTGGAGGTGCCTTGTTCGGCACTTAGATCGGAATCCACCATGATCTGAATCGCTACGAGTATGACTCCTTCATCCGCATTCTTGCAACGCTTCCGCCTCGCGATCTTCAAGGGTATGAAGATGCACTCCCATCTCTCTCGTTGCTAGTTACTCCATAGATTGATCTTGGTGATGCGTAGAAATTTTTTAATTTCTGCAACAATCCCCAACAGTGGCATCGTGAGCTAGGTCTATGCGTAGTTTCTATGCACGAGTAGAACACAAGTTTGTTGTGGGCGTCGATTTTGTCAATTTACTTGCCACTACTAGTCTTATCTTGTTTCGGCGGCATCATGGGATGAAGCGGTCCGTACCGACCTTACACGTACGCTTACGTGAGACAGGTTCCACCGACTGACATGCACTAGTTACATAAGGTGGCTAGCGGGTGTCTGTCTATCCCACTTTACTCGGATCGAATTCGATGAAAAGGGTCCTTATGAAGGGTAAATATCAATTGGCATATCACGTTGTGGTTTTTGGCGTAGGTAAGAAACGTTCTTGCTACAAACCTATAGTAGCCTTTAAACATGATAGACATCTTATTTGCTTAGAACACGGTAGCATAAATAAGATGATCCCTCATAAAATTTCAAGAAAGTGTTCCCCCTAACTGTGCACCGTTGCGAAGGTTCGTTGTTTCAAAGAACCACGTGATGATCGGGTGTGATAGATTCTAATGTTCGCATACAACACGTGTAAGCCAGATTTACACATGCAGAACACTTAGGTTGACTTGATGAGCCTAGCATGTACAAACATGGCCTCGGAACACAAGAGACCGAAAGGTCGAACATGAGTCGTATAGAAGATACGATCAACATGAAGATGTTCACCGATGATGACTAGTCTGTCTCACGTGATGATCGGACACGGCCTAGTTGACTCGGATCATGTATCACTTAGATGACTAGAGGGATGTCTATCTGAATGGGAATTCATTAAATAATTTGATTAGATGAACTTAATTGTCATGAACTTAGTCTAAAGTCTTTGCAATATGTCTTGTAGATCAAATGGCCCACGCTAATGTTGCCCTCAACTTCAACGTGTTCCTAGAGAAAACCAAGCTAAAAGACGATGGTAGCAACTATACAGACTGGGTCCGAAACTTGAGGATCATCCTCATAGCTGCCAAGAAAGCATATGTCCTAGATGCACCGCTAGGTGAAGCACCCGTTTTCCCAGCAACTCAAGACGTTATGAACGCCTAGTAGTCGCGTAGTGATGATTACTCCCTGGTTCAGTGCGGCATGCTTTACAGCTTAGAACCGGGGCTCCAAAAGCGTTTCGAACAGCACGGAGCATATGAGATGTTCCAAGAGCTAAAAATGGTTTTCCAAGCTCATGCCCGGGTCCAAAGATATGAAGTCTCCGACAAGTTCTATAGTTGTAAGATGCAGGAGAATGGTTCTATCAGCGAGCACATACTCAAAATGTCTGGGTTGCACAACCGCTTGTCTCAGCTGGGAGTTAATCTCCCGGATGACGCGGTCGTCGACAGAATCCTCCAGTTGCTTCCACCTAGCTACAAAAGCTTTGTGATGAATTTCAATATGCAGGGGATGGTGAAAAACATTCCTGAGGTATATTCAATGCTGAAATCAGTGGAGGTGGAAATCAAAAAGGAACATCAAGTGTTGATGGTCAATAAAACCACTAGTTTCAGGAAAGGCAAGGGTAAGAGAACTTCAAGAAGGACGGCAAGGGAGTTGCCGCGCCCGTAAGCCGATTGTCGGAAGAAGCCAAAGCATGGACCCAAACACGAGATCGAGTGCTTTTATTGCAAGGAAACGGACTTTGGAAGGAACGCCCCAAGTACTTAGCGGACAAGAAGGCCGGCAACACCAAAGGTATATGTGATATAGATGTAATTGATGTGTACCTTACCAGTACTCGTAGTAGCTCCTAGGTATTTGATACCGGTGTGGTTGCTCATATTTGTAACTCAAAACATGAGCTGCGGAATAAGCGGAGACTGGCGAAGGACGAGGTGACGATGCGCGTCGGGAATGGTTCCAAGGTCGATGTGGTCGACGTCGGCACGCTACCTCTACATTTACCTACGGGATTAGTTTTAAACCTCAACAATTGTTATCTACTGCCAGCTTTGAGCATGAACATTGTATCTGGATCTTGTTTAATACGAGATGGCTACTCATTTAAATCCGAGAATAATGGTTGTTCTATTTATATGAGAGATATGTTTTATGATCATGCCCCATTGGTCAATGGTTTATTCTTAATGAATCTCGAATGTGATGTTACACATATTCATAGTGTGAATACCAAAAGATGTAAGGTCGATAATGATAGTCCCACATACTTGTGGCACTGCCGCCTTGGTCACATTGGTGTTAAACGCATGAAGAAGCTACATGCAGATGGACTTTTGGAGTCTCTTGATTACGAATCATTTGACACATGCGAACCATGCCTCATGGGCAAAATGACCAAGACTCCATTCTCTGGAACAATGGAGCGAGCAACCAACTTGTTGGAAATCATACATACTAATGTGTGTGGTCCAATGAGCGTTGAGGCTCGCGGTGGCTATCGTTATGTTCTCACCCTCACTGATGACTTACGTAGATATGGGTATGTCTACTTGATGAAACACAAGTCTGAGACCTTTGAAAAGTTCAAGGAATTTCAGAGTGAGGTAGAGAATCAACGTGACAGAAAAATAAAGTTCTTACGATCAGATCGTGGGGGAGAATATTTGAGTCACGAATTTGGTACGCACTTAAGGAAATGTGGAATCGTTTCACAACTAACGCCGCCTGGAACACCTCAGCGTAACGTTGTGTCCGAACGTCGTAATCGCACTCTATTGGATATGGTGCGATCTATGATGTCTCTTACCGATTTACGGCTATCATTTTGGGGATACGCTCTAGAGACAGCTACATTCAGTTTAAATAGGGCACAGTCCAAATCAGTTGAGATGACACTGTATGAATTATGGTTTGGAAAGAAACCTAAGTTGTTGTTTCTAAAAGTTTGGGGATGTGATGCTTCTATCAAGAAACTTCAACCTGAAAAGCTCGAACCCAAGTCAGAAAAATGCGTCTTCATAGGATACCCTAAAGAAACCATTGGGTATACCTTCTACCTCAGATCTGAAGGCAAGATCTTTGTTGCCAAGAATGGGTCCTTTCTGGAGAAAGAGTTTCTCTTGAAAGAAGTGGGAGGAAAGTAGAACTTGATGAAGTACTGCCCCTTGAACCGAAAAGTGGCGCAACTCAGGAAGATGTTTCTGTGGTGCCTGCACCAACTAGAGAGGAAATTAATGATGATGATCAAGGTACTTCGGATCAAGTTGCTACTGAACTTTGTAGGTCCACAAGGACACGTTCCACACCAGAATGGTATGGCAACCCTATGCTGGAAATCGTGTTGTTAGACAACGGTGAACCTTCGAACTATGAAGAAGCGATGGCAAGCCCAGATTCCAACAAATGGCTTGAAGCCATGCAATCCGAGATATGATCCATGTATGAAAACAAAGTATGGATTTTGACAGACTTGCCCGATGATCGGCGAGCGATAGAAAATAAATGGATCTTTAAGAAGAAGACGGACGTGGATGGTAATGTTACCATCTATAAAGCTCGACTTGTTGCTAAGGATTATCGACAAGTTCAAGGGGTTGACTTCGATGAGACCTTCTCACCCGTAGTGAAGCTGAAGTCCGTCCGAATCATGTTAGCAATTGCCGCATTCTATGATTATGAGATATGGAAAATGGACGTCAAAACGGCATTCCTTAACGGCTTCCTTAAGGAAGAATTGTATATGATGCAGTCGGAAGGTTTTGTCGATCCTAAGAATGCTAACAAGGTATGCAATCTCCAACACTCCATCTATGGGCTGGCGCAAGCATCTCGGAGTTGGAACATTCGCTTTGATGAAATGATCAAAGCATTTGGGTTTATGCAGACTTATGGAGAAGCCCGCGTTTACAAGAAAGTGAGTGGAAGCTCTGTAGCATTTCTCATATTATATGTGGATGACATACTATTGATGGGAAATGATATAGAACTTTTGGAAAGCATACAGTCCTACTTGAGTAAGTGTTTTTCAATGAAAGACCTTGGAGAAGCTGCTTACATATTAGGAATTAAGATCTATAGAGATAGATCGAGACGCCTCATATGTCTTTCACAAAGCACATACCTTGATAAGATATTGAAGAAGTTCAATATGGATCAGTCCAAGAAGGGGTTCTTGCCTGTATTTTAAGGTGTGAAATTGAGCTCGGCTCAAAGCCTGACCATGACAGAAGATAGAGAAAAGATGAAAGCACATTTGCTCCCTAGGTGGTTTTGGTAATTAATGACAACATACTTTGTGGTTGGACTAATGCTTTTATCAAGTATGTCTCAGGAAAGTCAATCACTCTGGCATGGCAAAAGGACTAGAGAGGTGAACCCCTAAAATGCTATGGAAAACATTGGCAAAAGCTCAAGACTCCATTTTTGGTTTAGTGATCCAAGATCACATTGAGTCCATAGGAAAGCCAATACTATTAAAAGGGGATGAGGTTATGATGATGATCTGGTTGCTCTAAGTGCTTAGTGATTTATCTCTCAAACTATCAGCAATCTTTCATTCCAACATAAACCCATAAGTAATCTCGGTCCCACCGATTCCAAACTCGATCACACCGAGATGAACCACCTCACCATATAGCCAAACCCTAAGAATCTCGGATTTTCCGATTCCAAACTCGGTCATTCGAAATTGGTGTTGCCAAGCTTCAGAATCCTTCGTACTCAAATCGGTGTCACCGAGATGAGAAAGTCGGTCCCACCGAAATTGGCAAACCCTAGACTTTGGAAGAATCGGACTAACCGAGATTGTATTTTCGGTCCCACGAAAATCCCAACGTTCACAAGATTTGAACTTTCGGTCTCACCGAGTTGTCAACTTCGGTCCGACCGAGATTGGTCAAATGTGTGTAACAGTTGGATTTTGTGTGGAGGCTATAAATACCCTCCACCTCCTCTTCATTCATGGAGAGAGCCATCGAAAGAACTACCACTCCTACCTTACATTTCGAGAAGAAAACTACCTACCCTTGTGTTGAGATCAAGTTGCTCCACTCCCACCACATGAAACTTGATTTCTAGCCTTCCCAAGTTGCTTTCCACTCAATCCCTTCCTCCACCACAGCCAAATCGGTGAGGAGAGTTGAGTGTTGGGGAGATTATCATTTGAAGCACAAGAGCAAGGAGTTCATCATCACCAACACCATCTATTACCTTTTGGAGGTGGTGCCTCCTAGATTGGTTAGGTGTCACTTGGGAGCCTCCATCATGATGTGGAGTTGAACCAAGGAGTTTGTAAGGGCAAGGAGATCGCCTACTTCGTGAAGATCTACCCGAGTAAGGCTAGTCCTCCGTGGGCGAGGCCATGATGGCATAGACAAGGTTGCTTCTTCGTGGACCCTTCGTGGGTGGAGCCCTCCGTGGACTCGCGCAGCCGTTACCCTCCGTGGGTTGAAGTCTCCATCAACGTGGATTGACGATAGCACCACCTATCGGAACCACGAGAAAAATCTCCATGTCTCCAATTGCGTTTGCTCCTCACAATCTCTCCCTTACTATTCATGCAATTTACTTTCCGCTGCCCTATACTCTAGAATTGCATGTTTGGTATGTTGCTCGACTTGTATGCATGATGCTTGACTTGTCCTTCATTGTGAACTTGCTATGAACTTATGTTAATCAAAAGGCATAAACTTTTATCTTGTCGAGTTGTCTAATCACCCCCCCTCTAGACACTCTTGCCTTCAACGATCCTACAATTGGTATCAGAGCTTTGGTCTCCATTGCTTTGGTTTGCACACCATTGGAGGAAGATGGACGTGTCTACGTTTGGGAGTGTTAGTCATAGAGTGCCTATTCTTGATGGAGTGTCCTATAACTCGTGGAGGATTGAAATGCTTGCTATCTTTAAGATGTACAACTTATGCAAATATGTTGAAACCCCATATGTACCACCATTTGACCCCTTGCACCCCACTGTAGATGAAGAGCTTGATTTGCTTCAGTAACCTTAGAACTGTCAATCTTATCATTAGAGGTTTGCTCGATAACTTGCTTGAGCTTGTCACGAACTTTGAGTGCGCCCATGCTATGTGGAAGTTCTTGGAAGAACTTTATCCGGACTACTCTTTGAGAGGTCTTGATGAAATTCTATACAAGGCTGTTGAATTTGATATGTTGCGCCCCAAAGATCCTAACTTTGATAAATGCTTCTTTGAGCTTCGTGATCTTATGAAAAGAAGGGTGATCCGGTTTTATCAATGTTGAATAAGAAATGCTCTTGTATTGCATTCCGATGACTATTATCACGTTGATAAAACTGATGCAAGTCATTGTCAAATTGACCTAGGTATTGATGATGAATTATCTATGGGTCAATATGATGATGAGCATGAGCATGATGACGATTCGGACACCAAGCTAGACAAGATCATGAAGAGTCTCGATCTAATGGCAAATATGAGAGACTACATATCCGGTGGCAAAGAATGGATTCTTGATAGTGGATGCACCGATCACATGACCGGAGATGAAGACATGTTTCGAGAGCTTGCAAAGAACGATGGTCCACGCAAGTATGTGACTTTTGGAGACAACTCAAGGGTAAGGTACTTGGCCTTGGTAAGGTGGCCATATCTCATGATAGCTCCATTAAAAATGTCATGCTTGTTGAATCGCTTGGATACAATTTACTTTCCGTGTCTAGATTAGTGACTTTGGATTCAATGTGCTATTCACCAAAGTAGATTGCCAAGTTTTTCGTAGTGACAATCATAACATGGTCTTTCTTGGCATTCGAGAGGTGACCTATACATTGTCGATTTCACTAAGAAAGCTCAACCTAGAACTTGCTTTATCGCTAAATCTGCTAAAGGTTGGCTTTGGCATAGAAGGCTTGGACATGTTGGTATGCGAAATTTAGATAAGCTAATCAAAGGAGATCACATTCTTGGTGTTAAAGATGTTTTCTTTGACAAAGATAGACTCTGCAGTGCATGTCAAGCAGGAAAACAAGTAGGAGGAAGTCATCCCGTGAAGAATATCATGACCACAAGGAGACCGCTTGAGCTTCTTCATATGGATCTCTTGGTCCCAATGCTTACAAAAGCCTTGGTGGTAACTCCTTTGGTCTAGTTATTGTTGATGACTTTTCCAGATTCGTGGGTATTTTTCCTTGATGACAAATCGCAGGTTCGAAAATCTTCAAAACCTTTGCTAGAAAGGCTCAGAATCAATTTGAAGTGAAGATCAAGAAGGTTCGGAGTGACAACGGAACGGAGTTCAAGAACGCCCATGTGGACTCTTTTCTCGATGAGGAAGGATTCTACATGAGTTTTCAGCTACGTACACACCTCAACAAAAGCGGGGTTGTTGAGAGGAAGAACCGAACGCTCATTGAGATGGCGAGGACAATGCTTGATGAATACAAGACACCAAAACACTTTTGGGGTGAAGCCGTTGAGACAGCTTGTCATGCCATCAACAGACTTTATCTTCACAAGCTTCTCGGCAAGACTTCATACGAGCTCCTTACGGGTAACAAACCCCAAGTGGGATATTTTCGTGTCTTTGGTTCAAAATGCTATATTCTTGATAAGCATCGTCGGTCTAAATTTGCTCCTAAAACTCATGAAGGCTTTTTCCTCGGTTATGGATCAAACTCTCACACCTACCGTGTCTACAATAATTTCACCGAAAGGTTGAAGAGCGGTAGATGTGAAGTTTGATGAATCTAATGGCTCATAAGTAGAGCAAATGCCTATTGATGTAGGAGACAAGGACCCATCGGAAGCCATTCAAGATTTATCCATTGGAAAGATTAGTCCCATGGAAGTGAAGGAGAGTATCTCATCTACATATGTGGAGCCCCTACCTCACGGCAAGGTGAACCTCAAGGCAACATGGAGGCTTCCACAAGTGGAACTCACCAAGATGAGGAAGTGCGACAAGAAGATCCACCACAACCTCCTTCTCCACCACCTCAAGACAACACCAACAACACAGATGAAGAAGAAGATGAGGATGATGAGGAAGCTCAGCCACGACCACGACAAAAGCTATCCCGAGTTCGAGAAAGAGTCAAGAAAGACCATCCCGTGGAACAAATGATGAATGACATCGACTCCGGGAGAATCACTCGCTCTAAAACTCGTTTAGCTAACTTTTGTGAGCATTACTCATTTATCTCAAGTCTTGAACCTATGAAGGTAGAAGAAGCGCTTGAAGACCCGGATTGGGTGAGCGCTATGCATGAAGAGCTGCACAACCGAGAGGAACAACGTTTGGTCTTTGGTAGAGAAGCCCAATGATGACCAAAACGTCATTGGAACCAAATGGGTGTTTCGGAACAAGCAAGATGAAGATGGACAAGTCATCCGCAACAAGGCTCGTCTCGTAGCACAAGGTTACACACAAGTCGAAGGTATGGACTATGGTGAGACCTATGCCCCCGTTGCTAGACTTGAGTCCATTCGCATTCTTCTTGCTTATGCCAACCATCATAACATTACTCTCTATCAAATGGACATTAAAAGTGCTTTCCTAAATGGTGAAATTGAGGAGGAAGTATTTGTGAAACAACCTCCCGGATTTGTGAATCCTAAAAGCCCAATCATGTTTACAAATTGCACAAAGCTCTTTATGGTCTTAAACAAGCCCCTAGAGCTTGGTACAAATGCTTGACTAGTTTTCTTCTTGAAAAAGGATTTGAAATTGGTAAAATTGACTCAACGCTATTCACAAAAAGGGTTGACGGAGAACTATTTGTGTGCCAAATATATGTCGATGATATTATCTTTGGATCAACTAACCTGATTTTAGTGAGAAGTTTGGAAAGCTTATGTCGAGAAGTATGAGATGTCCATGATGAGTGAACTCAAGTTCTTCCTTGGGTTGCAAATCAAGCAAACTAAGGAGGGTACTTTTGTCTCACAAACTAAGTACACTAAGGATCTCTTCAAGAAGTTCAACATGCAAGAGAGCAAAGGTATGAGAACCCCATGCCTACTAATGGACATAATGACTTGACTAAAGATGGAGAACCTGTTGATCAAAAGGTTTATCGATCCATGATTGGTTCTCTACTATATCTCTGTGCTTCTCGTCCTGATATAATGTTGAGTGTATGCATGTGTGCTCGATATCAAGCTGCTCCTAAAGAATGTCATCTTAAAGCTGTTAAAAGAATTGTGAGATATTTGATACACACACCTAACTTTGGCATTTGGTATCCTAAGAGGGCCTCTTTCGATCTTGTTGGCTATTCCGACTCGGATTATGCGGAGACAAGATAGATAGAAAGTCAACTTCGGTACATGTCAATTTCTCGGTCGATCCCTTGTATCTTGGTCATCCAAGAAACAAAACTCAATATCGTTATCATCGCGAAGCGAATATATTGCTGCTGGTTAGTGTTGTGCTCGGTTGCTATGGATGAAACAAATGCTTAAGGACTATGGGATACATGCGAGACATGTTCCTTTGCTTTGTGACAATGAGAGTGCGATTAAGATTGGACACAATCCCGTGCAACACTCTCGCGCGAAACACATTGAAGTTCGTCATCATTTTATTCGTGATCATATTGCTAAAGGTGACATTGATCTTAAGCATGTTCGTACTGACAAACAGCTTGCAGATATCTTCACAAAACCACTTGATGAGAAAGTGTTTTGTCGCTTGAGGAGTGAGTTGAACATCATTGATGCTTCAAACTTGGAGTGAAAGCTCCATTGATGCATGCAAGGCATGAGCCAAATTGACTAATCCTTGATATTTCTCTTATGATGATGATCATATGTCTTGGACACATTTGCCCCCTTGTATTGCATCTAACTCCTTGCAGGTACTTGGATGGTCAACATTCAACAAGATTATCACACACTCAAATCATGAGTAATCTTGTCATTGACCAAGTATCTAGCTCTTGGGATGTTGAGTTCAAGGAACAAAATTCCACATATCCTTTTTGACTATATACTTCTAGTACTTCACTCATGTCATATTGGATATTCTTGAGTATTTCCTTGCTTGCCTAACCCATGTAGGAAGATGAACTACACACTTGAAAATGGTGCTCCAACTTCACATTCTATGAGCATCAACATCAAGTTCACCTACATGAGAACAAGCAACAACAAGCCCAAGGTATGTCTTTCACATCTTGAAAAAAAAAAAGCTTTGCTCATAGTCATGAGTACAAGCAGCTTCAAAAGATGTGATCACATCAAATGCTTAATCGAAAAATGGTAACCCCATTTTGAGCTTAAACGATGAGTATGACCTATGATCAAATGTTCTCATTTGACTCCTAAGTCAATATACTCAAACATAGGTGACTTCGTCGCCGACCCCTATCTAGATGAAGTACATATGTTTTGGAGTTTTTCTGTTTTTCTCTTATGCTCTCTCATTGAGTTACCTTGCTTATTATTTTTTTTTTAAAAAAAAACTTCATCTAGCAATCCTTTTCATTTCTGTTTCTTCTGTTCTTGTGTATATCCTTTAGCTCTGATAAATTCCCTGAAAATCATTTACAAATTGATTGCAAATCTTCTGAAACATTTCTTGCAAAGTGAGCTGAATTATTTCTGTATTTCCTTGGAATTAAACTCGGAGTCACCGATTCAATCATTTGATCCGACCAAAAGGATCTGCCCTAAGTCTCTGACTTTCGGACTCACCGATCCATATCAATTCGGTGTCACCGATTTACATTCACCAGGATATCATCTTCTACAGCTCATCTAAATGATTTACATTCTACATACTTAATTTGCTCAGTTGTGATTCTTAATGAACCCACTTCTTTCCTTCCATCTTTCCTGCCCTTCCTGGTTTACTGTCCTTTTCGGCACTTGATGTCAAAGGGGGAGAAGATTTAGGGGGAGCTGGGGAGCTTAAGGAAGAGAAAAAATACTCAATCTTACCTTAAGGGGGAGAGGATCACATCAAAGCTTTGCCATATATTTCACTGTGATAATACTTTTGGCATTATTCTCCTGATTTTGCTTCTCTTGCTCTCACCATTGGCATCTTAAAAGATCACAATTGGTATCTTATGAAAAGCAAAATCTCTCAGAGCTCATTGAAAATCTTTTAGTCTTGGGAGACATGTTGGCTGATTCAAGCTAGTGCTCAACATGAGACACTCTTTATACATGTCATCCCTGGCTTGGTACTCTTGATGTTCTTGCTGTTGGTTGAAGAACTACTCTTGTGTTATCTAACCCTGTTTTCCCAAGTTTATTCCTTCAGGTACATCACCAAGGAACTTCAAGGTAAGTATATGCATCTTGCAGGATGTGCATGATGGTGACTTGCTTGTGAATACTTGTTTGCAAGAAATCACCATGCACATATGCATCATCTCTCATTTACCCTCATACGCTCGATGCATATAGCCAAGCTGCATGCAGCACATCTTGCTTTTCTCTCATGTGTGCTTGTGGTAGTCCAAAACCAAAATCTAAAATCTTGCACACTTGTAGGGGGAGCTTGTGTACTACATGTTTGTCAAAGCTTTAATGTTAACCCTGTCTTTCTTTCAGTAAGCTTTGATATCTTTTTCTGTGTGTTGCCATCAATTACCAAAAAGGGGGAGATTGAAAGCACATTTGCTCCCTAGGTGGTTTTGGTAATTAATGACAACATACTTTGTGGTTGGACTAATGCTTTTATCAAGTATGTCTCAGGAAAGTCAATCACTCTGGCATGGCAAAAGGACTAGAGAGGTGAACCCCTAAAATGCTAAGGAAAACATTGGCAAAAGCTCAAGACTCCATTTTTGGTTTAGTGATCCAAGATCACATTGAGTCCATAGGAAAGCCAATACTATTAAAAGGGGATGAGGTTATGATGATGATCTGGTTGCTCTAAGTGCTTAGTGATTTATCTCTCAAACTATCAGCAATCTTTCATTCCAACATAAACCCATAAGTAATCTCGGTCCCACCGATTCCAAACTCAGTCACACCGAGATGAACCACCTCAGCCATATAGCCAAACCCTAAGAATCTCGGATTTTCCGATTCCAAACTCGGTCATTCGAAATTGGTGTTGCCAAGCTTCAGTAACATACGTACTCAAATCGGTGTCACCGAGATGAGAAAGTCGGTCCCACCGAAATTGGCAAACCCTAGACTTTGGAAGAATCGGACTAACCGAGATTGTATTTTCGGTCCCACGAAAATCCCAACGTTCACAAGATTTGAACTTTCGGTCTCACCGAGTTGTCAACTTCGGTCCGACCGAGATTGGTCAAATGTGTGTAACAGTTGGATTTTGTGTGGAGGCTATAAATACCCTCCACCTCCTCTTCATTCGTGGAGAGAGCCATCGAAAGAACTACCACTCCTACCTTACATTTCGAGAAGAAAACTACCTACCCTTGTGTTGAGATCAAGTTGCTCCACTCCCACCATATGAAACTTGATTTCTAGCCTTCCCAAGTTGCTTTCCACTCAATCCCTTCCTCCACCACAGCCAAATCAGTGAGGAGAGTTGAGTGTTGGGGAGATTATCATTTGAAGCACAAGAGCAAGGAGTTCATCATCACCAACACCATCTATTACCTTTTGGAGGTGGTGCCTCCTAGATTGGTTAGGTGTCACTTGGGAGCCTCCGTCATGATGTGGAGTTGAACCAAGGAGTTTGTAAGGGCAAGGAGATCGCCTACTTCGTGAAGATCTACCCGAGTAAGGCTAGTCCTCCGTGGGCGTAGGCCATGATGGCATAGACAAGGTTGCTTCTTCGTGGACCCTTCGTGGGTGGAGCCCTCCGTGGACTCATGCAGCCGTTACCCTCCGTGGGTTGAAGTCTCCATCAACGTGGATTGACGATAGCACCACCTATCGGAACCACGAGAAAAATCTCCGTGTCTCCAATTGCGTTTGCTCCTCACAATCTCTCCCTTACTATTCATGCAATTTACTTTCCGCTGCCCTATACTCTAGAATTGCATGTTTGGTATGTTGCTCGACTTGTATGCATGATGCTTGACTTGTCCTTCATTGTGAACTTGCTATGAACTTATGTTAATCAAAAGGCATAAACTTTTATCTTGTCGAGTTGTCTAATCACCCCCCTCTAGACACTCTTGCCTTCAACGATCCTACAAAAGATGAGTGTCATCCCCTATGCCTCGGCCATAGGGTCTATTATGTATGCCATGCTGTGTACCAGACCTGATGTAAACCTTAACGTGAGTTTGGTAGGAAGGTACCAAAGTAATCCCGACATGGAACACTGGACAGCGGTCAAGAATATCCTGAAGTACCTAAAATGACTAAGGATATGTTTCTCGTCTATGGAGGTGACGAAGAGCTCGTCGTAAAGGGTTACGTCGATGCTAGCTTCGACACAGATCTGGATGACTCCAAGTCACAAACCGGAGACCTGTATATTTTGAATGTGGAGCAGTAATCTGGTGTAGTTGCAAGCAAAGCATCGTGGCGGGATCTACATGTGAAGAGGAGTACATGGAAGTCTCAGAGGTAGCACATGAAGCAATCTGGATGAAGGAATTCATTACCGACCTAGGAGTTATTCCCAATGCGTCGGGCCCGATGACTCTCTTCTGTGACAACATTGGAGCTATTGCCCTTGCCAAGGAGCCCAGGTTTCACAAGAAGACCAGGCACATCAAGCGTCGCTTCAACTCCATTCGTGAAAATGTTCAAGATGGAGACATAGATATTTTTAAAGTGCATACGGATCTGAATGTCGCAGATCCGTTGACTAAACCTCTTGCACGAGCGAAACATGATCAACACCAGAACTCTATGGGTGTTCGATTCATCACAATGTAACTAGACTATTGACTCTAGTGCAAGTGGGAGACTGTTGGAAATATGCCGTAGAGGCAATAATAAAATGGTTACTATTATATTTCCTTGTTCATGATAATTGTCTGTTGTTCAAGCTATAATTGTATTGACCGGATACCGTAATACATGTGTGAATACATAGACCACAACAAGTCCCTAGTGAGCCTCTAGTTGACGAGCTTGTTGATCAACAGATGGTCATGGTTTCCTGAATATGGACATTGGATGTCATTGATAACGGGATCACATCATTAGGAGAATGATGTGATGGACAAGACCCAATCCTAAGCATAGCACAAGATCGCGTAGTTCGTTTGCTAAAGCTTTTCTAATGTCAAGTATCATTTCCTTAGACCATGAGATCGTGCAACTCCCGGATACCGTAGGAATGCTTTGGGTGTACCAAACGTCACAACGTAACTGGGTGGCTATAAAGGTGCACTACAGGTATCTCTAAAAGTGTCTGTTGGATTGGCACGAATCGAGACTGGGATTTGTCACTCTGTTTGACGGAGAGGTATCTCTGGGCCCACTCGGTAATGCATCATCATAATAAGCTCAATGTGACTAAGTAGTTGGTCGCGGGATCATGCATTATGGAACGAGTAAAGTGACTTGCTGGTAACAAGATTGAACGAGGTATTGGGATAGCGACGATCGAATCTTGGGCAAGTAACATACCGATTGACAAAGGGAATTGTATACGGGATTGCTTGAATCCTTGACATCGTGGTTCATCCGATGAGATCATCGTGGAACATGTGGGAGCCAACATGGGTATCCAGATCCTGCTGTTCGTTATTGGCCAGAGAGCTGTCTCGGTCATGTCTACATGATTCCCGAACCCGTAGGGTCTACACACTTAAGTTTCGATGACGCTAGGGTTATAGGGAAGATTTGTGTGTGACTACTGAATGTTGTTTGGAGTCCCGGATGAGATCCCGGACGTCACGAGGAGTTCCGGAATGGTCCGGAGGTGAAGATTTATATATGGGCAGTCATCATATGGTCACCAGAAGTATTCGGGGGTTTATCGGTATTGTACCGGGACCACCGAAGGGGTTCCAGGGGTCCACCGGGAGGGTCCACCTGCCCCAGAGGGCCCTTTGGGTT
Source organism: Aegilops speltoides (assembly GCA_021437245.1). Lineage (NCBI taxonomy): Eukaryota > Viridiplantae > Streptophyta > Magnoliopsida > Poales > Poaceae > Aegilops > Aegilops speltoides. Next base: position 396,449,387 of record CM038144.1, read on the forward strand.
GTATGTGGAAGGGAACCAGCCCCTAGGTGGGCTGGGCACCTCCCCCCTGGGCCCATGCGCCTAGGGTTGGGGGGGAACCCTAAAGGGGGCGCCCCCCTTGGCTTGGGGGGCAAGCCCCCTTCCCCTTGGCCGCTGCCCCCCCTCTAGATCTCATCTAGAGGGTCCGGCCCCCTTCCCCCTTCTCCCTATAAATAGAGGGGTGGAGGGAGGGCTGCAGTACCACATCCAAGGCGCAGCCCCTCCCCTCCCCAACACCTCTCCTCCTCCGCGTGAGCTTGGCGAAGCCCTGCCACAGAACTGCCACTCCATCACCACCACGCCGTCGTGCTTCTGCTGGAGCTATCTTCCTCAACCTCTCCCTCCTCCTTGCTGGATCAAGGCGTGGGAGATGTCACCGGGCTGCACGTGTGTTGAACGCGGAGGTGTCGTTGTACAGCGCTTAGATCGGAAACCACCGTGATCTGAATCGCTACGAGTACGACTCCTTCATCCGCGTTCTTGCAACGCTTCCGTCTCGCGATCTTCCAGGGTATGAAGATGCACTCCCCTCTCTCTCATTGCTAGTTACTCCATAGATTGATCTTGGTGATGCGTAGAAATTTTTTAATTTCTGCAACGATCCCCAACATAATATTCATGGCATTATCTCTTGAACCTCGTCTCGACGTATTAATCAGGATATAAAGGAAGCAGATGATCACCACTTCTGTTCGGTACTTATGTTATATTATCATATGTACTCCCTCCCACCTCAGACTGCCGCACATGCCTTAGTCCAGCCTTAACGGCGGGGGTTGTATTCGGCCTCGCACATTCTAAAGTCCGAACATCTATAGGGAACTCTTCGACATCCCGGATATTGCATTATATGCATCGGCTCCGAATCATGTATTTGGTCTATAGTTGGGTTGCCCGGCTCCTGTGCTTACAACCTTACGTTCCACCCGTTCGGCTAAGGTAGAAAAGGGAGAACTACTGCATTGTATTTCTGGTTTGTCCGGTTAATTGCCTTAGTAGAGAAAGCCAAAAACTGACCGTCATGATAAGCGAGAGCTGGTCAGCGATCCGGTGAATTAGTGTTATACTACAAATCATTAGCGATTCTCGCCATGTCACATGAGGGGCTGGGCTTCGACCAGCCGCTTTGCAAAGGCACTGTAATCTACATAGTCGCACATGCAACAGGGGCTAGTACGTAGCCCCACCGATAAACTCCTATGGCTAAGTGAAAGTAATAAAGCCGCATAGTCCGATTGCCCAGTTCACCCCACAGACGCCTCATTTATGGAAAAAGACGTTGGATAAAGTGCGGTCACGCATTATGTAGAACACCCCGGTAACATTTACGTGGGGGCAGAAGCTGATGACTGACAAACTTTCAGAAATATAAACGGCCGCACAGGAGGATAAATTAACAAAAACAAAAGGCGCAAGCATAGTACGGATCCATAACATAGTTTTTACAACCTTGATACATCTAATCAAACACGACATCCTTTGAGCATTCGCCCTCTAATATGCGGGCCCCTTCTAGGATATCGTCAAAGTACCTCTCTGGCTTCCGATGATCTTTGCCTTCGGGCGGGCCTGCAGTTGCCACTTCGATGGCCTTCATCTTCGCCCATTGCATCTTGACGCGGGCGAAGGCCATACGGGCACCTTCTATGCAGGCAGAATGCTTTATAGCATCGATCTGAGGCCGCTCATTGACAGACCGCTTCACAAGGCTGAAGTAGCTACTGGGAATGGGCTCGGCTGGCCAAAGTTGGACTATTAGATCCTTCATGGCCAATCCGGCCACCCTATGCAGCTCCGTCAGCTGCTTCATCTGGTCGCTTAGAGGCGTCGGATGCTCCAGCGCGATATACAGCGACTAGAATAGCTTCTCGGTCGAGCTGCCCTCCTGGGCTCGGAAAAATTGCGCAGCATCGACGATGCTCTTTGGAAGATCCGCAAACGCGCCTGGAGCACTCCAAACTCGGGTCAGCAAGATATACCTCTTACTTCCAAACTTACTTTGCAAAAGAAAGGCCTTAATTAACAGCCGCTATCTGCCTCACCTGCTGGATCTCCTCACGAGCATGCTGGGACTCGATCCGGGCCTCTTTGGCATCCTGGAGAGCCTTGGAAAGTTTGGACGCTTGGTCTGAAGTCTTCTTCTCCAAGGACGCGCACTTGTCGATGGCGTCCTTCAGCTCTTGATCGACTTCGGCCACCCGAGCTTCATGTTGGCGGCGGGTAGTCCGCTCCGCCACCAGCTCCCCAGCCGCTTTATCAGCATTGCCTTGTTCGCCTCCGCCTTCTTCTTGGCTTGGGCAAGCGTGCTTTTGAGGGACTCGACCTCAGCTGCGCCAACTATGATCATAATCACAAAATAACATGGGTTAAACCAACTCAATATACATATCACTTCTGATATATAACTTCGGCATACGTTGCGTTTCCATGAACCGCTTGTTAATGCGGTCGAGCTCCTCATCGGCCACTCGAAGCTTCCGATTGAGCTCGGAAACCTCTTCGGCATGGGAAGTAGCCACCAACATGGATGCCCGTTACATAATTAGCACACTATATTAATGTCTGAATTATCATAATGATCCTCTACCCGGATTGTCCTAATCCGGACAGAGTCTCAGGGGCTACTGTCTATACACAGGTTCATCCTTTCATATGAAAAGTTTTTTAGAGTATTATGTTGCATACCTCAAAGCCCGTCAGTGGGCTGCAGAAGGCATCGTTCAGTCCGCTTTTTGCAGAATAAACCTTTTCCATAACCGCACCTGAGGGAGTCCTGGACTAGGGGGTGTCCGGATAGCCGAACTATCATCATCGGCCGGACTCCAAGACTATGAAGATACAAGATTGAAGACTTCGTCCCGTGTCCGGATGGGACTTTCCTTGGCGTGGAAGGCAAGCTTGGCAATATGGATATGTAGATCTCCTACCATTGTAACCGACTCTATGTAACCCTAGCCCTCTCCGATGTCTATATAAACCAGAGGGTTTTAGTCCGTAGGACACAACAACTACAACAACAATCATACCATAGGCTAGCTTCTAGGGTTTAGCCTCCTTGATCTCGTGGTAGATCCACTCTTGTACTACCCATATCATCAATATCAATCAAGCAGGAGCAGGGTTTTACCTCCATCGAGAGGGCCGAACACAGGTAAAAACATCGTGTCCCTTGTCTCCTGTTACCATCCGCCTAGACGCATAGTTCGGGACCCCCTACCCGAGATCCGCCGGTTTTGACACCGACATTGGTGCTTTCATTGAGAGTTCCTCTGTGCCGTCGCAATCAGGAAGGATTCCTAATCCCATCTTTAAAGACTGTACCATTGCCAAGGGAGCTTTGGCCACCAGACAAACTATCCGGCTAGGTGGTTTTCTTATGACCGCCTGTTCGGCCGCCGCTCCGACGACGACCTCTCGGGTCATCAAAAGCGATCTTCATGTCAACTCGGAATGTGCCGAGCTGCTAGATCCGATGGAGCTATCCTCCGTAAACGAGCTCTTGGATCGTTTCGCCGCCCTGGGAGTCACTACAGACAACGATCAAATTGGGCTTAAAACCGATCTGAGAGAGATCAACCCTCCCCAGGCTACCCACCACGTTGTTGTGGTGGAGGAACAACGCGGCGACTCTTCTCCCATATTAAATACCAGTTATCTCCGGATTCCGGATCCCTCCATGCCGGATTCCCGCGGAGGGACGGACGTCAACCAACTACTGAACCTAAAGTCAGGCAGCAGACCAGATTCGTTGGACAACATCCAGCAATCTGAGCTTCCAAATTTGGAAGCTCCTCGGCCCTTGAGCCTCAAGTTGGGCAGGGTTCCGGACTTCATGCCACCTGCCCACCCAAACATAAGCGATCTATCTCAAATCCGGCAAGAGCCCATGGAGACAGTACATCATTACTGGGCCAGATTCCTCCTGGTTATGGACAGGATAAAGGACTGCCGTGAGGAAAACGCAATCTCAATTTTATGCAACAATTGCACGGACAAGGGAATCTTGAACGCCGTAAGTCGTCGCGAAATTACACGCTTCGCCGACCTGGCGTCCATAGTACGGAAGTACTATGCGATGGAGAGTGTCCAGAAAACCGAAACTAAGTTTTGGGACAATCCGGCTCCGAACACAACCCTAGTCCGAAATAAAAGGGTGCATCATGCTCAGGCACCTGGGTCAAAAACCAAAAAGCAAAAACCCTTTAAAGGGCACGGAACCGTACTGGAGGGATGGCTCAGCGGACCCTGTGAAATAAATAGTACAAAGGGCGCCACTCCAACACATAGCCTTCGAGCATCTTGGATACTACGGCAGGTGGCCAAAAGTGGCGAAGAGCTTCTAGCCCCGGAGGACCAGACCAACAGTACCAGTATGGTATTAACAGTCTTCGAGACTTTCGCATCAAATAATATGCGGAAACAAACAATCGCAGACCTGCGAAGTCTACCAAGTAGCAACAACAAATCCATGGAGCAACACGGCTATCACCTTCAACGCCATGACGAACCAAAATTCGAACAGCCCGAGCACCGGCCGCATTGGTCCTCGGTCCAATAGTGGACGGCTTTCATCTTACCAAGGTACTCATGGATGGCGGCAGCGGATTAAACCTCATCTACGAGGAAACCCTTCGAAAAATGGAAATAGACTGGAGCCGCATTGAGCAAAGCAGCACAACCTTCAGAGGAATAATCCCTTGTCGGGAAGCACGCTGCATAGGAAAAATTACACAGGATGTGGTGTTCGGCACGCCGGACAATTACAGGTCCGAGGAGGTCACGTTCCAAGTGGCCCCGTTCAGCAGCGGATATCACGCTTTATTAGGACGAGAGGCATTCACAATTTTTCAAGCTATACCCCATTATGGATACATGAAGCTTAAAATGCCCGGGCCCAATGGAATCATCACTCTTGTCAGTGAACCGGACATAGCACTCCGCGCCGAAAACAAGACAGCCGCACTAGCCCTAGAGGCACTATCCAAAGCCCTAGCGGCGGAGGAACTCAACGTCTTTGCGCTCCATGGTGAACAGGGACGATGTGATACTCGATAAGAGATCCAAGTCCACCTCTTTTAAACCAGCGGACGAAATAGTCAAATTCCAGGTCCATCCAACGGACCCCACAAAGACGGCCTCCATCGAGGCACAATTAAACCCTGATGTAGACACCGCATTACGAGAATTCCTTCGGGAAAATTGGGATATCTTTGCCTGGCACCCTTCAGATATGCCAGGAATCCCACGCAGGCTGGCAGAACACAGCCTAAACATCCTAAAAGGATTCAAGCCAGTCAAACAGGCTCTTCGGCGATTTTCCGAACCAAAAAGATAGGCAATGGGAGAGGAGCTAGCCAAACTATTGGAAGCTGGATTCATCAGAGACATAAAACATCAGGACTCGCTACTGAACCTGGTAATGGTACCCAAAAAGGACAAATCCTAAGCGCCTATGTGTCGATTTTAAAGACCTTAACAAGGCTTGCCCAAAGGATCCTTTCCCCCTTCCCCGCATCGATCAAATCATTGATGCTACCGCAGTACACGATTCATTGTGCTTCCTCGACGCATACTCCGGATACCATCAAATCAAGATGGCGGAGACAGACCAAGCCGCAACGGCATTCATTACTCCGTATGGACCATTCTGCTTCAACACAATGCTATTCGGGCTCAAGAACGCTGGCGCAACATATCAGCGCATGATTCAGACATGTCTGGCAACCCAGATCGGCACAACAGTGGAGGCATACGTAGACGATGTGGTCGTCAAGACCAAACACGTCGAAACTCTAGTAGACGATTTGAGGCTCACATTCGATAACCTCCGAGCATATGACATTAAACTCAACCCAGAAAAATGCGTTTTCGGCGTACCAGCTGGAAATCTCTTGGGCTTCATTGTATCCGGTAGAGGAATTGAAGCAAACCCAGCCAAGATTCGAGCGCTGTCACAATTGGATATCCCAAAAGACCTCAAACAAATACAAAAATTGAGAGGATGCGTGGCGGCCCTAAGCCGCTTCATCTCCCGTTTGGGAGAAAAGGCATTCCCCTCTATCGCCTCCTCAGGCGCACCGAACACTTCGAATGGACGGATGCTGCCACGGCCGGACTCGAAGAAATAAAGGCCATATTGGCAACAAATCCGGTCCTGGCCGCGCCCAACTTGGGCGAACCAATGTTGTTATATATCGCGGCAACACATCAGGTTGTAAGCGCGGTGCTCATCGTCGAACGAGAAACAGAAGGGCACAAATTCCCTCTTCAAAAACCAGTGTACTACGTATCCACTATCTTAACTCTATGCAAGTCCCGGTACCCACATTATCAAAAGATAGCGTATGCTGTGTTCATGGCATCCCGGAAGCTGCGACACTACTTTCAAGAGTGTTCGATAACAGTGGCCTCTGAAGTACCTCTCAATGACATTATAATCAACCGCGACGCGAGGGGCATGATTGCAAAATGGGCCATCGAGCTCTTACCATTTGATATAACCTACAAACCACGGCAAGCTATAAAGTCGCAAGTTTTGGCGGACTTCATCGCTGAATGGACTGAAGCCGAACTCCCTAAAGAGTACGTCGCATACTCCAATTGGATTATGCACTTCGACGGCTCTAAAATGTTGGCCGGCTTGGGGGCTGGCGTCGTCTTGATGTCCCCAACCGGAGACACAGTCCAATACGTGCTTCAAATAATGTACACGGACTCCAACAACGCAGCCGAATATGAGGCCCTTCTACATGGTCTCCGGATGGCCATCTCCATGGGCATTCAACACCTAGAGGTCTGCGGGGATTCAAACCTTGCAATATCCCAAGTAAACGGAGACTTTGATGCCAAGGATCCGAAAATGGCAGCCTACCGTAACACCGTCTTAAAAATGTCAGCTCGGTTCGAAGGACTCGAATTCCACCATGTAGCCCGGGATAACAACCAGGCAGCCGACGAGTTGGCATGCATCAGCGCAAAACGCGACGCCGTCCCTCCAAACATCTTCCTAGAGCGGCTCTTTAAGCCATCCATAGTATGGGAAGAGGAGTCCAGAAATAACAATCCGGAACTAGTCGCACCATCCAACACTAAACATTCTGACACAATTGGTGGCTCAGCCAATGAAATAACACCCTCAGCCCACGAAATAATGGCAGTAATTGCCCTGTGGACAGAACCATTCCTCGCCTACTTAATTAGGCAGGAACTCCCCGAAGACCAAAATGAGGCCCGCTGCATAGTTCGGCGATCTAAAGCCTACAAGGTCCATGAGGGAGAACTATAAAAGAAAAGCACAACCGGAGTCCTTCAAAGGTGCATCTCTAAAGAGAAGGGCGAAATCTTCTGGCTGAAATTCACGCCGAACTCGGCGGGCACCACGTCGCAGCCCGGGCCCTTGTAGGCAAGGCCTTCCATACAGGATTTTATTGGCCTACGGCCCGGGCAGATGCTAAGGACTTAGTCCAACGATGCGTCGGTTGCCAACTCTTTGCTAATCAGAGCCACATGCCGCCCACCGCCCTCAAAACTATAGCCATCACCTGGCCTTTCGTGGTTTGGGGGCTTGACATGGTTGGACCCCTTAAAGGGGGAACCCACAAGCAAAAATACCTATTGGTCATGGTGGATAAATTCACCAAATGGATAGAGGCCAAGCCAGTTAAGATGGCCGAATCCGGACCCGTGATAGACTTTATATCAGGGGTAGTACACCGTTATGGCGTCCCCCACAGCATCATCACTGATAACGGCACAAATTTCACGGCCGACGAGGTTAAACTCTGGTGCAAAAACATGGGCATCAAGCTCGATTACGCTTCAGTCTATCACCCTCAAAATAACGGTCAAGTCGAACGAGCAAATGGTCTAATCATGAGCGGCATCAAACCCAGATTAGTGCGGTCCCTCACGGAATCTAACACGCACTGGGTAGAGGAGCTCGACTCCGTACTCTGGGGGCTGCGGACCACGCCAAACCGCACTACCGGATTCACACCATTTTTTATGGTATATGGCGCAGAGGCAGTTTTGCCCTGCGATATAATTCATGACTCACCTCGCGTGCGCATGTACGAAGAAAGAGAAGCCGAGTTGGATCGGCAGGAGAGTTTGGACGCCTTAGAGGAGGAGCGTGATGTTGCAAAAGCCCGTTCCGCATTCTATCAGCAGCAGGCTCGAAGATATCAAAGCAGAGAAGTACGGGCCAAAACTTACAATGTTGGCGAGCTAGTTCTATGCCTGCCGGACAAGAAAAAGGACAAACTTAAGCCCAAATGGGAAGGTCCCTTCATCATCGACCAAGTCCTGACAGGCGGAGCATACCGTCTACGTAACGCATCTGACAACCGACTCGAGCCGAAACCATGGAACGCAGCCCGTCTCCGAAGATTCTACGCCTAGCGCCGGACTAAGAGTTCGTCTCCTTCCTCCGTTCACCTTTCATATTTATGCTGTCTTTTGTCTCCCTCTTTGTCCCCCCTTTTTTTAGTAAAGCCTTCGAGGGCTGATCTGCGCTTTGTTCGCACACACTTGATGTGCTACTGGCTCTCATTATACTTGGGGGCTTCTTTAATAGAAGCTTATTTATACAGGCTTCATGCCCAACACATGTGTCATACTTCCACATGTGCCTTTTATTCACCATTATATGCATCGATATGACTTAAGTTTTGGCCAAGCTGGGTTGCCTGGCTCCTATGCTTACCCCTACGTTCCCGATTGTTCGATTAGGAGGTAAAGGGAGCACCTCTGCGATCGTTACTGCCAGGTCAGCCGGATGTGTACCTCAGACTGGGTGAAGCCGAAAGCTAGCGTTCTTAAGGGAATATTCTATCGGTGACTTGAAAGATGATTTATTACTTATTTATTTATCTGCCCCCAGATGCTTTTTCTGCTCTTTTCGTAGTCCGGACATGCACTTTAGGGCATGCCTCCCAGGGAAAGGAACCCCTAATGGAACTATTCTCCCTGGAAGATGTTTCTTACTAACCATGTAATATAACATAACTAGTTGGGCACTTGTCTGATAAAGCACTAATGACCCCTACGCCTCCATGCATGCACCGGTTTTTACATAACCACGAGGGCATTCGGACACACTCCAGACTGTTGGGTCCCGAGGTTTAAGCGAAAAGGTCCGCAAAGACAAACGATCTACAATCCGGCTAGAAGGCATTATACATGTCATATTAAAATACATAGTCAAATTGACTAATTGTACTCCTCTTCAATCCCATCTAACAGGCTGTCTAATTTACAGTCCCGTTGGGAATACTTAGCGGCCAACTCTACTTGGCCGTACATCAAGCTCACAGGGATCTCCTTCCCATCGGGCCCCACAGGCCCGACCTCGGCCATGTGGTTTGGATCCGCCTTTGTGTACCGCGTCCTCACCATGGCCCAGGCTTCCCTGGCGCCTTGATGGCAGGCCGATATCTTCCACAGACGGAAGCGCTGCCGTGCTCCCTGAAGCTTCTCCGCAAGCCCTCCAAGACCCTCGGGTAGGGAGACGGATGGCCATAAGGCCTGAACGACGCTGCTCATCGCCTGCCGAACACGTTCATGCAGTTACAGCAACTCGGGAAGTTGGTCACCGGTTCAACCGGGCATTTTCTCCGTAGGGCGACCTGTGAGCACACCTACAGACACATTTTTGTCAAACGACTTCCTCGCCGAACTCTTCTTTTCAACAGAGTTTGCTCAAGCACTTACTGTAGATGCCGTGACGAAGCCGCCGATTCTCCTTTACGGAGTCAGACAGCTGGACCCGAACATCTTTTAGTTCTTCTCCCAGCTGGGTGTTGGCATCTTGGAGTTTGTTCCTCTCTTGCTGCACCCTCATCAGCACCTTCTCGCCGACCATCAGCTGGCGTAGCAGATGTTGCTTGTCCGGATCTAGTCCGGCGCCCTCTGCAATATTATTGTCAGACTTATATGCACACCGCACGCATAAAATCTTTTTTGAAATATGCGTTACCAGAGGGGGTCTAAGTGTTTCCTCCTGCGGAGGCTAGCGCGGCCTCAAGTTGGGCCTTGCACTCTTGAAGCTCTTGGGACAATTGGGTATTCTTCTCTGTAATATCCTGCATATTGAATGATCCTTAAATCAGTTATCCTAAACTACTTTAAGTCTTGGGGGCTACTGGCATATATAACTATTAAAATTCCTTACCCGAATGTCCTTCACATACTGCTCCGTGGCTCTGGTTAAACCATCTTAAGCGGCACGGAGGTGCGCGTCTCCCGCATTAAAGGCATTCAACGCCTCTGGGGAGAAACACGCGTCACGAAGAACTGTCCGACGGCGCCTAAGATTCATGGCGCTCTCCACCTCAGACCTGGTGGCGGACAGCCTGTCGGCATCCTCCGTTGGAGGAGCATCCGGCTCGCTCCTTGCGCTCGCCTCCCCCTCCGGACCAGGTGTTGGAGCCTGGCTGGCGGAGGCTTGGTTGGCAACCTCTCTAGGCACAGTCCGGCGAGCGCTCTTTCTCCTGGAAACGTCATGAGCATTAATACGCCTCCCAGGAATCTTTTCCTTAAAAACGATGGCGTGCTATACCGTTGCGGCGACGTTTCGATTCGCACCGCATCCCTCTTCCGCCTGCTGGGCCGAACTGACCCTTGTCGGTCAGCCGCCGCGAGTTCGGCTTCCCGCCTTGAAGGCACCTCCTGCAAGACACCGTTGGTATACGGTGGTCAGAAATAAGCAAGGATGGAGTAATGGTGTCAGGACTCCGGTCATAGTTACCTGGGAAGCCGGAGATAAACCGGGGTAGTCAGCCATAATGGTGACTAGAGCATTGTCCATGCTGAGTTGGTGGAACACCCCGTCAATTAGCTCCACCTTTATGCCCGGATCCTCTTCAGAGGCCGGATCAAGGGATCTGCCCGGATCCTCGGGTTGTGAAGCCGGACTGTGTATGCCCTCCACATCCCGGCGCAGTTCCTGCGTCGAAATTATAAAGTAAGACACTTAACTTTGAAAGCACGGATCGGATAGATAAACATCCGCTTACCCAGCTCCGAGGGTTATTCATGGAGAATCCGTTCAATGGACTCGTTTGGAGGAAGTCCTCCTTCTCCCCTTGTACAAGCGGACGGGATCTTCACGGATCGGCGGCGATCCGGCCCCTTGCGGCCATGACGGGTGGCGTCATTCTCCCCGTTGAAATCCCACATGGGGTGGCCCCTATATTGGAGTGGCTGCACCCCTCACATAATGCACGTGGCCATGACTCCAATAATGGTCAATCCGGAATGGGCCAGCAACCTTATCCGTCCCATCAGATAATGGACGCTCCTGTCATCTTCCCGTTGAGGGCTCCGCGGGCGCCAACTCAGGCGTTTCTTCAGAGGAGCGTTGCTGAACTCCGGGAGGCCGATCCGAACTGGGTCCGGTAGTGGAGCGTCTTCTATGTAAAACCATTCTGAGGGCCAGTCTTCGGACGCCTTCTTTGGGGTTCCGGATAGATATCCGGTCCCGGCGATGCGCCATATTTTGGCTCCGCCCACTTGATATATCGACCCCTCGTGAGAACGGGGTACGAGGCAAAACAATCTCTTCCACAGCGTGAAATGGGGCTCGATGCCCAAGAACAGCTCGCAAAGAGCTACGAAACCCGCAATGTGCAGAATAGAAGCGGGCGTAAGGTGATGAAGCTGGAGTCCATAGAACTCCAGAAGCCCCCGGAGAAACGGATGTATGGGAAATCCGAGCCCCCTTATTAAATAAGGGACGAAGCACACCCGCTCTCCTTTGGAGGGATTGGGGGTGTTCTCCGCCTTCTTTCCACCTTTGGAGGTGGCCAGCCCGGCTCGAACCGCGACCATAAAGGCCGGAGGAAGATATCCCTCCGCTTGGAGCGTCACCAGCTCGCTGTGCGGGACTGAACATCTCCTCCAATCTCCTGGCTGAGGGCTGGGAGCGCGAGAGGAGGAGCCGCGTCGACGGTCCATGGTGGAGTGGATTTTTCTCAGAAGCGCTCCGATGTGTACTCGCGGAAGGAGGATGGTGTGATTTGGATCTAGACTCTTGCCTCTCTTATAGGCAGCTTATTCGCACAGCTTGGGGGTAAAACGTAAAAATACCCTGGCCTTTCGCATTCGTACGACACGTGGAAGAGGGCCATTATTGGGCGTGGAAGCCAAGGAGCGAAACATTTATAAGGAAGTCGGACACTATTCGGCAAGCACATGGAATTTGGAGGAGAATCCGCCTTGCAACGCCGAAGACAATATACGCGACAGACTCATCGTGATTGAAGCCTGGTTCAGGGGCTACTGAGGGAGTCCTGGACTAGGGGGTGTCCGGATAGCCGAACTATCATCATCGGCCGGACTCCAAGACTATGAAGATACAAGATTGAAGACTTCTTCCCGTGTCCAGATGGGACTTTCCTTAGCGTGGAAGGCAAGCTTGGCAATACGGATATGTAGATCTCCTACCATTGTAACCGACTCTGTGTAACCCTAGCCCTCTCCGGTGTCTATATAAACCGGAGGGTTTTAGTCCGTAGGACACAACAACTACAACAACAATCATACCATAGGCTAGCTTCTAGGGTTTAGCCTCCTTGATCTCGTGGTAGATCCACTCTTGTACTACCCATATCACCAATATCAATCAAGCAGGAGTAGGGTTTTACCTCCATCGAGAGGGCCCGAACCTGGGTAAAAACATCATGTCCCTTGTATCCTGTTACCATCCGCCTAGACGCACAGTTCGGGACCCCCTACCCGAGATCCGCCGGTTTTGACACCAACAGCACCCATCAGGGTGCGGTGCTCCTCCACGACGGAAGCACTTTGTAGTGCTTCCTCCAGAGCATGAGCCGCCTCTGGATTAACAGAGGCTGCTGATGAAGCTGTTGCTCCTCCCTCCCTCTCGAAGGGGTTTGCGTACCTAATACCGGAGCCGCGGTGGTCTCTGGAACGTTGTTCGGCGAGGGCCCGGACTGATGGGGCTCCCCACCGTTGGTTGTCCTGGGGGTCGCCTCCGCCAGGCCATCGGCGACCGAGGTGTTAACCTCATGCGCCTTCTCGACGGCCTCGCTCGCCCCTCCTCAGCCAGGAGAAGTCCTCCGGGACAACACCTCTTGTCCTCCATGGCAGTAGGCAAGGGGGATCGTGGCGGCATGTCGCACTCCTCCTGCTCAGGTGGCAGGGTGTTCCCCTCTGACAAGAGAGTGTGCGGAATCTCGCGGGGAGGGCCGAAAGGCAAATAACATTATAACTTATATAAAGAGGTCGGTAAACTGAAGATGAACAATAATATTATGAATACTTATGATTCGGCCAGGGGCTTCACCCTAGAAGGTCTCTTGGGAATGTGTTCGTACTCTGAGTCTGAACTGTCCGAGAGGGTTATCTTTCCTCTCTTCGGCGCCATCCCTTTCGGGTCTTCGGAGGCCGTCCTCTTCTTCCTCCTCCCTTTGCGGAGGCAGTCGCTTTCCACCTCCTCCTCCTCCTCCTCTTCTTCCTCGTCTCCCTCATGGGAGGAAAGGATTTCGGTCTCTCCGAACATAGTGTCCGAAGGACCTCTGCGGCGCTCATAGCCCTTGGCTTCCTTGTCATTCTTCTTGCCATTCTTTTCCGGCGCCAGATAGGCCACCGGAACCAGCATCCCCGTCAGCTGGGGAGTCGTTGGGTCCTCTGGCAGCAGAGCTGGACAGTCAATCCGCTCCGCCTTTGATGTTCAGCCATGTGTGGAAAACATGTGATATGATTTCTATTGATTAAAACCTCAACCAAATAAGACTTCGGAAAAGCTAATGATTACCACTGAGGCCGGATTCTCGATGTCGAGTCCGATGTCCTCGGTCTTCATGGGCCAGCTCCTTTGGGCCTTGAAGAGCAGCTTCCATATTTTTTTCGTGTGTAGTGCCGAAGAAGCGCTTCAGGGTCTGCTACGTCTTGAGGTTGCGTTGGTTTTCCTTGAAGAGGAAAGGGTGATGCAGCAATAGTAGCGTAAGTATTTCCCTTAGTTTTTGAGAACCAAGGTATCAATCCAGTAGGAGGCTCCTCAAAATTAAGTCCCACGCACCTAAACAAACAAACAAAGAACTCGCAACCAACGCAATAAAGGGGTTGTCAATCCCTTCACGACCACTTGCAAAAGTGAGATCTGATAGAGATAGTATGGTAAGATAAATATATTTTTGGTATTTTATAATATAGATTGGAAAAGTAAAGATGCAAATAAAATTAGATTGAAAGCTTATATGATAAAACATAGACCCGGGGGCCATAGGTTTCACTAGTGGCTTCTCTTAAAATAGCATAAGTATTACGGTGGGTGAACAAATTACTATCGAGCAATTGATGGAAAAGCGAATAATTATGAGATTATCTAGGCATGATCATGTATATAGGCATCACGTCCGTGACAAGTAGACTGACTCCTGTCTACATCTACTACTATTACTCCACACACCGACCGCTATCCAACATGCATCTAGAGTATTAAGTTCATAAAGAACAGAGCAACGCATTAAGAAAGATGACATGATGTAGAGGGATAAACTCATGCAATATGATATAAATCCCATCTTGTTATCCTCGATGGCAACAATACAATACGTGCCTTGCAACCCCTATTGTCACTGGGTAAGGACACCGCAAGATTAAACCCAAAGCTAAGCACTTCTACCATTGCAAGAAAGATCAATCTAGTAGGCCAAACCAAACTGATAATTCGAAGAGACTTGCAAAGATAACTCAATCATACATAAAAGAATTCAGAGGAGATTCAAATATTTCTCATAGATAAACTTGATCATAAACCCACAATTCATCGGATCTCGACAAACACACCGCAAAAAGAGTTACATCGAATAGATCTCCACAAGAGAGGGGGAGAACATGGTATTGAGATCCTAAAAGAGAGAAGAAACCATCTAGCTAATAACTATGGACCCAAAGATCTGTGGTAAACTACTCACAACTCATCGGAGGTGCTATGGTGTTGATGCAGAAGCCCTCCATGGTCGATTCCCCCTCCGACGAAGCACCTGTGAAGGCTCCAAGATGGGATCTCGCGGATACAGAAGGTTACAGCGGTGGAAATTGTTTTTCGTTGGCTCCCTGGATGTTTTCGGGGTACGTGGGTATATATAGGAGGAAGAAGTAGGTCGGTGGCCGCCCGAGGGGCCGATGAGATAGGGGGCGCGCCCTGTAGGGGTGGGCGTGCCCTCCACCCTCGTGGCCTCCTCGATCGCTTCTTGACTTGCACTCCAAGTCCTCTCGATCACGTTCATTCCAAAATCACGCTCCCGAAGGTTTTCGGGGTACGTGAGTATATATAGGAGGAAGAAGGTGTAAAATAAAGCCCATAAACATCCAAAAGGGGTAATATATTAGCATGGAACAATCAAAAGTTATAGATAAGTTGGAGACGTATCAGCTGGCCGTCGCAGCTCCTCCTCTCGCTCCCGTAGCGCTAAGCCAGGCGATTGGGAGAAGTGTTCTGTCCCCCACGACCGATTGGTAGAGTTGCAGACCTAGGGGTTTCTCCCGCCCGCATATATGGTCCCCCTTCGAGCCGGACTAGCCTCTTACAATGGCAGGGCGCAAGCGGAGAGTTCCCCAACCCATCTAGGGGGGAGCAGGTATGCCTTGTCCCCTACTTGCCGAGGGGCCTTGGATTTCCAATCCATCCAGTCTTCCGCGGGCTCCTGGAGTACTACGGCCTCTAGCTGCATAACTTCACTCCTGCCTCCATACTACACATCGCCAGCTACATCGCCCTTTGCGAGCTGTTTTTGGGTTGCGAAGCTCATTTTGAGCTATGGAAGAGGCTATTCTGCCTCATACCCCGCACTCAGGAGGGGTCAATATATCAAGTGGGCGGAGCCGAAATATGGCGCATCGCCGGGACCGGATACATGTCCGGTACTTCGAACAAGACATCCGAAGACTGGCCCTCGGAGTGGTTTTATATGGAGGACGTCCCCCTTCCGGACCCTATTCGGATGGGTCTTCCTAAGTTCGCTAATGCCCCGTTGAAGAAACGCCACAGCTGGCACCCCAGGAGCCCCCAGGAGGAAGATAACAGAGAGGTCCTTTACCTGACGGGCAGGATAAAAACGCTGGCCAAATCAGGACTGACAATAATCGAGGTTATGTCAATATGTATAATGCAGGGGCTGCAGCCACTTCAGTATCGGGGGAAACCCATGTGGCACTTCAATGGAGAAGACGATGCTAACCGCTGCGGTCGTAAAGGTATGGACTCCGCCACCGCTCTGGTGAAAATACTGTCCGATTTGTACAAAGGAGAAGAAGAAGAGTTTATCCATATTAAGCCATGGGATGGATTCTCCATGTACAACCCCCAAGCTGGGTGAGCTGCTATCTTTTACTCTAGCCATTCCCGCAATCTTCATCACAAATATTGACCTTGCTAATTCATAGTAGGAACTACAAAAGGCTGTGAGGGAGGTTCACAGCCCGTCTCCACAGCCAGAGGACCCCGATCGGGCCCTCGACCCCGGACTCGAAGAAGATCCGGACGTATTTGTGGAGCTCATTGACAGGACGTTCTATCAGCTAAGCTGTGATGGTGCCTTGGTGGCCATCATAGCCGATTACCCTGGCCTACTCCCTGCATCACATGTAAGTAAAACAGGAGTCCTAACTTCAGAGAAGGATCCTTTCTTTGCGCCTTACCCACTGCACATGTATTGCGTCTTACAGGGAAGGCCATCGGGGCGCCGTGCCGAACCTGCGGTGACTCGTCAACAAGGGGCACCGAAGCCGGGTAGGCTCAAATGGAAGGCGGTCAGGACCGAGACGCCGTCGCAGAGGTATGATTAAAAACCTGCTCCGTGGTTATCGTCTTTAAAATATAATAATGTTCGTGGTTCCTGGCAGAAAAAATGATCTCCAGACTGTGTCTGGAGAGCCTACCGGCCACGCCTCCACCAGCCGGACTCCAGAGCCGGACTTAGGGGCGGAGGCTAACGCGGGGACGACGCCAGATGGTCCTCCTACAGAGGATGCGGATAGAATGTCCGCTACGAACTCCGAAGTGGAGAGCGCCATGAATCATAGGCGTCGTCGGGCCGTACTCCGTGACCCTAATTTCTCCGAAGAGGCGTTCAATGCCTTCAACTCAGGAGACGCGTACATCCGAGCTGCTCAAGATTGCCTTGCCAGAGCCATGGACCAGTATGTAAAGGATATACGGGTAAGAAAATCTGATAATTATGTATATCAGTAGCCCCTGAGACTTGAAACAGTTGGCACAACTGATTTAAGGATCATTGTATGCATAGGTTCTTACGGAGAAGAATACCCAGTTGTCTCAAGAGCTGGAGGAGTGCAAAGCCCAGATACGGGCCGCAGTTGCCAGAAAGGAGGAGTCCAGGAAGACCTCATCTGGTAATACTTGTCTTGATTGAAAATAATTTAATGACATGTACCATTTAGTATTCGGCATGAGTGCAAATCTAACAATAGATTCTCCAGACAATCCTGGAGGTAGTCCGGAGATCGTACTAGGGGATGAGCAACATGCTCAACGACCATTAGAGGCTGGCGAGCGCGTGCTTACACGGGTTATTCGAGAGAAAAATGATCTCCAGGATGCCCATACCCGGCTGGGCGTTGAACTAAAGGATGTTCGGGCCCAACTTGCTGACTCCATGAAGGAGAATAAGAGGCTTCGACTAGGAATTTTTAGTAAGTTCTCAAACGAACCTTTATATAGTTCGGCGAAGAAGCGGGCTAACAGAGTTATATCTGTAGGTATGCTGACAGGTGCCCCGAAGAGGAGATGCCCGGATCCACAGGCGATCTTTTGCAAGAGGTTTCACAACTGCACGAGCGAGCTTGACAGGTGATGCAGGGTATTGCCAGGCCTTGTGGCCATCCACCTCCCTGCCAGGAGGCATGGAGGAGCTTGTAGAGATGCTCAAGGGAGCGCAGCGGCGCTTCCGATTATGGAAGATATCGGCCTGCCGACAAGGTGCGAGGGAAGCCTGTGCCATGGTGAAAATGCGGTACACCAAGGTTGACCCGAATCACATGGCCGAGGTCGGACCTGTAGGGTCAGATGGGAAAGAGATCCCCGTTAGTTTGGTATATGACCAGGTAGGCTTAGCCGCAAAGTATTCCCAACAGGATTGTAGGCTAGACAGCCTATTGGATGGTATAGAAGATGAATTTAGTCAGTCTAAGTGACTGTGTACTTCAAATGACATATTTTGTCCCTAGCCGGATTGTAAATCATTTGTCATGGCAGACCTTTTCGCTTCAACCTCCGGACCCGACAGTCCGGAGTGTATCCGAATACCTGCTCAGTTATGTAAAAACCGGGGTATGCGTGGTAACCAGGCGTAGGGGTAATAAGTGCTTGAACAGACAAGAACCCAACTAGCTATGTTATATTACATGGATAGTAAGAAACATCTTCCAGTTAGAATAGTTCCGTTAAGGGTTCCTTTCCCTGGGCACGCATGCATTAATGTGCATGACCGAACTGCAAAAAGAGACACAGGATATAAACATCTGGGGGCATGTATTGTGATAGGTAAGAAACATCTTTTGTTCACCGACCGAATATTCCCTTAAGAACGCTAGCTTTCAGCTTCACCCAGTCTGAGGTACACATCCGGCTGATTCGGCAGTAACAATCGCAGAGGTGATCCCCTTATGCCCTAACTGAACTAACGGGAACGTAGGGCATAAACATAGCAGCCAGGCAACCCGGCTTGGCCAAAACTTAAGTCATATCGATGCATATAATGGCGAAAAAGGTACATATGGAGAAGCGACGCATATGTAATGGGCATAAAGCCCGGGAGATAAGGTATATTAAGCGCGCATAGTGCGGCAAGAGTGTGTAGTCGAGCCACACTTTAAGCTTATAAGTCTATAAAAAAGGAAAGAAGAAAGAAAGAAAGAAAGAGGATATAACTTTAAAAAGGCGGAGGTAAGGAGACGAACACAGAGTTCGGCACTAGGCGTAGAATCTTCGGAGTCTGGCCGCGTTCCATGGGTTTGGCTTGAGTCGATTATCAGATGCATCACACAGATGGTACGCCCCTCCAGTGAGAACTTTATCAATGATGAAGGGACCCTCACACTTGGGCTTGAGCTTGTCCTTTTTCTTCTCCGGTAGGCATAGAACAAGTTCGCCAACGTTATAAGTTTTGGCCCGTACTTCTCTGCTTTGATACCTTCGAGCCTGTTGCTTATAGAATGCGGAACGGGCCTTTGCGATGTCACGCTCCTCCTCCAGGGCATCTAAACTGTCCTGCCGATCAAGCTCGGCTTCTCTCTCTTCGTACATGCGCACTCGAGGTGAGTCATGAATGATATCGTAGGGTAATACCGCCTCTGCGCCATACACCATAAAAATGGTGTGTATCTGGTAGTGCGATTCGGCGTGGTCCGCAGCCCCCATAGTACGGAGTCGAGCTCCTCGACCCAGTGCGTATCTGATTCCTCCAAGGATCGCACTAGTCTAGGTTTGATGGTGCTCATAATAAGACTGTTTGCTCATTCGACTTGACCGTTTATTTGGGGATGATAGACGGAGGCATAATCGAGCTTAATGCCCATGTTGCCGCACCAAGTTTTCACCTCGTCGGCTATGAAGTTGGAGCCGTTATCGGTGACGATGTTGTGGGGGACACCGTAATGGTGTATGACCCCGGATATGAAGTCTATCACTGGTCCAGACTCAGCCGTTTTAACTGGTTTGGCTTCTATCCATTTGGTGAATTTATCCACCATGACAAACAAGTATTTTTTTCTTATGGCTTCCTCCTTCAAGGGGTCCGACCATATCGAGCCCCCAGACTACAAAGGGCCACATTATGGGGATTGTTTGGAGAGCAGTAGGTGGCATATGGTTTTGGTTCGCAAAAAGCTGGCAACCGACGCAATGTTGGACGAGGTCTTGTGCGTCCGCTCGAGCTGTCGGCCAGTAGAAACCTGTACGGAAGGCCTTGCTTACAAGGGCCCGAGCGGCGGCGTGGTGGCCACTGAGTCCAGCATGAATTTTGGTCAGTAGCTGCAATCCTTCCTCTTCGGAGATGCACCTTTGGAGCACTTTGGTCGCGGTTTTCTTATAAAGCTCTCCCTCATGAACCTTGTAGGCTTTAGAGCGCCGCACAATGCAACGTGCCTCATTTTGGTCCTCAGGGAGTTCTTGCCTATTTAGGTAGGCTAAGAAGGGTTCTGTCCATGGGGCGATAACAGCCATAATCATGTGGGCCAAAGGTGTTATTTCGGTGGTGGAGCCTCCAATTACGTCAGAGTGTTCGGGATCTGGGGTTGTGTTCGGATCCGGACTGGTATTGCCGGTCTCCCCTTCCCGCAACACGGATGGCTTGAACAACCTTTCCAAGAAGATATTAGGTGGGACGGGGTCGCGCTTAGCGCCGATGCGGGCGAGGATATCCGCTGCTTGATTGTTTTCTCGGACCACATGGTGGAATTCGAGCCCCTCAAACCGAGCTGACATTTTGAGGACGGCATTGCGGTAAGCCACCATTTTTGGGTCCTTAGCGTCAAAGTCTCCATTTATTTGAGATATTGTGAGGTTCGAATCCCCATGCACTCCTAGGCGTTGAATGCCCATGGAAACTGCCGTCCGGAGGCCATGCAGCAGAGCCTCGTATTCGGCTGCATTGTTGGAGTCTGTGTATAATATTTGGAGTACGTATTGGACTGTATCTCCAGTGGGGGATGTTAGGACAACGCCTGCTCCCAGACCAGCCAGCATCTTAGAGCCGTGAAAGTGCATGATCCAATTGGAGTACGCGCCGTACTCTTTAGGGAGTTCGGCTTCTGTCCATTCGGTGATGAAGTCAGCCAGTACTTGCGATTTAATGGCTCGCCGTGGTTTGTATATGATGTCGAACGGGAGGAGCTCGATAACCCACTTAGCAATCCGGCACGTGGCATCACGGTTATTTATTATATCATTTAGTGGTACTTCAGAGGCCACCGTGATCGAACACTCTTGAAAGTAGTGTCGTAGTTTTCGGGATGCCATGAAGACCGCATATGCTATGTGAAAGCACAAGTGCTGCCTAGGTGGTTTTGGTAATTAATGTCAACATATCTCTTGTTGGACTAACACTTTTATCTAGTATATTTCAGATAAGTTCAACAATGGAGTGGCATGGACTAAAGGATGTGGGAACTCCTTCAAGATGCTAAGGACAAAGGATTGGCTCAAGCTTCAAGCTCAAGACTCTTCATTTTACATTTTAGTGATCCAAGATCACATTGAGTCTATAGGAAAAGCCAATACTATCAAGGAGGGATGAGGTGTTGCTTAATGAGCCTCTTGCTTCATGTGCTTTGTGATATGCTCCAAAACCCTCAGCTACTTTCCCACTTCCACAAATGACCTAAACCCAAAGCCAAAATCGGTCACACTGATTCTTCCTATCCGGGGCCACCGATTCCAAAGGTCATAGCCACTGCCACAAACCCTAAGCAAATTGGTCTTACCGATAGGGATCTCGGTCTCACCGAGATGGGATTGTAATCTCTCTGTGTATGTCCACTATCAAAATCGGTCTCACCGAGAGTGAGCAATAGGTACTACTGAGATTACAATGCTAACTCTCTGGAAAACTTATTACCAAAATCGGACTCACCGAGTTTGAGTAATCGGTCCCACCGAGTTTGCCTGACCAACTCTCTAGAAAGCTTATTACCAAATCGGTCTCACCGAGTTTATGTAATCGGTCCTACCGAGATTATGTTATGCCCTAACCCTAACCGAGTCGGTCTCACCGAGTTGCATTTCGGTCCAACCAAAAACCCTAACGGTCACATTATTTGCTAAATCGGTCTGATCGAGTTTAACGATTCGGTCCCACCGAGTTTGGTAGATTGTGTGTAATAGTTAGATTTTGTGTGGAGGCTATATATACCCCTCCACCTCCTCTTCATTCATGGAGAGAGCCATCAGAACGAACCTACACTTCCAGCATACATTTTCTGAGAGAGAACTACCTACTCATGTGTTGAGGCCAAGATATTCCATTCCTACCATATGAATCTTGATCTCTAGCCTTCCCCAAGTTGCTTTCCACTCAACTCTTCTTTCCACCAGATCCAAACCCATTGAGAGAGAGTTGAGTGTTGGGGAGACTATCATTTGAAGCACAAGAGCAAGGAGTTCATCATCAATGCACCATTTGTTACTTCTTGGAGAGTGGTGTCTCCTAGATTGGCTAGGTGTCACTTGGGAGCCTCCGACAAGATTGTGGAGTTGAACCAAGGAGTTTGTAAGGGCAAGGAGATCGCCTACTTCCTAAAGATCTACCGCTAGTGAGGCAAGTCCTTCGTGGGCGATGGCCATGGTGGGATAGACAAGGTTGCTTCTTCGTGGACCCTTCATGGGTGGAGCCCTCCATGGACTCGCGCAGCCGTTACCCTTCGTGGGTTGAAGTCTCCATCAACGTGGATGTACGATAGCACCACCTATCAGAACCACGCCAAAAACATCTGTGTCTCCAATTGCGTTTGAATCCTCAAAACCCTTCCCTTTACTTTCTTGCAAGTTGCATGCTTTACTTTTCACTGCTCATATACTCTTTGCATGCTTGCTTGATATGTATTGTGATTGTTGAAATTGTGCTTAAACTCCACTTAAACCCAAAGAATCTTAAAAACTGCAACTTTGGTACTTAGTGTCTAATCAACCCCCCCCTCTAGACACCTCTTCTCAAGGTCCTACAAGTGGTATGAGAGTTTTGGTCTCCATTGCTTTGGTTTAATCACCATTGGAGGAAGATGGATGAGTCTACTTTGGGGAGTCCTAGACATAGAGTGCCTATTCTTGATGGAGAGTATTTTCATGAGTGAAAAAATGAGATGCTTGTTATTTTCAATCAATATCATTTTAACAAGTACATTGCTAGTCCTTGTGCACCTTATGTTGATCCTATGCATCCTACCAATGATGAGTCAATTGACATGGTTAGGAATCTTAGAACTGCTGAACTTATCATTAGAGGATTGCCTAGAAATTTGATTGGATGTTCGCCTACTTTCAAGTGTGCCTACACCATATGGAAATTTCTTGAAGAACGATTTCCTGATTATTCCTTGAAAAATCTTGATGAAATTCTTCATAAGTCTATTGCCTTGAGTAAGATGAATACTAGTGATCCTATGTTTGGTGATCGTCTATTTGAGCTTACAAACCTTATGCGTGCCAAAGGAAATGTTGGTATCATTAGTGACATTATTTCCGAATCTATAAAAATTCATAAGCAAGATTATCAAACTCATTCTAATGAATGACCCTCTCTAGGACTTGATCCACCACATGACGATGTTGAACAT
The DNA here is from genome assembly GCA_021437245.1 of Aegilops speltoides. Lineage (NCBI taxonomy): Eukaryota > Viridiplantae > Streptophyta > Magnoliopsida > Poales > Poaceae > Aegilops > Aegilops speltoides. Next base: position 396,472,721 of record CM038144.1, read on the forward strand.
GGATACTATGATGAGAGTGACTTTGATCTTGATGATGCAATGAGACATTTTGGTCTTATGGCAAATCTTCGGGGATATATGTCAGGAGGAAAGGAATGGGTTCTTGATAGTGGATGTACCGATCACATGACCGGAGATAAAGACATGTTTCGTGAGCTTGCTGATAATGACAGTCCTCGAAAGTATGTCACTTTCGGTGACAACTCAAAGGGTAAGGTGGTTGGCCTCGGTAAGGTGGCCATATCACATGATAGCTCCATACAAAATGTTATGCTCGTTGAATCTCTTGGTTACAACTTACTTTCAGTATCTAGACTTGCTGATTTCGGGTTCAATGTTCTATTTACTGAAGTAGACTGCCAAGTGTTTCGTCGAGATAATCATAAAATGGTCTTTACCGATGTGCGTAGAGGTGATCTATACATTGTTGATTTCACTAAAAAGGCTCAACCTAAAACTTGCTTCATTGCTAAATCCTCAAAAGGCTGGTTATGGCATAGACGACTTGGTCATGTTGGTATGCGAAACCTTGACAAGCTTATTAAAGGAAATCATATCCTTGGAGTTAACGATGTCATATTTGATAAGGATAGACTTTGTAGCGCTTGTCAGGCAGGTAAACAGGTTGGAGGAAGGCATCCCGTGAAGAACATCATGACTACAAGGAGGCCACTCGACCTACTTCACATGGATCTCTTTGGTCCCAACTCTTACAAGAGTCTCGGTGGAAATTCTTTTGGTCTAGTAATAGTTGATGATTTTTCAAGATTTACGTGGGTCTTCTTTCTCGATGATAAATCGCAGGTCCAAAAGATCTTCAAAAACTTCGCAAGGAAGGCTCAAAATCAATTTGAAGTGAAGATCAAGAAGGTTCGCAGCGACAACGGAACGGAGTTCAAGAACGCAAATGTGGATACCTTTCTTGACGAAGACGGGATTTCACACGAGTTCTCGGCTACGTACACACCTCAACAAAACGGAGTTGTTGAGAGGAAGAACCGGACGCTCATCAAAATGGCGAGAACGATGCTTTATGAGTACAAGACGCCGAAGCACTTTGGGGCAGAAGCGGTTGAGACAGCTTGTCATGCAACAAATCGTTTGTATCTTCACAAGCTACTCGGCAGGACGGCATACGAGATCCTCACCGGTAACAAACCCCAAGTTGGATACTTTCGAGTATTCGGGTCAAAGTGCTACATTCTTGATAAGCATCGTCGCTCTAAATTTGCTCCTAAGTCTCATGAAGGTTTCCTACTAGGTTATGGCTCATACTCTCACACTTACCGTGTCTACAACAATTTCACCCGAAAGGTTGAAGAGACAGTAGATGTGAAGTTTGATGAATCTAACGGCTCACAAGTAGAGCAATTGCCAATTGATGTAGGTGACAAAGATCCTTCGGAAGCAATTCAAGACTTGGCTATTGGCAAGGTTTGTCCAACGGAGGTGAAGGAAAGTACCTCGTCCGTCCAAGTGGAAGCTTCAACTTCACAACAAGGTGAACCAAGAGTTGATACGGAAGCATCCACAAGCGGGACACACCATGATGAAGAAAACGAGGAAGTTCATCAAGATGAACGTCAACAACCTCCTTCTCCACCACGACAAGAGAACGACAATGCCAAAAATGAAGAAGTCCAAGAAGAAGAAGAAGAACAAGATCAAGAAGATGTTCAATGAAGACCCAAGCAAAAGCTTTCACGAGTTCGAGCAAGATTTGCCAAAGATCATCCCGTCGAGCAAATCTACAATGACATTCAAATCGGGAAAATCACTCGCTCTAAAACTCGTTTAGCTAACTTTTGTGAAAACTATTCTTTCATCTCTAGCATTGAACCTATGAAGGTCGAAGAAGCATTGGAAGATCCGGATTGGATAAATGCTATGCATGAAGAGCTACATAACTTTGAGAGGAATCAAGTTTGGACATTGGTTGAGAAGCCCGACAACAACCACAACGTCATCGGTACCAAATGGGTGTTTCGCAACAAGCAAGATGAAGATGGACAAGTAGTTCGCAAAAGCACATCTCGTCGCCCAAGGCAACACACAAGTCGAAGGTATGGACTATGGTGAGACTTACGCCCCTGTTACTAGACTTGAGTCCATTCACATCTTACTTGCCTATGCTAATCATCATGATATCACCTTGTACCAAATGGACATTAAAAGTGCCTTTGTAAATGGTGAAATAGAGGAGGAAGTTTATGTTAAGCAACCTCCCGGCTTTGTCAATCCTAAGAAACCCAATCATGTTTACAAACTTCACAAAGCTCTTTATGGTCTTAAACAAGCTCCTAGAGCATGGTATAAATGCTTGACCAAGTTCCTTATTGAAAAAGGCTTTGAAATTGGGAAAATTGATTCTACTCTTTTTACTAAAAGGGTTAATGGAGAACTATTTGTGTGCCAAATCTATGTTGATGATATTATATTTGGTTCGACTAACCCTCATTTTAGTGAAAAGTTTGGGAAGCTAATGTCGGAGATGTTTGAGATGTCTATGATGAGTGAACTCAAATTCTTTCTTGGGTTGCAAATCAAGCAAACTAAGGAAGGTACCTTTGTTTCTCAAACGAAGTACACCAAGGACTTATTCAAGAAGTTCAATATGCAAGAATGCAAAGGTATGTCTACACCCATGCCTACTAGTGCACATAATGACTTGACCAAAGATGGTGAACCGGTTGATCAAAAGGTTTATCGCTCTATGATCGGTTCATTGCTATATCTATGTGCTTCACGTCCCAATATCATGCTAAGTGTGTGCATGTGTGCACGATATCAAGCTGCTCCTAAGGAATGTCATCTTAAGGCTGTGAAAAGGATAGTGAGATACTTAATCCATACACCAAACTTTGGCATTTGGTATCCTAAGAGGGCCTCTTTCGATCTTGTTGGCTATTCCGACTCGGAATATGCCGGAGACAAGGTTGATAGAAAGTCCACTTCGGGTACTTGTGAATTTCTTGGTAGATCTCTTGTGTCTTGGTCCTCCAAGAAACAAAACTCGGTATCCTTATCCACTGCCGAAGTTGAATATATTGCCGCTGGTTCATGTTGTGCTCAATTACTTTGGATGACTCAAACTCTTAAGGATTATGGAATATATGTGAGACATGTTCCTTTTCTTTGTGACAATGAAAGTGCTATTAAAATTGGTCATAATCCTGTGCAACATTCTCGAACTAAGAATATTGAAGTTCGTCATCATTTCATTCGAGATCATGTTGCTAAGGGTGACATTGATCTTAAGCATGTTCGCACCGAAAAGCAATTAGCGGATATATTTACTAAACCTCTTGATGAGAAAGTGTTTTGCAGGTTCAGAGGAGAATTGAACATCATTGATGCTTCAAACTTGGAGTAGAAACTCCATTGGATACATGAAAGACATGAGCTTATGACTAATCCTTGATATTTCTCTTATGATGAAAACCTTATGTCTCAGATATATTTGTATCTTGCATGTTATCTAACCCATGTAGGTACTTGGTGGAATCAAATTCCATGAGATTGTAATCTACTCATATCTTGAGCAATCTCTACATCACCAAGTCTCTACACCTTGGTGGTTGAAGACAAGGAAGCACGAAACCATTCAAACATATCCTTTGACAAATTCTATGTTGAGCTTCATGATTGTCATTTTTGGATATACAAGTGCTCTTCCTTGCAAGAACTAACCCATGTAGGTAGATGGACTCTAATTCCAAGTGGTGCTCCCAACTCTTGATGAACTACATCAACCTTGAGCAACCCACACAAGTTCAACTACATGGACAACACCACCAACCAAGGTATGTTATTCCATCTTTGAGAAGCTTTACTCCAAGTCATGAGCTAAAGCAACTCGACAAGATGTGAATACATCAAGATGCTTAAACGAAAAATGGCAACCCCATTTTGAGCTTAAACGATGAGTATGACCTATGATCAAGTGATCTCACTTGACTCCTAAGTCAATATACTCTAACATAGGTGACTCTGTCGCCGACCATCTCTAGATGAAGTTCTCTTGTGTTCTTTTCTGTGTTTTTGCATTTGTCTCATGCATATTCGTTTTCCTTTTTCAAAAAAAACTTCATCTAGATCTCTTTCTTTCTGTTTGTTCTGCATTTTCTGCATTCCAATTCATTGCACATCCTTCAGTAAATTCCTTGCAAATCTTTGTGAGATCTTACTAGTCTAGTGAGCTGAGGTGACAGGTGTTTTCCTTGCGATGAACTCGGTTTCACCGATTTGTTGTTTTTGGTCCAACCAAATCCTTTCAGTACAACTGAAGCATACCACTCGGTGCCACCGATTTCACAATAGGAAAAAACAGTTTGCCACATATTCTGTGTTTCTTCTGATCCAGCTCCACTTCATGAATCTTTTCCTCTACAAGCATCACATTTTTACCATTGCTTTGTTTTGTGTCTCAAGGACCAAACCCATTCGACAGATTCCAGAAGACCCTTCTTGGAAATTGATGTCAAAGGGGGAGAGAGAGAACATCAAAAATTATCATCTGAAGAGAGAGAGCATCAAAGATTATCACCTTCTTGAGGGAGAAAGATATCATCTCCTAAAGGGGGAGAGAGACCTTCTAGGGGGAGAGACCCTCAAAGGGAAGAGAGAGATCTCCAGGGGGAGAGAATACTTAAGTAGAAAATATTTATCAAGGATCCCAGATGCTTGGTGTTCAAGAGGAGAGATGTCCACATGTCTTCTTGAGGGGAGAGACATGTTCATATGTTCTGTTGTGCCTATTTCCATTAGCATGCATCAGCTCTGGTTATCATTCATATCTTTTAGGCTCTGATCATCATTCATATCTTTCAGCTCTATTTTCTTTCAAGCCCTGATTTTCTGTTCCCTATCTTCTCCCAATATCCCATGTTAGATTGAGGGGGAGCAAGACATCTAAGGGAAAGAGATCATTTAAATTCATTGCATATCTTTACTCTTGGGGACATGTCTAATCCAATGTGGTACTTAGTACTCACTCTCTACATGTCATCCCAGTCTTGGTATTCTTGTGGTTTCTTCTGTTTGCTCTGGCTAGTAGATGTATCTGTGTTATCTAACCTTGTTTACACAGGTTCATTTCATCCTAAGACAACTCAAGACTACAAGGTAAGTATATGCATCACAATCATGTGTATGAGGAATTCTTGCTGATGTACATATTGTTTGCAAGAAGGACTCATGAGCATGAAGGTATTTTCTTCAACATTCTTTGTTCTCATGCATATGGCCAGGATACATGTAACACATTGCCTGCTTTATCATGTTTATGCTAACACATGCCTCTATATTCCATATTCACATGATTACATACATGTAGGGGGAGCCTATGATTGTTACATGTCTTTCCAAAGCTTTACTTGCTATTCCCTATATCTTTATCTAAAGCTTTGATGTATGTTTTCATCAATTACCAAAAAGGGGGAGATTGAAAGCACAAGTGCTCCCTAGGTGGTTTTGGTAATTAATGTCCACATATCTCTTGTTGGACTAACACTTTTATCTAGTATATTTCAGATAAGTTCAACAATGGAGTGGCATGGACTAAAGGATGTGGGAACTCCTTCAAGATGCTAAGGACAAAGGATTGGCTCAAGCTTCAAGCTCAAGACTCGTCATTTTACATTTTAGTGATCCAAGATCACATTGAGTCTATAGGAAAAGCCAATACTATCAAGGAGGGATGAAGTGTTGCTTAATGAGCCTCTTGCTTCATATGCTTTGTGATATGCTCCAAAACCCTCAGCTACTTTCCCACTTCCACAAATGACCTAAACCCAAAGCCAAAATCGGTCACACCAATTCTTCCTATCCGGCGCCACCGATTCCAAAGGTCATAGCCACTGCCACAAACCCTAAGCAAATCGGTCTTACCGATAGGGATCTCGGTCTTACCGAGATGGGATTGTAATCTCTCTGTGTATGTCCATTATCAAAATCGGTCTCACCAAGATTGAGCAATCGGTACTACCGAGATTACAATGCAAACTCTCTGGAAAACTTATTACCAAAATCGGTCTCACCGAATTTGAGTAATTGGTTCCATCGAGTTTGCCTGACCAACTCTCTGGAAAGCTTATTACCAAATCGGTCTCACCGAGTTTGTGTAATCGGTCCTACCGAGATTACGTTATGCCCTAACCCTAACCGAGTCGGTCTCACCGAGTTGCATTACGGTCCCACCAAAAACCCTAACGGTCACATTATTTGCTAAATCGGTCTGACCGAGTTTAACGATTCGGTCCCACCGAGTTTGGTAGATTGTGTGTAACGGTTAGATTTTGTGTGGAGGCTATATATACCCCTCCACCTCCTCTTCATTCGTGGAGAGAGCCATCAGAACGAACCTACACTTCCAGCATACATTTTCTGAGAGAGAACTACCTAGTCATGTGTTGAGGCCAAGATATTCCATTCCTACCATATGAATCTTGATCTCTAGCCTTCCTCAAGTTGCTTTCCACTCAAATCTTCTTTCCACCAGATCCAAACCCATTGAGAGAGAGTTGAGTGTTGGGGAGACTATCATTTGAAGCACAAGAGCAAGGAGTTCATCATCAACGCACCATTTGTTACTTCTTGGAGAGTGGTGTCTCCTAGATTGGCTAGGTGTCACTTGGGAGCCTCCGACAAGATAGTGGAGTTGAACCAAGGAGTTTGTAAGGGCAAGGAGATCGCCTACTTCGTGAAGATCTACCGCTAGTGAGGCAAGTCCTTCGTGGGCGACGGCCATGGTGGGATAGACAAGGTTGCTTCTTCGTGGACCCTTCGTGGGTGGAGCCCTCCGTGGACTCGCGCAGCCGTTACCCTTCGTGGGTTGAAGTCTCCATCAACGTGGATGCACGATAGCACCACCTATCGGAACCACGCCAAAAACATCCGTGTCTCCAATTGCGTTTGAATCCTCAAAACCCTTCCCTTTACTTTCTTGCAAGTTGCATGCTTTACTTTCCGCTGCTCATATACTCTTTGCATGCTTGCTTGATATGTATTGTGATTGTTGAAATTGTGCTTAAACTCCACTTAAACCCAAAGAATCTTAAAAACTACAACTTTGGTACTTTGTGCCTAATCACCCCCCCTCTAGACACCTCTTCTCAAGGTCCTACACTATCTTTTGATAATGTGGGTACCGTGACTTGCATGGAGTGAGGACAGTGGATACGTAGTATACCGGCTTTTGAAATGGGAACTTATGTTCGTCCGTCTCTCGTTCGACGACAAGCACTGCCCTTACAACCTGTTGTGTTGCAGCTATATATAACAGCATGGGTTCACTGATATTTGGCGCGGCCAGGATGGGATTGCTAGCCAAGAGGGCCTTTATTTCTTCCAGTCTGGCCATAGCCGCGTCCGTCCACTCGAAGTGTTCGGTGCGTCGAAGAAGGCAATAAAGAGGTAGTGCCTTTTCTCCCAATCGGGAGATAAAGCGGCTTAGGGCAGCCACGCATCCAGTTAATTTCTGGATTTGCTTGAGGTCTGTTGGGGTAGCCAACTGTGAGAGAGCTTGGATTTTAGCCAGATTTGCTTCAGTTCCTCTATTGGAAACGATAAAGCCCAAGAGCTTTTCGGCAGGCACGCCGAAAACGCATTTTTCCAGGTTGAGCTTGATGTCATATGTTCGGAGATTGTCGAACGTAAGCCTCAAGTTGTCTATTAAAGATTCGACGTGTCTGGTTTTGATGACCACATCGTCTACGTATGCCTCCACTGTTTTGCTGATTTGTTTTTCCAGGCATGTCTGAATCATGCGTTGATAGGTTGCACCAGCATTTTTGAACCCGAAAGACATGGTGTTAAAATAGAAGGGGCCGTACGGTGTGATGAATGCCATTGCGGCTTGATCGGACTCTGCCATCTTGATTTGATGGTATCCGGAGTATGCGTCGAGGAAGGACAATGAGTCGTGTCCTGCAGTAGCGTTGATGATTTGATCGATGCGGGGGAGGGGGAAGGGATCCTTGGGGCAAGCCTTATTGAGGTCCTTGAAATTATAGGCGCCAGGATTTGTCCTTCTTTGGTACCATCACCAGGTTTGCTAGCCAGTCCGGATGTTTTATTTCTCTGATAAATCCGGCCTCGAGTAACTTGGCTAGCTCTTCTCCCATGGCTTGTTGCTTAGGTTCTGAAAAGCGCCGAAGAGTCTGCTTGACCGGCTTGTATCCCTTCAGTATGTTTAGGCTATGCTCGGCTAACCTGCGTGGGATACCTGGCATGTCTGAAGGATGCCAGGCAAAGATGTCCCAATTCTCACGCAAGAACTCTCGCAGTGCGGCGTCTATTGTGGGGTTCAGCTGTGCCCTGATGGATGCTGTTTTCGTAGGGTCTGTTGGATGGACCTAGAATTTGACTATTTCTTCCGCTGGTTTGAAAGAGGTGGACTTGGGTCCTTTGTCGAGTATCACGTTGTCCCTGTCCACTGTAGAGCGCAATGCAGTTAGTTCTTCGGCCACGAGGGCGTCGGATAATGCCTCAAGGTCCAGTGCGGCGGTTTTATTTTCGGCGCGGAGTGCTACGTCCGGATCACTAGCTAGAGTGATGATTCCATTGGGCCCGGGAATCTTGAGCTTCATGTACCCATAATGGGGTATAGCTTGGAAGCTCGTGAATGCATCCCGCCCTAAAAGGGCGTGGTATCCTCTACTGAATGGTGCCACTTGGAATGTGATTTCTTCGGAACTATAATTCTCCGGCATGCCGAATACCACATCTAGTGTGATTTTTCCCACACATCGTGCCTCCTGACTAGGGATGATTCCTCTGAAGATCATGCTACTTTGCTCAATGCGGCTCTTGTCTATTTCCATTTTGTTAAGAGTTTCCTCGTAGATGAGGTTTAATCCACTGCCACCGTCCATGAGCACTTTAGTAAGCCGGAAGCCGTCCACAATCGTACTAAGGACCAAAGCGGCTAGTGCTCATATTGTTCGGAATTGAGGTTCATCATTGGCATTGAAAGTTATGGCCGTGTCATTCCATGGATTTATTGCTGCAACATGGCAGACTTCGGCGAGGTTGCGGAGTGCTCGCTTGCGCCTGTTATTTGAGGCGAAAGTCTCGAAGACTGTCAATATTGTATTGTTATTTTTCGTGGGATGATGGTCTGCGGAATCGTTGATGAGGAGATCCTTGCCGCTCTTGGCCACCTGCCGGAGTATCCAACATACTCTAAGGCTATGTGTTGTATGGTATCCGGTGTGCTGTGAATTTTGCATGGCCCATTGAGCCATCCCTCCAATACGGTTCCACGCCCTGTAGTGGGCTTTGGTTTCTTTGTAATTGGATCGGTGACTTGCGAGAGTGCACCCTTTTAGTTCGGACGAGGGGTTTAGTGAGAGCTGGAGGATCCCATAATTTTGTTTGGGTTTTCCAGGCGCTTTCCATCGCACAGTACTTCTGTATGATAGCCGCCAAGTCGGTGAAGCGTGCTATGTCACGGCGACTTATGGCGTTGAGTATTCCCTTGTCCGTGCAATTTTTGCAAAAGAATGAGATTGCATCTTCCTCGTGACAGTCCTTGACCTTGCTCATTACAAGGAGGAATCTGGCCCAGAAGTGATGTACTGTCTCTTGGGGCTCTTGTCTAATGTGGGAAATATCACTTGTATCTGGGTGGGTGGGTAGATTTAAGTCCTAACTCTGACCCGATCTGAGACCCAGGGGCATAGGAGCTTCCGAGCTTGGCAGTTCGGACTCCGGGATGTTGCCCAATTTTTCTGGCCCGCTGTCCAATTCTAGGTTTGGAGCTTGGGCCATGTACTCCCGTAGACGGGTATCCGGCTCGGAGAGCTCGGAAATCTGGACATAGTTCGTCCTCAAAATAGAGGAAGAATCGCTGCATTGCTCCTCCACCATCGCTATCTGATGGGTAACCGGCGGAGACTTAATCTCCCTTTGGTCGGGTTTAAGCCCGATACGATCATAGTCCATAGCGACTCCCAGGGCGGCGATGCGATCCAAGAGCTCGTTCAGGGAGGAAAGCTCCATTGGATCCATCTGCTCGGTGAATTCCGAGCTGACGTGGAGGCTGTTCTTGATGACCTGAGAAGTCATCGTCGGCGCGGCGGCCGAATGGGCGGTCATGACGAAGCCGACCAGTCGGAGAGTTTGGCCTATAGCCAGGGCTCCCACAGAGGTGATGATGTCCCTGACAACAAGGAGAGCCATCAAGCCTTACCGTGACGGCATAGTGGAACTCTCAATGAAAGCACCAATGTCGGTGTCAAAACCGGCGGATCTTGGGTAGGGGGTCCCGAACTGTGCGTCTAAGGCTAATGGTAATAGGAGGCGGGGGACACAATGTTTACCCAGGTTTGGGCCCTCTCGATGGAGGTAATACCCTACTTCCTGCTTGATTGATCTTGATGATATGAGTATTACAAGAGTTGATTGACCACGAGATCGTAGAGGCTAAACCCTAGAGCTAGCCTATGATTATGATTGTTCTTGTCCTCTGGACTAAACCCTCCGGTTTATATAGACACCGGAGGGGGCTAGGGTTACACAGAGTCGGTTACAGAGAAGGAGATCTACATATCTGAATTGCCAAGCTTGCCTTCCACGCAAAGGAGAGTCCCACCCGGACACGGGACGAAGTCTTCAATCTTGTATCTTCATAGTCCAACAGTCCGGTGATAACCCACAAGTGTAGGGGATCGCAACAGCTTTTGAGGGTAAAGTATTCAACCCAAATTTATTGATTCGACACAAGGGGAGCCAAAGAATATTCTTGAGTATTAGCAGTTGAGTTGTCAATTCAACCACACTTCGATAACTTAGTATCTGCAGCAAAGTATTTAGTAGCAAAGTAGTATGATAATAAAGGTAACGGTAGCAAAAGTAATGTTTTTGGGTTTTGTAGTAGTTGTAACAGTAGCAACGGAAAACTAAATAAGCGAAGAACAATATGTGAAAAGCTCGTAGGCATTGGATCAGTGATGGATAATTATGCCAGATGCGATTCCTCATGTAATAGCTATAACATAGGGTGACACAGAACTAGCTCCAGTTCATCAATGTAATGTAGGCATGTATATCGTAAATAGTCATACGTGCTTATGGAAAAGAACTTGCATGACATCTTTTGTCCTACCCTCCCGTGGCAGCGGGGTCCTAGTGGAAACTAAGGGATATTAAGGCCTCCTTTTAATAGAGAACCAGAACAAAGCACTAGCACATAGTGAATACATGAACTCCTCAAACTACGGTCATCACCGAGAAGTATCCCGACTATTGTCACTACGGGGTTGTTGGATCATAACACATAATAGGTGACTATAAACTTGCAAGATAGGATCAAGAACACACATATACTCATGAAAACATAATAGGTTCAGATCTGAAATCATGGCACTCGGGCCCTAGTGACAAGCATTAAGCATAGCAAAGTCATAGCAACATCAATCTCAGAACATAGTGGATACTAGGGATCAAACCCTAATAAAACTAACTTGATTACATGGTAAATCTCATCCAACCCATCAATGTCCAGCAAGCCTACGATGGAATTACTCACGCATGGCGGTGAGCATCATGAAACTGGTGATGGAGGATGGTTGATGATGATGACGGCAACGAATCCCCCTCTCCGGAGCCCCGAACAGACTCCAGATCAGCCCTCCTGAGGGAGATTATGGCTTGGTGGCGGCTCTGTATCGTAAAACGCGATGAAACTTTCTCTCTGGGTTTTTTCTCCCCGAACGTGAATATATGGAGTTGGAGTTGATGTCGATGGAGGTCTAGGGGGACCATGAGACAAGGGGGCGCGCCCCCCACCCTCGTGGACAGGGTGTTGGCCCCCTGGTCTTGATTCTTTCGCCAGTATTTTTTATATTTTCCAAAAAGTGCCTCCGTGGATTTTCAGGACATTCCGAGAACTTTTGTTTTCTACACATAAAACAACATCATGGCAGTTCTGCTGAAAACAGCGTCAGTCCAGGTTAGTTTCATTCAAATCATGCAAGTTAGAGTCCAAAACAAGGGCAAAAGTGTTTGGAAGTAGATACGTTGGAGACGTATCAACTCCCCCTTTGCTTGTCCTCAAGCAATTCAGTTGATAAACTGAAAGTGATAAAGAAAAACTTTTACAAACTCTGTTTGCTCTTGTTGTTGTAAACATGCAAAGCCATCATTCAGGTTTCAGCAAATATTATGAACTAATCATACTCACAATAACATTTAGGTCTCACAATTACTCACATCAATAGCATAATCAGCTAGTGAGCCATAATAATAAAACTCGGGTGACAACACTTTCTCAAAACAATCATAACATGATAAACAAAATGGTATCTCGCTAGCCCTTTCTGAGACCGCAAAACATAAATGCAGAGCACCTTTAAATATCAAGGACTGACTAAACTTTGTAATTCATGGTAAAAGAGATCCAGTCAAGTCATACCCAATATAAACCGATAGTAATGCAAATGGCAGTGTGCTCTAGTGGGTGCTTTTTAATAAGAAGGGTGATGACTCAACATAAAAGTAAATAGATAGGCCCTTCGCAGAGCGAAGCAGGGATTTGTAGAGGTGCCAGAGCTCGATTTTAAAATAGAGATTGAATAACATTTTGAGCGGCATACTTTCACTGTCAACGCAACAACTATGAGATGGATGTATCTTCCATACTACATGCATTATAGGCAATTCCCAAACAGAATGGTAAAGGTTTATACTCCCCCAACCACCAACAAGCATCAATCCATGGCTTGCTCGAAACAACAAGTGCCTTCCAACTAACAACAGCCCTGGCGGAGTTTTGTTTAATTATTTTGATTTGCTTTGATCTTTTTGGATCATGGGACTGGGCATCCTGGTTACCGGCCCTTTCTCGTGAATGAGGAGCGGAGTCCACTCCTCTTGAGAATAACCCACCTAGCATGGAAGATATAGGCAGTCCTAGTTGAAACATGAGCTGCTCGAGCATACAAAACAGAATTTCATTTGAAGGTTTGGAGTTTGGCACATACAAATTTACTTGGAACGGCAGGTAAATACCGCATATAGGAAGGTATGGTGGACTCATATGGAATAACTTTAGGGTTTAAGGAGTTGGGTGCACAAGCAGTATTCCCGCTTAGTACAGGTGAAGGCTAGCAAAAGACTGGGAAGCGACCAACTGAGAGAGCGACAATAGTCATGAACATGCATTAAAATTAATTCACATCGAGTACAAGCATGAGTAGGATATAATCCACCATGAACATAAATATCATGAAGGCTATGTTGATTTGTTTCAACTACATGCGTGAACATGTGCCAAGTCGAGTCACTCAATTTATTCAAAGGAGGATACCATCCCATCATACCACATCACAATCTTTCTAATAGCATGTTGGCATGCAAGGTAAATCATTATAACTCATAGCTAATCAAGCATGGCACGAGCAACTATAGTCTCTAAATGTCATTGCAAATATGTTTACCTCATAATAAGCTGAATCAGAAACGATGAACTCATCATATTTACAAAAACAAGAGAGTTCGAGTTCATACCAGCTTTTCTCATCTCAATAAGTCCATCATATATCGTCATTATTGCCTTTCACTTGCACGACCGAACGACGTGCATAATAATAAGAGTGCACGTGCATTGGACTAAGCTGGAATCTGCAAGCATTCAACTCAAGAGAGAAGACAAAATAATATGGGCTCTAAGTTAAATTAACAATCATGCATACAAGAGCCACTAAACATTTTCAATATGGTCTTCTACTCTCGACCCCCAAAGAAAAGAAAATAAAACTATTTACACGAGAAAGCTCCCAACAAGTAAAAGAAGAACAAGAAATCTTTTAAGGTTTTCATTTTAATTTCTACTACAAGCATGGAAATTAAACTAACTATTTTTTTTGGTTTTTCTTAAAGCTTATCAAACACACAAGAAGAAAGCGAGAAAAATAAAAATAAACTAGCATGGATAATACAGTGAAAGAGTATGAGCACCGACGACTAGTGTGTGAACATGAATGTAAAGTCGGTGAGAAATACGTACTCCCCCAAGCTTAGGCTTTTGGCCTAAGTTGGTCTAATACCAAGGACCGCCTGGCTGATATCTGTAGTTGTAGCTGGGGTTGTACTGAGATGCAACAGCAACCGCCTCCTGAGCTGCAGCGTGTTGGCGAGCTGCCTCCGCTCTCCCCTCGTGTTCAGCTGCTTCCTCCTTGGTAACAACATATCTTCCTTTTGCCTGATAATCAAAAAGGAGAGGAGCAGGAAGAGTAACATGGACGACGTTGCGTCTGTTATAGATTAGTCGATAATGGAGGAATTGTTCGTTCCTCCTAAGAAATTGATGATTGACCATAGCGTCATAATCTAAATAAGCAGGAGGTATCATCATATCCCCCTCTCGTGGGGCTATACCAAGATAATTAGCCACATGGGTTGCATAAATTCCTCCAAATAAATCTCCAGCTCTACTATTATTCTACAACCTACGTGCAACTATTGCCCCCAAGTTATAACCTTTATAACCTAACACAGCACTCTTGAGGACACAAAGATCAGGGACACACATATGACATGCTTCATTTTACCATTAATACATCTACCAATGAAGAGAGCGAAATAATGTATAGCAGGAAAATGAATGCTCCCTATGGTAGCTTGTGCTATATCCCTAGATTCTCCCACAGTGATACTAGCAAGGAAATCTCTAAATTCAGATTTGTGAGGATCATTAATATTACCGCACTGCGGGAGTTTGCAAGCAATTGTAAAATCCTCTAAGTCCATGGTATAAGATGTATCATAAATATCAAATAGGACACAAGGAGAATTACGCGTACAGTTATATTTAAACCTCCGCACAAAGGAATCAGTCGATTGATAGTACTAAGGACACTTATCTTGTAAGAAGTCCTCCAGCTCAGCATTATGCACATACGCATCAAATTCCTCCTTAAAGCCTGCTTCGACCATAAAATCATCGGATGGCCACTCACAAGCCCGTACATCTGCGTCCCTTGGTAATTCAACATCTTGCTCACGTATAGCAATCCTGGGTCCCTTCTTTACCGAGGAACCAGCTTGGTACATTCTCCTAGACATATTTCTTTTTCTGAAAAATTTCTGAAATTTTAGTAACTTCAAAATAAAAGTGAATAGAACTAAACAAGATTGGTAGCAACTACTCCTACAAGTGCCTAGAGCCTATATCATGCATTAGAATTGCTTGGGACCTCATAAATTTAACATGCAAGTTCAAGAACATGGTCACCTATGCAGCAAAAATTTGCAATGAATAAAGCACTAGAACAAAAAACTAATTGGACCAATGGAGGAGTCACATACCAAGCAACAATCTCCCAAAGCAGTTTTGTGAATGGAGCTTTGAGCAAGGAGATTGAAAATCGCAGCAAAATGAGCTCGAACTCGTGCTTCAGCTGGATGGGGATTTTTTTTGGGTAGAAGATGAAGTGTGTGGGTGCTGGCATAAGTGGAGGGGGGCACCAGGGGCCCACGAGATAGGGGGCGCGCCCTCCACTCTCATGGCCTGGTGCTTGCCCCTCCTGCAGTGATTTCAGTGCCTAAAATCTTCAAATATTCCATAAAAAATCATACTAAATTTGTAGGGCATTTGTAGCACTTTTATTTTCGGGATATTTTTTAATGCACGGTTAATTCAGAAAACAGACAGATAATACTATTTTTGCTTTATTTATTCTAAATAACAGAAAGTAAAAAGTGGGTACAAAAGGTTGTGCCTTCTAGTTTCATCCATCTCATGATCATCAAAATGAATCCACTAACAATGCTGATCAAGTCTTCTTAACAAACTCATTCCGAATAACACGGAACCGGAGAAATTTCGAATAACACTAAGTTACCTCAACGGGGATATGAAAATCCCCAACAATAAGAATATCATACTTTTTCTTGACAGTAGGGAGAGGAAATTCAAAACCTCCAATAATGATAGTTGGAACTTTTCCAATAGTATTGATGCTATGAACTTGAGATTGTTTCCTCAGAAAGTGTACCGTATGCTCATTACCATTAACATGAAAAGTGACATTGCCTTTGTTGCAATCAATAACAGCCCCTGCAGTATTCAAAAAGGGTCTACCAAGGATAATCGCCATACTATCGTCCTCGGGAATATCAAGAATAACAAAGTCCGTTAAGATAGTGACATTTGCAACCACAACAGGCACATCCTCACAAATACCGGATGTGTATGGCAGTTGATTTATCAGCCATTTGCAAAGATATTTCAGTAGGTGTCAACTTATTCAATTCAAGTCTACGATATAAAGAGAGAGGCATAACACTAACACCGGCTCCAAGATCACATAAAGCAGTTCTAACATAATTTCTTTTAATGGAGCATGGTATAGTTGGTACACCCGGATCTCCAAGTTTCTTTGGTATTCCACCTTTAAAAGTGTAATTAGCAAGCATGGTGGAAATTTCAGCTTCCGGTATCTTTCTTTTATTTGTGATGATATCCTTCATATATTTAGCATAAGGGTTTACTTTAAGCATATCAGTTAAGCGCATACGTAAGAAAATAGGTCTAATCATTTCAGCAAAGCGCTCGAAATCCTCATCATCCTTTGACTTTGGATGGTTTAGGAGGAAAGGGCATGGGTTTCTGAACCCATGCTTCTCTTTCTCTACCGTGCTTCCTAGCAACAAAGTCTCTCTTATCATAACGTTGATTATTTGATTGTGGGTTATCACGATCAACAGTAGGTTCAATCTCTATTTCATTATTTTTGCTAGGTTGAGCATCAACATGAACATTATCATTAACCTTATCACTAGGTTCATGTTCATCACCTGATTGTATTTCAGCATCAGAGATAGAAATATCATTGGGATTCTTAGGTGTGTCTACAACAGGTTCACTAGAAGCATGCAAAGTTCTATCGTTTTTCTTTTTCTTCTTTTTAGAAGAACTAGGTGCCTCTAAATTATTTATCTGAGAATCTTGTTCGATTCTCTTAGGGTGGCCTTCAGGATACAAAGGTTCCTGAGTCATTCTACCAGTTCTAGTAGCCACTCTAACAGCAAAGTCATTTTTATTATTTAATTCATCAAGCAAATCATTTTGAGCTTTAAGTGCTTGCTCAGCTTGAGTAGCAACCATAGAAGCATATTTGCTAATGAGTTTGAGTTCACCTTTAACTCTAGCCATATTATCGCTCACACGTCCTATCTCGAAAGCATTATTCTTTAACTCTCTACCAACATAAGCATTAAAACTTTCTTGCCTAGCTATAAAGTCATCAAATTCATCTAAGCATGGGCTATGAAATTTAGTAGAGGGGATTTCAACTTTATCATATCTATAGAGAGAATTCACCTTTACTACCTATGTCGGGTTATCAAGACAATGTGGTTCTTCAACAGGCGGTATATTAAGACCATGTATTTTTTTCAATAGGTGGTAAATTCTTAACATCTTCAGCTTTTATACCTTTTTCTTTCATTGATTTCTTTGCCTTCTGCATATCTTCGGGACTGAGAAATAAAATACCTATCTTCTTCGGAGTGGGTTTAGGAATAGGCTCAGGAGTTTGCTCAATTGGTTCAGGAATTGCCTCAGGAACTAGCTCAGGGAGGGTCCAATTATTTTCATTAGTCAACATATTATTCAATAGTAATTCAGCTTCGTCGACTGTTCCTTCCCTGAAAACACAACCAGCACAACTATCCAAGTAGTCCTTGGAAGCATCGGTTAGTCCATTATAAAAGATATCAAGTATTTCATTTTCTTAAGAGGATGATCTCGAAAAGCATTAAGTAATCGGAGAAGCCTCCCCCAAGCTTGTGGGAGACTCTCTTCTTTGATTTGCACAAAATTATATATTTCCCGCAAGGTGATACGTATCCAACGTATCTATAATTTTTTATTGTTCCATGCTATTATATTACCCCTTTTGGATGTTTATGGACTTTATTTTACACATTTATATCATTTTTGGGACTAACCTACTAACCGAGGCCCAGCCCGTATTGCTGTTTTTTTTTTGCCTATTTCAGTATTTCGAAGAAAAGGAATATCAAAACGGAGTCCAAACGGAATGAAACCTTCGGGAGCGTGATTTTTGGAACGAACATGATCCAGATGACTTGGAGTGCAAGTCAAGAAGCAGCCGAGGCCTCCACGAGATAGGAGCCCCCCCCCTATAGGGCACGCCCCCCGTCTCGTGGGCCCCTTGGGCGCCCACCAACGTACTTCTTCCTCCTATATAAGCCTACGTACCCCGAAAACATCCACGGAGCCAACGAAACACAATTTCCACCGCCGTAACCTTCTGTATCCATGAGATCTCATCTTGGACCCTTCGCCGGCACTCTGCCAGAGGGGGAATCGACCACGGAGGGCTTCTACATCAACACCATAGCCCCTCCAATGAGTTGTGAGTAGTTTACCACAGACCTACGGGTCCATAGTTATTAGCTAGATGGCTTCTTCTCTCTTTTTGGATCTCAATACAATGTTCTTCCCCTCTCTTGTGGAGATCTATTCGATGTAAACTCTTTTTGCGGTGTGTTTGTCGAGATCCGATGAATTGTGGGTTTATGATCAAGTTTATCTATGAATAATATTTGAATCTTCTCTGAATTCTTTTATGTATGATTGAGTTATCTTTGCAAGTCTCTTCGAATTATCAGTTTGGTTTGGCCTACTAGATTGATCTTTCTTGCCATGGGAGAAGTGCTTAGCTTTGGGTTCAATCTTGCGGTTTCCTTTCCCAATGACAGCAGGGGCAGCAAGGAACGTATTGTATTATTGCCATCGAGGATAAAAAAGATGGGGTTTATATCATATTGCTTGAGTTTATCCCTCTACATCATGTCATCTTGCTTAAAGCGTTACTCTGTTCTTATGAACTTAATACTCTAGATGCAGGCAGGAGTCGCTCGATGTGTGGAGTAACAGTAGTAGATGCATGTAGGAGTCGGTCTACTTGTTGAGGACGTGATGCCTATATACATGATCATGCCTAGATAATCTCATAATTATTCGCTTTTCTATCAATTGCTCGACACTAATTTGTTCACCCACTGTAATACTTATGCTATCTTGAGGGAAGCCTCTAGTGAAACCTATGGCCCCCGGGTCTATCTCTTATCATATTTGCTTCCAATCTACTTTTATTTGCATCTTTACTTTTTGCATCTATATTATAAAATACCAAAAATATATTTATCTTATCATACTATCTCTATTAGATCTCACTTTCGCAAGTGGCTGTGAAGGGATTGACAACCCCTTTATTGTGTTGGTTGCAAGTTCTTTGTTTGTTTGTGTAGGTGCGTGGGACTTTTGAGGAGCCTCCTACTGGATTGATACCTTGGTTCTCAAAAACTGAGGGAAATACTTAAGCTACTATTGCTGCATCACCCTTTCCTCTTCAAGGAAAACCAACGCAAGCTCAAGACGTAGCAAGAAGGATTTATGGCGCCGTTGCCGTGGAGGTCTTCGCTCAAGTCAAGACATACCAAGTACCCATCACAAACCCATCTCCCTCGCATTTACATTATTTGCCATTTGCCTCTCGTTTTCCTCTCCCCCACTTCACCCTCGCCGTTTTATTCACCCTCTCTTTCCCAATCTCCTCCTCTCTTTTTGCTTGCCTTTTTCTGTTTGCTTGTGTGTTGGATTACTTGTTGCCATGGCGCAAGATAATACCAAATTGTGTGATTTCTCGAATACCAATAATAATGATTTCCTTAGTACTTCGATTGCTCTTCTTAATGATGTTGAGTCTTGTGAAATCAATACTGCTTTGCTGAATCTTGTTATGAAAGATCAATTCGCCGGCCTTCCTAGCGAAGATGTCGCTACTCATCTAAACAACTTTGTTGGTTTGTGTGATATGCAAAAGAAGAAAGATACGGATAACAATATTGTTAAATTGAAGCTATTTCCGTTTTCACTTAGAGATCGTGCTAAAGTTTGGTTTTCGTCTTTGCCTAAAAATAGTATTGATTCTTGGAACAAGTGCAAAGATGCTTTTATCTCTAAGTAGTTTCCTCCCGCTAAGATTATCACTCTTAGGAACGATATTATGAATTTTAAACAACTTGATCATGAGCATGTTGCCCAATCTTGGGAAAGAATGAAATTGATGATTCGAAACTGCCCTACTCATGGTTTGAATTTATGGATGATCATACAAAATTTTTATGCCGGTTTGAACTTTTCTTCTAGAAATCTCTTAGATTCGGCCGCGGGAGGCACGTTTATGGAAATCACATTAGGAGATGCTACAAAACTTCTTGATAATATTATGGCTAATTATTCTCAATGGCACACCAAAAGACTTCTAGTAAAAAAGTGCATGCTATAGAAGAGATCAATGTTTTGAGTGGAAAGATGGATGAACTTATGAAGTTGTTTGCTACTAAAAATACTCCTCTTGATCCCAATGATATGCCTTTGTCTACTTTGATTGAGAATAATAATGAATCTATGGATGTGAATTTTGTTGGTAGGAATAGTTTTAGAAATAATGCTTATAGAGGAAACTTTAATGCTAGACCGTTCCCTAGTAATTCCTCTAATAATTATGGAAATTCCTACAATAATTCTTATGGTAATTTTAATAAGATGCCCTCTGATTTTGAGAATAGTGTGAAAGAATTTATGGTTTCTCAAAAGAATTTTAATGCTTTGCTTGAAGAAAAATTACTCAAAATTGATGATTTGGCTAGGAACGTTGATAGACTTTTGCTTGATGTTGATTCTCTTAAACTTCGATCTTCTCCTCCTAAGCGTGATATCAATGAGTCTCTCAAAGCCATGAGAATTTCCATTGATGAGTGCAAGGAAAGAACCGCTAGATTGCGTGCTAAGAAAGATTGCTTTGTAAAGGCGTGTTCTTCTAGTTTCCATGAAAATAATGATGAGGATCTTAAAGTTATTGGTGCGTCTCCTATTAGATCTATGTTTTGCAATATGAATCTTGATAATTATGGTACTGATGAGGAGTCAACTTTACCTAGAAGGCGTCCCAAGAATTCGGAGTTTTTAGATCTTGATGCTAAATTTGGTAAAAGTGGGATTGGAGAGGTCATAACTTTAAATAGCATTGAACCCACTATCTCGGATTTCAAGGAATTTGATTATGATAATTGTTCTTTAGAAGGTTGTATTTCCTTGTTGCAATCCGTTGTTAATTCTCCTCATGCTTATTGTCAAAACAAAGCTTTTACCAAACACATTGTTGATGCCTTGATGCAATCTTATGATGAAAAACTTAATTTGGAAGTTTCTATACCTAGAAAACTTAATGATGAGTGGGAACCTACTATAAAGATCAGAATTAAAGATCATAGTGTTTTGCTTTGTGTGATTTGGGTGCTAGTGTTTCCACGATTCCGAAAACTTTATGTGATATTCTAGGTTTCCATGATCTTGATGATTGCTCTTTAAATTTGCACCTTGCGTATTCCACCATTAAAAAGCCAATGGGAAGGATCAATGATGTTCTCATTGTTGCAAATAGAAATTTGGTGCCCGTAGATTTTATCGTTCTTGATAGACCTTTCCTTAGAACGATTGGCACGATTATTCATATGAAGGAAGGGAATATTAGATTCCAATTTCCATTAAAGAAAGGCATGGAGCACTTTCCAAGAAATAAAGTCAAACTACCTTATGAATCTATCATGCGGGCTACTTACGAATTTAGTGTCAAGGATGGCACTCGTTAGATCTATCTTCGCTTTTATGCCTAGCTAGGGGCGTTAAACGACAACGCTAGTTGGGAGGCAACCCAATTTTCTTTGTGTTTTTTGTTTTTTTTCCTGTTTAGTAATAAATCTTGCATCTACCTTCTGTTTATATGTGTTTTTATCTTTTAATTAGTGTTTGTGCCAAGTAGAACCTTATAGGATAACCTATGATGATAGTTGATTTGATTCTGATGAAAAAACAGAAACTTTGCATGCACGAATTTAGTTTTGTAAAATCATAGAAACGTGCTTTTGCGTTGATTCTTTTTTATGCTGATCAATAAACAAATTGTACAGGACTTCCTATTTTTGTAGGTTTTTTACAGTTCTATCAGTTTGCGTTAGTTACAGATTGCTACAGACTGTTCTGTTTTTGACTGATTCTGTTTTTCGTGTGTTGTTTGCTTATTTCGATGCATCTATGGCTAGTAAATTAGTTTATAAACCATAGAGAAGTTGGATTACAGTAGGTTTAACACCAAAATAAATAAATAATGAGTTCATTACACTACCTTATGTGGTGGTTTTGTTTTCTTTCACTAATGGAGCTTATAAGATTTCCTGTTGAGTTTTGTGTTGTGAAGTTTTCATGTTTTGGGTAAAACTTTTATAGACTATGGAATAAGGAGTGGCAATAGCCTAAGCTTGGGTATGCCCATGGCGACCCAAGATATTCAAGGATAGCCAAAAGCCTAAGATTGGGGATGCCCCGGGAAGGCATCCCCTCTTTCGTCTTCGTTCATTGGTAACTTTACTTGGAGTTATATTTTTATTCGCCACATGATATGTGTTTTGCTTGGAGCGTCGTGTATTATATTAGTCTTTGCTTTTTAGTTTACCACAATCATCCTTTCTGTACACACCTGTTGGGAGAAGCCTACTTGATTAGAATTTGCTAGAATACTCTATGTGCTTCACTTATATCTTTTGAGCTTGATAGTTTTTGCTCTAGTGCTTCACTTATATTTTTTAGAGCACGGCGGTGGCTTATTTTTGTAGAAATTGCTAGTCTCTCATGCTTCACTTATATTATTTTGATAGTCTTTTAGAACAACATGGTATTTGCTATGGTTATAAAATTGGTCCTAGAATGGTAGGCATCCAAGTTGGATATAATAAAAACTATCATAGGAAGTGAATTGGATGCTATGATCAATTTGATACTTGATAATTGTTTTGAGATATGGGGGTAGTGATATTAAAGTCATGCTAGTTGGGTGATTATGAATTTAAAGAATGCATGTGTTTAAGTTAGCAAGTCCCGTAGCATGCACGTATGGTTAAAGTTGTGTAACAAATTTGAAACATGAAGTGTACCTGGCTTGTGCATCCTTATGAGTGGCGGTCGGGGACGAGCAATGGTCTTTTCCTACCAATCTATCCCCCTAGGAGCATGCGCATAGTACTTGATTTTTGATGACTTCTAAACTTTTGCAATAAGTATCTGAGTTCTTTTGACTAATGTTGAGTCCATGGATTATACGCACTTTTACCTTTCCACCATTGCTAGCCTCTTCGGTACCGTGCATTGCCCTTTCTCACCTCGAGAGTTGGTGCAAACTTCGCCGGTGCATCCAAACCCCGTGATACGATACGCTCTATCACACATAAACCTCCTTATATCTTCCTCAAAACAGCCACCATACCTACCTATTATGGCATTTCCATAGCCATTCCAAGATATATTGCCATGCAACTTTCCACCGTTTCGTTTATCATCATGACATACTTTACTTTTGTCATATTGCCATTGCATGATCATGTAGTTGACATCGTATTTGTGGCAAAGTCACCATGCATTATTTTTCATACATGTCACTCTTGATTCATTGCACCATCCCGGTACACCGCCGGAGGCATTCATATAGAGTCATATCTTGTTCTAGTTCCGGGTTGTAATTCATATGTTGTAATCAATGAAAGTGTGATGATCATCATCATTAGAGCATTGCGCAAAGAAAAGAAAGAAGAAAGGCCAAAAAGAAAAAAAAGAAAGGCCCAAAAAAGGAAAATTAAAAAAAGAAAAATAAAATAAAAGAAAATAAATAAAAAGGGCAATATTACTATCTCTTTTTCCACACTTGTGCTTCAAAGTAGCACTTTGTTCTTCATGTAGTGAGTCTCATATATTGTGCTTCAAAGTAGCACCATGTTTTTCATATAGTGAGTCTCATAAGTTGTCGTTTTCATACTAGTGGGAATTTTTCATTATAGAACTTGGCTTGTATACTCCTACGATGGGCTTCCTCAAATGCCCTGGGTCTTCGTGAACAAGCAAGTTGGATGCACACCCACTAGTTTTCTTTTGTTGAGCATTCATTTATAGCTCTAGTGCATCCATTGCATGGCAATCCCTAATACTCATGTTGACATCAATTGATGGGCATCTCCATAGCCCGTTGATTATCCTCGTCAATGTGAGACTTTCTCCTTTTTTGTCTTCTCCACACAATCCCCATCATCATATTCTATTCCATCCATAGTGCTATATCCATGGCTCACGCTCATGTATTGCGTGAAGGTTGAAAAAGTTTGAGATTATTTAAGTATAAACAATTTCTTGGCTTGTCATCAGGGGTATAGAAGTTGGGAACATCTTTGTGTGACGAAAATGAAGCATAGCCTAACTATATGATTTTGTAGGGATGAACATTCTTTTGCCATGTTATTTTGAGAAGACATCATTACTTTAATTAGTATGCTTGAAGTGTTACTATTTCTTTTATCAATGTGAACTTTTATTTTGAATCATTTGGATCTGAACATTCATGCCACAATAAAGAAAATTACATTGAGAATTATGCTAGGTAGCATTCCACATCAAAAATTCTGTTTTTATCATTTACCTCCTCGAGGACGAGCAGGAATTAAGCTTGGGGATGCTTGATACGTCTCCAACGTATCTATAATTTTTTATTGTTCCGTGCTATTATATTAACCCTTTTTAATGTTTATGGGCTTTATTTTACACATTTATATCATTTTTGGGACTAACCTACTAACCGGAGGCCCAGCCAGTATTGCTATTTTTTTGCCTATTTCAGTATTTTGAAGAAAAGGAATATACAACGGAGTCCAAAAGGAATGAAACCTTCGGGAGCGTGATTTTTGGAATGAACGTGATCCAGAGGACTTGGATTGCAAGTCAAGAAGTAGCCGAGGCCTCCACGAGATAGGAGCCCCCCCTATAGGGCGCGCCCCCTGTCTCATGGGCCCCTCGGGTGACCACCGACGTACTTCTTCCTCCTATATAAGCCTACGTAACCTGAAAACATCCATGGAGCCAAACACAATTTTCACCGCCGTAACCTTCTATATCCGCGAGATCTCATCTTGGATCCTTCGCCGGCACTCTGTCGGAGGGGGAATCGACCACGGAGGGCTTCTACATCAACACCATAGCCCCTCCAATGAGTTGTTGTAGGATCGGAAGTATGTCTAGAGGGGGGGTGATTAGACTACTTGACTACTTAAAAACTTAGCCTTTTGATTGGAGTGGATTCTTAGCAAGTTCACAATGATAACCAAGTCAAGTATCACCCTACACATGCAATTCTAGAGTAGTGGCAGCGGAAAGTAAATTGCACGTATAGTAAATGAGAGGTGGAGAAGAGCAAACGCAAGTTGGAGACACGGAGATTTTTTCTCGTGGTTCCGATAGGTGGTGCTATCGTCAATCCACGTTGATGGAGACTTCAACCCACGGAGGGTAACGGCTGCGCGAGTCCACGGAGGGCTCCACCCACGAAGGGTCCACGAAGAAGCAACCTTGTCTATGCCATCATGGCTCACGCCCACGGAGGACTAGCCTTACTCGGGGTAGATCTTCACGAAGTAGGCGATCTCCTTGCCCTTACAAACTCCTTGGTTCAACTCCACATCATGACGGAGGCTCCCAAGCGACACCTAACCAATCTAGGAGGCACCACCCTCCAAAAGGTAATAGATGGGGTTGGTGATGATGAACTCCTTGCTCTTGTGCTTCAAATGATAATCTCCCCAACACTCAACTCTCCTCACTGATTTGGCTGTGGTGGAGGAAGGATTGAGTGGAAAGCAACTTGGGAAGGCTAGAAATCAAGTTTCATATGGTGGGAGTGGAGCAACTTGATCTCAACACAAGGGTAGGTAGTTTTCTTCTCGAAATGTAAGGTAGGAGTGGTAGTTCTTTCGATGGCTCTCTCCACGAATGAAGAGGAGGTGGAGGGTATTTATAGCCTCCACACAAAATCCAACCGTTACACACATTTGACCAATCTCGGTCGGACCGAAGTTGACAACTCGGTGAGACCGAAAGTTCAAATCTTGTGAGCGTTGGGATTTTCGTGGGACCGAAAATACAATCTCGGTTAGTCCGATTCTTCCAAAGTCTAGGGTTTGCCAATTTCGGTGGGACCGACTTTCTCATCTCGGTGACACCGATTTGAGTCTGAATGTTCTGAAGCTTGGCAACACCAATTTCGAATGACCGAGTTTGGAATCGGAAAATCCGAGATTCATCGGGTTTGGGTATATGGTGAGGTGGTTCATCTCGGTGTGGTGAGTTTGGAATCGGTGGGACCGAGATTACTTATGAGTTTATGTTGGAATGAAAGATTGCTGATAGTTTGAGAGATAAATCACTAAGCACTTAGAGCAACCAGATCATCATCATAACCTCATCCCTTTTAATAGTATTGGCTTTCCTATGGACTCAATGTGATCTTGGATCACTAAACCAAAAATGGAGTCTTGAGCTTTTGCCAATGTTTTCCTTAGCATTTTGAGGGTCCACATCATCAGTCATTGCCATACCCATATCACTTGAACTCTCGAAATATTCTCAAGAAATGATTAGTTCAATGATATATATGTTGTTAATAATTACCAAAACCACCGGGATTAGTTGCACTTTCAATCTCCCCCTTTTTGGTAATTGATGACAACATATAGATCAAAGCTTCGACAAATGATATAATCAATGAATAACATCGTCGCTTTGAGAAGTATGTGATAAGCAAGAGCTCCCCCTAAATTTGTGCATTATTTAAGATTTGCGTTTGAATGCAAATGCACAATCGATTAGGATCATGGGTTACTCTTCCATGTCACATACATCTTGGTGGAGCGCACAAAAATGATAAGAATGAATAACATGCACCCAATCACCAAGACATGAGTAAATGATCATACAAGATATGAATGGAATATGATAGGCATCAAGCACACATTAAGCACAGTATGATCAAGCACTCATCAAGATAGAGCAAACGTAGTATCAAACACACGAAGTATCTCAAAGAACTCAAAAGTATCTCAAGGAAAACCGCAAACGAAAGAGCAAAAGCGAGCACTCTCTCTCTCGAAGTCCTATGATCTATACAATTTCTCCCCCTTTGGCAACAAGTTACCAAAAAGTTCGAAAGGTATAGAGCTAATCGTCACTCGGGACTCTGCTGGCGGCTCTGCGTGTCGATGGAGTGGAGATAGCTGCATCTGCGAAAGCTTCTGCTAAAGTCTGTGGAGCTGGAGGAGTGGATACTGAAGCTGGTGCTGGAACTGACGGAGCTGTAGGAGGTGCTGATGTAGTAGCCCTGGGGGCGACCTTTGGAATAGCAGCTGATCTGGGCTTTGTGGGCCTTTGAGCAGGCTGCTCATAGTCATCTGGACCATATCACCTTCCATCTCTCTCATGAGTTCTGCCTTCTCCTCTTAGCTTCCTCGATGTCCGCCTCAAGCTTGTTGGCGGTGACCTGCACTTGATCCACTTGACGTCGAGCATGGAACTTATCTTCAACTATCCTCTCAAGGCTCTCCCGAGCGCACTATGCTGGCCAGCGTAGCTCAATTCTCGAGTGGCTTCAAGAAGTTGTTCTCGCAACGCTCTTGGGCTTTCTTCTTGCTTCCTTCTCAGCTTTAGCTTGTTTGGCAGCTTCAGACTTAGCATGTCCTTCTACAGATGTGGGAGCATCCTCGGTCATCACAACCTCGTTATCCTCATGTTCAGCTGCGGTGGCAAGTGGGGTCTATCCAACAGGTAGGTGTCCGTGCCAAACTTGGCATTAATGAGCATCTGAATATGCGGAGCAAACCCACACGACCTCTTCTGGTCTGCTGCTGTCCTCTTGATAGTCTCAACTATCAGGTCCATCACCTTAAAAGGTGTCTTCTGATCTAGAATGTGCAGCATGTTGATAGAGTACCCTCTTATCATGCGGTGGTCCCCTGACTTAGGCATCAAAGTATGCCTCAGAATGGTGTTGGTGGTCGGGAGACCTGCCTGAAGATAATAGACTGAACCAAGCTTCCATATCTCAACATCCTTCTCTTTTACCTCATTGTACATGTTCTTCATTGACTCGTGATTTTTCTTCGGAATGCCATACACATCAACATCATCATCCCTTGATACTGGTGCATTCAGCAATGCTCTCCATTCCTCAACAGTAGAATGGAATCTCTGCCCTTCTGTCATCCATACAATTCTGCCATCTGGATAGAAGTGTGCGGTGGCATAGAACTGCATGATCATCTCATCGTTCCAAGCAGTCGGTTTCTGACCAACGAACTCTGCAATCCCACAAGCGGTGAAGCTTTCATGCACATGTGGGAAGTAGTCTCTGTGCTCTTCACCGTCGATGTAATCCCGGTCTACATATCCGTGTCGGCAACAATTGGCTTCTTATCCATGAGCTTTGTCTCATAAAAGTCTTGTTGCTCTCTTGTGTGGAATCTTGAGT
Source organism: Aegilops speltoides (assembly GCA_021437245.1). NCBI lineage: Eukaryota > Viridiplantae > Streptophyta > Magnoliopsida > Poales > Poaceae > Aegilops > Aegilops speltoides. The sequence continues at coordinate 396,501,151 of CM038144.1, forward strand.
CAATCTGCTGTTCTTCTCTGGTGGCATATGGATCTGCTTGCCTCCATAGCTCGAGACCTTTATCCTTCCTCTCTTTCATATTTTCAGCTCGAGGATGTGCTTCATTATGAACTGGCGGTTTTCATGCGAGCTTGAGCAAAACATGAGCCTCATCATCTGATTCTGCAGGTGGCACATCGTCCTTCTTCTTCTCTGAAGCAGGTATGTTCCTCACAGTCTTCTTTGGCTTGGCAGCTGGTTTGCCTTGGGCTGCCTTTGCTGGAGCTGATTGCTTAGCTTTTGTGGGTGCTCCTGCCCTGATGGCATCACCCATCAACTTCTGCTTCTGAGGAGGCTGAGGTGCTTCCTCATCAGAATCATCATCATCAGCTTCTTCATGAACTTTCCTCTTCCTCTTGGAAGTCTTCTTGATCTTGCTGGAGGTTTCTTCCATGCTGAGCTTCTTTGCAGCAGAGGATTTTGTCACTTTGCTGGTGCCTTTCTTTGACTGTTTCCCTTGATAGCCCTTGGCAACCACTTGCCTTTTTGGCTTAGAAGTTATTTCCTCATCTGCAATAAAGTCTGAATCCTCCTCATCAGAATTTCTCTTCCTCCCTGCCCCGTAGCAGTTGCAGGCAGTCCACTTGGAGTGCTTCTCTCTCCATCATCTGAAAAACTGCTTGCTTCTGGACTTGTAGCTGCCTCTGGAATCTCAACTGGCATCTCAGACCTGTTCTGACTGTCACTTCCATCAGACATGACTGACAACCTGTGAATAGAATAGGTATAGGCAGAATAGAAGAGTTATCACAAACTGCAGAGGATTTTGCAAAAGAATGAGTTCAAACTTTAGTTTTAGGTTTTCACAGAATACATGTCGGTCTGACCGAGTCTATAAATTCGGTGAAACCGAAATGTCTAAACAGACCACATACACCACTTTCGGTTGGACCGAAATGGGTTTCGGTCTAGCCGAGACCACTAGGGTTTCACTAAATCTTCACTTCGGTCTTACCGATTTGCACAACTCGGTTTCACCGAAAAGTGCAGTGCAATGGCCAGAGGCCAAATCGGTCAGTCCGAAAATGTCGAATCGGTCACACCGAGATGTGTTCGGCGGAAACCTAACCCTAAAATTTTCACTCGAATTTTATTCTATGATCTAAACGGCTGGATAGGGAGATCTCAATCTTGGCAAGAAACTTGGCAACGCCTAACGTGCATTGAATCAGCGGTTGGAGCACGAGAGGGATGAAACTCACCCAATGCGGTGGAGCTTCACTACGGCGGCAACGGCGCGATGAGAAGGACCGTTGACGGCGATGGAGACCATGGCGAGGGCGCACAAAGCGGCAGCGGAGACGATCCGGAGACCAAGGCGACGGCAGCGAAGGGTTGGAGGCGGCGTTTGAAGAAGTAATCAACGCTCGGTCCTCGAGTATATATACCCTCGGGTTGTCGGTGGGACCGAGTTTGAAAACTTCGGTGGGACCGGGATGGTTACCTGCGTGCGTTTACACACTTCGTCACGCCGAAATTTGAAACTCGGTTTCACCGAGGTGAAAACCTAGATCAATCCAAGTGATTTCGGTCTGTCCGATTTGAGTATATCGGTTTGACCGAAAGTACTTAGAAGGTTTTGGAAGTTAGGCTTTTGACGGATCGGTGGCTCCGAGTGCTCCTCACTCGATCTGTCCGAAAAAGTCTTGTTCAAAGTTTGTGATATAAGCATGAATAGAGTTTGAGACAAGAAAGCATAGATAGCTAGGGAGGAACTTAGGCATTCTTGTCCATCCATTTGGTCAAAAGAAAGAAAGCCAAAAGACCAAAGCAACAAATGGATGTCCTCGAATGGATTAAACTCATGCATCCAACATGCTCACACAATAAGATAGCAAATAAAATATGTGTCAAACATGCACAAACAAAACACTAACAGCTAGCACACAATTTGGCGATGACTAGGTCATCTATATATGAGTATATTGACTTAGGAGTCAAATGAGAACATTTGATCATAGGTCATACTCATCGTTTAAGCACAAGTGGGGTTACCACTTTTCCATAAAGCATTGATGTGTTCACATCGTTAGAAGATGCTTTAGCTCATTTCTTTAGAGCAAAGCTCCCCCTTGATGTGAGAACCCCTTTTAAAGGGTCAAACTAACCTTGGGTTGTCGTTGAAGACTTCATGTAGATGTTGAAGATGTGGATGCTCAATGTTGATGAAGATCATCAAGAGTTGGGAGCAATCCTTTGGATTCGGGCACTTTCAATACCTACATGGGTTAGTCCCACAAGGAACAAACAAGAATATCCATGGACATAGATTGGAGTACACAATAGATGATGTCCATGAAAGCAATGATTACCTTGTCCCTTGACTTACCAACATGAGGGTTTGTGACTCCATGAACTAGTGCAAGATGTGGAAGTTGATTGCACAAGTCTTTGCCAAAATGAATGTGAGTGAAGTATATTGGCGGAGTCACCCTCAAGAACTCTCTAGTTCTTCTTCTTCGGGATCCACATCATCTTGATGGGAATCCTTGGGGTAGTAGTTGAGCTTGTCAAAGTAGAACTTGAAGTTGCCTTGGGAACCCACTTGACCATGGCCTTGGGTGCTTCAATGAATGCATCAATCTCCTCTTGAAGCTTGTCCTTGCCTTTTAGCTTGTGGTCTTGTGGTGGAAGGTCATCTTGAGCTTGTTCCTCATTGGAAGAAGTAGGATCATACTTCTCCTCTTGAGAGACGAACTTTGGAGTGGGATATTGACCTTCTTCCCATTCAACACCCTCGGCGTTGAACTTTCGCTCAAAACCAATTCCTTGATTCTTCCGGTGTCTTCCTTGTTTGCGAACAATTTCCTCAAAGCTTTTGCTTCGGCAAGACTCTTGTAGACACCTTTCTCTATAATCCCTTTCAATAGACTATTTTCTTGCTCAAGTGAAACTTGGCTTGAAACATTGTTAGTGGAATCAAGAGAATTACTAGAAGTAACAACATTTGATTTAGCATGATTATTGTTACTACTAGATGAAGAATTTTTCTTATGCTTGTCATGCTTAGTTTTGATAGGTGGCAAGAAATTAGACAAGAGAAGTCGTTTGGCAAGATATGAAGAACTCTTCTTTCAAGATCGTCATTGATAGCTTTTAGAAACTCATGTTCTTGCTCTAGATTGAGCTTCTCGAAGCGTAGCTTCTCATGAGATCTTAGGAGCTCTCTATGATCTTCTTGAGTTGTTTCATGAGCTAACTTAAGAGTGTTTAGTTCTTTCGTTAGACGCTCAATCTCCTTCATAGCATTGTCATTCGACTCTTCTCGACTATAAAGACTACTAGCATGTTCATCATTACTAAGCTCACTAGATTTATCATGTAAAAGCTCATCTTCACCAAGCAAGTCATCCTCATCACTATCAAAGTCAATAAACTCAGAATGTGATACCTTGGGGCCTTTTGCCATGAAGCATCTTCCAATTCCCTCATTTGGTGAATCAAATATGTCATAGGAGTTGGAGTTGGAGGACACGAGAGCAAGACCGCAACACCTTCATCTTGATGTATTCGGAGTTGGAGTGATAGCTTCTTTCGAGTGATTGTCGAGTCGGAGCCGAAACCCATTCACCAACATGAGCTTGATGTTTTCTTCTTGTGTAGCTCCTTGATGACTTGTCTTTCCTTTCCGAATCCTTGCTTCTCCGAGAGGATCTTCGTTCATAACGATCATCTCTACTCCTTCTCTCTTTTCGAGGCGACTCTTCTCTTGAGCTTCTTCTTCTTGGAGATTCTTCTCTTCTCTTGTGGGAGTCGAACACTCATTTGAGTAGTGTCCGGTCTTCCACAATTGTAGCAGTTTCGATCACGACTAGAAGATCTCTTTTCATCATATGATCTAGACTTTGAGCTTCTTTCCTTGCTTCTACTCTTGTAGAATTTGTTGAAGTTCTTCACCATTAGGCTTATCTCTTCATTGGAAACTAGCTTGTCACTTGAGGATGTGGGAGCTTCAACTGCAGCTTTGTAAGCACCACTTGACTTGTTGTGAAGCTCTTCCTTATCTTTAAGTGTCATCTCATGAGCAACAATCCTTCCAATGACTTGGTAGGCTTGAGATCTTTGTAGTTTGGCATCATTTGGATCAAAGTGCACACGGTGTCATACTTTCCATCCAAAGCTCTGAGAATCTTCTTGATGATGAAACGGTCGGTCATTTCTTCGCTTCCTAAGCCTGCCATCTCATTGGTGATGAGAGCAAGCCTAGAGTACATTTCAGCGACCCTTCACCTTCCTTCATCTTGAACTTGTCAAGTCGACCTTGAAGAACATCTAGCTTTGATTCCTTCACGGACTCGGTACCTTCGTGCATTTCGACCAAAGTATCCCAAATCTCTTTTGCATTCTCAAGACGGCTGATCTTGTTGAACTCCTCGGGACACAAAGCATTGAAGAGAATGTCACAAGCTTGAGCATTGTTCTGTAACATCCGCAACTCATCCGCAGAGCTTCGCGATCCGAACTTTTCCTTCTTGAAGAACTCACCTTGCAAGCCAACACAAATAATGCCCCATGCGGCAGGGTTATGTCCAAGAATATGCATTTTCATTTTATGTTTCCAACTAGCAAAGTTTGAACCATCAAGGTAAGGACCTCTACGGAAATTACCCTCACTAGACGCCATACTCTCCTAGGTTGTGAAACCAAGCTTATGGAGTCCAATGCAATGGAAACCAATCCAATGGAGACCAAGGCTCTGATACCACTTGTAGGATCGGAAGTATGTCTAGAGGGGGGTGATTAGACTACTTGACTACTTAAAAACTTAGCCTTTTGATTGGAGTGGATTCTTAGCAAGTTCACAATGATAACCAAGTCAAGTATCACCCTACACATGCAATTCTAGAGTTGTGGCAGCGGAAAGTAAATTGCACGTATAGTAAATGAGAGGTGGAGAAGAGCAAACGCAAGTTGGAGACACGGAGATTTTTTCTCGTGGTTCCGATAGGTGGTGCTATCGTCAATCCACGTTGATGGAGACTTCAACCCACGGAGGGTAACGGCTGCGTGAGTCCACGGAGGGCTCCACCCACGAAGGGTCCACGAAGAAGCAACCTTGTCTATGCCATCATGGCCTACGCCCACGGAGGACTAGCCTTACTCGGGGTAGATCTTCACGAAGTAGGCGATCTCCTTGCCCTTACAAACTCCTTGGTTCAACTCCACATCATGACGGAGGCTCCCAAGCGACACCTAACCAATCTAGGAGGCACCACCCTCCAAAAGGTAATAGATGGGGTTGGTGATGATGAACTCCTTGCTCTTGTGCTTCAAATGATAATCTCCCCAACACTCAACTCTCCTCACTGATTTGGCTGTGGTGGAGGAAGGATTGAGTGGAAAGCAACTTGGGAAGGCTAGAAATCAAGTTTCATATGGTGGGAGTGGAGCAACTTGATCTCAACACAAGGGTAGGTAGTTTTCTTCTCGAAATGTAAGGTAGGAGTGGTAGTTCTTTCGATGGCTCTCTCCACGAATGAAGAGGAGGTGGAGGGTATTTATAGCCTCCACACAAAATCCAACCGTTACACACATTTGACCAATCTCGGTCAGACCGAAGTTGACAACTCGGTGAGACCGAAAGTTCAAATCTTGTGAACGTTGGGATTTTCGGTGGGACCGAAAATACAATCTCGGTTAGTCCGATTCTTCCAAAGTCTAGGGTTTGCCAATTTCGGTGGGACCGACTTTCTCATCTCGGTGACACCGATTTGAGTACAGAAGGTTACAGAAGCTTGGCAACACCAATTTCGAATGACCGAGTTTGGAATCGGAAAATCCGAGATTCTTAGGGTTTGGGTATATGGCTGAGGTGGTTCATCTCGGTGTGACTGAGTTTGGAATCGGTGGGACCGAGATTACTTATGAGTTTATGTTGGAATGAAAGATTGCTGATAGTTTGAGAGATAAATCACTAAGCACTTAGAGCAACCAGATCATCATCATAACCTCATCCCCTTTTAATAGTATTGGCTTTCCTATGGACTCAATGTGATCTTGGATCACTAAACCAAAAATGGAGTCTTGAGCTTTTGCCAATGTTTTCCTTAGCATTTTGAGGGGTCCACATCATCAGTCATTGCCATACCCATATCACTGAACTCTCTGAAATATTCTCAAGAAATGATTAGTTCAATGATATATATGTTGTTAATAATTACCAAAACCACCTGGGGATTAGTTGCACTTTCAGTTGTGAGTAGTTTACCATAGACCTATGGGTCCATATTTATTAGCTAGATGGCTTCTTCTCTCTTATTGGATCTCAATACAATGTTCTCCCCCTCTCTTGTGGAGATCTATTCGATGTAAACTATTTTTGTGGTGTGTTTGTCGAGATCCAATGAACTGTGAGTTTATGATCAAGTTTATCTATGAATAATATTTGAATCTTCTCTGAATTCTTTTATGTATGATTGAGTTATCTTTGCAAGTCTCTTCGAATTATCAGTTTGGTTTGGCCTACTAGATTGATCTTTCTTGCCATGGGAGAAGTGCTTAGCTTTGGGTTCAATCTTGCGGTGTCCTTCCCGAAGAATAAAGAGGGGCAGCAAGGCACGTATTGTATTGTTGCCATCGAGGATAAAAATATGGGGTTTATATCATATTGCCTGAGTTTATCCCTCTACATCATGTCATCTTGCTTAAAGCGTTACTCTGTTCTTATGAACTTAATACTCTAGATGCAAGGCAGGAGTCGGTCAATGTGTGGAGTAATGATGAGCAGATGAGGCAGTGAGTCGGTCTACTTGTTGAGGACGTGATGCCTATACACATGATCATGCCTAGATAATCTCATAATTATTCACTTTTCTATCAATTGCTCGACAGTAATTTGTTCACCCACCGTAATACTTATGCTATCTTGAGAGAAGCCTCTAGTGAAACCTATGGCCCCCGGGTCCATCTCTTATCATGTTTGCTTCCAATCTACTTTTATTTGCATCTTTACCTTTTGCATCTATATTATAAAATACCAAAAATATATTCATCTTATCATACTATCTCTATTAGATCTCACTTTCGCAAGTGGCCGTGAAGGGATTGACAACCCCTTTATTGTGTTGGTTGCGAGTTCCTTGTTTGTTTGTGTAGGAGCGTGGGACTTTTGAGGAGCCTCCTACTGGATTGATACCTTGGTTCTCAAAAACTGAGGGAAATACTTACGCTACTATTGCTGCATCACCCTTTCCTCTTCAAGGGAAACCAACGCAAGCTCAAGACGTAGCACAAGGCAGCTTGTTTCTTATGAGCAGGGAAATATTTAGCAGAGAAGTAATAAATCATATCCTGGGGACTACGCACACAACCAGGAGTAAGAGAATTATACCAAGTCTTAGCATCATCCTTTAACGAGGATGGAAATATCTTAAGGATATAATAATAGCGAGATTTATCATCATGAGTAAACAGGGTAGCTATATCATTCAACTTGTTAAGATGTGGCACAACAGTTTCAGATTCAAGGCCATAAAAAGGATCAGATTCAACTAAAGTAATAATCTCAGGATCAACAGAGAACTCATAATCCTTATCAGTAACACAAATAGGTGAAGTAGCAAAAGCAGGGTCAGGTTTCATTCTAGCATTAAGAGACTGATGCTTCCATTTAGCTAATAATTTCTTAAGATCATATCTATCTTTACAAGCAAAGATAGCTCTAGCAGCTTCCTCTTCCATAACATAACCCTCAGGAACAACAGGGAATTCATAATCATTGGGAGAATTTTCATCATCACTATCATCAATAATAGCATCTTCAATAATTTCATTCTCTCTAGCCCTAGCAAGTTGTTCATCAAAAAATTCACCTAATGGCAAAGTAGTATCACGCACAGAAGTAGTTTCATCACAAGTATCATGCAAAGCAGAAGTGGCATCATCAATAACATGCGACATATCAGAGTTCATAGTAGTAAAAGGTTTAGGTGTCGCAATCTTACTCAAAACAGAAGGAGAATCTAGTGCAGAGCTAGATGGCAGTTCCTTACCTCCCCTCGTAGTTGAGGGATAGATCGTAGTTTTCGCATCTTTCAAGTTCTTCATAGTGATCAACAGATATAAATCCCAAGTGACTCAGAGAATAGAGCTATGCTCCCCGGCAACGGCGCCAAAAATTAGTCTTGATAACCCACAAGTGTAGGGGATCGCAACAGCTTTCGAGGGTAAAGTATTCAACCCGAATTTATTGATTGGACACAAGGGGAGCCAAAGAATATTCTTGAGTATAAGCAGTTGAGTTGTCAATTCAACCACACCTGGATAACTTAGTATCTGCAGCAAAGTATTTAGTAGCAAAGTAGTATGATAATAAAGGTAACAGTAGCAAAAGTAATGTTTTTGGGTTTTGTAGTAGTTGTAACAGTAGCAACAAAAAAGTAAATAAGCGAAGAACAAAAGCTCGTAGGCATTGGATCAGTGATGGATAATTATGCCGGATGTGATTTCTCATGTAATAGCTATAACATAGGGTGACAAAGAACTAGCTCCAGTTCATCAATGTAATGTAGGCATGTATTCCGTAAATAGTCATACGTGCTTATGGAAAAGAACTTGCATGACATCTTTTGTCCTACTCTCCCGTGGCAGCGGGGTCCTAGTGGAAACTAAGGGATATTAAGGCCTCCTTTTAATAGAGAACCGGAACAAAGCATTAGCACATAGTGAATACATGAACTCCTCCAACTACGGTCATCACCGAGAAGTATCCTGATTATTGTCACTTCGGGGTTGTTGGATCATAACACATAATAGGTGACTATAGACTTGCAAGATAGGATCAAGAACACACATATATTCATGAAAACACAATAGGTTCAGATCTGAAATCATGGCACTCAGGCCCTAGTGACAAGCATTTAGCATAGCAAAGTCATAGCAACATCAATCTCAGAACATAGTGGATACTAGGGATCAAACTCTAACAAAACTAACTTGATTACATGGTAAATCTCATCCAACCCATCAACGTCCAGCAAGCCTATGATGGAATTACTCATGCACGGCGGTGAGCATCATGAAATTGGTGATGGAGGATGGTTGATGATGACGACATCGACGAATCCCCCTCCCCGGAGCCCCGAACGGACTCCAGATCAGCCCTCCCGAGAGACTTGGCGGCGGCTCCGTATCGTAAAACGCGATGAAACTTTCTCTCTGGTTTTTTTTCTCCCCGAACGTGAATATATGGAGTTGGAGTTGAGGCTGGTGGAGGTCTAGGGGGCCCACGAGATAGGGGGGGCGCCCCCCACCCTCGTGGACAGGGTGTGGGCCCCCTGGTCTTGATTCTTTCGCCAGTATTTTTTATATTTTACAAAAAGTGCCTCCGTGGATTTTCAGGACATTCCGAGAACTTTTGTTTTCTACACATAAAACAACATCATGGCAGTTCTGCTGAAAATAGCGTCAGTACGGGTTAGTTTCATTCAAATCATGCAAGTTAGAGTCCAAAACAAGGGCAAAAGTATTTGGAAAAGTAGATACGTTGGAGACGTATCATCCGACGTAAGTACATAGTCCGGCTGTCCGAGGACCCCCTAATCCAGGACTTCCTCAACAACACCCACGGTTCAATATTGAAGGTTTCCTGAATAGGAGAAAGGATGGACGGTCAATCATCGACACACACTGGCCTAAAGTTGCAAAGACCTTCAACACTAATGAAGGCTCAATATTCACCTTCCGCTTCAGCAGTTTTTCAGATGAGATTCATATGTCTATGTACCGTCTATGATGCTAATTTTGAAAGGTTATAGATGTTGCATGTGAAACTTGGTGCTGGTGCAGTTGTGTAATGGGGTAGCTGAGTGTTGAAGCTATATGATGTTATACTTTGATCTATTTCAATTGTGAAATTGTAAGGACCCCGATCCTAAGTCACACCGATCTAGCATGTAACACATCATATCGCTTTGCGGCCTCACGCAAGGTATTCCCAAGGGTGCCACCTTACCTGGCCCGGGACTGTTTGTGCCTTTTGGCTCACATATATGATAGTGTCGCTAGCATCCATATGACAAAGAACCAGGGCCGACATGACTAGTCGTAAATCCAAGGTGGCGCTAACTTACAGGGACAAGCATATGCTACGTCTTGAGCTTGCGTTGGTTTTCCTTGAAGAGGAAAGGGTGATGCAGCAATAGTAGCGTAAGTATTTCCCTCAGTTTTTGAGAACCAAGGTATCAATCCAGTAGGAGGCTCCTCAAAAGTCCCACGCACCTACACAAACAAACAAAGAACTCGCAACCAATGCAATGAAGGGGTTGTCAATCCCTTCACGGCCACTTGCGAAAGTGAGATCTGATAGAGATAGTATGATAAGATAAATATATTTTTGGTATTTTATAAAATAGATGCAAAAAGTAAAGATGCAAATAAAAGTAGATTGGAAGTTTATATGATAAAAGATAGACCCGGGGGCCATAGGTTTCACTAGTGGCTTCTCTCAAGATAGCATAAGTATTACGGTGGGTGAACAAATTACTGTCGAGCAATTGATAGAAAAGCAAATAATTATGAGATTATCTAGGCATGATCATGTATATAGGCATCACGTCCGCGACAAGTAGACCGACTCCTGCCTGCATCTACTACTATTACTCCACACATCGACCGACTCCTGCCTGCATCTAGAGTATTAAGTTCATAAAGAACAGAGTAACGCATTAAGAAAGATGACATGATGTAGAGGGATAAACTCAAGCAATATGATATAAACCCCATCGTTTTATCCTCGATGGCAACAATACAATACGTGCCTTGCTGCCCTAACATCCTTTGGGAAAGGACACCGCAAGATTGAACCCAAAGCTAAGCACTTCTCCCATGGCAAGAAAGATCAATCTAGTAGGCCAAACCAAAATGATAATTCGAAGAGACTTGCAAAGATAACTCAATCATACATCAAAGAATTCAGAGGAGATTCAAATATTTCTCATAGATAAACTTGATCGTAAACTCACAATTCATCGGATCTCGACAAACACACCGCAAAAAGAGTTTACATCGAATAGATGTCCACAAGAGAGGGGGAGAATATTGTATTGAGATCGAAAAAGAGAGAAGAAGCCATCTAGCTAATAACTATGGACCCGAAGGTCCGTGGTAAACTACTCGCAACTCATCGGAGGGTCTATGGTGTTGATGTAGAAGCCCTCCATGGTCAATTCCCCCTCCGGCGGAGCTCCGGCGAAGGCTCCAAGATGGGATCTCGCAGATACAGAAGGTTACGGCGGTGGAAATTGTACTTCGTTGGATCCCTGGATGTTTACGGGGTACGTAGGCATATATAGGAGGAAGAAGTACATCGGTGGCCGCCCGAGGGGCCCACAAGACAGGGGGCACGCCCAGAGGGGGTGGCCGCGCCCTCCTATCTTGTGGTCACCTCGGCTGCTTCTTGACTTGCACTCCAAGTCCTCTGGATCACGTTCGTTCCAAAAATCTCGCCCCCGAAGGTTTCATTCCATTTGGACTCCGTTTGATATTCCTTTTCTTGGAAATACTATAATAGGCAAAAAAACAGCAATACGGGCTGGGCCTCCGGTTAGTAGGTTAGTCCCAAAAATGATATAAATGTGTAAATTAAAGCCCATAAGTATCCAAAAGGGGTAATATAATAGCATGGAACAATCAAAAATTATAGATACATTGGAGACGTATCAAGCATCCCCAATCTTAATTCCTGCTCGTCCTCGAGTAGGTAAATGATAAAAACAGAATTTTTGATGTGGAATGCTACCTAGCATAATTCTCAATGTAATTTTCTTTATTGTGGCATGAATGTTCAGATCCAAATGATTCAAGATAAAAGCTTATAAAACATAAAAATAATAATGCTTCAATGCATACTAACAAATAATCATGTCCTATCAAAATAGCATAGCTAAAGAAAGCTTATCCCTATAAAATCATATAGTTAGGCCATGCTTCATTTTCATTACACAAAATACTCCCATCATGAACAACCCCGATGACGAGCCGAGCAATTGGTTCATACTTTTTAACGCGCTTCAGCTTTTTCAACTCTTGCGCAATACATGAGCACAAGCCATGGACATAGCACTATGGTGGTATAAAGTGGTGGTTGTGAGGACAAAAAGAGGGACAAGATAGTCTCACATCAACTAGGCGTATCAATGGGCAATGGAGATGCCCATCAATAGATATCAATGTGAGTGAGTAGGGATTGACATGCAACGGATGCACTAGAGCTATAAATATATGAAAGCTCAACAAAAGAAACTAAGTGGGTGTGCATCCAACTTGCTTGCTCACGAAGACCTAGGGCATTTTGAGGAAGCCCATCATTAGAATATACAAGCCAAGTTCTATAATGAAAAATTCCCACTTAGTATATAAAAGTGACAACATAGGAGACTCTCTATCATGAAGATCATGGTGCTACTTTGAAGCACAAGTGAGGAAAAAGAGATAGTAGCATTGTCCCTTCTCTCTTTTTCTCTCATTTTTTTAAGTCCGAAGTCTCGTCCCGACTTGTGGGGGAATCATAGTCTTCATCATCCTTTCCTCACTGAGACAATGCTCTAATAATGAAGATCATCACACTTTTATTGATTTACAACTCAAGAATTACAACTCAAAGCTAGAACAAGATATGACTCTATATGAATGCCTCCGGCGGTGTACCGGGATATGCAATGAATCAAGAGCGACATGTATGAAAATTATGAAGGTGGCCTTGCCACAAATACGATGTCAACTACATGATCATGCAAAGAGCAATATGACAATGATGAAGTGTGTCATAATAAACGGAATGGTCGAAAGTTGCATGGCAATATATCTCGGAATGGCTATGGAAATGCCATAATATGTAGGTATGGTGGCTGTTTTGAGGAAGGTAAATAATGGGTGATACCGGCGAAAGTTGCGCGGTATAATAGAGGCTAGAAAAGTGGAAGGATGAGTGTGCGTATATCCGTGGACTCACATTAGTCATAAAGAACTCATATACTTATTGCAAAAGTCTACTTAGCCCTTGAAGCAAAGTACTACTACGCATGCCCCTAGAGGGATAGATTGGTAGGAAAAGACCATCGCTCGTCCCCAACTGCCATTCATAAGGAAGATAATCAAAAGAGCACCTCATGCAACAAATTTGTCACACAACTTTTACCATACGTGCATGCTACGGGACTTTCCAACTTCAACAAAAGTATTTCTCAATTTCATAATTACCCACTAGCATGACCCTAACATTACTACCTTTATATCTCAAAACAATTATCAAGCATCAAATTGATCATAGCATCCAATTCACTTTCTATGATAGTTTTTATTATACCCAACTTGGATGCTCATCATTCTAGGACCAAATTTGTAACCAAATCAAATACCATGCTGTTCTAAAAGACTCTCAAAATAATATAAGTGAAGCATGAGAGACTAGCAATTTCTTCAAAATTAAGCCACCGCCGTGCTCTAAAAGATATAAGTGAAGCACTAGAGCAAAAACTATCAAGCTCAAAAGATATAAGTGAAGCACATAGAGTATTCTAGCAAATTCTAATCAAGTGGGCTTCTCCCAAAAGGTGAGTAAATCAAGGATGATTGTGGTAAACTAAAAAGCAAAGACTAATATAATACACGACGCTCCAAGCAAAACACATATCATGTGGCGAATAAAAATATAGCTACATGTAAAGTTACCAATGAACAAAGAGGAAAGAGGGGATGCCTTCCCGGGGCATCCCCAAGCTTAGACTTTTGGCTATTCTTGAATATCTTGGGGTGCCTTGGGCATTCCCAAGCTTAGGCTCTTGCCACTCCTTATTCCATGGTCCATCAAAGCTTTACCCAAAACTTGTAAACTTCACAACACAAAACTCTACAGGAAATCTTATAAGCTCCGTTAGTGAAAGAAAACAAAACCACCACATAAGGTACTGTAATGAACTCATTCTTTATTTATTTTTGTGTTAAACCTACTGTATTCCAACTTCTCTATTGTTTATAAACTATTTTATTAGCCATAGATGCATCAAAATAAGCAAACAACACACGAAAAACAGAATCTGCCAAAAACAGAACGGGCTGTAGAAATATGTAACTAACGCAAACTTCTGGAACTCTAAAAATCCTACCAAGATAGTAAGTCCTTTACGATTTGTCTATTGATCATCAGCAAAAAGAATCAATGCAAAATCACGTTTCTGTGATTTAACAAAACTAAATTCGTGCGAGCAAAGTTTCTATTTTTCAGCAGAATCAAATCAACTATCATCATAGGTTATCCTATAGGTTCTACTTGGCACAAACACTAATTAAAAGATAAAAACACATCTAAACAGAAGGTAGATGCAAAATTTATTACTAAACAGGAACAAAAACAAAAACACAAATAAAATTGGGTTTCCTCCCAACTAGCGCTATCGTTTAACGCCCCTAGCTAGGCATAAAAGCGAAGATAGATCTAAGTAGTGCCATCTTTGGCACTCAATTCCTCACCGGAGCACTTATAATTATTAGGGGTTTCTCCCTTTTTAGCAATGACTAAACCTTTAGGCAAAAATACAAGAAATTTGTTCGTAGCAAAAGGTTCCTTAACGATTGAGAGACAATTGGGATGAACACTTATGGATTTGAGATCCGCATCTCCCTTACTAGAAGTTTCACCTTTATTTTTAGGAACATAAATAAACTTGGCAGTTTTGGTAGGGGGATTTGGAGTGTTTTTCATGGAAGAAAACACGGAACCTAAGTTAGTAATGATATCCTCAAGTTTACCGATTCTTGCAGAATCTAGATCTATTTTTTCATTAACTATAGGTTCTTTCTCTTTAAGATTTTTCAAAGTAACTCCAACCCTAGATCCATATTGGGTAATGTGATTATGAATCTTTTTATCCAAATTTTCAATCAACTCAATAGTAGCAACTTTATTTTCAATAATATCAAGCCGTTGCATAACATGTTCTAAAGTTAAAATAGTTCCATTAACCAAAAGAGGTGGTGGGCCAAACAAATCTAACATAGCATTATAAGCATCAAATGTATGGCTACTCAAGAAATCCCCTCCGGTAATGGTATCAAGAACACATCTATTCCAAGGAGTAATGCCTACATAAAAACAGCAAAGAAGTACGGAAGTAGAAAGCTTCCTAGTAGATTTATTTTGAGCATTGCAAATTCTATTCCAAGCATCTTTTAAGTTTTCTCCCTCCATTTGCTTAAAATTACGAATTTCATGTTCGGGAGTAATAATAAGGATAGGAGGACTAGCCATAAAGACAAGGTAAATGAACTAACACACGAGCAAACAGAAAAAAGGCAAGCGAAAGAGAGAGAGAAGATTGGGAAAGAGATGGCAAATAAAACGGCAAGGGTGAAGTGGGGGAGAGGAAAACGAGAAGCAAATTGCAAATAATGTAAATGCGAGGGAGATGAGTTTGTGATGGGTACTTGGTATGTCTTGACTTGAGTGAAGACCTCCCCCGCAACGGCGCCAGAAATCCTTCTTGCTACGTCTTGAGCTTGCATTGGTTTTCCTTGAAGAGGAAAGGGTGATGCAGCAATAGTAGCGTAAGTATTTCCCTCAGTTTTTGAGAACCAAGGTACCAATCCAGTAGGAGGCTCCTCAAAAGTCCCACGCACCTACACAAACAAACAAAGAACTCGCAACCAATGCAATAAAGGGATTGTCAATCCCTTCACGACCACTTGCGAAAGTGAGATCTGATAGAGATAGTATGATAAGATAAATATATTTTGGTATTTTATAATATATATGCAAAAGGTAAAGATGCAAATAAAAGTAGATTGGAAGTTTATATGATAAAAGATAGACCCGGGGGCCATAGGTTTCACTAGTGGCTTCTCTCAAGATAGCATAAGTATTACGGTGGGTGAACAAATTACTGTCGAGCAATTTATAGAAAGCGAATAATTATGAGATTATCTAGGCATGATCATGTATATAGGCATCACGTCCACAACAAGTAGACTGACTCCTGCCTGCATCTACTACTATTACTCCACACATCGACCGACTCCTGCCTGCATCTAGAGTATTAAGTTCATAAAGAACAGAGTAACGCATTAAGAAAGATGACATGATGTAGAGGGATAAACTCAAGCAATATGATATAAACCCCATCTTTTTATCCTCGATGGCAACAATACAATACGTGCCTTGCTGCCCTCGCATCCTTTGGGAAAGGACACCGCAAGATTAAACCTAAAGCTAAGCACTTCTCCCATGGCAAGAAAGATCAATCTAGTAGGCTAAACCAAACTGATAATTCGAAGAGACTTGCAAAGATAACTCAATCATACATAAAAGAATTCAGAGGAGATTCAAATATTTCTCATAGATAAACTTGATCATAAACCCACAATTCATCGGATCTCGACAAACACACCGCAAAAAGAGTTTACATCGAATAGATCTCCACAAGAGAGGGGAGAACATTGTATTGAGATCCAAAAAGAGAGAAGAAGCCATCTAGCTAATAACTATGGACCCGAAGGTCTGTGGTAAACTACTCACAACTCGTCGGAGGGGCTATGGTGTTGATGTAGAAGCCCTCCGTGGTCGATTCCCCCTCCGGCAGAGCGCCGGTGAAGGCTCCAAGATGGGATCTCGCGGATACAGAAGGTTACAGCGGTGGAAATTGTGTTTCGTTGGCTCCCTGGATGTTTTCGGGGTACGTAGGCATATATAGGAGGAAGAAGTACATCGGTGGCCGCCCGAGGGCCCCACAAGACAGGGGCGCGCCCATAGGGGGTGGGCGCGCCCTCCTATCTCGTGGCCGCCTCGGCTACTTCTTGACTTGCACTCCAAGTCCTCTGGATCACGTTCGTTCCAAAAATCACGCTCCCAAAGGTTTCATTCCGTTTGGACTCCGTTTGATATTCCTTTTCTTGAAATACTGAAATAGGCCAAAAAAACAGCAATACGGGCTGGGCCTCCTGTTAGTAGGTTAGTCCCAAAAATGATATAAATGTGTAAAATAAAGCCCATAAACATCCAAAAGGGGTAATATAATAGCATGGAACAATCAAAAATTATAGATATGTTGGAGACGTATCAGCATACATGACCCAGCAACGAACGTGTCAATCAACAACGTATGAACCCAAGTCGTAGCAAGCTACAAGGACTTAAAGGATCAATGCGTGACATTTCCCCAAAGGGACAGACACAGGAACGAAGAAGGACATATGCCGGCCAGCCTAAGTGTTCTGGAGCAGTAGCAAGCTACCATGGCTCAGTGGAAGCACTAGGAGACATTTTCCGGTAAGAGAGGCTACCAAGAATAAACTACTAGGTTGTCGGATCCCACACACACCAAGCATTTCAAATCATATACACAATATGCTCGATATTCGCAAATACAACATGGCATCACAACACAACTCTACGACTCAAGTATTTATTCATTAGGCTCCAAGGAGCGAGTTGTTACAAACACGGTCTAAAGACCCAGCATTCAGAGCATACAAGCAACGGAAGCATAACATGTCTGAGTACAGACAACTACAAATGAAAAGGGCTGAGAAGCCTGACTATCTACAAGATCCTGCCGAGGGCACAAGATCGTAGCTGAGGTAACAAGCTAAATGTCGAAGTCCACGCAGAACTACTAGCGAGACTGAAATCTCTCTGCAAAACATAAATTAAGAAAATGTGAGTACAAATGTACCCAGCAAGACTTACATCAGAACTAGCTAGATATGCATCATTATCAACAAAGGGATGGCGGGGTTTAATTGCAGCAAGCCAGCTTAGACTCAGTGGCTATCTTGAACCACGACTACAAGTAACTCTTTTCAGATGGCGCACACGAGTCCACATATTCACCATAACAATACACCACTATGGATCCGCTCCCGTCTCTCTACGAGAATGCCATCCATAGCACTCACGCTTATCTTGCGCATTTTAGAGTATCCACTTTCACTTGTCTATGAACTGTATAGGCAACCCAGAGGTCCTTTACCACGGACGCGGCTATTCGAATAGATGATGTTAACCCTATAGGGGTGTACTTCTTCACACATCCTCTCATCACTTACTGCCATGTACACGTCATGTATCTCGGCAACCTTCAAGCGGAAGCCTGGCGAGGGTGTCGGCCACGACCTGACTAACCACACAAGTGTCTAGTCCAGGTTTATCGCCTATTCGGGTTCCATCCGCAAGGACATCCGGCTGGGGTGTCGCTCACGGCCCCAAACGATGTGAGCAAGGTTCCCAAGCCCACCATTCGGGTACCACTTGGTACACCGTGCCACTGCACCTAGTCTGTCCCAAGCCCACCTGTACCGGGTGCCACTTGGTAGACTACTAGCACTACCTACAAACACGAGAAACTAGTTGCAACTCCTGGACAGAGATCGAGTTGATTAATAAGTTGAAAGGGGCACTTAAGCATTCCAATGCGCGGTAGTAGTTGTTCATGGATCACAAACATAGAACTCGGTTCCTGAGGACGGCTTCAATGAGACAACCCACCATGTACTCCTACATGGCCTCTCACTGCTACCTTCACCAAATCCTATTCACACACTTAGCTCTCAGCAGTAGGACATGTTCACAACTTTCCAATTCATCCCTGATGAATCAGACCTGAATCAACTCTAAGCAGTAGCAGGCATGACAAACATGAATGAATAGGCACATCAGGGCTCAAACAACTCCTACTCATGCTAGTGGGTTTCATCTATTTACTATGGCAATGACAGGTCATGCAGAGGAAAGGGGTTCAGCTATCGCAGCACGTAACAGTTGAAACGTTGTTGTCCTAATGCAGTAAAAGAGAGTAGGAGCGAGAGAGTGGAATTGTATTGGAATGAACAAGGGGGTTTTGCTTGCCTTGCACTTCTGAAGATAATATAGTTCTTCATCGGTGTCATCGAACTCATCGTCAAAACCACGTCTATCGGGAGGGGACAATTACTAGCAAAAGAGAAGGAAACACAATCAATGCAATGCACAATATGATGCATGATCATAACATGGTAATATGTTGTGGTTGACCTAATGCAACTAAAACCAGATGGGTTTGAGTCATTTTGAACCAAGGATTCAATCCCGAACTCAACTTATGAATTTAAATAGTGCCTTATCATGTTTTGCACTAAACAGCAAGGTTAAGTTGCTTAAACATGCATGAAACCAGTACAGATGGATAGATTGGATTTTTCTGTTCATTTTTCATATATAAATTATTTCATTCTGAGATACGGTTGAATTTATATGAATTTTTGAAGTGGAGATTATTTTTCTAGAATTTTCACAATTATTTTTAATTCAGAAAATCCTTTACTGCATCAGCACTATGTCACTGTGACGTCAGGAGGTCAACAGGGCCGTGTCCAGGTCAAACCTGATACTGGGACCCACATCTCATGGGCTCTGTACTACCAGAGAGTTAGTTTTTGTTAAACAATATTGGCCAGGGGTTAGTTTAGCGGTGGGGCCCAGTGTTAGTGGGTGTGAATTCAATTAGTGGAACCATTAGCCGCTAATGACATTGCCATGTCGACACGGCCGGAGTTAAGCCGCCGGTGAGGTCAGCAACAGCGGAACGGCTCGGGTTTCGCCCTCCGGCGACCAAACGCCGCGCGGAGAGGCTCTGTGGGTTCCTGGCGCTCGTGCGCATCCGGAGGAGGCGACGGGAGGATGCGGTGTGGTCAGAGCTCGTCGGAGCGGAGCTTGCGGTGGCGGCCGGAGTTTGGCTAGATGCAGCTCGCTTCCGAGCACACGGAGCGCACAGGCGGTAGCTACTGGCAGCAGGAGCTTGACCGGGTACTCAGCCGCGATGTTGGCCCATCGCAGCGACAACGGCGACACGGCGGCCGGAGCTCACGGTCACTTGCGGGCGGCGGCTATGGAGAGGGATAGAGCTCGAGCGAGGGGGGAAACGGAGAAGAGCTCATGGTGGTCCTGAAAATCAGCACGGGAGGCTCCGGGACGGCCTGGCCGCAGTGAATCAACGACGGGCAAGTCCGGCGACCGGCGATGAAGAAGATGGCGACTCCACTGCTTCGGTGCCTCCGGGCTCGCGAGATTCGTCGGAGAGGAGCCGCTCGAGGTAGCAGAGGCGATGGACAACTGGGGGAGGCAAGGCGTGCGCGGTGGCTACAGATATGACTGACGGCGGCGAGAGGCACGCTCGGTGCTGCGAGAGAGAGAGAGAGAGAGTGGCAACGGAGAGAGGAGCCGACATGGAGGGAGGGAGAGGGGGTCGAGGGTGTGTTCGTGGCGTGCTCAGGGCGTCGGGGGAGTGAAACAGGCAGGGTGGAGGTGGCCTGCGCATGCTCGGCGGCGGTGCGCTGTCCCCCTCCTCAGCCTACTGGCAAAGGTAGGTGGTGACTGGCATGGGCCAAGTGGGCCGGCCCAGTCCAGGTAAGTGGCCTGGGGCCTTTCTCTCTCTCTCTCTCTCTCTCTCTCTCTCTCTCTCTCTCTCCATTTTCTGTTTTCTATTTTCTGTAATTGCTTTTGGCTTTATTTAAAATGCCAGAGCATTTCCAAAAATCATGCAACTGACTATGGCCACTGTTTGGAATATTTCCAACAGCAAGCATTTCAGTTTGTGATTATTTGGGCATTTAAAAAAATTATAAGATTTAAATGCCCAAATGCATATACCATATGATTTAATTCAGTGACCCCCAATTGACCTAGAAAAATGTGCAATATTTTTGGCAGAGGTTCAAGACCAATCCAAAGATGATGAACATTTTGTGAAGGCATTTTGGGTTCATTGAAAATATTTTTATTTGAACCAAGTTTAATTCTTTCTGATGCTAGGGTTTGATCAATCCCCATTTCAACTTAAATAGAATTTAAACATGATGCAACAAGA
This sequence comes from Aegilops speltoides, assembly GCA_021437245.1. NCBI lineage: Eukaryota > Viridiplantae > Streptophyta > Magnoliopsida > Poales > Poaceae > Aegilops > Aegilops speltoides. The sequence continues at coordinate 396,522,021 of CM038144.1, forward strand.
TGCAAACACCAGGCAGTACCAGAAGCTAGGGGTGTGACAACTCACCCCGACTAAACGAGAATCTCGTCCCGAGATTCAAGACGTGAGGTAAGAAGACAGAGGGGACACAAAGCTAACATGATCTTCACGCTCCAACTCTATCGGAAAGGATCATTGAAACTCTCCATACCAGGCTAAGGCAATTCACCAACGATCGTTTGGCGGAGTGTGAAGGAATGGCATACCCAGACTAGAATGGATGATGTGGATTGCCTTGTTGAAGACAACGCAAAGGATGATTTTGCTTGTGCGTGCTCTCAAGAACTTGAGCATTTCCATATTCATCAAGGTTTTACCAATATCCGAGCCAAGGATCCTGGCAACACAACATACTACCATGACGAACATTGATGGACGATGCAGATGCAAAGGAAAATAACACCTTCTCAGATTTCACCTTAGCGAGGCCAAGGAAACAAAATCTGGATGATTGACCGAGAGACATTTAGCACTCCGCTTCTAATGTTCTCCTTGATGTGCTAGTGTAACCCATTCATAGATATGGTTTGGTATCTAGAACATCAAGTAAAATGTCAGACTTCGGAAGCGCAAGAATCCATAAGAAACAACTACTGGATTAAATCCTACAAGATCCTTATGGGGAGATAGTCAACTTCCTCATTCAAGATACTATAACAATAGGTCTTCCGGCTGGGTGTGTTGGCCATGACATCCACTTTACCGAGTTACAGAGAGACCAATATTATAGTTCTTGGGAAATGTTCCAACCATCATATCTGCCTGAGATTCAGATCTGGTGGGTGTCAGGATATTCCAGACTCATCAAGTCTAGAGAGAAAAATGAAAGTTTGCAACATAAATCGACGAGATGGCGTTGCGGGATTCTCGGGGAATGAACTACGACATGAGCTGGTTCTGCTACACACATGTGAACACGCTGTCCCAGACAAGCATGACCACATGGTAGTCTTATAATAAAACACTACCGAGTTCTGGTTGGGAAACCATCATTGCGGATAACAAAGTCCTTGCATAAGTCATATGATTAGCTCTTATGAAGGAACTTCTTCTCCTTGAACAAGTCAATAAGTGGCCTGGTGTGCTAGGGAATACATATGGAATGGAGGTAATTAATCTACCAAACACCGAATACATTCGCACATGCATAACTGACTTGGGATGATTCTAGAGGAAGCAAAAACATCTCTCTCAAATTCATGGCGGCAACTTGCATCAAATGCACATGAATTAGAGGAAGTCACTTCTTTCATCCAAACGTATACCTCATGAACGGAACACGAAGGCATTGCTTACAAAGTTTCCAACACTAGCTTTAATGTTCAACATGAATCGTGGAGAAACTAAGGATGTTGTCGATGGGCTCAACAATATTTATCGAGGTTCCATATAAGTGGAATTCCACAATCATGTGAACAAGGTGATAGCATTGGTCAGACCCAAAAGATATAATGGTGTATGCTCGAGGAGACAACCACGAGTAAGATAACATTATGAACATCGTTGGTTCCGACTTGATTTGATGATAGCCCATACGCAAATCAAAGATTTGGGTAAGACAATAAGGCCAACAATTGATCACTGAGGTCAATTGATGAAGATATCATCTTTCTTCAACACACACACACAAAGATAACCCTTGGGGGATGAACTAAGTCAGACAAGCTTTCATCTTCCAACTCTCCAAGTTGTTGTTTAGCTTAGCCAACTAGCTCGGGGTTTTTCTATTGCAAACAGTTAGTAAGAAAACACCGTGGGTGATGACCTCAGGCAACGCACACAATTTCTAGGAATAAACTGTGCTGGATCAATTTACAATCACACACGACTTCCTCTTGAAATTGTTTGCGTTAGGCCACCTTGCGGAAATGTTTACCACATAAAAAGTGTGTGTGATGGACAGCCTATGCCACACAGTTTCTTTACGCACCATGTGTGATGCATTCAATAACGCAAACGGTAAAATTGTTAATATTGTCTGCAAGCAACGCTATCTCAAATGATTTAATGGGGAAAATTGTGTGTGATGTACATGTGAACGGAAACATTTTCCTTGGAGTGACTATGTGGGATGTATATACGAATGGAAACGTACTTCTTGGATTGAATGTGTGGGATGTACATACTAACAGAAACATATTTGTTGGATTGACTGTGTGGAATGTACATACGAACGGAAACGTTTAGCTAGGACTGACTGTGTGGGGTGTACTTACGACTGGAAACAATTTGACCTGTATAATTGTATTTTTTTAATACAACTATACGTATAATTGTATTTGATTGCTTGCCCGTCACACACGACCTCATTTTGTCGAGCGTGTTTGGCCGGAGGGCCTATCCCTAACGGTTTTTGGGTCGTGTGAGAAGGACCCCCTTATCGCTCACACTCACTTGGCGACGATTCCAAATGCCGCCGTGGAAAGGGCTTAAAAACCATTTGTATAGGACCTTGTTGTACGAGTGTATCACAATACTTATGTGTTTAGCTAGATCGTTGAGCACGAACCATTTGTTTGACTGAAAATGTTCTAATAATGTGATTGGCTTGCCGTTTTCTTCCCATCTTTTTGTTCAATAATTAAGAATAACATGAAGTTATGTGAGCCAGTCTTTAGTGTAAACCTACATTCGACCTATCAGTAATAGTCTCTTCTCATGATAGGCAATTATCCACTGCACAACCAAGATTATTAAGTGAAAATGTACATTAATTTTATCTTTAGTTTCAAAATATAAACTAGATGTGTTTATGATATAACCACCATGTAGTTTGTTTGAGCTACAGAAAGAATTGTATTTAATTAATTTGCATTTGCAAATGCGCTGATTTTATTCTTGTATGGTTTATATTTCCCAGTGCACTTCACTACCATTGATATGAAATCATGTGTTATATCTTTGACCAATGTACTAAAGTACAAGTTAAACCAAGTGCATACATCCTTTTCTGTTACCCTTTGCCTGATCCTTACTAACCCGTATAATATCTAACTTGCAATACTAGTGCATTGTTTCTGTAATCTGAATTATTTGCCTTTAATGAACTTGGAATTCATGTATATTGTTTATGCTATCACTTCCACAGCTGTGAAGAAAGGAGGGATTTATACTCTTGATGTAGCCTCGGCTTACAAGTATAAGAATACTCTGTTGATGTTAAAGTGGATACAGAATAAAATGTAAGTGATATTGAGTACTCAGATTTATGTTTTCCCTCTTTGAAGCCTTCTTTGTATTGTAACACATTTATACTATAGTAGGGTTCTGGCAGATCTCTACTACCTTGACTGTCTTGGATGTCCTGCCATCCACAAAGCTTGTGACGTCTGTAATTTTTCCTAATTACAATGTTGAAAAGGTAATTTCATTTTGGTGTCAGTTGCTGGTTGTTGGAGTGGAACGGTATATTAGATGAGTTCTTTCTTAACAGATGGAGGTGCAATACTTCCATGACCATGCAATTTTTGCTGCCGCTATTGGCATGAAGCCCTCTCCTATGGTTGATTTTTCTATGGTAGTAGGCCCTAAAGGACTTGCCTTCAGGAGGGAACAGAACAGGAAGAAAGATGAACAAGAGTCCACTAAAATTTAATTCAGGTGGAGGCAGTGTGGGTAGATTCCACAAAATGATAGGGGGCTTTGGGAAATATTGCAGGCGCTGACCGGTCCGAGCTCCAGGCTACCACTTGTCGCGCTGTGATAGGCTCTGGACTAAAACATCACATAGAGTGCAAGTAGAAGGAGGGCTTAGTTTACTTTTGCAAGTTTTGGACCAAATCGGCACATTTCATGCAAGTTGTAGAATCTGGAGTGCTATTACCTCAAACACTTGTTTGGCTTGTCACTGGGGTTGTGCATGATAAATACTTTGTGTGATGAAGATAGAACATGACAAGAGTATATGATTTTGTAGGGATAACTTTCTATAGCCATGATATTTTGAAAAGCCATGATTGCTTTATTAGTATGCTTGAAGTATTATTGTTTTTATGTCAATATTAAATTTTTGTTTTTGAATATTATAGATCTGAATATTCATGCCACAATAAGAAAGATTACTTGATAAACATGTTAGGTAGCCTTCCACATCAAAAATTCTACTTTTATCATTTACCTACTCAAGGACAAGCAGGAATTAAGCTTGGAGATGCTTGATACGTCTCCAACGTATCTATAATTTTTATTTCGTGCTATTATATTATCCATCTTGGATGTTTTATATGCATTAATATGCTATTTTATATCATTTTTTGAGACTAACTTATTAACCTAGTGCCCAACGCCAATTGTTGTTTTTTCCTTGTTTTTGTCTTTTACAGAAAATCAATACCAAATGGAGTCCAAATGGAATGAAACTTTATTGAGGATTTTTCTTGGACCAGAAGACGTCCACCAAGCTTTGGGAGGAGTCCAAAGGAGCCACGAGAGGGCCACAAGCCCTAGAGACGCGCTCCAGGGGGTGCCCCCAAGCTTGTGGGGCCCTCGGAACCCCCCTAACCCTAACTCAAGCTCTATAAATACCCAAATATTCCCTATACACCAGGGGCACACCAAAAATACTTTTCCGCCACTGCAAGCTATTGTTCTTGTGAGATTCCATCTTGGGGCCTTTTCTGGTACTCTGCCGGAGGGGAATTCGATCATGTAGGGCCTCTACACCAACATTGTTGCTCTTCCGATGATGTGTGAGTAGTTTACCACAGACATACGGGTCCATAGCTAGTAGCTACATGGCTTCTTCTCTCTCTTTGATCTTCAATACAATGTTGTCCTCGATGTAATCTTCTTTTGTGGTGCGTTTGTTGAGATCCGTTGAATTGTGGATTTAGGATTAGTATGAATATTATTTGAGTCTTCCCTGAACTCTTTTATGCATGATTAAGATAGCTCTGTATTTCTCTCTGATCTACTGATTTGGTTTGGCCAACTAGATTAATTTTCTTGCAATGGGAGAGGTGCTTTGTGATGGGTTCAATCTTGTGGTGTCCTCACCCAGTGACAGTAGGGGTAGCGAGGCACATATTTGTATTGTTGACAACTAAGGATAAAATGATGGGGTGTTTACCATATTGCTTGGATCTATCCCTCTACATTCTTGTTAACTTAATACACTAGATGCATGATGGATATCGGTCGATGTGTGGAGTAATAGTAGTAGATGCAGGCAGGAGTCGGTCTACTTGTCACGGACATGGTGCCTATGTTCATGATCATTGCCTTAGATATCATCATAACTATGCGCTTTTCTATCAATTGCTCAAAAGTAATTTGTTTACCCACTCTTCAAGAGAGAAGCCTCTAGTGAAACCTATGGCCCCCGGGTCTACTTTTACCATATTATTTTTAGATCTATAAAATCAAAAATACAAAAATACTTCGCTGAGTTTTATTAACTTTTGTTTGTTCTATACCTATCTCTATCAGATCTCACTTTTGCTTGTGACCGTGAAGGGATTGGCAGCCCCTTTTTCGCGTTGTGTGCAAGTGTTTGTTAGTTTGTGCATGTGCATCTATTGGGGACTTGTGTGCTCCTCCTACTGGATTGATAACTTGGTACTTAACTAAGGGAAATACTTATATCTATGTTGTTGCATCACCCTTTCCTCTTCAAGGGAAAAATCGACGCAAGCTCAAGAAGTAGCAATCGCGGACAATGGCACGAGCGGGCTTGTCTCGTGGCGGCGATGTATAGGGAATTGGGAGAGAGAGAGAGAGTAGCACTATTCTGATCCTAGGATCAGAATAATATTCTCATCACTCATCACGGCGTGTGTATATAGGGCCCGATGGATGTTCCTAAGATCTGAAACTCCCACCAAACAGAAAAGGAAACAAATCCCAAAACCCCACCTAACCTATCCACACTCCCACATCCACATCTTTCGCTTTGTTTCCATCGCCGACGCCGTGCTTCCTCCCCTCGCTCGCCAAGGTTCCTCCCTCGCCGATGTTCCTCCCCTCTCCACGCTTCCTCCCTCACGCTGCAGTGCCTTCCCGAGATCCCCCACCCAACGCAGCCGCCCACCACGAGCACATAGCCACCGCAACTGCCACCGGTGCACAGCCGCCGCCATTTGCCCCGGTGATCCGCCTCCCCCAACTATCTCATCATGCCGCCGCTGCCATTTTCCCCGGCCTCCTCAGGGCACGCGGCCGCCTCCGCGCCCGCCCCATGATCTGGCCGTCGCACAGCCCCAACCTCGGGATCCGGTCGGCGCGTCAGCCGCCATGCCTCCCTCTACTTCTCCCCTGCAACAGCCCCCTCCCTACTACTTCTATTCCATTCTCACAATCACGTTGCTAGAGCACTATCCGATCTAGCACTCGGCCCTGGCCATTCCTCTCCTCGCTGCAGCTGTCGAGCTCAACATTCGGCCGTCTCTTTGGTCTGGACACGGTCTGGAGCACAGCCCCACGCAGGGGCGTCGCTGCCTGCAAGCTCAATCCCACCTCCCACTTGTGATTGAACTAGAACACATGGAGCGGTAGAACAGCCTGTTTGGATTGCGTACATTACCTCGTGTCGCGTGCTCCTGCTTGCTGTCACCAACAGATGAACAGTGTGATTAGCTGGTTTGCTGCTGCTCTTCTTCTACTACGTCTCTGATTCAAAGAAGTTCATCTTTGTACCAGATAAAAGTTCAGTTTGATGGTCCTGCTCGTTCCCTCTCATGTTTGTGTATTTCTTCCTTTCTTGACTTTCTTTTTGTTGAATTAAATATACACTAGAGCGACACAGAGCCTCCTGATATTAGTGAACCATGTGTGTGCATGGTGTCGCTATAGTACACACCAATTCTACAAATAATTTATCAGCTCCAGCCAGCCACTGGGAACTCCTTCAATTTGACATCATCTCACTTGTACAATGAGGTGCTAAAACGATTTTTAACCCCTTTCCGCGACCGTGTTTTGAACCGTCGTCAAGTGAGTGACTGCAATAAGGGGGTCCTTCCCACACGACCCAAAAACCATCGGGGATAAGGAGCCATGATGCATACAGTTGTCCCTATAAAACTATTTTTGATATCTCGAATATCCAAAATGCTCCATCCTTGCTAGTCGTTTGTGCTCGCATTGCCATCGCAGTCGGTATTCTATGGTGCTACGTTTATGATGCACGACCCATCACAAACAGTTCACGCTTATAGAACGTGTATAATAAGCAGACAATCACACATATTTACTTTTCCTCGACTGTATGCAATTCGACCTAAGAGCGCATACAGTTGTCCCTATAAAACTGTATGCGAAGCTTTAATACATCCCACATGATTCATTCGTCGTACACGTGTTGGATGAAGACCTATCGCACGCGTTCTTCTATGACCAAACATTTGCATTGCGCACAACATCATAAACAGTCCATAATTGCCAGGCGTGTGTGATAAGGTGACTTTCGCAAACATTTAATAAGAAGGAACTGTGTGCGATGCTGTTGTTAATCGCACACGTCTTTTCTTGACTTATCATGTGTGCAGTAGAGATTGATCGCACAAGTAGTGGATCCGAGAAATGTGTATGATCTCAATGTCTATCGCAGACGTTTCGCTTTCCCAAACCTTGTGTAGTGTAATCCCTAATTAATCCCTAAATTAATCCCTGCATTTAAAAATCACAGATTTTGAATTTGAAAGTAGGCAGCCACTTATTTCATATCGAATCATGTTTATTACAAATATAGGTTCAACCCCGAATGCATAATCCGATGGACAGGTACATACACTAAAGAACTACAGAAGCACCAAGTAAACAATGATGAACCACAGTTGTACTAAAGACTGTAAAGAGAGAGGCGAAAGACATTCTGGTTGCTGGAGAAGGTGAAGCGGAATGCCCATATTGTGCCCTCCTCCATGCGTAATGCGCGCACAACTCTAGGCCAACCCCTTGTGATGGTTGTCCATCCATCCTTCACTGTCTTAATTGGGACTTCTCGATGGTTATTGTAGTCTGGATGAAATACTTTAACCTTCATTGCGTGTCCACCAATCATGTACTTTGCAAGGTAATCTTGAGTAAACTGCTTTGGGAACCACTGCGAACGAAAAAGATTTGGATATTGTTGTCTAGCAACTCATTATGGGCAGTAAAAAGAGAAGGCTGCAGAGTTTATAGTTACCAGCCTACAGCTCACTGTTGTGTTGGATAGAGCGTAAACAAATAATTTGCTTGCCACTGTTCATAAACTTTTGCTAATAATCCTTATCAGTTTCCTCACTTGATGCTTGTTCTTGAATATCGCATTACCCTATACTCAAAAAGGGTCGATGCGTGGATCCTTGCCAAGGGCATATGTACCTACAAGCAACAAGTCAATATTAGAAGCTAACAAGTGTCCAGGCCTGGATCTATATGCACTACATTATGGAATGACAGGGGGAGTACAAGCCGAGGGAAGAAACTAAACTCGGTGGAAAATGGTGGCCACTCCCATTGTTGTCCTGCATAAGTAGTGGAAAGGCATGATAAGTGCAGTAACCTGAACATCAAACAAATATAGAAAAGGTAAACAACATCATCTCCAAATGATAGCTTGAATGTGTTGGTTTCAGCATCCTGTTAAAAGCAGATATAAAATTGATGGGAATGTTACCTACAACAGGCTTAACAGCCATCAAATATTGCAATTCAAACTGGTATTTTTGAAAATGAATAGAACGTAGGTCATGCTTAAACCTCACACAGGATAAATGTGTAAAACTAAAATAAAGGGTATGTGTTAACTACACCAGGCATAACTGGAACCACATATAGCCATTCAAACTGGTATTTATGCAATCGAGCGGCACAATTCCGACTTGCACATAATGAACATCACATTGTGAATGACTGAAATAAACAAGGCATAAATGATCAGTATAACAACCAAATATAGCCATTGAAAACTGGACAGAGTCTCACTGCAACCAACCTAACAAGCAAATACAAATAAACAGAGCATATGCTTGAAAACTAGACAAATGCTCACTTCAACCAACCTAACAAGCAAATATAGATAAACGAGGCATCCGCTTGAAAACTGGACAAATGCTCACTCCAACCAACCTAACAACCAAATACAGATAAACAAGGCATCTGCTTGATAACTGGACAAGTGCTCACTGCAACCAACCTAACAACCAAATACAGATAAACAAGGCTTTGCTTGATAACTGGACAAATGCTCACTGCAAACCAACCTAACAACCAAATACAGATAAACAAGGCATCTACTCAATATAAACAACCAAATATAGCCATTCGTGAAACTGAAGTGGAAAATTCATACTTACACATCACATAACCCTATTGAACATTACATTTTTGTATAACTGAAATAATTAAACACGGCACAATTAAAACACCGCATGGCAAAAGCTACTACAACAAAGGGTATAGGTTGGCAAGCTAGAAAAGGTAAGATTTGCTGATAGGATTTTGCCTCACGTGTCATGGATGGGATCCTTCCAGTTGGAAGAGCACAGACCCATGGTGCGCTCTCTGATGTCACATATGGGTTGTTTCACCTTGTAAGAACCTTTGTGGGTGCCCTCCTCATGGTCGTGGTCGATGAGATCTGACTTGGCAATTGAGGATCCCAAGCCATCACCATAGAATATGTCCTTCAGAAATGACAAAATGGGCTCGATGGCATACAAGGATCGCAGATCCTTGACCGCGTGGCGGAGGAGAACAGCGGCAAGGCCATCGAAGAGATCGACGGCAGGAACCTGAGGGGTTGGGGATGGGCCACTTAACCTGTGACATGGCCCGCGTGAAGCTGTCGTTGTCGACGAGTGTAGGATCGTTGAAGGTAAGAGTGTCTAGAGGGGGGGTGATTAGACAACTCGACAAGATAAAAGTTTATGCCTTTTGATTAGAGCAAGATTTTAGCAAGTTCACAATGAAGATCAAGTCAAGCATCATGCATACAAGTCGAGCAACATACTACACATGCAATTCTAGAGTATGGGGCAGCGGAAAGTAAATTGCACATATAGTAAGGGAGAGATTGTGAAGAGCAAACGCAATTTGGAGACACGGAGATTTTTCTCGTGGTTCCGATAGGTGGTGCTATCGTCAATCCACGTTGATGGAGACTTCAACCCACGGAGGGTAACGGCTGCGAGAGTCCACGGAGGGCTCCACCCACGAAGGGTCCACAAAGAAGCAACCTTGTCTATGCCATCATGGCCTACGTCCACGGAGGACTAGCCTTACTCGGGGTAGATCTTCATGAAGTAGGCGATCTCCTTGCCCTTACAAACTTCTTGGTTCAACTCCACATCTTGACGGAGTCTCCCAAGCGACACCTAACCAATCTAGGAGGCACCACCTCCAAAAGGTAATAGATGGTGTTGGTGATGATGAACTCCTTGCTCTTGTGCTTCAAATGATAATCTCCCCAACACTCAACTCTCCTCACTGATTTGGCTGTGGTGGAAGAAAGGATTGAGTGGAAAGCAACTTGGGAAGGCTAGAAATCAAGTTTCATATGGTGGGAGTGGAGCAACTTGATCTCAACACAAGGGTAGGTAGTTTTCTTCTCAGAAATGTAAGGTAGGAGTGGTAGTTCTTTCGATGGCTCTCTCCACGAATGAAGAGGAGGTGGAGGGTATTTATAGCCTCCACACAAAATCCAACTGTTACACACATTTGACCAATCTCGGTCGACCGAAGTTGACAACTCGGTGAGACCGAAAGTTCAAATCTTGTGAACGTTGGGATTTTCGGTGGGACCGAAAATACAATCTCTTGTTAGTCCGATTCTTCCAAAGTCTAGGGTTTGCCAATCTCGGTGGGACCGACTTTCTCATCTCGGTGACACCGATTTGAGTACGTAGGTTCTGAAGCTTGGCAACACCAATTTCGTATGACCGAGTTTGGAATCGGAAAATCCAAAATTTTAGGGTTTGGGTATATGGCTGAGGTGGTTCATCTCGGTGTGACTGAGTTTATGGAATCGGTGGGACCGAGATTACTTATGGGTTTATGTTGGAATGAAAGATTGCGATAGTTTGAGAGATAAATCACTAAGCACTTAGAGCAACCAGATCATCATCATAACCTCATCCCCTTTTAATAGTATTGGCTTTCCTATGGACTCAATGTGATCTTGGATCACTAAAACAAATGGAGTCTTGAGCTTTTGCCAATCCTTTCCTTAGCATCCTAGGGGTCCACCTTTCTAGTCCTTTTGCCATGCCAGAGTGATTGACTTTCCTGAAACATACTTGATGAAAGCATTAGTCCAATCACAAAGTATGTTGTCATTAATTACCAAAACCACCTAGGGAGCAAATGTGCTTTCAATCTCCCCCTTTTTGGTAATTGATGGCAACACACAAAATAAGATATCAAAGCTTACTAAAAGAAAGACAGGATTATCATTAAAGCTTTGATGCACATGTAGTACACAGGCTCCCCCTACAAGTGTGCAAGATTTTAGATTTTTGGTTTTGGACTACCTCAAGCACACATGAGAGAAAAGCAAGATGTGCTACATGCAGCTTGGCTATATGCATCAGAGCAGATGAGGATAAGTGATTGATGATGCATATGTGCATGGTGATTTCTTGCAAACAAGTATTCACAAGCAAGTCACCATCATGCACATTCTGCAAGATGCATATACTTACCTTGGAGTTCCTTGGCATTGTACCTGAAGAAATAAACTTGAGAAAAACAAGGTTAGATAACACAAGAGTAGTTCTTCAACCAATAGCAAGAACATCAAGAGTACCAAGCCAGGGATGACATGTATAAAGAGTGTCTCATGTTGAGCACTAGCTTGAATCAGCTAACATGTCTCCCAAGACTAAAAGATTTTCAATGAGCTCTGAGAGATTTTGCTTTTCATAAGATACCAATTGTGCTTTTCATAAGATACCAATTGTGAGAGTAAGAGAAGCAAAAATCAAAAGAATAATATGGGACATGGCAAAGCTTTGATGTGATCCTCTCCCCCTTAAGGTAAGATTGTTCTTCTTCTCCCCTTATCCTCCAATCTCCCCCTAAGCTCCCCCTAAATCTTCTCCCCCTTTGACATCAAGTGCCGAAAAGGACAGTAAACCAGGAAGGGCAGGAAAAAATGGAAGGAAGGAAGTGGGATCCTTAAGAATCACAACTGAGCAAATTAAGTATCCTGATGAATGTAAGTCGGTGGCACCGAAGTGTTATGGATCGATGTGTCCGAAAGTCAGAGACTTAGGTCAGATCCTCTTCGGTCAGACCGAAGTATGTGAATCGGTGACGCCGAGTTTAATTCCAAGGAAATCCAGAAATAATTCAGCTCACTTGCAAAGAATGTTTCAAAAGATTTGCAATGAATTTGTAAATGATTTTCAGGGAATTTATCAGAGCCAAAAGATATACACAAGAATGTAAGAAATAGAAATGAACACGATTGCTAGATGAAGTTTTTTTAAACAAGACCTCAAAGAGAAAAGCAGAGAAACTCCAAAACATATGTACTTCATCTAGACAGGGGTCGGTGACTAGGTCACCTATGTTTGAGTATATTGACTTAGGAGCCAAATGAGAACATTTGATCATAGGTCATACTATCGCTTAAGCTCAAAATGGGGTTGCCATTTTTCGATTAACATTTGATGTGATCACATCTTTTGAAGCTGCTTGTACTCATGACTTTGAGCAAAGCTCCTTCAAGATGTGAAAAACATACCTTGGGCTTGTTGTTGCTTGTACTCATGTAGGTGAACTTGATGTTGATGCTCATAGAATGTGAAGTTGAAGAACCACTTCCAATTGTATAGTTCATCTTCCTACATGGGTTAGGCAAGCAAGGAAATACTCAAGAATATCCAGGATGACATGAGTGAAGTTCTAGAAGTATATGGTGTCAAAAAGGATATGTGGAATTTTGTTCCTTGAACTCAACATCCCAAAGAGCTAGATACTTGGTCAGTGACAAGATTACTCATGATTTGAGTGTGTGTGATAATCTTGTGGAATGTAGACCATCCAAGTACCTGCAAAGAGTTAGATGCAATACAAGGGGGCAAATGTGTCCAAGACATATGATCATCATCATAAGAGAAATATCAAGGATTGGTCAATTAGGCTCATGCCTTGCATGCATCAATGGAGTTTGTCACTCCAAGTTTGAAGCATCAATGATGTTCAACTCACTCCTTAAGCGACAAAACACTTTCTCATCAAGTGGTTTTGTGAAGATATCTGCAAGCTGTTTGTCAGTACGAACATGCTTAAGATCAATGTCACCCTTAGCAATATGATCACGAATAAAATGGTGATTTAACTTCAATGTGTTTCGTATGAGAGTGTTGCACGGATTATGTCCAATCTTAATCGCACTCTCATTGTCACAAAGCAAAGGAACATGTCTCGCATGTATCCCATAATCCTTAAGCGTTTGTGTCATCCATAGCAGCTGAGCACAACATGAACCAGCAGCAATATATTCTGCTTCGGCAGTAGATAATGATACCGAATTTTGTTTCTTGGATGACCAAGATACAAGGGATCGACCGAGAAATTGACACGTACCCGAAGTTGACTTCCTATCAACCTTGTCTCCGGCATAGTCCGAGTCGGAATAGCCAACAAGATCGAAAGAGGCCCTCTTAGGATACCAAATGCCAAAGTTAGGTGTGTGTATCAAATATCTCACAATTCTTTTAACAGCCTTAAGATGACACTCTTTAGGGGCTGCTTGATATCGAGCACACATGCATACACTCAGCATTATGTCAGGACGAGAAGCACAGAGATATAGTAGAGAACCAATCATGGATCGATAAACCTTTTGATCAACAGGTTCTCCATCTTTAGTCAAGTCATTATGTCCACTAGTAGGCATGGGGGTTTTCATACCTTTGCTTTCTTGCATGTTGAACTTCTTGAAGAGATCCTTAGTGTACTTTGTTTGTGAGACAAAAGTACCCTCCTTAGATTGCTTGATTTGCAACCCAAGGAAGAACTTGAGTTCACTCATCATGGACATCTCATACTTCTCCGACATAAGCTTTCCAAACTTCTCACTAAAATGAGGGTTAGTTGAACCAAAGATAATATCATCAACATATATTTGGCACACAAATAGTTCACCATCAACCCTTTTTGTGAATAGCGTTGAGTCTATTTTACCAATCTCAAATCCTTTTTCAAGAAGAAAGCTAGTCAACATTTGTACCAAGCTCTAGGGGCTTGTTTAAGACCATAAAGAGCTTTGTGCAATTTGTAAACATGATTAGGCTTTTAGGATTCACAAACCGGAGGTTGTTTCACAAATACTTCCTCCTCAATTTCACCATTTAGGAAAGCACTTTTAATGTCCATTTGATAGAGAGTAATGTCATGGTGGTTGGCATAAGCAAGAAGAATTAATGGACTCAAGTCTAGCAACGGGGCATAGGTCTCACCATAGTCCATACCTTCGACTTGTGTGTAACCTTGTGCTACGAGACGAGCCTTGTTGCGGATGACTTGTCCATCTTCATCTTGCTTGTTCCAAACACCCATTTGGTTCCAATGACGTTTTGGTCATCATTGGGCTTTCTACCAAAGTCCAAACGTTGTTCCTCTCGGTTGTGTAACTCTTCGTGCATAGCGCTTACCCAATCCGGTCTTCAAGCGCTTCTTCTACCTTCATAGGTTCAAGACTAGAGATAAATGAGTAGTGTTCACAAAAGTTAGCTAAACGAGTTTTAGAGCGAGTGATTCTCCCGGAGTCGATGTCATTCATCATTTGGTCCACGGGGTGGTCCTTCTTGACTCTTGCTCGAACTCGGGATAGCTTTTGTCGTGGTCGAGGCTGAGCTTCCTCATCATCCTCATCTTCTTCTTCATCATTGTTGTTGGTGTTGTCTTGAGGTGGTGGAGAAGGAGGTTGTGGTGGATCTTCTTGTCGCACTTCCTCATCTTGGTGAGTTCCACTTGTGGAGGCCTCCATATTGCCTTGAGGTTCATCTCTCCGTGAGGTAGGGGGCTCCACATATGTAGATGAGGTACTCTCCTTCACTTCCATGGGACGAATCTTTCCAATGGATAAATCTTGAATGGCTTCCGATGGGTCCTTGTCTCCTACATCAATAGGCATTTGCTCTACTTATGAGCCATTAGATTCATCAAACTTCACGCTCACCGCCTCTTCAACCTTTCGGGTGAAATTGTTGTAGACACGGTAGGTGTGGGAGTTTGATCCATAACCGAGGAAAAAGCCTTCATGAGTTTTAGGAGCAAATTTAGACCTACGATGCTTATCAAGGATATAGCATTTTGAACCAAAGACACGAAAATATCCCACTTGGGGTTTGTTACCGGTAAGGAGCTCGTATGAAGTCTTGCCGAGGAGCTTGTGAAGATAAAGCCTGTTGATAGCATGACAAGCTGTCTCGACGGCTTCTCCCGTAGTGTTTGGTGTCTTGTATTCATCAAGCATCGTTCTCGCCATCTCAATGAGCTGCTCGGTTCTTCCTCTCAACAACTCCATTTTGTTGAGGTGTATGTAGCCGAGAACTCATGTAGAATCCTTCCTCATCGAGAAAGGAGTCCACGTGGGCGTTCTTGAACTCCGCTCCATTGTCGCTCCGAACTTTCTTGATCTTCACCTCAAATTGATTTTGAGCTTTTCCGCAAAGGTTTTGAAGATTCTCCAACCTGCGATTTGTCATCAAGGAAAAATACCCACGAATCTGGAAAAATCATCAACAATAACTAGACCAAAGGAGTTACCACCAAGGCTTTTGTAAGCATTGGGACCGAAGAGATCCATATGAAGAAGCTCAAGCGGTCTCCTTGTGGTCATGATGTTCTTCACGGGATGACTTCCACCTACTTGTTTTCCTGCTTGACATGCACTACAGAGTCTGTCTTTGTCAAAGAAAACATCTTTAACACCAAGAATGTGATCACCTTTGATTAGCTTATCTAGATTACGCATACCAACATGTCCAAGCCTTCTATGCCAAAGCCAACCTTTAGCAGATTTAGCAATAAAGCAAGTTCTAGGTTGAGCTTTCTTAGTGAAATCGACAATGTATAAATCACCTCTACGAATACCGGTAAAGACCATGTTATGATTGTCACGACGAAAAACTTGGCAATCTACTTTGGTGAATAGCACATTGAATCCAAAGTCAGCTAATCTAGACACGGAAAGTAAATTGTATCCAAGTGATTCAACAAGCATGAAATTTTGAATGGAGCTATCATGAGATATGGCCACCTTACCAAGGCCAAGTACCTTACCCTTGGAGTTGTCTCCAAAAGTCACATACTTGCGTGGACCATCGTTCTTTGCAAGCTCTCGAAACATGTCTTCATCTCCGGTCATGTGATCGGTGCATCCACTATCAAGAATCCACTCTTTTCCACCGGATATGTAGTCTCTCAGATTTTCCATAAGACTAAGACTCTTCATGATCTTGTCTAGCTCGGTGTCCGAATCGGAGTAATCGTCATCATGCTCATCATCATATTGACCCATAGATAATTCATCATCAATACCTAGGTCAATTTGACAATGACTTGCATCAGTTTTGTCAGAGTGACGATAATCATCGGAATGCAATACAAGAGCATTTCTAATTCGAACATTGATAAAACCGGATCACCCTTCTTTTCATAAGATCACGAAGCTCAAAGAAGCATTTATCAAAGTTGGGATGTTTGAAGAACATATCAAATTCAACAGTCTTGTATAGAATTTCATCAAGACCTCTCAAAGAGTAGTCCGGATAAAGTTCTTCCAAGAACTTCCACATAGCATGGGCGCACTCAAAGTTTGTGACAAGCTCAAGTAAGTTATCGGGCAAACCTCTAATGATAAGATTGACAGTTCTAAGATTACGAAGCAAATCAAGCTCTTCATCCATAGTAGGGTGCAAGGGGTCAAATGGTGGTACATATGGGGTTTCTACATATTTGCGCAAGTTGTACATCTTAAAGATAGCAAGCATTTCAATCCTCCACGAGTTATAGGACACTCCATCAAGAATAGGCACTCTATGACTAACACTCCCAAACGTAGACACGTCCATCTTCCTCCAATGGTGTGCAAACCAAAACAATGGAGACCAATGCTCTGATACCAATTGTAGGATCGTTGAAGGTAAGAGTGTCTAGAGGGGGGTGATTAGACAACTCGACAAGATAAAAGTTTATGCCTTTTGATTAGAGCAAGATTTTAGCAAGTTCACAATGAAGATCAAGTCAAGCATCATGCATACAAGTCGAGCAACATACTACACATGCAATTCTAGAGTATGGGGCAGCGGAAAGTAAATTGCACATATAGTAAGGGAGAGATTGTGAAGAGCAAACGCAATTTGGAGACACGGAGATTTTTCTCGTGGTTCCGATAGGTGGTGCTATCGCCAATCCACGCTGATGGAGACTTCAACCCACGGAGGGTAACGGCCGAGAGTCCACGGAGGGCTCCACCCACGAAGGGTCCACGAAGAAGCAACCTTGTCTATGCCATCATGGCCTACGCCCACGGAGGACTAGCCTTACTCGGGGTAGATCTTCACGAAGTAGGCGATCTCCTTGCCCTTACAAACTTCTTGGTTCAACTCCACATCTTGACGGAGGCTCCCAAGCGACACCTAACCAATCTAGGAGGCACCACCTCCAAAAGGTAATAGATGGTGTTGGTGATGATGAACTCCTTGCTCTTGTGCTTCAAATGATAATCTCCCCAACACTCAACTCTCCTCACTGATTTGGCTGTGGTGGAAGAAAGGATTGAGTGGAAAGCAACTTGGGAAGGCTAGAAATCAAGTTTCATATGGTGGGAGTGGAGCAACTTGATCTCAACACAAGGGTAGGTAGTTTTCTTCTCGTAAATGTAAGGTAGGAGTGGTAGTTCTTTCGATGGCTCTCTCCACGAATGAAGAGGAGGTGGAGGGTATTTATAGCCTCCACACAAAATCCAACTGCTACACACATTTGACCAATCTCGGTCGGACCGAAGTTGACAACTCGGTGAGACCGAAAGTTCAAATCTTGTGAACGTTGGGATTTTCGTGGGACCAAAATACAATCTCTGTTAGTCCGATTCTTCCAAAGTCTAGGGTTTGCCAATCTCGGTGGGATGACTTTATCATCTCGGTGACACCGATTTGAGTACGTATGTTCTGAAGCTTGGCAACACCAATTTCGTATGACCGAGTTTGGAATCGGAAAATCCCAAATTTTAGGGTTTGGGTATATGGCTGAGGTGGTTCATCTCGGTGTGACTGAGTTTATGGAATCGGTGGGACCGAGATTACTTATGGGTTTATGTTGGAATGAAAGATTGCTGATAGTTTGAGAGATAAATCACTAAGCACTTAGAGCAACCAGATCATCATCATAACCTCATCCCCTTTTAATAGTATTGGCTTTCCTATGGACTCAATGTGATCTTGGATCACTAAAACAAATGGAGTCTTGAGCTTTTGCCAATCCTTTCCTTAGCATCCTAGGGGTCCACCTTTCTAGTCCTTTTGCCATGCCAGAGTGATTGACTTTCCTGAAACATACTTGATGAAAGCATTAGTCCAATCACAAAGTATGTTGTCATTAATTACCAAAACCACCTAGGGAGCAAATGTGCTTTCAACGAGCTTGATGTCATAGCCAGCTTTCCCGAGATACAGTAATACGCTAGCCCGCTGACGTGAAGCCTTCGGCATGGCAACATAGTCAATGTCTTCGCCAACTTTCGCGGCAACGTGTTGCTTCAAGATCGACAGGTCGGGGCGAACAGCGGCCACCTCACCAATGTCCGTCGGAGAGGCCATGATAAACCTCTTCTTGGCCGAACTCTCATCGGACTCCCCGGGATACGCGGCTGGGCTTAGACTATGACATTCTGGAGCAGGGGATGTGGATCTGGTGGGGAGGGACACCGCAGGCCTCATCTAAAAACTCAGGGGAGTGCGGCAATGATATGGAAATCGTTGGGTAACCTGTATTTTATTATCTAAGCTAGGAGGAATGGGCAGACTGGCAGGGGTTGGCGGCAGCGCCGGCGGCGGCGGCGAGCTAGAGTTTGAGGGGGAGGGGGCGAGTGGGGACTATGGAGGGAGTGGGGTGGTGTTTTAGGATACGCCGTGGCTACTGAAATTTTAGTAATGGTGGGTGGAGATGGTGGTGGACGAGGGAGGGTGACGGTTCATATGCCTTGGCTACTTCAATTTTACTATAATGTCGGTGCTGAAAGAGTGGGGGCGACGGTTGAAGTACGACGGATACTAAAATTTGGGTAAAGGAACTGATGCGGGGCGGGAGTACCCAAGATCACACACGGTCCAATAAGAATATGCGTGTATGATGATAAGGAAAAGCGGCGGAACCGCCGAGTTTTGCAATGCTCAAGGCAGGTAGTTTGTTTTTAGATTTCTAGGTAGCTGGTCTATCGCACACAATTCGTCCTAATTTTCAGACGCAGACATGGAATTCAATCTAAATAAACTACCCGCCTGTAGCTTGCGCAGGTGGTGATTTTACAGCGCACTAGCATCGCACACGGTTAAGCTAGTACCTCCACCTTTGCTCGTGCTTGCACAGTTGTGGTGATTCACGACGCACTTGCATCACACATGGTTAAGCCAGTACACCCATGCCCGTTGAGCATTATCGGAGCCTTTGCAGCAAAAAAACGGTAGAGAGGTCAGAAGACAGCCACACTAGCATGTGGCCCAAATATATATGAGTGAAAAGGGTGGTATGTGATGTTCAAAATTCCAATGCACAACTTTGACAGCACGGGCCCACGGTTGGGCGCGTCATTGAAGATCAATGAGAGGGGCCGGAAGTCAAGAACCACCTTGAAGTGGCCAAATATATGTAGGAATATACGGTGTCATGTTTAACGCTTTAAATACACGATGCACAACTTTGGTGGCAGAAGCCTCGCAACCCGAAAGCACCCTTCGATATATTTATAATGACATAATGTCGTAGCTACCTAGCTAGGGTGCTTGACCCACCTCCCACTTCGTGTCAGCGGGGCGGATGCACGTAATGATACTTTGGTCATACATGCATGTCGCCATGACCTACCATAAGACGGACTAGTGAATCTATCGCTTGGTCAAATGACAACTGTTGTTGTCGACAAAAAATGGGTAGAATATGTATATATAAACCACTTCAGCTAATAGATTGAACCATCATAAAAAATCGCACGAGAGGGACCACAAAACCAGCATCGCCTGCATGCGTCCCAAAATGGTGTACGTTGGAAGGGGTGATGTGTGTTTTCACTATCGAATAATGTACAATTTAGATGTCGTGCCTACCTCTAGATACATACAAAAACCATGAAAGCCAGGTAATTAAGGACGAGATACGCAAGGTACGGTGTCGATCGAACCCAGCAATCTGAGCGTGTGGGAGGGAATCCTGACAACACATGAGCTCGAGCTTTGGTTGAACGACATGTGACGGTGACTGGCCCTAACACGAACTAGGAGGAATCCATTCATGGCCAAGACATACCCCTTGTTACGGTCAAAGGGATGATATATATACACTTGGGGAGCCCACATATATGCGTGTCATCACAAAAAACCGCACAAGGGAGACATGGTCGATCAGAAGACCCCCTATAAACTACACGCAGCCCAAAAATATGTATGGTTACGGTGGTGTGTGATGTGTTCAAATCCCGAATGCACAACTTCGATGGGGCACCAACTACATTACAAACTGAACACCGTACCCGACCACAAGCCAGGTTCAATATGTACAATGTCGGTTCACCAACTTCAAGGCAGGGGATGTCGTCCAACACATGTGCTCAAACTTTATTTGGTCTAACATGGCACGCATAGCAATAGGAAACCATCATGGTCAAACCCTTCTCGTATGTTGGGTCAAAGGGATAGAATGGGTGGGCCCCCTCGTTATCGATCAAGGATGATATATATATATATATATATATATATATATATTCCTCGGGAGCCCACAGATATATGCGGCGTCTCTAAACCGCACAAGGGAGACATGCTTGATCAGAACACCCGGCCCCCTATACCCTACATGCGGCCCGAAAAAAAGTATGGGTCTGGTGTGTGATTTGTTCAAATCCCAAAATCACAAGTTCGATGGGGCACCAACAGCATCAGTAACATTACAAACTGAACATCATACACCCGCAAACAGGTTAAAGACGTAGGATGTCGGGAACGCAACTTCGAGGCGGGTGGGTGATACGTGTCTGTCGTATCTATAATTTTTGATTTTTCCATGCCAATATTATCCAACTTTCATATACTTTTGGCAACTTTTTATATTATTTTTTGGGACTAACATATTGATCCAGTGCCCAGTGCCAGTTCATGTTAGTTGCATGTTTTATGTTTCGCAGAAACCCAATATCAAACGGAGTCCAAACGGGATAAAAACGGACGGAGAATTATTTTGGAATATTTGTGATTTTTGGAAGAATCAACGCGTAACGGTGCCCGAGGTGGCCACTAGAGTGGCCCACGCCACCACCTCCAGGTGGGCGCGCCCCCACTCTCGTGGGCCACCCGTAAGGTGGTTGATGCCCTTCTTTGGCCGCAAGAAAGCTAATTTTTGGAAAACGATCTGGGCGAAGGTTTCAATCCAATCGGAATTGCGGATCTCCGGATATAAAGGAAATGGTGCCAGGGCAGTATTACAGAACGCAGAAACAGAGAGAGAGACAGAGAGATAGATCCAATCTCGGAGGGGCTCTCGCCCCTCCCAAGCCATGGGAGCCAAGGAACAGAGGGGAAACCCTTCTCCCATCTAGGGAAGAGGTCAAGGAAGAAGAAGAAGGGGGGCCTCTCGCCCTTGCTTCCAGTGGCGCCGGAACGCTGCTGGGGGCCATCATCATCACCGCGATCTTCACCAGCAACTTCATCGCCTTCACCACCAACTCTTCCTCCCTCTATGCAGCGGTGTAACCTCTCTCTTACCCGCTGTAATCTCTACTTAAACATGGTGCTCAACGCTATATATTATTTCCCAATGATGTATGGCTATCTTATGATGTTTGAGTAGATCCGTTTTGTCCTATGGGTTAATTGATGATCGTGATTGGTTTGAGTTGCATGTTTTATTATTGGTGCTGTCCTATGGTGCCCTCCGTGTCGCGCAAGCGTGAGGGATTCCCGCTGTAGGGTGTTGCAATACGTTCATGATTCGCTTGTAGTGGGTTGCTAGAGTGACAGAAGCTCGAGTAAGGGAATTGTTGCGTATGGGATAAAGGGGACTTGATGCTTTAATGCTATGGTTGAGTTTTACCTTAATGAATCTTTAGTAGTTGCGGATTGCTTGCTAGAATTCCAATCATAAGTGCATATGATCCAAGTAGAGAAAGTATGTTAGCTTATGCCTCTCCCTCAAATAAAATTGCAATAGTGATTACCGGTCTAGTTATCGATTGCCTTGGACAAATAACTTTCTCGTAACAAAAAGCTCTCCACTAATATTTACTTTATTGCATCTTTATCTAAACAGCCCCTAGTTTATATTTACGTTCTCTTTATTATCTTCCAAACCTATCCTATCACACCTACAAAGTACTTCTAGTTTCATACTTGTTCTAGGTAAAGCGAACGTCAAGCGTGCGTAGAGTTGTATCGGTGGTCGATAGAACTTGAGGGAATATTTATTCTACCTTTAGCTCCTCGTTGGGTTTGACACTCTTACTTATCAAAAACTATTGCGATCCCCTACACTTGTGGGTTATCAAGACCTTTTTCTGGTGCCGTTGGCGGGGAGTCATAGCGTGGGGTGAATATTCTCGTGTGTGCTTGTTTGCTTTATCACTACGTAATTTTTATTTGCTGTTCTTAGTTGTTCTCTATCTTTAGTTATGGATATGGAACACGAAATACCAAAAAAATTAGGTGTACTTGCTACTCATGGAGATGGGGTAACTCCTAAAAACCTCGATTCTCATTATGTGAGAGATATTATGTACTACTTTGATAATCCTCAGAAAACCCCATTCAACTTTATAATGGGAGACACGTTGGATCAACGTGAATACTTTAGGGATTATCGCTTTACACAAAAAGGGAAACATTTATGGGATCAGATTAATATGTTGCGTTGGTATGCTCGTCAACTATGCTTGAGATATGATATTATTTGTTGCTCTAGGATGAAGGCTCCATACCTTCCCTTTTCGTGCAAATTCAATGATAATGAAACCTTAGCTTCTTATGCTAATGGTAGATATGATTACTATGATGTGGAACAAATAGAAGAATTTGTTGCTTTTAAGGCTGCTTATGAAATTGAATCTTTGTTTGAAAAGTATGAAGCTTTATATGATGATGTTTATAGGCCTGAAAATCTTGCTATACTTAGATATTGCTATGAAAATTATGAATACAATTACAATATTAATGCATTTATTAAGGAAGTCTCCGCTGTCCAAGAAGAGACTAATATTTTGCAGGAAGCTATGGAAGAAGAAATTGATGAAACTGTGAGCTCATTGGATGAAAAAGATGATGAGGAGAGCGAAGAACAAAAGGAGGAAGAGTGGATTGATCACCCGTGCCCACCTTCTAATGAGAGTAACTCCTCAACTCATACATTGTTTAATTCCCCTCCGTGCTTACCGAAGGATGATTACTATGATGATTGCTATGATGATTGCTATGATCCCATTGATTCTCTTGAAATATCCCTTTTTGATGATGCTTGCTATGCTTGTGGCCAAGATGCCAATATGAATTATGCTTATGGAGATGAACTTGTTATAGTTCCTTATGTTAAACATGAAATTGTTGCTATTGCACCCACGCATGATAGTCCTATTATCTTTTTGAATTCTCCAAACTACACTATATCGGAGAAGTTTGTGCTTATTAAGGATTATATTGATGGGTTGCCTTTTACCGTTGCACATGATAATTTTGATAGATATAATATGCATGTGCTTGCTCCTCCTACTTGCAATTATTATAAGAGAGGAACTACATCTCCGCCTCTTTATGTTTCCAACACGATAGAATTGCAAGAATCTGTTTATACTATGCATTGGCCTTTACTATGTGTGCATGAATTGTTCTTTTATGACATGCCGATGCATGGGAAGAGAGTTAGACTTTGTTGTTACTTGATATATGTTACTTTGTGCTCACTACTAAATTAAAAATCATTGTTAATTAAAATTGGCTTTGATATACCTTGGGATCCGGGTGGATTCATTACTTGAGCACCATATGCCTAGCTTAATGGCTTTAAAGAAAGTGCTGCTAGGGAGACAACCTGGAAGTTTTAGAGAGTCATTTCTTTCTGTTGACTGCTTTCATATAGTTTAAAAACAAAAAAAATAAAGAGGGGAACCTAAAACTTTTCAAAAAGGAAAGTGAAAGTGAGAGAGACAAGCATTGTTGAAGTGGGAGAGCTCCTTGAAATTTGTTCATGCTCAAGGAAACTTTGTGAATCTTAATTACAGCTTTTCATCAAAAATAATTATCACCTTGTACAATTCCATTGTATTATAAAAATAATGTGCTGAGGTTTGCCTTTAGGATGTTTACAATGCTTGTTGGTTTGTACTGTGCAGGACAAAAACTTTGTCTGAAGTGCGCGATTTTACATTTTTAACTGGAACGTCAATTGGTTCTGATTCCTTTTGAACTATCTTGATATACAACTTTTTTATTTTTACTAATTTTTGTAGAAGTTTGGGGGTACGATAAGTATGGTGGATGTTCAGATTGCTACAGACTGTTCCGTTTTTGACAGATTCTGTTTTTGATGCATAGTTTGCTTGTTTTGATGAAACTATCAATTTATATTAGTGGATTAATCCATGTAAAAGTTATATTACAGTAGACACAATGAAAAACAAAATATGAATTGGTTTGCAACAGTACTTAGAGTGGTGATTTGCTTTATTATACTAACGGATTCTTACCGAGTTTTCTGTTGAAGTTTTGTGTGGATGTAGTGTCTAATCGAGGATGTCTCGATATGAGGAAAAGGAAGAGAGGCAAGAGCTCAAGCTTAGGGATGCCCGAGGCACCCCAAGTAAATATTCAAGGAGACTCAAGCGTCTAAGCTTGGGGATGCCCCGGAAGGCATCCCCTCTTTCTTCAACAAGTATCGGTATGTTTTCGGATTCGTTTTGTTCATGCGATATGTGCAAGTCTTGGAGCATCGATCTTTTGCATTTAGTTTTCATTTTTCTTTTATGCACCATGCTGGTATGAGTTAGTCCTTGGTTGATTTATAGAATGCTCATTGCACTTCACTTAAATCTTTTGAGTATGGCTTTATAGAATGCTTCATGAGCTTCACTTATATCATTTGAAGTTTGGATTGTCTGTTTCTCTTCACATAGAAAACCGCGATTTATAGAATGCTCTTTTGCTTCACTTATATTTTTTAGAACATGGGCATATATTTTGTAGAAAGAATTAAACTCTCTTGCTTCACTTATATCTATTTAGAGAGATGATAGGAATTGGTCATTCACATGGTTAGTCAGAAAATCCTACATAAAACTTGTAGATCACTGAATATGATATGTTTGATTCCTTGACTAAGTTTTGCGATATAAAGGTGGTGATATTGGAGTCGTGCTAGTTGAGTAGTTGTGAAATTGAGAAATACTTGTTTTGGGGTTTGCAAGTCCCGTAGCATGCACGTATGGTGAACCGTTATGTAACAAAGTTGGAGCATGAGGTGCTCTTTGATTGCTTTCCTTATGAGTGGAAGTCGGGGACGAGCGATGGTCTTTGCCTACCAATCTATCCCCCTAGGGGCTGACACGTCTCCAATGTATCTATAATTTATGAAGCATTCATGCTATTTTATTATCTGTTTTGAATGATTACGGGCTTTATTATACACTTTTATATTACTTTTGGGACTAACCTATTAACCGGAGGCCCAGCCCATATTGCTGTTTTATTGCCTGTTTCAGCATTTCGAAGAAAAGGAATATCAAACGGAGTCCAAACGGAATGAAACCTTTGGCTGCGTGATTTTTTGGAAGAATATGATCCTGGAGACTTGGAGTTCACGTCAGAAGATCCTCGAGGAGGCCAGGAGATAGGGGGCACCCCCCTACTGGGCGCGCCTCCCTGTTTCGTGGGCCCCTCGAGCACCCCCCGACCGACTTCTTTCGCCTATATAGTCCCACGTACCCTAAAAACATCCATGGAGAAGATAGATCGGGAGTTCCGCCGCCGCAAGCCTCTCAGAGCCACCAAAACCTCTCGGAGCCCGCTCCAAGACTCGCCGGAGGGGGAACCCATCACCGTGGCCATCTTCATCATCCCGGCGCTATCCATGACGAGGAGGAGTAGTTCACCCCGGGCAGAGGGTATGTACCAGTAGCTATGTGTTTGATCTCTCCCTCTCGTGTTCTCTCTATGGCACGATCTTGATGTATCGCGAGCTTTGCTATTATAGTTGGATCTTATGATGTTTCTCCCCCCTCTACTCTCTTGTGATGAATTGAGTTTCCCTCTTGAAGTTATCTTATCGGATTGAGTCTTTATTTGAGAACACATGATGTATGTCTTGTCGTGTTTATCTTCTGTGACAACGGGATATCACGTACCACTTGATGTATGTTTTGGTGACCAACTTGCGGGTTCCGCCCATGAACCTATGCATAGGGGTTGGCACACGTTTTCTTGACTCTCCGGTAGAAACTTTGGGGCACTCTTTGAAGTACTTTGTGTTGGTGGGATGAATCTAAGATTGTGTGATGCATGTCGTATAATCATGCCCACGGATACTTGAGGTGACAATGGAGTATCTAGGTGACATTAGGGTTTTGGTTGAATTGTGTCTTAAGGTGTTATTCTAGTATGAACTCTATGATGGATTGAGCGGAAAGAATAGCTTTATGTTATTTTACTACGAACTCTTGAATAGATAAAACAAAAAGGATAACTTTGAGGTGGTTTCGTACCCTACCATAATCTCTACGTTTGTTCTCCGCTATTAGTGGCTTTGGAGTGACTCTTTGTTGCATGTTGAGGGATTGTTATATGATCTATCTATGTTATTATTGTTGAGAAAACTTGCACTAGTGAAAGTATGAACCCTATGCCTTATTTCCAATCATTGCAATACCGTTTACGCTCACTTTTATCATTAGTTACCTTGCAGTTTTTATATTTTCAGATTACAAAAACCTATATCTACCATCCATATTGCACTTGTATCACCATCTCTTCGCCGAACTAGTGCACCTATACAATTTACCATTGTATTGGGTGTGTTGGGGACACAAGAGACTCTTTGTTATTTGGTTGCAGGGTTGTTTGAGAGAGACCATCTTCATCCTACGCCTCCTACGGATTGATAAACCTTAGGTCATCCACTTGAAGGGAATTTGCTACTGTCCTGCAAACCTGTGCACTTGCAAGTCCAACAACGTCTACAAGAAGAAGGTTGTGTAGTAGACATCAAGCTCTTTTCTGGCGCCGTTGCCGGGGAGGTGAGTGCTTGAAAGTATATCTTTAGATCTTGCAATCGAACATTTTTGCTTCTTGTTTTATCACTAGTTTAGTCTATAAAATAAAACTACAAAAAAATGGATTTGAGTTTGTCTCATACGCTTCATCTTTTTAATATCTTTCGTGAGAATGATGGAAAGGAAAATTGTGCTCAAGTACTAGAAGAAGAATGCATTAGAATGTTTGGTACTAGACATTTGTATGATGAGCATGATTGCAATGTTGTTAGTATGAATTCTTTGAATACACATGATGCTAATGATATGCAAAGGCACAAGCTTGGGGAAGCTATGTTTGATGAAGATGATATGTTTAGTCCCCCAAGTTTGATGAGAATATTTATTATGATGATAGCATACCTCCTATTTATGATGATTATATTGATGAAAGTGGGTTTGGAAGAGTATAAACTTTAGGAAGTAGTGATCCCACTATTTTGGAGGATGTTGAATCTTATTGTGATGAACATGAAAGTGGATTTGGAAGAGTGTCAACTTTATTTAGTGATGGTTCCACTATTTCGGAACAGGTTATATGAGTACAAAGTTGCTATCTATGATGATTATTGTGATGACTTGTATGCTATTAAGAATAATGATAACCATGAAACTTGTCATCATGATTTTAGTTTTCAATTAGATTATGCATCGCGTGATAATTATTTTGTTGAGTTTGCTCCCACTACTATTCATGAGAAGAAATTTGCTTATGTGAGGAGTAGTAAATTTTCTATGCTTGTAGATCATGAAAAGAATGCTTTAGGTGCTAGTTATATTGTTGAATTCATTCATGATGCTACTGAAAATTATTACGAGGGAGGAATATATGCTTGTAGGATTTGCAATAATGTCAAGTTTCCTCTCTATGTGTTGAAAATTCTGAAGCTACGCTTGTTTTACCTTCCTATGCTAATTGTTGTTCCCATAAGTTGTTTGCTCACAAAATCCCTATGCATAGGAAGTGGGTTAGACTTAAATGTGCTAGTCATATGCTTCATGATGCTCCCGTTATGTTTCAATTCTTATCTTTTACGTGAGCATCATTGCCATCATCATGCCTAGCTAGAAAGGCATTAAAGAAAAGCGCTTGTTGGGAGTTGATACGTCCATTTTGCATCATGCTTTTATGTCAATATTTATTGCATTATGGGCTGTTATTTCATGTTATGTCACAATACTTATGGCTATTCTCTCTTATTTCACAAGGTTTACATGAAGAGGAGAATGCGGTAGAATGGAATTCGGCTTGGAAAAGGAGCAAATATTGAAGGACTATTCGCTTAACTCCAAAAGTCGTGAAACTCCACGGAACACCCTAAAATAAATAAAGAAAATCGTCACCAAAGATGAAGGCTGGGGCCCACACCGCTCACGAGGGTGGGGCGCCCCGGGCGCGCCCTACCTCGTGGGCCCCTGGTGGCTCTCCGACGCCCATCTTCTCCCATATGAAGTCTTCGATGAGAAAAATAGAAGAGAACCTTTCGGGACGAGACTCATGCCACGAGGCGGAACCTTGGCGTAACCAATCTAGGGCTCCAGCAGAGCTGTTCTACTGGGACACTTCCTCCGGGGGGGAAATCATCACCATCGTCATCACCAACGCTCCTCTCATCGGGAGAGGGAAATTCCATCAACATCTTCACCAGCACCATCTCATCTCCAAACCCTAGTTCATCTCTTGTATCCAATTTGTCGGTGTACTAAGGTAGGGGTACCTCAGTACCCCAACTTGTGCACGGGCGGTTGCAGCTTCCCGCGGCAGGGTTTACCACGTGCTCGCCGAAGACCTTCCTGCCCATGTCAAACCATTCAAAGACGAAGTATACAAGACAGAAGATCAAGACCCGGCAAGCGGAGTTTGCCGGAAGGCCATTCTGTGCTCAAGGTTACATCACTCACGCAAGGCCCCGCAAGAGGAGCTCGCCAGAAGACTAGAAGATTACATCATAGAAGACACGCCCGGCGCTTATATGCGCCCGGCGAGGGCCCGGGAGCGACAAGTTACAGAGCCCGCAAGCTCCCGGTCCGCAGAGTCAAGACCCCGCAAGGTGCTTGCCGGAGAATTGCGCCAGGTGCTCGCGCCCAGCTCATCAGCCCACGCCGCCGCCAGGGCCTTTCCAGGACGCGGCGGATGGTCAGTGCAGCCTGGGGACACGGTGGCACTCCACGGTGGTGGATCCATCGCCGCGGCGACGGAGACACAAGGTCGACGGCGACGGGCATTAAATGCCCTTGTCCCCATCGTGTAAGTAGGTAGCAACCATCGCTCACGACCGTAGCTCCACTGCTCCAACTACCACCTCTTTACATTTTTACCCCTCTCCTACGTTGACACCGCCGGTGACCCTTGCACTATAAAAGGAGGCCCATGCACAACGTGGGGGGGTTCGTTCGAAACCTTGACAACTCGCGCCGTGTAGCTGCCATCAGAGATCTTCAAGCTCCCGAGCTCAATACAAACCAAGGCAGGAGTAGGGTTTTACGCGCCCACCGCGTCCGAACCTCGGGTAAAACTGCCCGCTGCTCGCCACGATCTGCTCTCCGTGCTCCCTCCGCCTCGCACCGCATGCATAAGGGCCCGTCCCATAGGTGTTCGTGGCGGCGTTCCTCGACATCTTTGGCGCGCCGGTAGGGGCGCCGAGGTTGTGCGGACTGATCCGCGCTCACGCGGGCGCGTTCTTCATCAACCTCTCCAGTTTCATCAAGAACTTCATCAACAATTGCGCCATGGCCCCAAGAAGAAGGCTTCGAGGTTGCAGCCCGTCTCGCGTTTCTTCCGCCGCCATCGGAGCCAGCGGTGGGCGGAGGAGACGCTGTCGAAGGGTGGTCGCCGGCGAGACACCAAGGGCGCCACCAGATCAAGGACAAGACGGATGACCGCGCCGGTCTCCGTGGACACGCCAAGGCCCATCTCGGCGCAAGACGACAACCAAAGCAGCGCCATACCACGGAGGTGGTATCCGCCGCCGGGCAAGGACACACCGGAGGATCGCGGGATGTTCCGACCACCGCCCGGACACAAGCAAAGCGGCGGCGCCGGGCAAGACTCGCTCCTTCTAACGCTGTTAGAGTCCGGCATATCCCGCCTCGCACCGCCGCTTCGCTTCCCTCCACTCCGCAGAAGCGCCGCAAGGGCGAATCGCTCGATTTCCCTCCAGCGGCGGACAAGGCCAAGACCGGAGGGCTACCATCGAGCCCGATCGCCGCTAACAACGACTCTTCACAGCAGCCGGCGACCTCGCGGCCGCGGCAAGCTGAGAAGACGAAGGCCGACGGCGACAAGACCGCCGGGGGTGCAACCACCGTGCACTCCCCGCCGCAGAAGCAAAAGACGCCGCCCCGCTGGAACAACGCCGACGACGGCTCCACGGCATCGTCGGATCCGCGGGCTCGAAGGGATCAACGCCAGGTCCTCGACGACCGGCGACAAGAAGACGCCGACCACATCGAGCGCCGCCGAGAAGCTCGGCGACAATCGACCAGAGCTGGGAACACTGCCGACGCTGCGCGCCGGTGAACCAGCGACTTGTCAGACGCTGCAGGCTGCCCTGCGTTCACCGCGAAGCTGCGGCACGCCCAAAGGGCTCAAAGATGAAGAATTTCAAGCCCGACATACCGAGAAGTACGACGGCAAGACGCACCCTCGGAATTCTCGGTGTCTACACCGTCGCGGTGCAAGCTGCCGGGGCGCGACGAGAAGATTCTCGGCGAACCATTTCCGCTTCGTGCTTAAGCCGAACGCTCGCTCTGGCTTATGCACTTGCCGGAAGGCTCCATTTCTTCTTGGGCAGACCTTTGCCATCAGTTTGTTGGCGCCTTCACTAGCGCCACAAACCCCACGGCCAGAGAGCGATCTCCACATTTTGGCCCGAAGGAAGGAGAATCCTCGCGCAAGTATATCCAACGCTTCACCGTGTGCAAGACAACATCCTCGATGTCCACCCGCCGCGGTTATCGCTGTTCCACCGAACGTCGCGAATCGCCGATGCGTGAAGAGATGGCGATGACCAAGATTCGGGATGTCACGAGCTCTATGCTCGGTTGATAAGGCGACGCTGAAGAGGGGAGGAGACTCCCGGGAGGATCTCGGCGCAGGAGAAAGTGACAATGACGACGCCGCCCCGCAAAGAAGAGCCGCGGCGGAACAACCGAAAGAAGAACAAGAAAGAGGTGCTTGCCGCCGAGAAGTCCGCAAGGAGGCTCCCGCCAAGCAAACACAGGCTGGCGGCTCTCGCAAGGAGCTCGCTCAGAAGCGGCAGCCGACAAACAGACGGCTCCGACAAGCAATCTTGCAAAATCCACCGCACTAAGGGCCACGATCTCTCCAATCGCAAGCGCGCCGAGTATCTCGCCGAGCAGCAAAAAGCTGAGTACGAGAGGCGCGACAAGGAGAAGGCCCAAGCTGGCGGAGGAGAACCAAGCAAGAAGGCCGCTCAATGGCCGGGAGGACGCCTTGGCAGGGCCAAGCAGCGGCAAGGTGATCGACCTCCCGGGCCGCGACAAGGATGAAGAAGACGACGACGAAGACATGGAGGATGAGGATAACAGCGAGCAGGAGTTCCGAAGGCCACGGAGGTCCTGTGCGCCGACGGTGGCGCCTCAGACACCTCCCACCGCCAGCTAAAGCGGTGGGTGCGTGAGGTGAATGCAACGGAGCCGCCCGTGGAGTCGCAAGCAGCTCCTCAAATGGTCCAAGACGCCCATCATTTTTGATCTTGAGGATCACCCGACCGCACCACCGCGGTCGGGTGCTTGCCGATGCTGGTCTCGCCCACCATCCGCAACCTCAAGGTCACCAAAATGTTGGTTGACGGCGGGTCGGGCTGAACTTGATCTCCTCTGCTGTGATCAAGAAACTCCAAATTCCAGACGGCGAGCTCAAGAGACCGGTTCTTTCCAAGGAATCAACCCGGACGGAGTAAGCCCAAGGAAAGATCACTCTGCCGGTGACCTTAGGCGGGAGCTCAATTTCAGGATCGAGCGATCACTTTCGACGTCGCCGATATTCCGTTGCCATACAATGGAATACTCGCCGCCCCGCCTCGCCAAGTTCATGGCAGCTTCCCATTATGCTTACAACGTACTCAAGATGCCGGGCCGATAAGCGCCATCACCGCCCACGGCGACAAGAAGGATGCGCTTGTCCGCGCCGACAAGATATGCCGGAAGCAGCTGCTGCGGCAGAGCGCGAGCTACTTGCCGCTGAAGCTCCCCGGGAAGAAGAAGGCCAAGTCCGCAAGGACAGCTCGTGCTTGCTCGCAAGCGATCTCCCAGAGCGCTGCGCTGCCGTCGAGGACGCGCCATCGAGCTCCACCGGCAAGTGCGAGGAAACAAAGACAGACCAGCCAAAGATCAAGCCTGGCAAGGACGGCAGCTCTGGTGCTCACTCCGGCAGGCGCGTCTCCCCGGAGCGCCGCGCTGCCGTCGAGGACGCGCTTATCGAGCCCCGCCGACCGTCCACCGCCAAGAGGGCAAAGAAAATTGCCAAGCTCGAACTTTGAGTTGTACCCCGAGAATCCATACCGTATGAGGGACCTTGACGCGAAAGGGTCGAATCGTGGTTGGGTTGCGCCGTCGGTTCATCTTGAGTCCACTCGACGATAAAAGCACGCCGCAACCAGCCCGACAAGTTCTTCCCGCCGGGGGCTGCACCGCCAGCGGGCCGCCGATGCCCTACGCTCAACAAGCATGTTTGCGCTGGTGGGCTCCCCGAAAGCGTAAGGACGAGAACATACAAGGGGGAAGGATCGGGGGAGGAGTACGGCCTCGACGGATTGTTGGAAATAGTAAAGCTAAGTTGTCCGAGCTTTTGTGCCGAGCACTCCTTAGTTCCATGCTTTTTTATGTTATGTTCCTCGTGCGTTCGTCCTTTGTACGCAATACCTGTGCGCGGAGGAACCTACCCGTGGGTAGCCGCACCCTTATCTTGTTTTCGAGCACGCCAACGATTTAAGTGAGCTGCGACAAGTGTCGCGCCTTGTTTCGCTTTGAGTCCGCCAACAAGCTAAGTGCGTTGCGACTAGCCGCGCAAGGTTGCTTGCCGGTGAGACCTTGGCCAGCGGGCTGCTTCGAAGTTCAAGACTCAGACTCGCGCAAGGGCCCCTTGCCGCAAGCTCCCTAGAAGCGAGGGTAAAAGCGCACAAAGGGTGTAAAGTAGAGGGTGTAACGAGCAAGCCCTGCCAGAAGATGCCCTTCATATGAGAAACTTGTGCGCGGAGGAGCTAACTCGCGGCTGAGTTGCGCCCTCGATTTGTTTCGACTCCGCCAACAACTCGGCGACCGCAGCTGGCCCGAGAAGGTTTCTTGCCGGAGAAAACACCGCCAAAGAAGGCTGCTGATGTTCCGTGACTCAGCAAGTGTGTTAGCACCGCAAGTTCCCTAGCAGCATAGAGTATAAACATACGAAGGGCAAGGCACGCATCGTATTGCAAAGTCGCATGTAAAGGATTTATATACATATACATGTAAATAATGAAACTGTTGCAGACCTATCTCAGCTGTTTTCATGGCTGAAATTACAGCAACAAGGAGAAACCGTAAGAGCACACCAAGACTGGATTTTGGCGGAGCCAGAGTTGCCGGGCTGCGAAAGTGCTAAGATTCCTTCCGTCCGGGATAATAGCACCAAAAGCTGCGGAATCAGATAAGTTTTTCATCCTCGTCATGCATCCTCTCATGGACCGGGAAAGCGGGCTGCGTCCTTGAACGAAGCGTGTCTTGTAAAACCCGGCGCGGAGGAGGAGTCGTGGCCCGATTTGCGCCTTTGGTTTGTTTCCGAGTCCGCCAACAAACACAAGTGCGCTGCAATCGCCCGCAAGGTTGCTTGCCGGAAGCAACACCGCCAGTGGCTGCTGATGTCCCGTGACTCAAGAAGCGTGTTCAAGGCCGCAAGCTCCTCGAGAGCGAGAATGGGAACATACAAGGCACGAAGTCAAGTAAAAGACTCGGTCCGACAAGCGTTCCCCTCTTTTCATTAAAAACATCCTAGTTTAGTACAAGTCCATAGAGGATGAAAAACATGATAGAGAGGATTACATATTTTAAATACAATTAAGGCCCAAGGGCTTACAAATTAGAAGATAAGATGCCCATAATTCCTCTCCTGTTTCTCTGTTCTAGAGTTAGGTCAAGGAGGACCCGGCAAGAGAAGCTTGCCGGGAAGGGCAAAAGGGGAGCCTAGGAGAGCTACGGGCGCCAGAAGACACCAAGAGAACTTCCCGGGGGCCGGCCAGGAGCTTGACGGAGACGGAGGCGTCGGAGGCAGAGCTTGAAGACGAGGTGGTGGGACGTCAGCACGCTGACGAGGGCTCCTCGCCCTCGTACTCCGATTTGACGGCCTTGCCGCCACCCCTCTTCCTCTTCCGCAGCCTCCCTACGCCAGCCGCCCAAGGAGACGGCCCCGGGGAGTTCAGAAGGCCGGCGACCCGGATGATGGGGTCGGCGGTGGCGCGCGAGGCAGCATCCGACGCCTAGTCGGACCCGCCATCCTCGTCATCATCGCTGTCGCTCCCCTCCTCGCCACTCGCCGAGGAGGGACCTTCGCCATCGAGGAGCTGTCCACACAACATCTCGCCCGGGTCCCGAATCTCGAAGACCTTGACGGCGAGAAGGTCGCCTCCATTAACTTGAAATGGAGGGTAAACCCGCCGCCAAGCTGTGGATGCGGCGAACGCCTTCCACCTCGATCGGCACATCACGCCGGGCTGGGGACACGACACTCACTCGAAAGTGCCGCTGATCCCACAGCCCCTCATGCGCAACTCCATCACCTCGGGCGGATCCGGTTCCATCGCGCCATGAACGGGCCGCAGCCGGAGGCGGCGACGAGGCGCCGGCGCAGCTTGATGAAGAACTCCTGTGGATCGTCTCAAGATGGACCGCCGAGGAAAGGAGCCACCGGAGGAGACGGGAGGCACATCGCCACGACCGCCTCTCCCGACCGCCGACCACGCCGGCCTCGCCCACGCCCGCCTCCCTCTCCCCTCGTGGCGGCTCCGCCGCCACGGGTGCGGATAGGGAGAAGTGCGCTGCCTGGAGGCGACCCTCGCTGCCACCGCTGAAGAACTAGGATTTCTCCTTCCATGGCGTAAAGAAGAACGGAAGTCAAGACGAAGGGAGAAGAGGAAGTGTGAGACCATTGTGCTCCCCTTCCGCCCCTTTTAAAGGGCGAGGTGGGGCTCAACCGCCTGCCCGCCAATCGGGAAGCGAGGAGGGCAGAGGAGCGGGCCGACTCGCCATCTCCGCCTGCGGACGGCTCGGTCTCCCACTTCGCCGCCCACGACCCCCATGCATGAGGGCAGCGTGGCAAAAAGCGGGCCGGAGCGACGGGTGAAGTGACCTCGCCGCATCACGATCACGGGGTGGATGCCCTAAAGACCGCACGCCGCCACGCCTCCCACGACGCCGCAATCAACGCGTGCTGCTACGGGGATGCGGCAGATGCGGAAGTGGATTCGGCGCGCCAGGCGCGTGGTGCCTGCAGACTGCTTTTGGGCCTGGCCCAACAGCGCTCGGCACTGTGTGGCCCAGGCCCGGGGCTCTGTCGGTGACTAAGGTAGGGTACCTCAGACCCCAACTTGTGCACGGCGGTTGCAGCTTCCAGCGGCAGGGTTTACCACGTGCTCGCCAAGACCTTCCCCGCCCATGTCAAACCATTCAAAGACGAAGTATACAAGACAGAAGATCGAGACCCGGCAAGCGGAGTTTGCCGGAAGGCCGCTCTGTGCTCAAGGTTACATCACCACGCAAGGCCCCGCAAGAGGAGCTCGCCAGAAGACTAGAAGATTACATCATAGAAGACACGCCGGCGCTTATATGCGCCCGGCGAGGGCCCGGGAGCGACAAGTTACAGAGCCCGCAAGCTCCCGGTCCGCAAGTCAAGACCCGGCAAGGTGCTTGCCGGAGAATTCTGTTGTGTGCTGCGCGCCCAGCTCATCAGCCCACGCCGCCTGGGCCTTTCCAGGACGCGGCGGATGGTCAGGCAGCCTGGGGACACGGTGGCACTCCATGGTGGTGGATCCATCGCCGCGGGCGACGGAGACACAAGGGCGGAGCTTTTGGGGTCGACGGCGACGGGCATTAAATGCCCTTGTCCCCATCACAAAGTAGGTAGCAACCACTGCTCACGACCGTAGCTCCATTGCTCCAACTACCACCTCTTTTACATTTTTACCCTCTCTCCACGCTGACACTGTCGGTGACCCCTTGCACTATAAAAGGAGGCCCATGCACAACGGGGGGGGTTCGTTCAAACCTTGACAACTCTCGCGGCCGGTGTAGCTGCATCAGAGATCTTCAAGCTCCCGAGCTCAATACAAACCAAGGCAGGAGTAGGGTTTACGCGCCCACCGCGTCCGAACCTCGGGTAAAACTGCCCGCGTGCTCGCCACGATCTGCTCTCCAAGCGCTCCCTCCGCCTCGCATCGCATGCACAAGGGCTCCGGTCCCATAGGTGTTCGTGGCGGGCAGTCCCCCCCGACACAATTCTTGTCTCCAAGTCCGGGATTGGTGCTAGTAGGTTGCTAGTAGTGTTGATTACTCCTTGTAGTTGATGCTAGTTGGTTTATTTGGTGGAAGATCATATGTCCAGATCCTTTATGCACATTATTACCCCTCTGATTATGAACATGAATATGCTTTGTGAGTAATTACGTTTGTTCCTGAGGACAAGGGAGAAGTCTTGCTATTAGTAGGCATGTGAATTTGGTATTCATTTGATATTTTGATAAGATGTATGTTGTCCAACCTCTAGTGGTGTTATGTGAACATCGACTACATAACACTTCACCATTATTTGGGCCTAGAGGAAGGCATTGGGAAGTAATAAGTAGATGATGGGTTGCTAGAGTGACAGAAGCTTAAACCCTAGTTTATGCGTTGCTTCGTAAGGGGCTGATTTGGATCCATATGTTTCATGCTATGGTTAGGTTTACCTTAATACTTTTGTTGTAGTTGCGGATGCTTGCAATAGAGGTTAATCATAAGTGGGATGCTTGTCCAAGTAAGGGCAGTACCCAAGCACCGGTCCACCCACATATCAAATTATCAAAGTATCGAACGCGAATCATATGAGCGTGATGAAAACTAGCTTGACGATATTCCCATGTGTCCTCGGGAGCGCTTTTCCTATTATAAGAGTTTGTCCAGGCTTGTCCTTTGCTACAAAAAGGATTGGGTCACCTTGCTGCACTTTATTTACTTTTGTTACTTGTTGCTCGTTACCATTTATCTTATCACAAAACTATCTGTGACCACTTATTTCAGTACTTGCAGAGAATACCTTGCTGAAAACCGCTCATCATTTCCTTCTGCTCCTCGTTGGGTTCGACACTCTTACTTATCGAAAGGACTACGATAGATCCCCTATACTTGTGGGTCATCAGGAGACAACCCAATATTTATCCTTACTGTTTTTGTGTGTTCACATGATTTATGCTACTGTAGTAATCATGTTTTATAGCTTTTGTTTCAATAAAGTGCCAAGTAAGACCTTTAGGATAGCTTACGGTGATAGTTGTGTTGATCCTGCTGAGATCAGAAACGTGCTTATGATATGATTCTTTTTGCTCTGGATTGGTAAACGGATTTCTTAGGACTTCCTAATTTGGTAGGAGTTTTGGAGTTCCAGAAGTATACGTTTGATACAGATTACTACAGACTGTTCTGTTTTTGACAGATTCTGTTTTCTATGTGTTGTTTGCTTATTTTGATGAATCTATGAGTAGTATCAGAGGGTATGAACCATAGATAAGTTGAAGTACAGTAGATATTACACCAATATGAATTTAGAATGAGTTCATTACAGTACCTAAGTGGTGGTTTTATTTTCTTATACTAACGGAGCTTACGAGTTTTCTGTTGAGTTTTGTGTTGTGAAGTTTTAAAGTTTTGGGTGAAGATTCGATGGACTATGGAATAAGGAGTGGCAAGAACCTAAGCTTGGGGATGCCCAAGGCACCCCAAGGTAATATTCATGGAAAACCAAGAGCCTAAGCTTGGGGATGCCCCGGATTAAGGATGGCAATGGGTAGGGTATGGGGTGGGTAGTGCAATACCATACCCATACCTGTGTAGTTAATGGGTACAAAAATCTACCCATACACATACCCATGGGTATGAAACTTTACCCGTACCCATACCCAACGGGTACCCATACCCATTGGGTACCCAATGGGTAGATCAAACAGTACACAAGTTATTGATAATTTTGCATTCTTTCATAGCACATTTGATAAGAAAAAACATTTATCTCAACTCAAGAACATATATACGAGTACAAAACAATTATCTCAATTCAAACTGACAGCTAACTTTAGCATGGGTACACAAGCTCATGACACATTTCACCAAATAACATCTGACAAGTAACATGCCAATACAAATGGGTAGGGTATGGGTATATCCATGGGTATAATGCTATACCCGTGCCCTACCCATGACTTAATGGGTAGGGTATGGGTACTACCCATGGGTATAAAATTGTACTCATACCCTACCCATGCGGGTACGGTATCCACGGGTACCCGTACCCATGAGTAAAATTGCCATCCTTACCCCGGATGGCATCCCCTCTTTCGTCTTCATTCATCGGTAACTTTACTTGGAGCTATATTTTTATTCACCACATGATATGTATTTTGCTTGGAGAATCATTTTATTTTGTTAGTATTTGCTTGCTGTTATTAAGAATAATGTTTTGCATCTTTATTTTCAATAAAAATGTCAAGGATAGCCTTTGCCATGCTTATTTTGCTAGTATACATGTTGCTGTTTGAAAACAGAAAGTTTACCGCTGTTGCAAAAATTCCCTACAAAAGTCAGAGAATGATATAATGTTGCAACCTTATGCATAATGAGCTCTGATAAATCTTCTACAGCGTAGTATTTTTCTAATAATTTTTGGAGTTAGGGAAGTATTGATACTCTTGCATTCTTTACAGACTGTACTATTTGGCAGATTGCTGTTATGTTTGCATGTGTTTGCTTGTTTAATGATTCCATTTGATGATAGGAGTATTAAATATGCAGAGGCATTTAGTATGCAATGTTGAATAATAATTGTAGTGATTTTTTACAGTAGAAAATGATAAGGTTTTGCATTGGTTTATACTAACCTATCTCACGAGTTCTTGTTGAGTTTAGTGTGGATGAAGCTTTTGATAAAAAGAGAAATCATGATATGAAGAGGAATTAAGGAGACACAAAAGTTCAAGCTTGGGGATGCCCAAGGCACCCCAAGATAATATTTCAAGTAGTCTCAAGCATCTAAGCTTGGGGATGCCCGGTAGGCATCCCACCTTTCTTCTTCAACAACTATCGGTTAGTATCGGTTCAACCTAAGTTTTTGCTTCTTCACATGAGTTGTGCTATCCTTGCAATGTCATTTTATTTTGTTTTTCTTGCTGTTTGAATAAGATACCAAGATCTGAAATTCTTAAATGAGATAGAGTCTTCACATAGTTACTTAATTATTTAGCTACTCATTGATCTTCACTTATATCTTTTTGGAGTAGTTTTTCATTTACTCGTGTGCTTCACTTATATCCTATGAGTAAATTGTTGAATGAGTTGATTGTCATAAATCTGAAATTATATATGTCTCATTTGCTTATCCCATGGGGAGTCATGACTTCACATCTAAGAAGTAGAGGTTGTAAATTTATTGAAGGTTAGCAAGCATTGTATTGGTCATTTGAACAATTCATGAAAGAATATTGAAGGAAGAGAGATTCCACATATAAATACTATCCTAGACATTTTTTATAATTGGGAGCACTCATTAAGTATGACATGCTAAAGAGTTGATGTTGGACAAGGAAGACAACGTAATGGGTTATGTTTTCCGACATCTCAGTTAAAGTATATTGTCATGGATCATTCAAACATGTTGAGCTTGCCTTTCCCCCTCATACTAGCCAAAATTCCTTGCACCAAGTAGAGATACTACTTGTGCTTCCAAATATCCTTAAACCCAGTTTTGCCATGAGAGTCCACCATACCTACCTATGGATTGAGTAAGATCCTTCAAGTAAGTTGTCATCGGTGCAAGCAATAAAAATTGCTCTCTAAATATGTATGATCTTTTAGTGTGAAGAAAATAGCTTTATACGATCTTGTTGTGGAAGCAATAAAAGCGACGGACTGCATAATAAAGATCCATATACAAGTGGCAATATAAAGTGACGTTCATTCGCATTAAGATTTTGTGCGTCCAACCCTAAAAGTGCATGACAACCTCTGCTTCCCTCTGCGAAGGGCCTGTCTTTTACTTTGTCTTTTACTTTATGCTTGAATCAAGGTTATCTTCACCTTTCCCTTTTTCATTTTATCCTTTGGCAAGCACCTCGTGTTGGGAAGATCCTGATATTATATATATATATATATATATATATATATATCCAATTGGATGTAAGTTACCATGAACTATTATTGTTGACATCACCCAAAGGTGAATACGTTGGGAGGCAACACTATAAGCCCCTGTCTTTCTCAGTGTCCGATTGAAACTTCATAACCATTAGTATTGCGTGAGTTTTAGCAATTGTAGAAGACTATATGATAGTTGAGTATGTGGATTTCGCTATTCCTGAAAATAAGATGAATTGCAATTGTTTGATGACTGAGAATGAAGTTTGCTAGTTTTCAAGAAAGTTTATGGTCTATGCTTTGACATGTGAATTGCTTGTTACTTTATCGTGAGAAGTTTTATGAGATGAACTATTGTTATGACATATTATCATGCTAGAAAAGGTGATTGAAATTATCATTGATCAAACTTGTGCACCTTCTAGCATTCACACTTCATAAATTTTTTCTTTTATCATTTACCTACTCGAGGACAAGTAGGAATTAAGCTTAGATGCCGATACGCTCCAACGTATCTATAATTTATGAAGCATTCATGCTATTTTATTATCTGTTTTGAATGATTATGGGCTTTATTATACACTTTTATATTACTTTTGGGACTAACCTATTAACCGGAGGCCCAGCCCATATTGTTGTTTTATTGCCTGTTTCAGTATTTCGAAGAAAAGGAATATCAAATGGAGTCCAAACGGAATGAAACCTTCGGCAGCGTGATTTCTTGGAAGAATATGATCCTGGAGACTTGGAGTTCACGTCAGAAGATCCTCGAGGAGGCCAGGAGATAGTGGGCGCCCCCCCTACTGGGCGCGCCCCCCTGTCTCGTGGGCCCCTCGAGCACCCCCCGACCGACTTCTTTCGCCTATATAGTCCCACGTACCCTAAAACATCCACGAAGAAGATAGATCGGGACTTCCGCCGCCACAAGCCTCTATAGCCACCAAAAACCTCTCGGGAGCCTGTTCCGGCACCCTACCGGAGGGGGAACCCATCACCGGTGGCCATCTTCATCATCCCAGCACTATCCATAATGAGGAGGGAGTAGTTCACCCTCAGGGCTGAGGGTATGTACTAGTAGCTATATGTTTGATCTCTCGCTCTCGTGTTCTCTCTATGGCACGATCTTGATGTATCGTGAGCTTTGCTATTATAGTTGGATCTGATGATGTTTCTCCCCCCTCTACTCTCTTGTGATGAATTGAGTTTTCCTCTTGAAGTTATCTTATCGGACTGAGTCTTTATTTGAGAAGACTTGATGTATGTCTTGCCGCGTTTATCTGTGGTGACAATGGGATATCACATGCCACTTGATGTATGTTTTGGTGACCAACTTGCAGGTTCCGCCCATGAACCTATGCATACGGGTTGGCACACGTTTTCTTGACTCTCCGGTAGAAACTTTGGGGCACTCTTTGAAGTACTTTGTGTTGGTTGGATGAATCTAAGATTGTGTGATGCATATCATATAATCATGCCCATGGATACTTGAGGTGACAATGGAGTATCTAGGGTGACATTAGGGTTTTGGTTGATTTGTGTCTTAAGGTGTTATTCTAGTATGAACTCTATGATGGATTGAGCGGAAAGAATAGCTTTATGTTATTTTACTACGAACTCTTGAATAGATAGAACAGAAAGGATAACTTTGAGGTGGTTTCGCACCCTACCATAATCAGACGCTTGTTCTCCGCTATTAGTGGCTTTGGAGTGACTCTTTGTTGCATGTTGAGGGATTGTTATATGATCTATCTATGTTATTATTGTTGAGAGAACTTGCACTAGTGAAAGTATGAACCCTATGCCTTATTTCCTATCATTGCAATACCGTTTACGCTCACTTTTATCATTAGTTACCTTGCTGTTTTTATATTTTCAGATTACAAAAACCTATATCTACCATCCATATTGCACTTGTATCACCATCTCTTCGCCGAACTAGTGCACCTATACAATTTACCATTGTATTGGGTGTGTTGGGGACACAAGAGACTCTTTGTTATTTGGTTGCAGGGTTGTTTGAGAGAGACCATCTTCATCCTACGCCTCCTACGGATTGATAAACCTTAGGTCATCCACTTGAAGGGAATTTGCTACTGTCCTGCAAACCTGTGCACTTGCAAGCCCAACAACGTCTACAAGAAGAAGGTTGTGTAGTAGACATCAGGGGCATGCGTAGCAGTGTCAAAACCGGCGGATCTCTGGTAGGGGGTCCCGAACTATGCGTCTAGGTGGATGGTAACAGGAGACAAGGGAAATGATGTTTTTACCCAGGTTCGGGCCCTCTCGATGGAGGTAAAACCATACTCCTGCTTGATTGATATTGATGATATGGGTAGTACAAGAGTAGATCTACCACGAGATCAAGGAGGCTAAACCCTAGAAGCTAGCCTATGGTATGATTGTTATCTGTCCTACGGACTAAAACCCTCCGGTTTATATAGACACCGGAGAGGGCTAGGGTTACACAGAGTCGGTTACAATGGTAGGAGATCCACATATCCGTATCACCAAGCTTGCCTTCCACGCCAAGGAAAGTCTAATCTGGACACGGGACGAAGTCTTCAATCTTGTATCTTCACAGTCTTGGAGTCCGGCCAACGGTGATAGTTCGACTATCCGGACACCCCCTAGTCTAGGACTCCCTCAGTAGCCCCTGAACCGGACTTCAATGACGATGAGTT
This sequence comes from Aegilops speltoides, assembly GCA_021437245.1. Classification (NCBI taxonomy): domain Eukaryota; kingdom Viridiplantae; phylum Streptophyta; class Magnoliopsida; order Poales; family Poaceae; genus Aegilops; species Aegilops speltoides. The sequence continues at coordinate 396,565,515 of CM038144.1, forward strand.
CGGCGCGCATATTGTCTTCGGCATTGCAAGGCGGGTTCCTCCTCCGAATAATTCATAGAAGATTTTGAACACCAGGATAGTGTCCGGCTCTGCAAAATAAATTCCACATACTACCGTAGAGAGAATAATATTTACACAGGTTCAATCCGCTGACGTATTTCGTGGCATGACGTCATGCCATGGCCAAGCCTTTATTCGAATCGTTTTTATTGTTCCATCTCAGCGCGTTTAGCGAAGCGGTTTCCTTGGCACGTCTTGTCAAAGCGGAGATCATGTCCCCTTATTCCGGGATTCTCATCAATACGGACATGGGTAACCCAACCGCGCCATTAATTGCGGCGCTTGGGGATAAGCGAGTTTTACTGGGCCGGTGGGGACGCATAGTTTCGTCCGCTCATATATAGGGGATAAGGATCCACCTTTTCACCTATGCCTTCTTCCTCCTTTGCTTATCCATCTTCGCGCACTCAAGCTCCAGCGCCCAAGTCCGCACATCTCACCTCAACCTTCTCCAACCATGTCTGGAGCGGGAGGCAAGTGGATGGCCTCCTCCGTCACGGAGGGGCACGTCAAGAAGCTGCGCAAGGCCGGATATTTGTCCAGCGATATCGTGCACCGGCTCCCCGACGAGGGGCAGCTCGTCCCCACCCCCGGGCCCATGAGAGGGTGGTATTCCTTCCCCATTTCCTCCGCGGATTGGGCTTCCCACTTCACCCCTTTGTCCGGGGGCTCATGTTCTACTACGGCCTGGATTTCCATGATCTGGCCCCGAATCTTATCCTCAACATCTCGGCGTTCATCGTCGTGTGCGAGGCCTTCCTCTGCATCCAGCCCCACTTCGGCTTATGGCTAAAGACCTTCAATGTCAAGCCGAAGGTAGTGGGCGGCAGCCAAGCGGAGTGCGGAGGCGCCATGGTGGGCAAGATGCCCAACATCACCTGGCTCGAGGGCGCCTTCGTGGAAACCATCAAAGGGTGGCAATCGGGGTGGTTCTACATCACCGAGCCGCGTGACCCGTAATGGGCAGCGGCCCCCGAATTCAGATCTGGCATCCCCACGCAGCTCACCTCTTGGAAAGAGAAGGGCTTGTTGTGGGGCGATTCGGAGGAGCTGACCGGACTCCAATCCTGTCTCCAAACCCTAGTGAACAAGAAGCTCAAGCTTGTCAATGTGGTCCAGGTCATGCTCATCCGCCGGATTCTCCCGTGCCAACAGCGGGATTTCAACCTGTGGGAGTTCGATCCGGCATAGCACCAGACCTTGAGTAGGCTCTTCGACACTACGTACAAAGAGGCCTGGAGGGTGCTGTTCAAGGGCGCCGAGGCGCCCGCATCTGCTACCGAAGATCGCCGGTTCAGCTCGCAGCGTCCGGCTGGCGAGGTAAGCTATATTATCCTTTATGGGACACTTGCTTTCCATAGTTTGACTCTATGTGGGATCTAAACTCCCAATACCTTTGACAGGCCTGGCAGAAGACGTACGGACAGGTTAACTGTCCAGCGCCCCTTCCAGAAGACCCAGTGGATGCCCGTTTGACAGGGCTGCTGGTCCCGGTGCCTTACGTGGTGTCGGAGAAGAGGGCCAAGAAGAAGGCCACGGGAACTCGGAGGAGTTCCCGGCGCCAGGTGTTATCGGACTCATCGTCCAATGACTCCGAGGCGGACTCCTCCCACGAGGACGAGGAGGAGAAGAAAGAGGCCTCTCCCCCAGCAGGGGGAGAGAAGAAAAGGAAGGCTTCCCCAGTGGGGGAGGCCGAAGGGTCCAAGAAGGGAAGGACCCTTCCTCCGGACTGTTCCACCAACGCCGGCGACAGCGAGGAGGAGTGGCCTTCGAGGGCCAAGCCCCTGGCGAGATCGTAAGTGTCCAGATCCCAGAATAACTTATGTTTTTCCTTTCGCCGCATAGTGTCTACTAATGCCGAACAAGACCATACAGCCCGCCCAAGGACGATCTCCCCGCTTCGTCGAGCGGATCCCTGGGTTCGTCGGATGTGAATAGCGCTTCACTTCCGACTGCCTCCTCCCCTCGTGACGCTGACGACGCCGAGGTGGGGTCCCAGAAGGGGACCAGCCAGGAGGAGGAGACCCCAGAGGTGCCGCAGGGCAACCTCCCGGACCTTGGGCCGGACTCCGTGCCGGAACCTTTGGTGGTTCCGGAGTCCGGCGGGCGGCCCCTTCGTAAGAAGGGCAAGACGGTGACGCCGGTAGCCTCTGTCCAACCGGAGGCGCCGGATAACTTGCTGGAAGCGCTCAACGGCGCTTCCATCGACGAGGAACACCGCACCGTCATGAGTGCAGTGATTCAGAAAGTTCAGTCCGCCAAGAGCGGCATGACCGAAGCCTGCAGCAGCCTTCTAACAGGCTTTGAGGTAAGGATTTTTTTAAGATATGTAAAGTAGTATCGCATAGACAGTAGACCCTGATGCTTAGTTCGGTGTTCGGAAAGAAAAGCCGAGCTGAGGATCTAAAAAGATATACACAGGAGTCTAACACAAATATGTCAATATGGGAATGCAAGGCTCTTGTTGCCGACCTCTGCCGACTTATCATGGAGGTTAACGCCTTAAAGAAGAGCCTCGAGCGGTCCGAGAGCGAGCTCGGCCATGCCAAGAAGCATCTCGAGGACAAGGAAGGTAAGTAACACCTTATTAAAGTTGTACCTTATAAAAGGATTTGGTTGCAAAAAATGACAGGAATAACATGGGTATTGTAGGGGCCACAAACGAGGTGGCGGCCCTGAAGGAGGCGGTGTCCGCGGCCGAGCGCAATGCGGCCGCGGAACACATTGAGCGAGAGAAGCAGGAGGCGTAGGTGGCGGAGGTTCAGCAAGAGCTCCAGGCTCTCGTAGAAAAACACGAGGATTTGGAGCGTGACTCGAAGACTCGAGAGTCCGAGCTTGCGTCCGCTCTTGAGAGTGCCAAAGCCGCTAAGGACAAAGCCCAAAAGGCCCTCCAGGAAATCGAGGCGGTGAAGAAGATAGCAGCGGGTAAGGCATTCTTCATGCAAAGCAAGCATGTAAAAGTGAATTACCCATTACTTACCCGAATTCGAGCTCTCCAGAGCTGTTCGCAGATCTGCCCAAGCAGGTCCGATGTTGCCGCATTCTACTGAGCCAAGGAGGGAGCTCGGCGGAGAAGGTGTTCGGTCTCAAGATCTTCGAGGCGGACATTCTGTGCCCCGAGCGACCAGCTGAAGCAGCTGGTCGAGCTCCACAAGGTGGCCGAACAAGCCATGAAGGGCCTCATAGTTCGGCTATGGCCCAAGGAAGCCATGCCTGGGAGCTACTTCAGTCTGGTGCGGCAGCTGGTGGACACCTGTCCATGGGTTGACGTCATCAAGCACTCCGCATGTATTGAAGGTGCCCGTCGGGCCCTTGCCCGCGCTAAGGTGCACTGGGGCAGGATGGACGCCGAGAAGCTTGTGACGGACACGCCACCGCCGGGCAAGGAGTATCGCACGCCCGAGATGTATTACAATGGTGTCCTGAAGGGTGCCCGCATTATTGCTGGTGAGTGCTCCAAAGATGTAATCTTTGATTAGACTCGCGTTTTGTTATCCTGTGCACTGAAAACTTTGTTCATATGCGCTAAGCAACTTTTGTTAATTTAAAATATTACCTTCTGTGCGGCCGTTTATCAAATCTGAGAGATGGCAAGTCGTTGACTTCGGCCCCCATGCCACGAGTGCTGGGGTGTTCGGGGTAAACTTGAGCGCTCTTGTTCCCATTTTTGGGTCCTTCTAGGGAGGCGCTCAACACAACGAACGAGGCAACCGGACTTATAATGCTTGAACACTCACTTAGCCATAGAATTCTATAATTTTAAATTTTGGTGAAGCCCCTAGTGTTCGGAAGGCCGAATTTGGGGCGCTATCCACGCCTGGGCCGGACAAAGCCGGTTCCTCGCTCTAGGCGGCATAAGTCTTTAGGGACTCGAAAAAACCTCTCGAACAGTGACCGGCTCTCGCCCCATCATGACGGTCAGTTTTAGCTTTGTCCACTGAGGTGCTCACCCAGCTCAACTAGGGCACAATCGCAGTGGTTCTCCCAGCGCTACCTTAGCCGATATAACGGAACGTAAGGTACCAAAACATGGGAGCCGAGAAAACCCAACTATTGACCCAAGACATGATTCGGAGCCGATGCATATAATGCTATAAGTTCGGGGTGACGCACTTGTGAAAGTGTTCGGACTTATCACACCATAATTTAGGGAACTTAAGCCCCTGGTGTATTTAGCCGTAACAAAGCGTACGGATGCAACATGTCATAAGTGAACATATGTATAAAAAAGGAATGCCATGATAAAAAGATGCATTGTTTATTCAAAAAATACTGCAATGAGTGCAGGACGATACAAATAGTGCGATAAGCAAGGGGTGGGACTGTTTAACATGTCCCCCTACAGGGGTAGGCTACGGAATGGTATGTAAAACAGGCATAATGCTCGTAATGGAGACCACCTGGATACTCGTCGTAGCTTTTCTGCTTCCCTGGCTGTTGCATCGTTAGTTTGGCAGATCCACTGCCGGACAGGGCTTCTGAAAACGGAGTCCTGAGAATAAGAGAGGAAAAAAAGAATGACCAATTCGGGAGCCCCTGGTGTGGTTGATCCGCACTCTAGGCCTGCCGTGGTCGTGCCCCTCCCCCTATGCCATGGTATCTCCAGGGCGTAATGATGTACGTGTGGCACTGATCTCGTGATGTCGCGAGGGCTGGGGCTGGGGCCGCATTGCTACGCGTGCTCGGAACGTGCCAGGTGGTCTTGTTGTAGTTTACTCCGGGCGCGCTTGACGGTGTCCGGTTGCTTCACGGCCGGACTCGAGAATTGCCTTAAGAGGCTGCTCAGACTTCCGCCGAGAGCCATCAGATGCTCCTCCATACGGAGAGATCGCTCGATGTTTCGCTGACCGTGATAACTCCTCGAGGGCTGGCATCTTGAGCTTGAGATATGAAAGTGCGGCACCGCATTGAACTTTGCAAATCCGGTTCGTCCGAAAGCAAAGGCATGATAGCCGCCATGAACGGGACTATGTCAAGATTAACTCCTCGCTCGAAGTTATCCGGGATCCAAGACCACTTCAAGTGTGACTGAGCCGGTACAATTGGCCTCTACACCTAGTATGACGCCTTTGAAGGTTGTTTTTGTGGGTTTAATCCTTGAGGGGTCTATGCCCATCTTGCGCACTATATCCTGATAAAGCAGGTTCAGGCTGCTGCCGCCGTCCATCAGGACTCTAGTGAGGTGAAATCCATCAATGATTGGGTCTAAAACCAATGCGGCGAATCCACCGTGGCGGATACTGGTGGGGTGGTCCCTTCGATCAAAAGTGATTGGGCAAGAGGACCATGGATTGAACTTTGGGGCGACTGGCTCCATCGCGTATACGTCCCTCAGTGCACGCTTCTGCTCCCTTTTGGGTATGTGGGTTGCGTATATCATGTTCACCATCCGCACCTGTGGGGGGAATCCCTTTTGTCCTGTATTGTTCGGCGGCCGTGTCTCCTCCTCGTCGTCACTATGCAGCCCCTTGTCATTGCCTTCGGCGATTAACTTGCCTGCCTGTTTGAACACCCAACAATCTCTGTTGGTGTGATTAGCTGGCTTTTCGGGGGTGTCGTGTATCTGGCACGAGCGATTGAGTATCCGGCCCAAATTGGACGGGCCTGGAGTAGTTCTTTTGAATGGCTTTTTCCACTGACCGGGTTTAGAGCCTCTGAATCCGGCATTGACTGCCGTATCTTCAGTATTATCGTCATTAATGTGGTGTTTGTGCTTATTGCGACGTGACCTGCCACTGCTGTCTTTGGTATCCGAACTACCAGAGTTTTTGGTTAGGTTGTTATTGCGGGCTAGCCAGCTGTCTCCTCCCGCACAGAAGCGGGTCATAAGTGATGTGAGGGCTGCCATTGATTTCGGCTTTTCCTGCCCTAGGTGTCGGGCCAACCATTCGTTCGGCTTTTCCTGCCCTAGGTGCCGGGTCAGCCATTCGTCGCGGATGTTGTGTTTAAAGGCTGCAAGGGCCTCTGCATCCGGACAGTCGACGATTTGATTTTTCTTGGTTAAGAACTAAGTCCAGAATTGTCTGGCCGATTCGTCTGGCTGCTGAATTATGTGGCTTAGGTCATCGGCTTCTGGTGGTCGCACATATGTGCCCTGGAAGTTATCAAGGAATGCGGCTTCCAGGTCCTCTCAACACCCAATTGATTCTGCTGGCAAGCTGTTGAGCCAATGCCGAGCTGGTCCTTTAAGCTTGAGTGGGAGGTATTCGATGGCGTGAAGATCATCACCGGGCCATGTGGATATGAAGGAGATAGTCTTCGATCCAGACCGAGGGGTCTGTTGTGCCGTCGTAGGATTCAATGTTCACGGGTTTGAACCCTTCTGGGATTTGATGATCCATTACTTCATCTGTGAAGCATAGTGGGTGTGCGGCGCCTCTATATTGGGCTATATCACGACGTAGCTCAAGCGAGCTTTGTCTACTATGTGCGGCCCGGCCGGAATTGCTGTATCCGGCGCGACGGTTGTCGTCGCGTATCGTGGGGCGCCCACGCGATTCGTAGATCGATCTTGACTGCCTTGTCTTGTCCTCCAATATTTCTCGCAAGTCCGGCGCATTCTCCCGTGGCTTTGTACTTTTCGAGCGATGCCGGGGTGCAGCTTTAGTGGAGGGCCTAGAGGCCTCTCTGTCGCGGCCACGAGGTGGCCGGTCGGCCGTATTGTGCGCTGGTGATGTAGGTTTATATGCTTCCTCCTCTATTCGGGGCAGCAGCTTGCGTTTGGAGAAGCTTTTGGAGGGGCGTTCGAGTTCGTACTCCTCGGCTGCGAGGACTTCAGTCCATCTGTCGGCTAGCAAATCTTGATCAGCTCTAAGTTGTTGCTGCTTTTTCTTGAGGCTGCTTGCCGTGGCCATAAGCCTGCGTTTGAAACGCTCTTGCTCGACGGGATCCTCAGGCACGACAAATTCGTCGTCGTCGAGGCTTGCCTCGTCTCCGGAGGGAGGCATGTAATTATCGTCCTCTACCTCTTTGTCTGCCGCTCTCTCGTGAGGGCTAGCTTCTCCATCCTCCTGTGTTGAATCTTGCTGGAGGGGGTTGTCTTCGGCACTATCCGGGGTGTTATTATCTCCGGTGCAGGAATCTCCATTCTTGCTGTGGCGGGATTTGGAGCGGCGCCGCTGATGCCGGCACTTAGGCTGCTTTTTGGAGGGGTCATCCTCCGCTGTTCCATCGCCATTCCCATCCATTGGGATGTCCACCATGTATATGTCGTATGACGAGGTGGCTTTCCAGTGCCCAGTAGGCGCTGGTTCTTGGTCGTCTCCGGCATCGTCGTCCATACCGTCCATGTCTTCAGAGTCGAAGTCTAGCATGTCGGTTAAGTCATCGACAGTGGCTACGAAGTGGGTGGTGGGTGGGCTTTGAATTTCTTCGTCGTCCGCATCCCAACCGTCCTGGCCATAATCCGACCAAGGCTCCCCTGACAAAGAGAGACACTTTAGCGAATTCAGGATGTCGCCAAAAGGCGAGTGCTGAAAGATGTCTGTAGCGGTGAACTCCATGATCGGCGCCCAATCGGATTCGATTGGCAGGGCCGCGGAAGGTTCGGGGTCCGGATAGGAGTCCGGCACCTTGGAGTCACGAGCTTCATGAGGGACAGGGTCGGTATTCAGCTCCATCACCGTAGAGATAGCAGCCCCCGAGGTGGTGTCCAACCACCCATCCTCGATTGGCGCCGTCTGCTCCGAACCAAGGGTCGGAGCGGACTCTTGTGTGGCCTCCAGGGCACTGTCCGGCAGCAGAGCTAAATCATCCCCATCGAGATAGTGCGGCACGCCTGGCTGTGGCTCAAATCTGTCAAAGATAAAGTCTCCGCGGATGTCAGCCGTATAGTTCAAACTTCCAAATCTGACCTGATGGCCAGGGGCGTGGCTTTCGATCTGCTCCAGATGGCCAAGTGAATTGGCCTGCAGTGCGAAGCCGCCGAATACGAAGATCTGTCCGGGGAGAAAAATCTCACCCTGGACCGCGTTGTTGTTGATGATCGAAGGAGCCATCGGGCCTATAGGTGACGGCACAGAGGAACTCTCAATGAAAGCACCAATGTCGGTGTCATAACCGGCGGATCTCGGGTAGGGGGTCCCGAACTGTGCGTCTAGGCGGATGGTAACAGGAGACAAGGGACACGATGTTTTACCAGGTTGGGCCCTCTCGATGGAGGTAAAACCCTACTCTGCTTGATTGATATTGATGATATGGGTAGTACAAGAGTAGATCTACCACGAGATCAAGGAGGCTAAACCCTAGAAGCTAGCCTATGGTATGATTGTTATCTGTCCTACGGACTAAAACCCTCCGGTTTATATAGACACCGGAGAGGGTTACATAGAGTCAGTTACAATGGTAGGAGATCCAAATATCCATATCGCCAAGCTTGCTTTCCACACCAAGGAAAGTCCCATTCGGACACGGAACGAAGTCTTCAATCTTGTATCTTCACAGTCTTGGAGTCCGGCCAACGGTGATAGTTCGGCTATCCGGACACCCCCTAGTCCAGGACTCCCTCAGTGTTATTCTAGTATGAACTCTATGATGGATTGAGCGGAAAGAATAGCTTTATGTTATTTTACTACGAACTCTTGAATAGATAGAACAGAAAGGATAACTTTGAGGTGGTTTCGTACCCTACCATAATCTGTACGTTTGTTCTCCGCTATTAGTGGCTTTGGAGTGACTCTTTGTTGCATGTTGAGGGATTGTTATATGATCTATCTATGTTATTATTGTTGAGAGAACTTGCACTAGTGAAAGTATGAACCCTATGCCTTATTTCCTATCATTGCAATACCGTTTACGCTCACTTTTATCATTAGTTACCTTGCTGTTTTTATATTTTCAGATTACAAAAACCTATATCTACCATCCATATTGCACTTGTATCACCATCTCTTCGCCGAACTAGTGCACCTATACAATTTACCATTGTATTGGGTGTGTTGGGGACACAAGAGACTCTTTGTTATTTGGTTGCAGGGTTGTTTGAGAGAGACCATCTTCATCCTACGCCTCCTACGGATTGATAAACCTTAGGTCATCCACTTGAAGGGAATTTGCTACTGTCCTACAAACCTGTGCACTTGCAAGCCCAACAACGTCTACAAGAAGGAGGTTGTGTAGTAGACATCAGGGGCACGCATAGTAGTACTTTGCTTCAAGGGCTAAGTAGACTTTTGCAATAAGTATATGAGTTCTTTATGACTAATGTGAGTCCATGGATATACGCACACTCACCCTTCCACTTTGCTAGCCTCTATTGTGCCGCGCAACTTTCACCGGTATCATGAACCCATTATTTACCTTCCTCAAAACAACCACCATACCTACCTATTATGGCATTTCCATAGCCATTCCGAGATATATTGCCATGCAACTTCCATCATCATCATATACATGACTTGAGCATTCATTGTCATATTGCTTTGCATGATCGTAAGATAGGTAGCGTGATCTTTTCATGGCTTGTCCGTTTTTTTATGTCATTGCTATGCTAGATCATTGCACATCCCGGTACACCACCGGAAGCATTCATATAGAGTCATATCTTTGTTCGAGATATTGAGTTGTAAGTAAATAAAAGTGTGATGATCATCATTATTAGAGCTTTGCCCCAGTGAGGAAAGGATAAAGGAGACTATCATTCCCCCACAAGTCGGGATGAGACTCCGGACTTTATGAAAAATAAAAGAGGCCAAAGAAGCCCAAAAAAAAGATGCCAAAGAAGCCCACCAAAAAGAAAATAAAGAAAATGAGAGAAAAAGAGAGAAGGGGCAATGTTACTATCCTTTTACCACACTTGTTCTTCAGAGTAGCACCATGTTGTTCATAAAGAGAGTCTCTTGAGTTATCACTTTCATATACTAGTGGGAATTTCATTATAGAACTTGGCTTGTATATTCCGATGATGGGCTTCCTCAAACGCCCGAGGTCTTCATGAGCAAGCAAGTTGGATGCACACCCACTTAGTTTCCAGTTTGAGCTTTCATACACTTATAGCTCTTAGTGCACCCGTTGCATGGCAATCCCTACTCACTCACATTGATATCTATTGATGGGCATCTCCATAGCCCATTGATATGCCTAGTTGATGTGAGACTATCTTCTCTCTCTTTTTGTCCTCACAACCACCATCTTTTACCACCATAGTGTTATGTCCATGGCTTGCGCTCATGTATTGCATAAGAGTTGAAAAAGTTGAAGCGCATTAAAAAGTATGAACCAATTGCTCGGCTCGTCATTGGGGTTGTGCATGACAGGAGTATTTTGTGTGATGAAGATGGAGCATAGCCAGACTATATGATTTGGTAGGGATGAGCTTTCTTTGGCTATGTTATTTCGATAAGACATAACTGCTTGGTTGGTATGCTCGAAGTGTTATTGTTTTTATGTCAAATGATAGACTATTGCTTTGAATCACTCGTGTCTTAATATTATTGCCATGATTAGACATATGATCAAGATTATGCTAGGTAGCATTCCACATCAAAAATTATCTTTTTTATCATTTACCTACTCAAGGACGAGCAGGAATTAAGCTTGGAGATGCTGATACGTCTCCGTCGTATCTATAATTTTTTATTATTCCATGCCAATATTATCCAACTTTCATATACTTTTGGCAACTTTTTATATTATTTTTTGGGACTAACATATTGATCCAGTGCCCAGTGCCAGTTCCTGTTTGTTGCATGTTTTATGTTTCGTAGAAACCCAATATCAAACGAAGTCCAAACGGGATAAAAACGGACAGAGAATTATTTTGGAATATTTGTGATTTTTGGAAGAATCAACGCAAAATGGTGCCCAAGGTGGCCACGAGAGTGGCCCACGCCACTACTCCAGGTGGGCGCGCCGCCCACTCTCGTGGGCCACCCGTAAGGCGGTTGATGCCCTTCTTTGGCCGCAAGAAAGCTAATTTTTGGAAAACAATCTGGGTGAAGGTTTCAATCCAATCGGAATTACGGATCTCCAGATATAAAGGAAACGGTGCCAGGGCAGAATTACATAACGCAGAAATAGAGAGAGACAGAGAGATAGATCCAATCTCGGAGGGGCTCTCGCCCCTCCCAAGCCATGGGAGCCAAGGAACAGAGGGGAAACCCTTCTCCCATCTAGGGAGGAGGTCAAGGAAGAAGAAGAAGAAGAAGAAGAAGGGGGGCCCTTTCCCCCTTGCTTCCGGTTGCGCCGGAACGCTGGCGGGGGCCATCATCATCACCGCGATCTTCACCAACAACTTCATCGCCTTCATAACCAACTCTTCCTCCCTCTATGCAGCAGTGTAACCTCTCTCTTACCCGCTGTAATATCTACTTAAACATGGTGCTCAACGCTATATATTATTTCCCAATGATGTATGGCTATCTTATGATGTTTGAGTAGATCCATTTTGTCCTATGGGTTAATTGATGATCGTGATTGGTTTGAGTTGCATGTTTTATTATTGGTGCTGTCCTATGGTGCCCTCCTTGTCACGCAAGCGTGAGGGATTCCCGCTGTAGGGTGTTGCAATACGTTCATGATTCGCTTGTAGTGGGTTGCTAGAGTGACAGAAGCTTAAACCCGAGTAAGGGGATTGTTGCGTATGGGATAAAGGGGACTTGATGCTTCAATGCTATGGTTGGGTTTTACCTTAATGAATCTTTAGTAGTTGCGGATTGCTTGCTAGAGTTCCAATCATAAGTGCATATGATCCAAGTAGACAAAGTATGTTAGCTTATGCCTCTCCCTCAAATGAAATTGCAATAGTGACTACCGGTCTAGTTATCGATTGTCGTGGACAAATAACTTTCTCGTAACAAAAAGCTCCCCACTAATATTTACTTTATTGCATCTTTATCTAAACAGCCCCTAGTTTATATTTATGTTCTCTTTATTATTTGCAAACCTGTCCTATCACACCTACAAAGTACTTCTAGTTTCATACTTGTTCTAGGTAAAGCGAACGTCAAGCATGCGTAGAGTTGTATCGGTGGTCGATAGAACTTGAGGGAATATTTATTCTACCTTTAGCTCCTCGTTGGGTTCGACACTCTTACTTATCGAAAACTGTTGCGATCCCCTACACTTGTGGGTTATCAAGAGTGGGGGGTAGGGGCCGGGTGCCGTCCAATCCATGTGCTGAAACTTGGTTTGCTCTAACATAGCATATGGATCCAAGAGTAAACCCTTCTCATGCGTTGGGTCAAAGGGATAATTTGTGTGGGCCTATAGATGTCGATCATTCTTTGATTTTTTTAGAACAAAAAAAGCCAATAAAAAATATAGTCTACAAATTAGCAAAACAAGGATCCCAAGGTTTATATAATCGTCATGACAGGTCACTATAGAGACATTTAGATGATAAATGTCTATAATGACCGTATCATAGCGCTTAAATGAAGCTTGAGATATGCAAATTCCCACCGTGTCACCCATCCTTAGACTACTCGATCTAGCCCGAGCATGCTTAACTTCTGCGTTCTATTCGACTAGGCTAGCGGATGGGAAGCTGCCCTTGCTGATGGGAATTGCGTCCTTCCCTTTAAGGCATTTCACGCTGGTCACCCTATGGGACCTACTCCCTACTATAACACACGTTTGTACTTTTAGAAACGGTGTGCAATATTTACATGGCCGGTGTGTCGCTGCCTAGCCTTCTCTGAGCACTGACACTAACAACGGGAAAACAATGGGAAAAGAGGTGGGAAACCGATGGGAGGAGTGGCGGGAAATGGTAGCGTGTTTGGACATATAACAACATTAATATGGAGAACTTTTTTTGACATGAATATGGAAAACTTAGTAGAGAAGGAAGCGTGAGCTAGCACGATGCATGCGCACAGTGCTTATCCATATAAATAAAATCACAACCGAAACTGCATGTGTTGTCGAAAGGGATGAGGATTGTTGTTCGATCTGGGAGCATCCAACGGTGCAGGCGTACGATCCGTGGGGTTTGGGTTCTGGCCAATCAGAACGCACAACTCAGATCGCGCACGCAGCAGGGGGCATAGGTCATGGTTTGATAGGCACACGACTTTCATGAGTGAACCATGTGCTATTTGAAAACATTTCGTGAGAATCTCGGTTTTTAAATCCCCGTAAATCCAAAACTCACCCGAAAATCGTAAAACTTGGCATGGTGTCACGACATGGCACATATATGTCGAGGAATTTTTTTGTCCATTTTGGGGAAAGTTTTATTACAAGCCTCTTACAAACCGGAGCTTCTCTCAAGAAGCCTCGTTGTCCCTATAGGGAAACGTGTCCCCCTTGTGGGTGAAACAATAATCACTGCCTCTTTTCGCCTTGTATTTTCTTCTACACGCAACATGGAACGACAGGATATGCGTGCTGAAATTTAAAATTATTCAGGGTTCGTTTGACCTTTTTACACATTAATTAAGTTTCCTAGGCATTTAATATCCATAATTCAAATCTGAACTACAAATACATGCTCCAGGTCACCAAAATGGCTTGAAAAATCATACATGTGTCCTTGGGTGCATGTTTAGGGCCCATGCAAGGAATGAGAATGAATTACAACCGTACTGGCGTCCTGGCTCGTCCTCAAACATTTGGAATCTTGGTTTTCAAATCCCCGTAAATCCAAAACTCACCAGAAAGTCATTAAAGTTGGCACGGAGTCACATCAAGGCACATATATGTCGTGGTAAAACATTGTCCAATTTGGTCAAAGATTTATTACAAACCTCTTACAACCCGGAGCCTGTCGCAAGAACCCTCATGGTTTCGATAGGGAACCGTGTCCCCTTGTGGGCGAAACAATAATCACTCCCTCTTCTAGCCTCTCGTATTTTCTTCTACACGCAACATGGAACAACGCGAGATTCGCATTGAACTTTGAAATTATTTAGGGTTCATTTGACCTTTTTTATTCATTAATTGAGTTTTCTATGCATTTAATGTCCGTAATTCATATCCGAACTACAAATACATGCTCTAGCGCACCAAAATGGCTAGAAAAAAACCATACGTGTGTCCTTGGGGTGCATGTTTATGCCCCATGGAACGAATGGGAATGAATTCAACTGTCTCGGCATCCTAGCTCGGCCTCAAACATTGCAAATATCAGTTTTTAAATCTCCGTAAATCCAAAACTCACCAGAAAATCATGAAACTTGGCATGGTGTCACTACATGACACATATATGTCGTGGTAAAAAAAATGTCCAATTTGGGCCAAGCTATATTACACTCTTACAAACCAAAGCTTCTCGCAACCCTCGTGGTTCTGGTAGGGAAACATGTCCCTCTTGCTGGCGAAATGATAATCGCTGCTTCTTCTCGCCTTGAATTTTGTTTTCTACATGCAACATAGAATAACAAAGTGTCATGCTGAAATTTGAAACTGTTCAGGGTTCGTTTGGCCATTTTATATATTAATTGAGTTTTCTAGGCATTTAATGTAGTCCATAATTCAAATTTGACCTACAAGCACATGCTCCAGTGAAGCAAAATGTGTGGAAAATCGTACATGTGTCATTGGGTGCATGTTTAGGTCTCATTGAAGGAATGGGAATGAATTACAAACATCTCGTCGTCCTGAAACATTGAGAATCTGGGTTTTTAAATCCTAGTAAATCGAAAACTCATCCAAAAAACATGAAACTTGGCATGGTTTCATGACATGACACATATATTCCATGATAAAAAATCATCGAGTTTGAGACAAGGTGCACACATTAATAGCCAACGAAGTCCTTTTGAAACAAATAGTTGACACGTCAATATCACAAACGGTTGTATTATATGAACCGTGTGTTCCCGTAACCATTTAAGTACAGCCACGCTCCCTCTTTTATTATGGGATATTACTACCTCCGTCCTCGTTCATTGGTCATCTTTGTATTTTGTGCCAAAATTTAACCATACAGGCACAAGAAGCCACCGTGCAGGCTCGACGGGACGCGTGCGAGCAGTACGCCGCACAGGCTCGATTGGACACGTGCATCCTGTCCACCTCACAGGCTCGACGGGACACTTGCGAGCAGCAAGGCCGCCCATGCTCACCAGGAAGCGAGCTCTTGGACCTCCATCCACCAACCGCCCGCCTCGCTCACAACTTCTCCATTAATGGTGGTTGAGCCGCTGTTTAACATGCTGTTAATTAAAGCACCTGGATGGAGGGTGTTTGCTTGTGCTCCTATGGCTCCTCTCAACGTTAGCATTTGCTTCGTTCATGTTTTCAACTCGTATTCCGGATAATTTAAAATGCCACATAGGGCAACGGATAGTACGACGACAAATAAAATGGCAACGGATAGGATGACAAATAAAATGGCAATGGATAATATGTGACAAATTTACAATGGCGCGAATAATAATTGTCTTACATATTCCAGATAATTTAAAATGCCACATGCGGCAAAGCCCAGAAAACACGGGGGCAAGAGAAGAAGGAAACCATAGACAACAATCTGGGTCGCTACTATTTCTGCTCCTCGACGGATCGCTAGGCGACGACATCCTCCATCTCCTTATTCAATTCCTCATGACTTTGCTTGACAGCAGCCACGGATTCCTCCACCTACTGCTTGCGCTCGATCCAGAGCTTCCTCAAGTCACCCATCAGTTCCTCGACGACTGCTTTCAGCGTCATCCCCGAGGCACTGCTCTGCTCATGCAGCATCTTCTAGTCGGTGGCCTTCTCCTCCTTCTCGTCGAGCGCCTTGAGGTGCTTCGCATTATCACCCATGAGTTGCTCGACGAGGCCGGTCGCCTTCTCAACCGAGGCATTGTAGATCTCGAGCAGCTTCATCAAGTTGTCGACCAGCTCCTACTGCTTAATGAGACCAGCGAGGATGTCGTCATCGTTGGCCAAGGACTTCAGCAATGCTAGCTCATCGTAATCGCTGACGCGCCGAGTGCGCTTGTGAGAGCCCTCGTGTGCTAGTGAGAGCTTGTTTGAGGACTCCGCGGTGCGCTGGGACATCTCTGCTGCGGCTGCCGCGTAGCGGCGGGACTTCTCTAGTGCTTCTGCAGCCTTGGTCTTTGCTCCCTGGTTATATGTCCACCCTAACTGGTCATGGCAGAATGACTTGACAGGAAAGACCAGTTTTCTGGGTGATGAGGAGAGGAACTGTGAAGTAATTTTCGAGTGGGTAGTTTTTATAGCCCGGTGCTAAGTGTGAACACATATTGGTTTGATCGGTGTGAACAGATTTGCAATTACTTATTGCGTTGTAATTTGCAATGTGACGAGAAACAAGGTCAAAATTTATTGATGGTTCTAGGCTCAAAGCCCGTTTTTGTTCTTTTGGATCATCGCAAACAGTTCTTTTGGATCAATCGTATGCCATGCATCGAAAGCCCGAAATGGTCCCTGGATGGCGTACGTGGACCCGCGTTCTCGGATGTACGTGTCTGTCCACTATCACACACGGTCAAAATATCACCATCATGTTCAATGGATGCGCCGTCGCGCCTCCCACGGGGTGCCAGAAGGTTGACCATGTGGTTGCTTGCTATTGAGGCGGCCGCGGGGCACTCTGCTAGTGTCCGTCCGTGCGTTATGCTCGCCATTGAGGCGATCGCGGGGCACTCCTCTCTGATGTCCCTACGCGCGCTCTACTTGCCATTGAGGCAAATTTACAATGGAAACGATTAATAATTGTCTTGCATATTCAGGATAATTTAAAATTCCACATGCGGCAACGCCCAAAACACTCAGGACCTACATATGCATACAATTATAATAAAATATTGGCTAAAAGGCTGAGCTGGTGGTGTAGGGAAACATAGCATGCAATTTCAAAAAAATTCCTACGCTCACACAAGATCTATCTAGGAGATGCATAGCAACAAGAGGGGGGGCGTGTCTCTACGTACCCTCATAGACCGAAAGCGGAAGCATTAGCTCAACACGGTTGATATAGTCGAACGTCTTCTTGATTCAACCGATCAAGCACCGAACATATGGTACCTCCAAGTTCTGCACACGTTCAGCTCAATGACGTCCCTCGATCTCTTGATCCAGTAGAGGGTCGAAGGAGTAGATGAGTTCTGTTAGCACGACGGCGTGGTGACGGTGGTGGTGATGTGATCCGCGTAGGGCTTTGCTTAAGCACTATGACAATATAACCGGAGGAGTAAACGATGGAAGGGGGCACCGCACACGACTAAGACAATTGATGTTCCTTGAGGTGACCCCCCCCTCCCCCATATATAAAGGAGAGGGGAGGAGGGCCGGCCTAGGGCGCTCCCAAGTGGGAGGAGTCCTACTAGGACTCCCAGTCCTAGTCGGCCCCCCTTCCTTTCTAATGGAGGGGGAAATAGGGAAGTAGAGGGAGAGGGAGAGGGAGAAGGAAAGGGGGGCGCACCCCCTCCCTCTTGTCCAATTCGGACACCCCATGGGGGGCGTGCGCCACCCCCTGCGGGCCGCTATGCCTCTCCTCTAGGGCCCAAGTGGCCCATTACTTCCCCGGGAGGGTTCCGGTAACCCCTCAGTACTCTGATAATTATCCGAAATACTCCGGAACCATTCCGATGTAATACCACCTTCCAATATATCAATCATACCTCTCGACCATTTCGAGACTCCTCATCATGTCTGTGATCTCATCCGGGACTCCGAACAACCTTCGCTCACCAAAACACATAACTCATATAATACATATCGTCATCGAACGTCAAGCGTGCGGACCCTACGGGTTCGAGAACTATGTAGACATGACCGAGACACCTCTCCGGTCAATAACCAATAGCGGAACCTGGATGCTCATATTGGTTCCCACATATTCTACAAAGATCTTTATCGGTCGAACCGCAATGTCAACATACGTTATTACCTTTGTCATCGGTATGTTACTTGCCCGAGATTCGATCGTCGGTATCTTCATACCTAGTTCAATCTCGTTACCGGCAAGTCTCTTTACTCGTTCCGTAGTGCATCATCCTGCAACTAACTCATTAGTCACATTGCTTGCAAGGCTTCATATGATGTGCATTACCGAGAGAGCCCAGAGATACTTCTCCGATACTCGGAGTGACAAATCCTAATCTCGATCTATGACAACCCAACAAACACCTTCGGATATACCTGTAGAGCATCTTTATAATCACCCAGTTACGTTGTGACGTTTGATAGCACACAAGGCATTCCTCAGGTGTCTGGAAGTTGCATAATCTCATAGTCGGAGGAATATATATATGACATGAAGAAAGCAGTAGCAATAAAACTGAACGATCATTATGCTAAGCTAACAGATGGGTCTTGTCCATCACATCATTCCACTAATGATGTGATCCCGTTCATCAAATGACAACTCATGTCCATGGCTAGGAAACTTAACCATCTTTGATCAACGAGCTAGTCTAGTAGAGGCATACTAAGGACACGGTGTTTTGTCTATGTATTCACACATGTATCAAGTTTTCGGTAAATACAATTCTAGCATGAATAATAAACATTTATCATGAATAAGGAAATGTAAATAACAACTTTATTATTGCCTCTAGGGCATATTTCCTTCAGTCTCCCACTTGCACTAGAGTCAATAATCTAGATTACATTGTAATGAATCTAACACCCATGGAGTCTTGGTGCTGATCATGTTTTGCTCGTAGAAGAGGCTTAGTCAACGGGTCTGCAACATTCAGATCCGTATGTAATTTGCAAATCTCTATGTATCCCTCTTTGACAAAATCTTGGATGGAGTTGAAGCGTCTCTTGATGTGTTTGGTCTTTTTGTGAAATCTGGATTCCTTTGCCGAGGCAATTGCTCCAGTATTGTCACAAAAGATTTTCATTGGACCCGATGCACTAGGTATTACACCTAGATCAGATATGAACTCCTTCATCCAGACTCCTTCATTTGCTGCTTCTGAAGCAGCTATGTACTCCGCTTCACACGTAGATCCCGCCACGACGCTCTGCTTGGAACTGCACCAACTGACTGCTCCACTATTCAATAAAAATATGTATCCGGTTTGCGACTTAGAGTCATCCGGATCAGTGTCAAAGCCAGTGTTGATGTAACGACTTACGACAAGCTCTTTGTCACCTCCATAAACGAGAAACATATCCCTAGTTCTTTTCACGTACGTCAGGATGTTCTTGACCGTTGTCCAGTGATCCACTCTTGGATTACTTTGGTACCTCCCTGCTAAACTAATAGCAAGGCTGATACATCTCCAACGTATCTATAATTTTTGATTGCTCCATGCTACTTTATCTACTGTTTTAGGCAATATTGGGCTTTATTATCCACTTTTATATTATTTTCGGGACTAACCTATTAACCGGAGGCCCAGCCCAGATTTGCTGTTTTATGCCTATTTTAGTGTTTCGAGGAAAAGGAATATCAGACAGAGTCAAAACGGAACGAAATCAACTGGAGAAGTTAATTTTGGAAGGAAACCAACCAGATGGGCTTGGAGTGCACGTCAGGGGATCCCCGGGCTGCCCACAAGGGTGGGGGCGCGCACCTCCCCGGTGGGCGCGCCCCCTACCTCGTGAGCCCCTGGAGGTCCACCGACGTACCCCTTTCACCCATATATACTCTTGTACCCTAAAACTTCCAGAACAGAAGATAGATCAGGAGTTCCACCGCCGCAAGCCTCTGTAGCCACCAAAAACCAATCGGGACCCTGTTCCGGCACCCTCCCGGAGGGGGATCCCATCACCGGTGGCCATCTTCATCATCCCGGCGCTATCCATGACGAGGAGGGAGTAGTTCACCCTCGGGGCTGAGGGTATGTACCAGTAGCTATGTGTTTGATCTCTCTCTCTCGTGTTCTCTCTCGTGTTCCATCTATGGCACGATCTTGATGTATCCCGAGCTTTGCTATTGTAGTTGGATCTTATGATGTTTCTCCCCCTCTGCTCTCTTGTGATGAATTGAGTTTCCCTTTTGAAGTTATCTTATTGGATTGAGTCTTTTATGAACACTTGATGTATGTCTTATGGGATAACCGTGGTGACAATGGGTTATTCTATTGATCCACTTGATGTATGTTTCGGTGATCAACTTGCGGGTTTCGTGACACTTGGGAACCTATGCATAGGGGTTGGCACACGTTCTTGACTCTCCGGTAGAAACTTTGGGGCACTCTTTGAAGTACTTTTATGTTGGTTGGATGAATCTGAGATTGTGTGATGCATATCGTATAATCATGCCCACGGATACTTGAGGTGACAATGGAGTATCTA
This sequence comes from Aegilops speltoides, assembly GCA_021437245.1. NCBI lineage: Eukaryota > Viridiplantae > Streptophyta > Magnoliopsida > Poales > Poaceae > Aegilops > Aegilops speltoides. Next base: position 396,585,723 of record CM038144.1, read on the forward strand.
GGTGACATTAGGGTTTTGGTTGATTTGTATCTTAAGGTGTTATTCTAGTACGAACTCTTCTATAGATCGATCCAAAAGAATAGCTTTGTGGTGGTTTCGTACCCGACCATAATCTCTACGTTTGTTCTTCGCTATTAGTGGCTTTGGAGTGACTCTTTGTTGCATGTTGAGGGCTTGTCATATGTTCTATCTATGTTATTATTGTTGAGAGAACTTACACTAGTGAAAGTATGAACCCTAGGCCTTGTTTCCTATCATTGCAATACCGTTTACGCTCACTTTTACCGCTTGTTACCTTGCTGTTTTTATTATTTCAGATTACAAATACCTTTATCTACTATCTATTTTGCACTTGTATCACCATCTCTTCGCCGAACTAGTGCACCTATACAATTTGCCATTGTATTGGGTGTGTTGGGGACACAAGAGACTTTTTGTTATTTGGTTGCAGGGTTGCTTGAGAGAGACCATCTTCATCCTATGCCTCCTACGGATTGATAAACCTTAGGTCATCCACTTGAGGGAAATTTGCTACTGTCCTACAAACCTGTGCACTTGCAGGCCCAACAACGTCTACAAGAAGAAGGTTGTGTAGTAGACATCAAGCTCTTTTCTAGCGCCGTTGCCGGGGAGGTTAGCGCTTGAAGGTATATCTTTAGATCTTGCAATCGAATCTTTTTGTTTCTTGTTTTAGTACTAGTCTAGTTTATAAAAGAAAACTACAAAAAAATGGAGTTGAGTTTGGCTCATACGCTTCACCTTTTTAATATCTTTCGTGAGTATGATGGGAAGGAAAATTGTGCTCAAGTGCTAGAAGAAGAAATCTATAGAATGTTTGGCACTAAATCGATGAGCATGATTGTAATGTTGTTAGTATGAATTCCTTGAATATCCATGATGCTAATGATATGCAAATCCACAAGCTTGGGGAAGCTATGTTTGATGAAGATGATATTTTTTGTCCCCCAAGCTTTGATGAGCAAATTTACTATGATGAAAGCATGCCTCCTATCTATGATGATTATTGTGATGATACGTATGCTATAAAGAAAAAGTTTGCTTATGTGGAGAGTAGAAAATTTTCTATGCTTGTAGATCATGAAAAGAATGCTTTAGGTGCTGGTTATATTGTTTAATTCATTCATGATGCTACTGAAAATTATTATGAGGGAGGAACATATGCTTGTAGGAATTGCAATAATATCAAGTTTCCTCCCTATGTGCTTAAATTCTTGAAGCTATGCTTGTGTTACCTTCCTATGCTAGTTGATTATTGTTCCCATAAGTGCTCACAAAATCCCTATGCATAGAAAGTGGGTTAGACTTAAATGTGCTAGTCATATGCTTCATGATGCTCCCGTTATGTTTCAATTCTTATCTTTTATGTGAGCATCATTGTCATCATCATGCCTAGCTAAAAGGCATTAAATAAAAGCGCTTGTTGGGAGACAGCCCAATATTTATCCTTAACGTTTTTGTGTGTCCACGTGATTATGCTACTGTAGTAATCATGTGTTATAGCTTTTGTTTCAATAAATTGCCAAGTAGAACCTTTGGGAAGACTTGGGTGAAGTTTATATGATCTTGCTGTGAAAAACAGAAACTTTAGCGCTCACGAGATTAGCTGCCATTTTTTACTGGAGAGTTCTTTTAGGTTGATTCTTTTTTCAGATGATTAATAGACAAATTTCTCAGGTCCAGAAATTTATTTCATAATTTGTGGGGTTCCATAAGTATACGTTTGATACAGATTACTACAGACTGTTCTGTTTTTGACAGATTATGTTTTCTATGTGCTGTTTGCTTATTTTGATGAATCTATGAGTAGTATCGGAGGGTATGAACCATAGATAAGTTGGAGTACAGTAGATATTACACCAATATGAATTTAGAATGAGTTAATTACAGTACCTAAGTGGTGGTTTTATTTTTTTATACTAACGGAGCTTACAAGTTTGTGTTGAGTTTTGTGTGGTTGAAGTTTTCAAGTTTTGGGTAAAGATTCGATGGACTATGGAATAAGGAGTGGCAAGAGCCTAAGCTTGGGGATGCCCGAGGCACCCCAAGGTAATATTCAAGGAAAACTAAGCAACTAAGCTTGGGGATGCCCCGGAAGGCATCCCCTCTTTCGTCTTAGTTCATCGGTAACTTTACTTGGAGTTATATTTTTATTCGCCACTTGATATGTGTTTTGCTTGAAGCATCATTTTCTTTTGTTAGTTTTTGTTTGCTGTTAGTTAGAATTGTGTTTTGCCTCTTCTAGTCTAGTATATACTAAAAGAAATTTATGGGCTACCAGAAAAAAGATAAATAGTTAGAAAATTCCACAAAAATCAGAAATATCCAGCCTTTAATTTTGTACATCAGAAAAAGACAACCATTAGATTTACTTTAACATTGAAGTAATTACCCACCATTGCCATTACATAAAAATATGTCTTCAAATGTTTCACGTTTCTAGCCGTGATAGATTAGCCTCAGTTACGTGAAAAAATAGATCGATCAACCCACACGCTTAAAAAAACATCAATCAGGTCCACGTATGAAAAAGATCTTCCAGCCCCAAGTCAATTCAAACTAGCATTCCTAGCCGTGATTCAACACCCTTCTATTTTTTTTTAAATCAGCCTCAGGTAATAAAAAGATTGGCTGCCCCAAGTCGATTCACACCAGCTTTTGTTTTTGGGAGGACATACTAGCTTCATATACATGTAAAAAAATTGCTAGATCGACAATCCCTTTTCTCTTCCCAAGAAAAAAAAACAGCACCCACACCCTTCCAAAAACAAATGACCAGCCCCACGTATAAAGAGCTAGCTTTACGTACATTTCTCTTAAAAAAAACTTCATGTACACCTTTTCAATCGCCCCGAAAAATGAATACATGCACGAGCTTTGCTTTGTTTGTGTGTTTCTTTTTTATCCATCTAGGAGAGCTAGCATCACGTACCAGCAAGAAAAAAGGAGCTAGCTTAATATATTTGCATCTGCCTAACTAGCTGGATCCACCAAGAGTTTGCCAGTATTTAATGGACTAAAAATTTACAGCCATTATAGATTTGTTTTAAGTGAAAAAAAATTACCAACCACGGCCATTATTAAAAAAACATTCGTTCACATGTATTCACCACCTTTGCCAGTACAAGAAAAACATTCACACGTTGCCTTTTTTTTAACTCCTTGCCATATTATTAATAATTTAATATACCTAATAGGGTGACCTGAGTTTTTTTTTTTGAAATAGCGTGACCTAACATGCATGCACAAGAGACAGGACTTTCTTCAAATAAATAATATAAAAGCTACACGGTGACGTGCATGCATATGACTTCCCTTTAAAAAACAAAGCTACATGCATGACGTGGGCATATTTCTTTCTATATGCATTCATGAGTATATGGATGCATGAAGAAAAGATACACTACATGAATTGCCGCTAGCACAGGACGTGGCATAATGCCTTTCCATATGCTGCATACATTTTTACCTAGATATATGGATGCATGAAAAATATTTACAGTAACCAATGCATAGATCTATGTTTACAGCCATGGATAATGGATCTATGTCATGTTTTTCCGCTATAGATCCTTGGGTCATATTCCCTATTGAGCGCTCCAGCGTATGGTCCACCAATGTGGAGTGAAACGACCAAATGAAGTTATCTTCGACTTTTACCCACTTTTTTGGACCATACGTATCATGCTACATCCACGGCGCATGGATCCATTATCCCTCCATAGATCTATGTTAGTATGATCTATGCACCAAGCAAGTTTGAGCAATAATTCTTTCATACTTTCTGCTATTGGAAGTAGCAATGATTGATGCCCCGGCTATGTTGAGGACCGTCTAGAGCTGCAAACCATTTGGTGGACTCAACATATGCATGCTCGAATTACACCTCAAGCAATAATCAAAGCTAAAAGCATATAAAAGAATGAAAATAAGAAGAATTTTTTTTCTCAAAAGTACACAATTTCTGGTGTGCAAAATATATTAAGAAAATTAAGGATGTTTATGAAAACTAAAAGGTGGGGACTAAGTAACTCGATACGTACCTATTTCTATATTAAAAATACATTAATGGCTAACCACAAAATAGGAAAAACACTACAAAATGCCAATATCTAACTGTTGTTTTTTAAATGTAATTTCCATTAATAAATCTTGACCAACCAATTTCACTAATCATATCCACCTCCACACACAGATGGCATAATACCAAGACAAAAAAAATGCCCCAAAACAAACCCTAGCACTAGCGGTAAACATCATGTCGATATCTCTTCCATAATCCTATTGGACAAGCTATCCATCGCCTCCATGCTCCGACAGAATAAGTTGGGCAATGGGGCAACCAATAAGATGGACTAAGCCTCTTCTCTAGGTAGCCATGCGTCTTCACCCTCAGACCATCATCCTCTACCCTGCAACAACTAAACATCATCTTTATGGTTCTGTGGCAGCTTGGTCGGGCGATGTGGCCACCACCAAGATCAATCGAGCCTCTCCTCTGACTGACCATGTGTCCTCAGCATCAGATCACTATCCTCTCCACTATTTCATACCCTTTGTTTTTGCCATCTGATGTACATATACACGAGAATCTAGCCGAGCTAACATGGTAATGCTTACTACTTACTGGATGTCATAAAAAATAATCTAACACAACATTTTAATGGATATGTATAATATTTAATTACACTCTAACTTTATATACCAAACTGAAAAAGACTTATAGTAAAAATTAATATGGCAATCACACAAATCAGTAGCAAATTTATCTATGCATACACGAAAATAATGAGAACTATTAAATTTTTGTCTAAAGAAAAATAAAAAATCAACATGATAAATGCAAGAAAAATGACACAAATATAATCTACGAGACGCGGCCGGTCATAGAAAAAAGTTAGTAATGGATGCATAATTAGCAGGTGAATGATAAATAGATAACACATATATCTATATAAAAAATCAAACATACAGAAGATAAGACTATTTTCACAAAAGTATTATACTTTTAATATCATCAAATTCGATTTCAATTTTTCTTTACACAAATCAAATAATATGTTCTCATCATTGAATTTTACAAAATTCTAGCCCGCGCGTCGAGCGGGCCACTTTGCTAGTTATTAGTTTCAATAAAAAAGTCAAGGATAGCCTTTGCCATGCTTACTTTGCTAGTTTGCATGTTGCTGTTTGAAAACAGAAAGTTTACCGCTGTTACAAAAATTCCCTAGAAAAGTCAGAGGATGGTCTAATGTTGAATCTTTTTGCATATTGAGCTCTGATAAATTTATTACAGTGGGAATTTTAGTTCATAATTTCTGGAGTCAGGGAAGTATTGATACTCTTGCATTCTTTGCAGACTGTACTGTTTTGGTAGATTGCTGTTATGTTTGCATTGTTTGCATATGTTTGCTTGTTTAATGATTCTATTTGATGATAGGAGCATTAAATATGCAGAGGCATTTAGTATGAAATGTTGAATAATATTTTTTGCGATTTGGTACAGTAGAAAATGATAAGGTTTTGCATTGGTTTATACTAACCTATCTCACGAGTTCTTGTTGAGTTTGTTGTGAATGAAGCTTTTGATAAAAAGAGAAACCATGATATGAGAGGAATTAAGGAGACACAAAAGCTCAAGCTTGGGGATGCCCAAGGCACCCCAAGATAATATTTCAGGAAGTCTCAAGCATCTAAGCTTGGGGATGCCCCGGTAGGCATCCCACCTTTCTTCTTCAACAAATATCGGTTAGTATCGGTTGAGCCTAAGTTTTTGCTTCTTCACATGAGTTGTGCTATCCATGCAATGTAATTTTCTTTAGCTTTGCTTGCTGTTTGAATAAGTATCCAGATCTGAAATTCTTTAATGAGAGAGAGCCTTACACAAATTGGAATTTGCTAGAATACTCTGTGTGCTTCACTTATATCTTTTGAGCTTGATAGTTTTGCTCATAGTGCTTCACTTATATCTTTTGAGCATGATAATTTTTGCTCTAGTACTTCACTTATATCTTTTAGAGCACGGTGGTGGATTTGTTTTAAACAAACTATTGATCTCTCAGGCTTCACTTAGATTATTTTGAGAGTCGTTAATAGCATGGTAATTTGCTTAATGATAATATACTTGGTATTCAAGATATGTGAAACTTTCTTTTGAGTGCGTTGAATACTAAGATAAATTTAATGCTTAATAATTGTTTTGAGATATGGAGGTAATAATATCAAAGTCGTGCTAGTTGATTAGTTGTGAATTTGAGAAATACTTGTGTTGAAGTTTGCAAGTCCCGTAGCATGCACGTATGGGTAAAGTTGTGTAACAAATTTGAAGCATGAAGTGTACCTGGCTTGTGCATCCTTATGAGTGGCGGTCGGGGACGAGCGATGGTCTTTTCCTACCAATCTATCCACCTAGGAGCATTGTGCGTAGTACTTGATTTTTGATGGCTTCTAAATTTTTGCAATAAGTATATGAGTTCTTTTGACTAATGTTGAGTCCATGGATTATACGCACTTTTACCTTTCCGCATTTGCTAGCCTCTTGATGCACCGTATTGCCCTTTCTCACATTGAGAGTTGGTGCAAGCTTCGCCGGTGCATCCAAACCCCGTGATATGATACGCTCTTTCACACATAAACCTCCTTACATCCTCCTCAAAACAGCCACCATACCTACCTACTATGGCATTTCCATAGCCATTCCGAGATATATTGCCATGCAACTTTCCACCGTTCCGTTCATCATGACATACTTTACTTTTGTCATATTGCCATTGCATGATCTTGTAGTTGACATCGTATTTGTGGCAAAGCCACCATGCATTATTTTCCATATGTGTCACTCTTGATTCATTGCACCATCCCGGTACACCGCCGGAGGCATTCATATAGAGTCATACTTTGTTCTAAGTATCGAGTTGTAATTATTGAGTTGTAAGAAAAATAAAAGTGTGATGATTATCATTATTAGAGCATTGTCCCAAGTGAGGAAAGGATGATGGAGACTGTGATTCCCCCATAAGTCGGGATGAGACTCCGGACGAAAATAAAAAAGAAAGAAAAAAAGAGGCCATTAAAAAAAAGAGAGAGAAAGGCCCAAACAAATAAAAAATGAGAGAAAAAGAGAGAAGGGACAATGTTACTATCCTTTTACCACACTTGTGCTTCAAAGTAGCACCTTGTTCTTCATGTAGTGAGCCTCATATATTTGTGCTTTAAAGTAGCACCATGTTTTTCATATAGTGAGTCTCATATATTGTCTTGTTCATACTAGTGGGAACTTTTCATTATAGAACTTGGCTTGTACATTCCTACGATGGGCTTCTTCAAATGCCCTAGGTCTTCATGAGCAAGCAAGTTGGATGCACACCCACTAGTTTTCTTTTGTTGAGCATTCATAGCTCTAGTGCATCCGTTGCATGGCAATCCCTACTCCTCATGTTGACATCAATTGATGGGCATCTCCATAGCCCGTTGATTATCCTCGTCAATATGAGACTTTCTCCTTTTTTTGTCTTCTCCACACCATCCCCATCATCATATTCTATTCCACCCATAGTGCTATATCCATGGCTCACGCTCATGTATTGCGTGAAGGTTGAAAAAGTTTGAGATTATTTGAGTATGAAACAATTGCTTGGCTTGTCATCGGGGGTATAGAAGTTGGGAACATCTTTGTGTGATGAAAATGAAGCATAGCCTAACTATATGATTTTGTAGGGATGAACTTTCTTTGGCCATGTTGTTTTGAGAAGACATGATTGCTTTGATTAGTATGCTTGAAGTATTATTATTTTTGTGTCAATATGAACTTTTGTCTTGAATCTTTCGGATCTGAATATTCATATCACAATTAAGGAGATTTACATTGAAATTATGCCAAAGTATCACTCCGCATCAAAATTCTTTTTATCATTTACCTACTCGAGGACGAGACGGGAATTAAGCTTGGGGATGCTTGATCGTCTCCAACGTATCTATAATTTTTTATTGCTCCATGCTACTTTATCTACTGTTTTAGGCAATACTGGGCTTTATTATCCACTTTTATATTATTTTTGGGACTAACCTATTAACCGGAGGCCCAGCCTAGATTGCTGTTTTATGCCTATTTTAGTGTTTCGAGGAAAAGGAATATCAGACGGAGTCAAAACGGAACGAAATCAACTGGAGAAGTTAATTTTGGAAGGAAACCAACCAGATGGACTTGGAGCGCACGTCAGGGGATCCCCGGGCTGCCCACGAGGGTGGGGGGTGCGCCCCTCCCCCCTGGGTGCGCCCCCCTACCTCGTGAGCCCCCTGGAGGTCCACCGACGTACCCCTTTCACCCATATATACCTACGTACCCTAAAACTTCCAGAACAAAAGATAGATCAGGAGTTCCGCCGCCGCAAGCCTCTGTAGCCACCAAAAACCAATCGGGGCCCTATTCCGGCACCCTGCCGGAGGGGGATCCCATCACCGGTGGCCATCTTCATCACCCCGGTGCTATCCATGACGAGGAGGGAGTAGTTCACCCTCGGGGCTGAGGGTATGTACCAGTAGCTATGTGTTTGATCCCTCTCTCTCTCGTGTTCTCTCTCGTGTTCCATCTATGGCACGATCTTGATGTATCCCGAGCTTTGCTATTGTAGTTGGATCTTATGATGTTTCTCCCCCTCTACTCTCTTGTGATGAATTGAGTTTCCCCTTTTGAAGTTATCTTATTGGATTGAGTCTTTTATGAACACTTGATGTATGTCTTGCGTGGGATAACCATGGTGACAATGGGTTATTCTATTGATCCACTTGATGTATGTTTTGGTGATCAACTTGCGGGTTTCGTGACACTTGGGAACCTATGCATAGGGGTTGGCACACGTTCTTGACTCTCCGGTAGAAACTTTGGGGCACTCTTTGAAGTACTTTTATGTTGGTTGGATGAATCTGAGATTGTGTGATGCATATCGTATAATCATGCCCACGGATACTTGAGGTGACAATGGAGTATCTAGGTGACATTAGGGTTTTGGTTGATTTGTATCTTAAGGTGTTATTCTTGTACGAACTCTTCTATAGATCGATCCGAAAGAATAGCTTTGTGGTGGTTTCATACCCGATCATAATCTCTACGTTTGTTCTCCGCTATTAGTGGCTTTGGAGTGACTCTTTGTTGCATGTTGAGGGCTTGTCATATGTTCTATCTATGTTATTATTGTTAAGAGAACTTACACTAGTGAAAGTATGAACCCTAGGCCTTGTTTCCTATTATTGCAATACCGTTTACGCTCACTTTTACATCTTGTTACCTTGTTGTTTTTATTATTTCAGATTACAAATACCTTTATCTACTATCTATTTTGCACTTTTATCACCATCTCTTCGCCGAACTAGTGCACCTATACAATTTGCCATTGTATTGGGTGTGTTGGGGACACAAGAGACTTTTTGTTATTTGGTTGCAGGGTTGCTTGAGAGAGACCATCTTCATCCTACGCCTCCTACGGATTGATAAACCTTAGGTCATCCACTTGAGGGAAATTTGCTACTGTCCTACAAATTTGTGCACTTGCAGGCCCAACAACGTCTACAAGAAGAAGGTTGTGTAGTAGACATCAAAGGCACACATCAGGTGTGGTACACAACATAGCATACATGATAAAACCTATGGCTGAAGTATAGGGAATGACTTTCATTTTCTCTCTATCTTCTCTAGTGGTCGGGCATTGAGTCTGACTCAACTTCACACCTTGTAACACAAGCAAGAACCCTTTGTTTGACTGATCCATTTTGAACTTCTTCAAAGCTTTATCAAGGTATGTGCTTTGTGAAAGTCTATCCAGCGTCTTGATCTATCTCTATAGATCTTGATGCCCAATATATAAGCAGCTTCGCCGAGGTATTTCATCGAAAAAATCTTATTCAAGTATACTTTTATGCTATTCAGAAATTCTACATCATTTCCAATCAACAATATGTCATCCACATATAATATTAGAAATGTTATAGAGCTCCCACTCACTTTCTTGTAAATACAGGCTTCTCCAAAAGTCTGTATAAAACCATATGCTTTGATCACCTCATCAAAGCATATATTCCAACTCCGAGATGCTTGCACCAGTCCATAAATGGATTGCTGGAGCTTGCACACTTTTTAAGCACCTTTAGGATCGACAAAACCTTCTGGTTGCATCATATACAACTCTTCTTTAAGAAATCCATTAAGGAATACAATTTTGACATCCATTTGCCAGATTTCATAATCATAAAATGCGGCAATTGCTAACATGATTCGGACAGACTTAAGCATCGCTATGGGTGAGAAAGTCTCATCGTAGTCAACTCCTTGAACTTGTCGAAAACCTTTTGGGACAAGTCGAGCTTTATAGATAGTAACATTACCATCAGCGTTAGTCGTCTTCATGAAGATCCATTTATTCTCTATGGGTCGACGATCATCGGGCAGATCCACCAAAGTCCACACTTTGTTCTCATACATGGTTCCTATCTCAAATTTCATGGCCTTAAGCCAATTATCAGAATCTGGGCTCATCGTAGCTTCTTCATAGTTCGTAGGTTCGTCATGATCAAGTAACATGACCTCCAGAATAGGATTACCGTACCACTCTGGTGAGGATCATGCTCCGTTTGACCTACAAGGTTCTGTAGCAACTTGATCTGTAGTTTCATGATCTTTATCATTAGCTTCTTCTCGAGTTGGTGTAGGCATCATGGGAACAGATTTCTCAGATGAGCTACCTTCCCAACTGAGAGCTGGTACAATTACCTCATCAAGTTCTACTTTCCTCCCACTCACTTCTTTCGAGAGAAACTCCTTCTCTAGAAAGGTTTCGTTCTTAGCAACAAAAATCTTGCCTTCGAACTTGTTGTAGAAGGTGTACCCAATTGTTTCCTTAGGGTATCCTATGAAGACGCACTTCTCCGATTTGGGTTCGAGCTTATCAAGCTGAAGCTTTTTGACATAAGCATCGCATCCCCAAACTTTAAGAAACGACAGCTTAGGTTTGTTGCCAAACCACAGTTCATACGTGATGATACTACACAACCTTCTTCTTGTAGACGTTGTTGGTCCTGCAAGTGCACGGGTTTGTAGGACAGTAGCAAATTTCCCTCAAGTGGATGACCTAAGGTTTATCAATCCATAGGAGGCGTAGGATGAAGATGGTCTCTCTCAAACAACCCTGCAACCAAATAACAAAAAGTCTCTTGTGTCCCCAACACACCCAATACAATGCTAAATTGTATAGGTGCACTAGTTCGGCGAAGAGATGGTGATACAAGTGCAATATGGATGGTAGATATAGGTTTTTGTAATCTGAAATAATAAAAACAGCAAGGTAACTAAAGATAAAAGTGAGCCTAAACGGTATTGCAATGATAGGAAACAAGGCCTAGGGCTCATACTTTCACTAGTGCAAGTTCTCTCAACAATATAACATAGATAGAACATATGACAAGCCCTCAACATGCAACAAAGAGTCACTCCAAAGCCACTAATAGCGGAGAACAAACGTAGAGATTATGGTCGGGTTCGAAACCACCACAAAGCTATTCTTTCGGATCGATCTATAAAAGAGTTTGTACTAGAATAACACCTTAAGATACAAATCAACCAAAACCCTAATGTCACCTAGATACTCCATTGTCACCTCAAGTATCTGTGGGCATGATTATACGATATGCATCACACAATCTCATATTCATCCAACCAACACAAAGTACTTCAAAGAGTGCCCCAAAGTTTCTATCGGAGAGTCCAGAACGTGTGCCAACCCCTATGCATAGGTTCCCAATGTCACGAAACCCGCAAGTTGATCACCAAAACATACATCAAAGACATACATCAAGTGTTCTCATAGAAGACTCAATCCGATAAGATAACTTCAAAGGGGAAACTCAATTCATCACAAGAGAGTAGAGGGGGAGAAACATCATAAAATCCAACTACAATAGCAAAGCTCGGGATACATCAAGATCGTGCCATAGAACACGAGAGAGAGAGATCAAACACATAGCTACGGGAACATACCCTCAGCCCCGAGAGTGAACTACTCCCTCCTCGTCATGGATAGCGCCGGGATGATGAAGATGGCCTCCGGTGATGGGATCCCCCTCCGACAGGGTGCCGGAACGGGCCCCCGAGAGGTTTTTGGTGGCTACAGAGGCTTGCGGCGGCGGAACTTTCGATCTATCTTCTGTTCTGGAAGTTTTAGGGTACAAGAGTATATATGGGTGAAAGGAGTACGTCGGTGGAGCTACAGGGGCCCCATGAGGCAGGGGGCGCGCCCAGGGGGGTAGGCGCGCCCCCCCACCCTCGTGAGCACCTCCCGTATCCTCTGACATGGGCTCCAAGTCCATTAGGTGGGTTTCCTTCCAAAAATAATTTCTCCACTTGATTTTGTTCCGTTTTGAATCCGTCTGATATTCCTTTTCTTCGAAATACTGAAATAGGCATAAAACAGCAAATCTGGGTTGGGCCTCCGGTTAATAGGTTAGTCCCAAAAATAATATAAAAGTGGATAATAAAGCCCAATATTGCCTAAAACAGTAGATAAAGTAGCATGGAGCAATCAAAAATTATAGATACGTTGGAGACGTATCAAGCATCCCTAAGCTTAATTCTGCTTCGTCCTCGAGTAGGTAAATGATAAAAAGAATTTTTGATGCGGAGTGATACTTTGGCATAATTTCAATGTAAATCTTCTTAATTGTGATATGAATATTCAGATTCGAAAGATTCAAGACAAAAGTTCATATTGACACAAAAATAATAATACTTCAAGCATACTAATGAGAGCAATCATGTCTTCTCAAAATAACATGGCAAAAGAAAGTTATCCCTACAAAATCATATAGTCTGGCTATGCTCCATCTTCCCCACACAAAATATTTAAATCATGCACAACCCCGATGACAAGCCAAGCAATTGTTTCATACTTATGACATTTTCAAAACTTTTTCAATCTTCACGCAATACATGAGCGTGAGCCATGGATATAGCACTATATGTGGAATAGAATGGTGGTTGTGGAGAAGACAAAAAAGAGGGAAGATGGTATCACATCAACTAAGCGTATCAACGGGCTATGGATGTGCCCATCAATAGATATCAATGTGAGTGAGTTGGGATTGCCATGCAACGGATGCACTAGAGCTATAAGTATATGAAAGCTCAACAAAAGAAACTAAGTGTGTGTGCATCCAACTTGCTTGCTCACGAAGACCTAGGGCATTTTGAGGAAGCCCATCATTGGAATATACAAGCCAAGTTCTATAATTAAAAATTCCCACTAGTATATGAAAGTGACAAAATGAGAGACTCTCTATCATGAAGATCTTGGTGCTACTTTGAAGCACAAGTGTGGTAAAAGGATAGTAACATTGTCCCTTCTCTCTTTTTCTCTCATTTTTTTATTTGGACCTTTTCTCTTTTTTTTATGGCCTCTTTTTTTTATTTGGGCTTCTTTGGCCTCTCTTTTTTCGTCCGGAGTCTCATCCCGATTTGTGGGGGAATCATAGTCTCCATCATCCTTTCCTCACTTGGGACAATGCTCTAATAATGATGATCATCACACTTTTATTTACTTACAACTCAACAATTACAACTCGATACTTAGAACAAAGTATGACTCTATATGAATGCCTCCGGTGGTGTACCGGGATATGCAATGAATCATGAGTGACATGTATGAAAGAATTATGATCGGTGGCTTTGCCACAAATACGATGTCAACTACATGATCATGCTAGCAATATGACAATGATGGAGCGTGTCATAATAAACGGAACGGTGGAAGTTTGCATGGCAATATATCTCGGAATGGCTATGGAAATGCCATAATAGGTAGGTATGGTGGCTATTTTGAGGAAGGTATATGGTGGGTGTATGATACCGGCGAAAAGTGCGTGGTATTAGAGAGGCTAGCAATGGTGGAAGGATGGGAAAAAGTGCGTATAGTCCATGGACTCAACATTAGTCATAAAGAACTCATATACTTATTGCAAAAATCTAGAAGTTATCAAAGCAAAGTATTACGCGCATCCTCCTAGGGGGATAGATTGGTAGGAAAAGACCATCGCTCGTCCCTGACCACCACTCATAAGGAAGACAATCAATAAATAAATCATGCTCCGAGTTCATCACATAACGGTTCACCATACGTGCATGCTACGGGACTTGCTAACTTCAACACAAGCATTCTTTGAATTCATAATCACCCAACTAGCATGACTTTAATATCACTACCTCCATATCTCAAAACAATTATCAAGTATCAAACTTATCTTAGTATCCAATTCACTCAAAAGAAAGTTTCACATATCTTGAATACCAAGTATATTAACATTAAGCAAATTATCATGCTATTAACGACTCTCAAAATAATCTAAGTGAAGCATGAGAGTTCATCTATTTCTTCAAAATAAAACTACCACCATGCTCTAAAAGATCTAAGTGAAGCACTAGAGCAAAAATTATCACGCTCAAAAGATATAAGTGAAGCACTATGAGCAAAACTATTAAGCTCAAAAGATATAAGTGAAGCACATAGAATATTCTAACAAATTCCAATTCATGTATGGCTCTCTCTCATTTAATAATTTCAGATCTTGATACTTTATTCAAACATCAAGCAAAGCTAAAGAAAACTACATTGCAAGGATAGCACAACTCATGTGAAGAAGCAAAAACTTAGGCTCAACCGATACTAACCGATAGTTGTTGAAGAAGAAAGGTGGGATGCCTACCGGGGCATCCCCAAGCTTAGATGCTTGAGACTTATTGAAATATTATCTTGGGGTCCCTTGGGCATCCCCAAGCTTGAGCTTTTGTGTCTCCTTAATTCCCCTCATATCATGGTTTCTCTTTTTATCAAAAGCTTCATTCACAACAAACTCAACAAGAACTCGTGAGATAGGTTAGTATAAACCAATGCAAAACCTTATCATTTTCTACTGTAACAAATCACTAAAATTATTATTCAACATTGCTTACTAAATGCCTCTGCATATTTAATACTCCTATCCTCAAATAGAATCATTAATCAAGCAAACATATGCAAACAATGCAACCATAACAGCAATCTGCCAAAACAGTATAGTCTGTAAAGAATGCAAGATTCATCATACTTCCCTAACTCCAAAAATTATGAACTAAAATTACCACTTCAATAAATTTATCATATCTCAATATGCAATAAGATTCAACATTATACCACTCTCTGACTTTTCTAGGGAATTTTTGCAACAGCGGTAAACTTTCTGTTTTCAAACAGCAACATGTATACTAGCAAAATAAGCATGGCAAAGGCTATCCTTGACTTCTTTATTGAAACTAAAGATGCAAAACATTAATCTAAGTAACAGCAAGCTAATATTAACAAAAGGAAATGACGCTCCAAGCAAAACACATATCATGTGGCGAATAAAAATATAGCTCCAAGTAAAGTTACCGATGGTACGAAGACGAAAGAGGGGATGCCTTCCGGGGCATCCCCAAGCTTAGGCTCTTGGTTGTCCTTGAATATTACCTTGGGGTGCCTTGGGCATCCCCAAGCTTAGGCTCTTGCCACTCCTTATTCCATAGTCCATCGAATCTTTACCCAAAACTTGAAAACTTCAACCACACAAAACTCAAAACAAAACTCGTAAGCTCCGTTAGTATAAGAAAATAAAACCACCACTTAGGTACTGTAATGAACTCATTCTAAATTCATATTGGTGTAATATATACTTTACTCCAACTTATCTATGGTTCATACCCTCCGATACTACTCATAGATTCATCAAAAAAGCAAACAACACATAGAAAACAGAATCTGTCAAAAACAGAATAGTCTGTAGTAATCTGTATAAAACGTATACTTATGGAACCCCAAAAATTATGAAATAAATTTCTGGACCTGAGAAATTTGTCTATTAGTCATCTTCAAAAATAATAAACCTAAAAGCACTCTCCAGTAAAAAAATGGCAGCTATTCTCGTGAGCGCTAAAGTTTCTGTTTTTCACAGCTAGATCACATAAACTTCACCCAAGGCTTCCCAAAGGTTCTACTTGGCAATTTATTTAAACAAAAGCTATAAAAAATGATTACTACGGTAGTATAATCATGTGGACACACAAAAACAGTAAGGATAAATATTGGGTTGTCTCCCAACAAGCACTTTTCTTTAATGCCTTTCTAGCTAGGCATGATGATGACAATGATGCTCACATAAAAGATAAGAATTGAAACATAACGGGAGCATCATGAAGCATATGACTAGCACATTTAAGTCTAACCCACTTCCTATGCATAGGGATTTTGTGAGAAAACAACTTATGCGAACAATAATCAACAAGCATAGGAAGGTAACACAGGCATAGCTTCAAGAATTTAAGCACATAGAGAGGAAACTTGATATTATTGCAATTCCTACAAGCATATTGAGGGAGTCCTGGACTAGGGGGTGTCCGGATAGCCAAACTATCATCATTGGCCGGACTCCAAGATTATGAAGATACAAGATTGAAGACTTTGTCCCGTGTCCGGATGGGACTTTCCTTGGCGTGGAAGGCAAGCTTGGCGATACGGATATGTGGATCTCCTACCATTGTAAACGACTCTGTGTAACCCTAGCCCTCTCCGGTGTCTACATAAACCGGAGGGTTTTAGTCCGTAGGATAGATAACAATCATACCATAGGCTAGCTTCTAGGGTTTAGCCTCCTTGATCTCGTGGTAGATCTACTCTTGTACTACCCATATCATCAATATCAATCAAGCAGGAGTAGGGTTTTACCTCCATCGAGAGGGCCGAACACAGGTAAAACATCGTGCCCTTGTCTCCTGTTACCATCCGCCTAGACGCACAGTTCGGGACCCCCTACCCGGGATCCACCGGTTTTGACACCGACATTGGTGCTTTCATTGAGAGTTCCTCTGTGTCGTCGCCATCAGGAAGGATGCCTCATCCCGTCTTTAAAGATGGTACCGTCGCCAAAGGAGCTTTGGCCATCGGCCAAACTATCCGGCTAGGTGGTTTTCTTATGACCGCCTGTTCGGCCGACACGCCGACGATGACCTCTCGGGTCATCAAAAGCGATCTTCATGTCAACCCGGAACTCGCCGAGCAGCTAGATCCGATGGAGCTCTCTTTCGTAAACGAGCTCTTGGATCGCATCGCCGCCCTGGGAGTCGCTACAGACTATGATCAGATCAGGCCTAAAACCGATCTAAGAGAGATCAACTCTCCCCAGGCTACCCACCACGTCGCTGTGGTGGAGGAACAGCACGGCGACTCTTCTTCTACATTAAGGACAACCTGTGTCCGAATTCCCGACACCTCCATGCCAGATTCCAGCGGAGGGACGGACGCCGATCAAGCCCTGAACCTGAAGTCAGGCAGCGGGCTTCCAAGTTCAGAAACTTTCCGGCCCGGTTCCGAATTTAATTCCACCCGCCCACCCAAACACAAGCGATCTATCCCGAATCCGGCAAGAGCCCGCTGAAACAGTACATCATTACTGGGCCAGATTCCTCCTGGTTATGGACAGGATAAAGGATTGCCGTGAGGAAAGCGCAATTTCAATTTTCTGCAATAATTGCACGGACAAAGGAATCATGAACGCCATAAGTCGTTGCGAAATTACACGCTTCACCGACCTGGCGTCCATAGTACAAAAGTACTGTGCGATGGAGAGCGCCTGGAAAACCAAAACCAAATTTTGGGACAATCCGGCTCCGAACACAACCCTAGTCCGAAATAAAAGGATGCATCATATTCATGCACCTGGGTTAAAAACCAAAAAGCAAAAAAACCCTCAAGGGAACGGAACCGTACTAGAGGGATGGCTCAACGGACCTTGCAAAATTCATAGCATAGAGGGCTCCACTCCAACTCATAGCCTTCGAGCATGTTGGATACTACGACAGGTGGCCAAAAGTGGCGAAGAGCTTCTAGCCCCTGCATAACCAGCCCAGAGATACCAAGACGGTATTAGCAGTCTTTGAGACTTTCGCATCAAATAATATGCGGAAGCAAACACTCGCAGACCTCGCGAAGTCTACCAAGTAGCAACAATAAATCCATGGAGCGACACGGCTATTACCTTCAACGCCCGGATTGAACCTAAATTCGAACAGCCCGGCGCCCACCTGATTGGTCCTCGATCCGAAGTGGGCGGCTTTCGCACTATACTAAGGTACTCATGGATGGCGGCAGTGATTAAACCTCATCTACGAGGAAACCCTTGAAAAATGGAAATAGACTGGAGCCGCATTGAGCGAAGCAGCACAACCTTTAGAGGAATAATCCCTAGTCGGGAAGCACGCTGCATAGGAAAAATTACACTGGATGTGGTGTTCGGCTCGCCGGACAATTACAGGTCCGAGGAGGTCATGTCCAAGTCCCCGTTCAGTAGCGGATATCACTCTTTATTAGGGCGAGAGGCATTCACAATCTTTCAAGCTATACCCCATTACGGGTACATGAAGCTCAAAATGCCCGGGCCCAACGGAATTATCACTCTTGTCAGTGATCCGGACATAGCACTCCGTGCCGAAAATAAGACAGCAGCACTAGCCCTAGAGGCACTATCCGAAGCCCTAGCGGCCGAGGAACTCCTGCGTTAACGCTCCCACAAAGGAACGAGGGACGACGTGATACTCGACAAGAGACCCAAGTCCACCTCTTTTAAGCCAGCAGACAAAATAGTCAAATTCCAAGTCCATCCAACGGACCCCACAAAGACGGCCTCCATTGGGGCACAAGTAAACCCTGATGTAGACGCCGCACTACGAGAATTCCTTCGGGAAAATTGGGATATCTTTGCTCGCACCCTTGGACATGCCAGAATCCCACGCAGGTTGGCAGAGCATAGCCTAAATATCCTAAAAGGATTCAAGCCAGTCAAACAGGCTCTTCAGCGATTTTCCGAACCCAAAAGACAGGCAATGGGAGAGGAGCTAGCCAAACTATTAGAAGTCGGATTCATCAGAGACATAAAACATCCGGACTAGCTAGCAAACCTGGTAATGGTACCAAAGAAGGACAAATCCTGGCGCCTGTGTGTCGATTTCAAGGACCTTAACAAGGCTTGCCCAAAGGATCCTTTCCCCCTTCCCCGCATCGATCAAATTATAGATGCTACCGCAGGGCACGATTCATTGTGCTTCCTCGACGCATACTCCGGCTACCATCAAATCAAGATGGCCGAGCCAGACCAAGCCGCAACGGCATTCATTACTCCATACGAACCATTCTGCTTCAACACAATGCCCTTCGAGCTCAAAAACGCCGGCGCAACATATCAGCGCATGATTCAGACATGTTTGGCAACCCAGATCGGCAAAACAGTGGAGGCATACGTAGATGATGTGGTCGTCAAATCTAAACACGTCGAAACTCTAGTAGACGACTTGAGGCTCACATTTGACAACCTCTAAGCATATGACATTAAGCTCAACCCGGAAAAATGCGTTTTCGGCGTACCAGCCGGAAAGCTCTTGGGCTTCATTGTATCCGGTAGAGGAATTGAAGCAAACCCAGCCAAGATCCGAGCTCTGTCACAATTGGATATTCCAAAAGACCTCAAGCAAATACAAAAATTGACTGGATGTGTGGCGGCTCTAAGCTGCTTCATTTCCTGCTTGGGAGAAAAGGCATTACCCCTTTATCGCCTCCTCCGGCGCACCGAACACTTCGAATGGACGGACGCCGCCACGGCCGGACTCGAAGAAATAAAGGCCATATTGGCAAGAAGTCCGGTCTTGGCCGCGCCGAACTTGGGCGAACCAATGCTATTATATATCGCGGCAACTCATCAAGTTGTAAGCGCGGTACTCGTCGTCAAACGAGAAACGGATGGACATAAGTTCCCTCTTCAAAAACCAGTGCACTACGTATCCACTGTCTTAACTCCATGCAAATCCCGGTATCGCATTATCAAAAGATAGCGTACGCAGTGTTCATGGCATCCCGGAAGCTCTTACACTACTTTCAAGAGTGTTCGATAACAGTAGCCTCCGAAGTACCTCTCAATGACATCATAAACAACCGTGACGCGACCGGTAGGATTGCAAAATGGGCCATCGAGCTCCTACCATTCGACATAACCTATAAACAACGGCGAGCCATCAAGTCGCAAGTTTTGGCTGACTTCATCACCGAATGGACTGAAGCCGAACTCCCTAAAGAGTACGGCGCATATTCTAACTGGATCATGCACTTCGACGGCTCCAAAATGTTGGCCGGACTAGGGGCTGGCGTCATCCTGACGTCCCCAACCGGGGACACAGTCCAATACGTACTTCAGATAATGTACACGGACTCCAACAATGCAGCCGAATACGAGGCCCTCCTACATGGCCTCCGGATGGCGGTCTCCATGGGCATTAAACGCCTAGAGGTGCGAGGGGATTCGAACCTCGCGATATCCCAAATAAATGGAGACTTCAATGCCAAGGATCCAAAAATGGAAGCTTACCTTAACGTCGTTTTGAAAATTTCAGCTCGGTTTGAAGGGCTCGAATTTCACCATATAGCCCGGGATAATAATCAAACGGCGGACGTATTGGCACGCATCGGCGCAAAGCGCAATGCCGTCCCCCCCAATATCTTCCTGGAACGGCTTTTCAAGCCATCCGTACTATGGGAAGGGGAGTCCGGACATAACAATCCGGACCCAACCGCACTACCCGACACCGCACACTCTGACACAATCGGCGGTTCTGCCAATGAAACAACACCTTCAGCCCACGAAATAATGGCAGTCATTGCCCCATGGACCAAGCCATTCCTAGCTTACCTAACTAAGCAGGAACTTCCCGAGGACCAAAATGAGGCCCGCTGCATAGTACGGCGCTCTAAAGCCTATAAGGTCCATGAGGGAGAGCTTTATAAGACAAGCACAGCCGGAGTCCTTCAAAGGTGCATCTCCGAAGAGGAAGGGCGAAATCATCTGGCTGAAATTCATGACGGACTTGGTGGGCACCACGCCGCAGCCTGGGCCCTTGTAGGCAAGGCCTTCCGTACAAGATTTTATTGGCCAACGGCCCGGACAGACGCTCGGGATTTAGTCCAACGATGCGTCGGTTGCCAGCTCTTTGCTAACTAAAGCCACATGCCACCCACCGCCCTGAAAACTATACCCATCACCTGGCCGTTCGCGGTCTGGGGGCTTGACATGGTTGGACCCCTGAAAGGGGGAACCCACAAGCAAAAATACCTATTGGTCATGGTGGATAAATTCACCAAAGGGATAGAGGCCAAGCCAGTTAAGACGGCCGAATCCGGACCTGTGATAGACTTCATATCAGGGGTAGTACACTGTTATGGTATCCCCCATAGCATCATTACTGATAACGGCACAAACTTCACGGCCGACGAGGTTAAACTCTGGTGCAAAAACATGGGAATTAAGCTCGACTACGCTTCAGTCTATCACCCTCAAACCAATGGTCAAGTCGAGCATGCAAATGGTCTAATCATGAGCGGCATTAAACCCAGACTAGTGCAGTCCCTCAAGGAATCTAACACGCACTGGGTAGAGGAGCTCGACTCCGTACTCTAGGGGCTGCGGACCACGCCGAATCGCACTACCGGATTCACACCATTTTTCATGGTGTACGGCGCAGAGGCAGTCTTGCCCTGCGACATAATTCATGACTCACCTCGCGTGCGCATGTACGAAGAAAGAGAAGCCGAGCTGGATCGGCAGGACAGTTTGGACGCCTTAGAGGAGGAGCGCGACGTGGCAAAAGCTCGTTCCACATTCTATCAACAGCAGGCTCGAAGATATCAAAGCATAGAGGTACGGGCCAAAACTTACAATGTTGGCGAACCCGTTCTATGCCTGTCGGACAAGAAAAAGGAAAAACTCAAGCCCAAATGGGAAGGTCCCTTCATCATCGACCAAGTCCTGACCGGTGGAGCATACCGTCTGCGAAACGCATCGGACAACGACTCGAGCCGAACCCATGGAACGCAGCTCGTCTCCAAAGATTCTACGCCTAGCGCCAAACTCAGAGTTCGTCTTCTTCCTCCGTCCACATTTTATACTTTAGCTGTCTTTTGTTTCTCTCTTCCTCCTTCCTTTTTCCTTAAAGCCTTTGAAGGCCGATCTGCGCATTGTTCGCACACACTTGACGTGCTGCTCGCACTCATTATGAAGGAAATATGCCCTAGAGGCAATAATAAAGTTATTATTTATTTCCTCATATCATGATAAATGTTTATCATTCATGCTAGAATTGTATTATCCGGAAACATGATACATGTGTGAATACATAGACAAACATAATGTCACTAGTATGCCTCTACTTGACTAGCTCATTAATCAAAGATGGTTATGTTTCCTAACCATAGACATGCGTTGTCATTTGATTAACGAGATCACATCATTAGGAGAATGATATGATTGACTTGACCCATTCTGTTAGCCCAGCACTTGATCGTTTAGTATGTTGCTATTGCTTTCTTCATGACTTATACAAAGTTCCTACAACTACGAGATTATGCAACTCCCATTTACTGGAGGAACACTTTGTGTGCTACCAAACGTCACAACGTAATTGGGTGATTATAAAGGTGCTCTACAGGTGTCTACAAAGGTACATGTTGAGTTGGCATAAATCAAGATTAGGTTTTGTCACTCCGATTGTCGGAGAGGTATCTCAGGGCCCTCTTGGTAATACACATCACTTAAAGCCTTGCAAGCATTGTAACTAATGAGTTAGTTACGAAATGATGTATTACGGAACGAGTAAATAGACTTGCCGGTAACGAGATTGAACTAGGTATTGGGTACCGATGATCGAATCTCGGGCAAGTAACATACCGATGACAAAGGGAACAACGTATGTTGTTATGCGGTTTGACCAATAAAGATCTTCGTAGAATATGTAGGAACCAATATGGACATCCAGGTTCCACTATTGGTTATTGATCGGAAACAGTTCTAGGTCATGTCTACATAGTTCTCGAACCCGTAGGGTCCGCACGCTTAACGTTACGATGACAGTTTTATTATGAGTTTATAAGTTTTGATGTCCCGAAGTTTGTTCGGAGTCCGGATGTGATCACGGACATGACGAGGAGTCTCGAAATGGTCGAGACATAAAGATTGATATATTGGACGGATATATTTGGATACTGGAAAGGTTCCGGATGAGATTGGGACTATACCGGAGCTCCGGGAGTTACCGGAACCACCCGGTAAGTATATGGGCCTTATTGGGCCTTAGTGGAAAGGAGGGAGAAGGAGCAAAGGAGGGGGCACGCCCCCCCCCCCAAGCCCAATCCGAATTGGGAGGGGGGCCGGCCCCCCTTTCCTTCTTCCCTCCCCTCTCTTCCTTCCCTCTCCTACTCCTAATAGGAAAGGGGGGCCAAACCTACTTGGAGTAGGATTGCCCCCCCTAGGGCGCGCCTCTCCCCTTGGCCGGCCCCCTCATCCTCTCCCCTTTATATACGGGGGAGGGGGCACCCCTAAGACACACAAGTTGATCTACGGATCGTTCCTTAGCCGTGTGCGGTGCCCCCCTCCACCATATTCCACCTCGGTCATATCGTCGCGGTGTTTAGGCGAAGCCCTGCGCCGGTAGAACATCATCATCGTCACCACGCCGTCGTGCTGACGGAACTCATCCCCGACGCTTCGCTGGATCGGAGCCCGGGGAACATCATCGAGTTGAACGTGTGCTGAACACGGAGGTGCCGTACGTTCGGTGCTTGGATCGGTCGGATCGTGAAGACGTACGACTACATCAACAGCGTTGTCATAGCGCTTCGCTTCACGGTCTCACGAGGGTGCGTGGATGAACACTCTCCCTCTCGTTGCTATGCCATCACCATGATCTTGCGTGTGTGTAGGAATTTTTTGAAATTACTCGTTCCCCAACAATGGCATCCGAGCCTAGGTTTTATGCGTTGATGTTATATGCACGAGTAGAACACAAGTGAGTTGTGGGCGATACAAGTCATCTGCTTACCAAGCATGTCATACTTTGGTTTGGCGGTATTGTGAGATGAAGCGCCGGACCGACATTACGCACAGACGCTTACGCGAGACTGGTTTCACCGTTACGAGCACTCGTGCTTAAAGGTGGCTGGCGGGTGTCTGTCTCTCTCACTTTAGCTAAATCGAGTGTGGCTACGCCCGGTCCTTGCGAAGGTTAATACAGCACCAACTTGACGAACTATCGTTGTGGTTTTGATGCGTAGGTAAAAACGGTTCTTGCTAAGCCCGTAGCAGCCACGTAAAATTTGCAACAACAAAGTAGAGGACGTCTAACTTGTTTTTGCAGGCCATGTTGTGATGTGATATGGTCAAGACGTGATGCTATATTTTATTGTATGAGACGATCATGTTTTTTAACCGAAGTTATCGGCAACTGGCAGGAGCCATATGGTTGTCGCTTTATTGTATGAAATGCAAACGCCCTGTAATTGCTTTACTTTATCACTAAGCGGTAGCGATAGTCGTAGAAGCAATAGATGGCGTAACGACAACGATGCTATGATGGAGATCAAGGTGTCGCGCCGGTGACGATGGTGATCACGGCGGTGCTTCGAAGATGGAGATCACAAGCACAAGATGATGATGGCCATATCATATCACTTATATTGATTGCATGTGATGTTTATCCTTTATGCATCTTATCTTGCTTTGATTGACGGTAGCATTTTAAGATGATCTCTCACTAAAATTATCAAGAAGTGTTCTCCCTGAGTATGCACCGTTGCCAAAGTTCGTCGTGCCCAGACACCACGTGATGATCGGGTGTGATAAGCTCTACGTCCATCTACAACGGGTGCAAGCCAGTTTTGCACACGTGGAATACTCAGGTTATACTTGACGAGCCTAGCATATGCAGATATGGCCTCGGAACACGAAGACCGAAAGGTCGAGCGTGAATCATATAGTAGATATGATCAACATAGTGATGTTCACCATTGAAAACTACTCCATCTCACGTGATGATCGGTTATGGTTTAGTTGATTTGGATCACGTAATCACTTAGATGACTAAGAGAGATGTCTGTCTAAGTGGGAGTTCTTAAGTAATATGATTAATTGAACTTAAATTTATCATGAACTTAGTACCTGATAGTATTTTGCTAGTCTATGTTTGTTTGTAGATAGATGGCTCGTGTTGTTGTTCCATTGAATTTTAATGCGTTCCTTGAGAAAGCAAAGTTGAAAGATGATGGTAGCAATTACGGACTGGGTCCGTAACTTCGAGGATTATCCTCATTGCTGCCTGAAAAAAGTTCGTCCTGGAAGCACCGCTGGGTGCGAACCTCATGCTGATGCTAACCAGCGGCGTTAGAACGTCTGGCGAGCAAAGCGATGACTACTCTATAGTTCGATGTGCCATGCTTTACGGCTTAGAACCGGGCCTTCAACGGCGTTTTGAGCGTCATGGAGCATAGGAGATGTTCCAGAGTGGAAGTAAATATTTCAAGCAAATGCCGGATTGAGAGATATGAAGTCTCCAATAAGTTCTACAGCTGCAAGATGGAGGAGAATAGTTCGTCGGTGAGCATATACTCAAAATGTCCGGGTATAATAATCACTTGATTCAAGCGGGAGTTAATCTTCCGGATGATAGCGTCATTGATGAATTCTCCAATCACGCCACCAAGCTACAAGAGCTTTGTGATGAACTATAATATGCAAGGGATGAACAAGACTATTCTCGAGCTCTTCGCAATGCTAAAAGCTGCGGAGGTAGAAATCAGAAGGAGCATCAAGTGTTGATGGTCAACAAGACCACTAGTTTCAAGAAAAGGGCAAAAGGAAGAAGAAGGGAACTTCAAGAAGAACAGCAAGCAAGTTGCTGCTCAAGAGAAGAAACCCAAGTCTGGACCTAAGCACGAAACTAAGTGCTTCTCTGCGCAGCGCATGGTCACTCAAGCGGAACTGCCCCAAGTATTTGGCGGATAAGAAGGATGGCAAAGTAAACAAAGGTATATGTGATATACATGTTATTGATGTGTACCTAACTAGAGCTCGTAGTAGCACACCGGTATTTGATATTGGTTCATTGCTAATATTTGCAACTCAAAACAGGACTACGGAATAAGCGAGCAGCGCCAGGGACGAGGTGACGATGCGCGTGGGAAGCGGTTCCAAAGTCGATGTGATCGCGGTCGGCACGCTACCTCTACATCTACCTTCGAGATTAGTATTAGACCTAAATAATTGTTATTTGGTGCCGGCGTTGAGCATGAACATTATATCTGGATCTTGTTTGATGCGAGACGGTTATTCATTTAAATCGAGAATAATGGTTGTTCTATTTATATGAGTAATATCTTTTATGGTCATGCACCCTTGAAGAGTGGTCTATTTTTATTAAATCTCGATAGTAGTGATACACATATTCATAGTGTTGAAACCAAAAGATGCAGAGTTGATAACGATAGTGCAACTTACTTGTGGCACTGCCGTTTGGGTCATATCGGTGTAAAGCGCATGAAGAAACTCCATACTGATGGACTTTTGGAATCACTTGATTATGAATCACTTGGTACTTGCGAACCGTGCCTTATGGGCAAGATGACTAAAACGCCGTTCTCGAAACTATGGAGCGAGCAACTGATTTGTTGGAAATCATACATACCGATGTTTGTGGCCCAATGAATGTTGAGGCTCATGGCGGTATCGTTATTTTCTCACCTTCACAGATGATTTGAGCAGATATGGGTATATCTACTTGATGAAACACAAGTCTGAAACATTTGAAAAGTTCAAAGAATTTCAGAGTGAAGTGGAAAATCATCGTAACAAGAAAATAAAGTTTCTACGATCTGATCGTGGAGGAGAATATTTGAGTTACGAGTTTGGCCTACACCTGAAACAATGTGGAATAGTTTCGCAACTTACGCCACCTGGAACACCACAACGAAATGGTGTGTCCGAACGTCGTAATCGTACTTTACATGATATGGTGCGATCTATGATGTCTCTTACTGATTTACCGCTATCGTTTTGGGGATATGCTTTAGAGATGGCCGCATTCACGTTAAATAGGGCATCATCAAAATCCGTTGAGACGACGCCTTATGAACTGTGGTTTGGCAAGAAACCAAAGTTGTCGTTTCTTAAAGTTTGGGGCTGCGATGCTTATGTGAAGAAACTTCAACCAGATAAGCTCGAACCCAAATCGAGAAATGTGTCTTCATAGGATACCCAAAAGAGATATTGGGTACACCTTCTATCACAGATCCGAAGGCAAGACATTCGTTGCTAAGAATGGATCCTTTCTAGAGAAAGAGTTTCTCTCAAAAGAAGTGAGTGGGAGGAAAGTAGAACTTGATGAGATAACTGTATCTACTCCCTTTTTGGAAAGTAGTTCATCACGAGAACCGGTTCCTGTGACAACTACACCAATTAGTGAGGAAGCTAATGATAATGATCATGAAACTTCAGATCAAGTTTCTATCGAACCTCGTGAGGTCTACAGAGTAAGATCCGCACTGAGTGGTACGGTAATCCTATTCGGAAGTCATGTTACTTGACCATGATGAACCTACGAACTATGAGGAAGCGATGATGAGCCCAGATTCGCAAAATGGCTAGAAGCCATGAAATCGAGATGGGATCCATGTATGAAAACAAAGTATGGACTTTGGTTGACTTGCTCGATGATCGGCAAGCCATTGAGAATAAATGGATCTTTAAGAAGAAGACCGACGCGATGGTAATGTAACTATCTATAAAGCTCGACTTGTTGCAAAAGGTTTTCGACAAGTTCAAGGGGTTGACTACGATGAGACTTTCTCACCCGTAGCGATGCTTAAGTCTGTCCGAATCATGTTAGCTATTGCTGCATTTCATGATTATGAAATTTGGCAAATGGAAGTCAAAACTGCATTCTTGAATGGATTTCTAGAAGAAGAGTTGTATATGATGCAGCCGGAAGGTTTTGATGATCCAAAAGGTGCTGACAAAGTGTGCAAGCTCCAGCGTTCCATTTATGGACTGGTGCAAGCATCTCGGAGTTGGAATAAATGCTTTGATAGTGTGATCAAAGCATATGGTTTTATCTGAGACTTTTGGAGAAGCTTGTATTTACAAGAAAGTGAGTGGGAGCTCAGAGCATTTCTAATTTTATATGTAGATGACATATTATTAATTGGAAATGATATAGAATTTCTGGATAGCATAAAGGGATACTTGAATTAAAGTTTTTCAATGAAAGACCTCGGTGAAGCTTCTTACATATTGGGCATCAAGATCTATAGAGATAGATCAAGACGCTTAATAGGACTTTCACAAAGCACATACCTTGACAAAATTTTGAAAAAGTTCAAAATGGATCGAGCAAAGAAAGGATTCTTGCTGTGCTAGAAGGTGTGAAGTTAAGTCAAACTCAATGCCCGACCACAATGCAGAAGATAGAGAGAAAATGAAAAATGTTCCTATGCTTCAGCCATAGGCTCTATCATGTATGCAATGTTGTGTACCAGACCGACGTATGCTTAGCAATAAGCTTGGCAGAAGGTACCAAAGTAATCCAGAGTGGATCATTTGGACAGCGGTCAAGAACATCTGAAATACGAAAAGGACTAAGGATATGTTTCTCGATATGGAGGTGACAAAGAGCTAGTAAAAACGGTTACGTCGATGCAAGCTTTGACACTGATCCGGACGATTCTAAGTCGCAAACCGGATACATGTTTTTATTAAACGGTGGAGCTGTAAGTTGGTGCAGTTCTAAACAAAGCGTCGTGGCGGGATCTACATGTGAAGCAGAGTACATAGCTGCTTCAGAAGCAGCAAATGAAGGAGTCTGGATGAAGGAGTTCATTTCCGATCTAGGTGTCATACCTAGTGCATCAGGACCAATGAAGATCTTTTGTGACAATACTGGTGCAATTGCCTTGGCAAAGGAATCCAGATTTCACAAGAGGACCAAGCACATCAAGAGACGCTTCAATTCCATTTGGGACCAAGTCCAAGTGGGAGACATAGAGATTTGCAAGATACATACGGATCTGAATGTTGCAGACCCGTTGACTAAGCCTCTCTCACGAGCAAAACATGATCAACACCAAGACTCCATGGGTGTTAGAATCATTACTATGTAATCTAGATTATTTACTCTAGTGCAAGTGGGAGACTAAAGGAAATATGCCCTAGAGGCAATAATAAAGTTATTATTTATTTCCTCATATCATGACAAATGTTTATTATTCATGCTAGAATTGTATTAACCGGAAACATGATACATGTGTGAATACATAGACAAACATATAGTCACTAGTATGCCTCTACTTGACTAGCTCATTAATCAAAGATGGTTATGTTTCCTGACCATAGACATGTGTTGTCATTTGATTAATGGGATCACATCATTAGGAGAATGATGTGATTGACATGACCCATTCCGTTAGCCTAGCACTTGATCGTTTAGTACACTGCTATTGCTTTCTTCATGACTTATACAAAGTTCCTGCAACTATGAGATTGTGCAACTCCCGTTTACCGGAAGAACACTTTGTGTGCTACCAAATGTCACAACGTAACTGGGTGATTATAAAGGTGCTCTACAGGTGTTTCCGAAGGTACATGTTGGGTTGGCATGATTCGAGATTAGGTTTTGTCACTCCGATTGTCGGAGAGGTATCTCTGGGCCCTCTCGGTAATACTCATCACCTAAGCCTTGCAAGCATTGTAACTAATGAGTTAGTTATGAGATGATGTATTACGGAACGAGTAAAGAGACTTGCCAAGATGTGAGATTGAACTAGGTATTGGATACTGACGATCAAATCTCGAGCAAGTAACATACCGATGACAAAGGAACAACGTATGTTGTTATGCGGTTTGACCGATAAAGATCTTCGTAGAATATGTAGGAACCAATATGGGCATCCAGGTCCCGCTATTGGTTATTGACCGAGAATAGTTCTAGGTCATGTCTACATAGTTCTCGAACCCGTAGGGTCCGCACGCTTAACGTTACGATGATAGTTTTATTATGAGTTTATAAGTTTTGTTGTACCGAAGTCTGTTCGGAGTCCTGGATGTGATCACGGACATGACGAGGAGTCTTGAAATGGTCGAGACATAAAGATTGATATATTGGAAGCCTATATTTGGACATCGGAATCATTCCGGGTGAAATCGGCATTTTACCGGAGTACCGGGAGGTTAGCGGAACCCCCCGGGGGGGTTATTGGGCCTACATGGGCCACGAGGAGAAGAGGGAAGGAGCCGAGGAGGGGCCGCCTCCCCTCCTAGTCCGAATAGGACAAGGGAAGGGGCACCCCTTTCCTTCCCCTCTTCCTCCTCTTTCCCCCCTTCTCCTACTCCTACTTGGAAAGAAGGGAGTCCTACTCCCGGTGGGAGTAGGACTCCCCCTTGGCGCGCCCTCCTTGGTGGCCGCCTCTTCCCCAGCTCCTTTATATACGAGGCGGGGGCACCCATAGACACACAACTTGATCTACGGGTCGTTCCTTAGCGTGTGCGGTGCCCCCTCCACCATATTCCACCTCGGTCATATCGTCGCAGAGTTTAGGCGAAGCCCGCGCGGTAGAACATCATCATCATCACCACGCCGTCGTCTTGTGAACTCATCTCGGAGCTCGGTTGGATCGAAGGTCGAGATCGCCATCGAGCTGAACGTGTGCTGAACTCGGAGGCCTCAGACGTTCGGTGCTTGGATCGGTCGGATCGTGAAGACATACTACTACATCAACCGCGTTGTGCTAAAGCTTCGCTTACGGTCTATGAGAAGTGCGTGGGCGAACACTCTCCTCTCGTATGCATCACCATGATCTTGCGTGTGCGAGGGAAATTTTTGAAATTACTATGTGTTGGGGAACGAGTAATTTCAAAATTTCCTACGCACACGCAAGATCATGGTGATGTACAAGAACGAGAGGGGAGAGTGTTGTCTACGCACTCGTAGACCGAAGCGAAGCGATCACAACGTAGAGGAAGTAGTCGACGTTCTCCTCGCGATCCAACCGATCCCAGCGACGTTACTCGGCGCCCCGAGTTCTTGACACACGACAGCTCGATGACGCAACTCGGCTCCAATCCAAGAGAGCTGGGAGGAGAGTTTCACAAGACGACGGCGTGGTGACGATCTTGATGTTCTATCGACGCAGGCTTCGCCTAAGCACCACTACGATATGACCGAGGTGGAATATGGTGGAGGGGGGCACCAGACACGGCTAAGGAACGATCTCAAGGATCAACTTGTGTGTTCTAGGGTGCCCCTGCCTCGTAGATATAAAGGATCAAGGGTGCGGCCTAGGAGGAGGCGGCGAGGAGTCCTACTCCCACCGAGTAGGACTCTTCCTAGTTGGATTAGGACTTGGGGAGGAAAGAGGAAGGGGGCCGCCCCTCTCCTTGTCCTATTCGGACTAGGGGAGGCGCGGCGCCTGGCCGCTGTCGAGGCGGGCGACGGCGCTGAGGGAGCCGCCCATGGGACACCTATGGGGCCGGGAGCCCTTCGTGTGTTCGGTACGAGGCGGAGGAGGCACAGAGAGCAGATCGAGGCGATGCAGGCGGATTTTACCCAGCCGGGCGCGATGGTCGCAGAAACCCTCCGCTGCTTTGTGTTGTATTTGATCTTGCTCAAGAACGGGCCTATGGTGGAGTTGTGTGGAGGAACTGAACTAGCCGAACCCAAGGCGCCAGAATTGCCAGATCCGACCCCCACGTTGTGCATGGGCCTCCTTTTATAGGGCAAGGGGTCACCGACAGTGTCAACGAGGGTAGAGGGGTAAAATGTAAAAGAGGTAGTAGTTGGAGCAGTAAGGGAACAGTGCAGCTACAAAGGCTTGAACAATGGATTCTACCTACTTTTGTGAGAGGGGACAAGGGCATTAAATGCCCGTCGCCGCCGCCCCAAAAGCTCCCGCCCTTGCGTCTCCTCGCCACGGCGATGGATCCACCACCGTGGAGTGCCACCGCACCCTCCATGCAAAGACAGCCACCCGCCACGCGTCTCGGAGAGTCAAGGCGCACGCGTGGGCAGATGAGCTGGAGTGCGGGCACGCAGCGCAGCTCTCCCGGCAAGCACCTTGCCGGGATCTTGATCTTGCCGGACCCGGGGACTTGTCGGGCTTGTAACTTGTCGCTCCCCAGGCCCTCGCCGGGACGCGTATAGCGCCGAGGCGTGTCTTCTATGATGTAGTCTTCTAGTCTCCCCGGTGAGCTCCTCTCGCCAGGGCCTTGCATGAGTGATGTAATCTTGAGCCTGGAACGGCCTTCCCGGCAAGCTCCTCTTGCCGGGGTCTCGATCTTCTGTCTCGTACACTTCGTTCTTGAACGGCTTGATATGGAGCAGGAATGGTCTCCGGCAAGCACATGGTAGATCCAGCCGCGGGGAGCTGCAACTGCCCGTGCACAAGTTGGGGTACTGAGGTACCCCTACCTTAGTACACCGACAGGAGCCCCCGGGCCTGGGCCATACACGGTGCCGAGCGCTATTGGGCCAGGCCCAAAACAGTGCATGGGCACGCGAAGCCCAAGGCGCGTCGAATCTACTTCCGCCTCTGCCGCCTCCCCGTGCAACAGCACGCGTCGATTGCGGCGTCGTGGGATGGGACGTGCCCACGTTCTTTTATGAGGAGAGCGGAACGCCCCCCACTTCCCCGTAAAACAGAGGAAGCAGGCGCGGTTCCCCTCCTCCGCTTTCATTGCTTCTTCTTCCTCCTCCAGAGATCCTCTTCGCACCCCGCTTCCGCATATCCTCCGCCGCTTCTTGCGTTTGCGGCGCCGCCGGATTCTTCGTCCTCCTTCCCTCGCCGCCTCCGCCATGGCCCCGAAAACCAGGAAGGGGAAGGGGAAGGCGGAGAAGACCAAGAGGGAGAAATCCGAGCAGGCGGAAAAGCTCGCCCAGATGCGGAGGGAGAACGTCGTCTTCCCGCCGCGGCTCGGCGTGCAAGAACTCTGGGGCAAGTATTTCTTGTTCTGGGCCAAGAGGACCACGGCGCATCCTCGGACCAGAGCTCATCCGGCCGCCACCATGGACAACTATCCCGGCGGGTACTATTTCTTCGCAGCCTTCTTCCACTACGGTCTTTGTCCTCCTTTTTCTGAATTCTTCTGTGACATCATGAACACATACGGCTTCCACCTTCTTGATTTCACCCCCAACGCCATCCTCACAATGGCGGTTTTCGCACATATGTGCGAAAACTTCATAGGGATACACCCAAATGTAGCTCTGTTCAGGCACTTCTTCACTCCTAGAGCAGAGCCCGGCTCCCCCCTCTCCGGAGGGATTTCTTGGGTTTTCCGTCTGAACTTGAAGGGGTCGTACTTGCCGGGGGAGCTCCGCGTCAAGTGGGAAGAGTGAAAGTGCAACTAATCCCCAGGTGGTTTTGGTAATTAATAACAACATATATTTCATTGAACTAATCATTTCTTGAGAATATT
Organism: Aegilops speltoides; assembly: GCA_021437245.1. Classification (NCBI taxonomy): domain Eukaryota; kingdom Viridiplantae; phylum Streptophyta; class Magnoliopsida; order Poales; family Poaceae; genus Aegilops; species Aegilops speltoides. Next base: position 396,619,119 of record CM038144.1, read on the forward strand.
TCAGAAAGTTCAGTGATATGGGTATGGCAATGTCTGATGATGTGGACCCCTCAAAATGCTAAGGAAAACATTGGCAAAAGCTCAAGACTCCATTTTTGGTTTAGTGATCCAAGATCACATTGAGTCCATAGGAAAGCCAATACTATTAAAAGGGGATGAGGTTATGATGATGATCTGGTTGATCTAAGTGCGTAGTGATTTATCTCTCAAACAATCAGCAATCTTTCATTCCAACATAAACTCATAAGTAATCTCGGTCCCACCGATTCCAAACTCAGTCACACCGAGATGAACCACCTCAGCCATATAGCCAAACCCTAAGAATCTCGGATTTTCCGATTCCAAACTCGGTCATTCCGAAATTTGTGTTGCCAAGCTTCAGAACCTTCAGACTCAAATCGGTGTCACCGAGATGAGAAAGTCGGTCCCACCGAGATTGGCAAACCCTAGACTTTGGAAGAATCGGACTAACCGAGATTGTATTTTCGGTCCCACTGAAAATCCCAACGCTCACAAGATTTGAACTTTCGGTCCGACCGAGTTGTCAACTTCGGTCCGACCAAGATTGGTCAAATGTGTGTAACAGTTGGATTTTTGTGGAGGCTATAAATACCCTCCACCTCCTCTTCATTCGTGGAGAGAGCCATCGAAAGAACTACCACTCCTACCTTACATTTTCGAGAAGAAAACTACCTACCCTTGTGTTGAGATCAAGTTGCTCCACTCCAACCATATGAAACTTGATTTCTAGCCTTCCCAAGTTGCTTTCCACTCAATCCTTCCTCCACCACAGCCAAATCAGTGAGGAGAGTTGAGTGTTGGGGAGATTATCATTTGAAGCACAAGAGCAAGGAGTTCATCATCACCAACCCCATCTATTACCTTTTGGAGGTGGTGCCTCCTAGATTGGTTAGGTGTCACTTGGGAGCCTCCGTCATGATGTGGAGTTGAACCAAGGAGTTTGTAAGGGCAAGGAGATCGCCTACCGTGAAGATCTACCCGAGTAAGGCTAGTCCTCCGTGGGCGTAAGCCATGATGGCATAGACAAGGTTGCTTCTTCGTGGACCCTTCGTGGGTGGAGCCCTCCGTGGACTCAGCGCAGCCGTTACCCTCCGTGGGTTGAAGTCTCCATCAACGTGGATTGACGATAGCACCACCTATCGGAACCACGAGAAAAATCTCCGTGTCTCCATTGCGTTTGCTCTTCTCCTCCTCTCATTTACTATCGTGCAATTTACTTTCCGCTGCCATAACTCTAGAATTGCATGTGTGGGGTGATACTTGACTTGGTTGTCATTGTGAACTTGCTAAGAAACTACTCCAATCAAAAGGCAAAACTTTTAAATTGTCAAGTAGTCTAATCACCCCCTCTAGACATACTTCCGATCCTACAAGTGGTATCGAGCTTTGGTCTCCATTGGATTGGTTTCCATTGCATTGACTCCATAAGCTTGGTTTCACAACCTAGGAGAGTATGGCGCCTAGTGAGGGTAATTTTAAGAGAGGTCCTTACTTTGATGGTTCAAACTTTGCTAGTTGGAAGCATAAAATGAAAATGCATATCCTTGGACATAACCCTGCCGCATGGGGCATTATTTGTGTTGGCTTGCAAGGTGAGTTCTTCAAGAAGGAAAAGTTCCGGATCGCGGGCTACTGCAGATGAGTTGCGGATGTTACGAACAATGCTCAAGCTTGTGACATTCTCTTCAATGCTTTGTGTCCCGAGGAGTTCAACAAGATCAGCCGCCTTGAGAATGCAAAGAGATTTGGGATACTTTGGTCGAAATGCACGAAGGTACCGAGTCCGTGAAGGAATCAAAGCTAGATGTTCTTCAAGGTCGACTTGACAAGTTCAAGATGAAGGAAGGTGAAGGAGTCAGCTGAAATGTACTCTAGGCTTGCTCTCATCACCAATGAGATGGCAGGCTTAGGAAGCGAAGAAATGACCGATCGATTCATCATCAAGAAGATCCTCGAGCTTTGGATGGAAAGTATGACACCGTGTGCACTTTGATTCAAATGATGCCAAATTACAAAGATCTCAAGCCTCACGAAGTCATTGGAAGGATTGTTGCTCATGAGATGACACTTAAAGATAAGGAAGAGCTTCACAACAAGTCAAGCGGTGCTTACAAAGCTGCAGCTTGAAGCTCCCACATCCTCAAGTGACAAGCTAGTTTCCAATGAAGAGATAAGCCTAATGGTGAAGAACTTCAACAAATTCTACAAGAGTAGAAGCAAGGAAAGAAGCTCAAAGTCTAGATCATATGATGAAAAGAGATCTTCTAGTCGTGATCGAAAGCTGCTACAATTGTGGAAGACCGGACACTACTCAAATGAGTGTTCGACTCCCACAAGAGAAGAGAAGAATCTCCAAGAAGAAGAAGCTCAAGAGAAGAGTCGCCAAAAAAGAGAAGGAGTAGAGATGATCGTTATGAACGAAGATCCTCTCGGAGAAGCAAGGATTCGGAAAGGAAAGACAAGTCATCAAGGAGCTACACAAGAAGAAAACATCAAGCTCATGTTGGTGAATGGGTTTCGGCTCCGACTCGACAATCACTCCGAAAGAAGCTATCACTCCAACTCCGAATACAGTCAAGATGAAGGTGTTGCCGGTCTTGCTCTCGTATCCTCCAACTCCAACTCCTATGACATATTTGATTCACCAAATGAGGGAATTGGAAGATGCTTCATGGCAAAAGGCCCCAAGGTATCACATCCTGAGTTTATTGACTTTGATAGTGATGAGGATGACTTGCTTGGTGAAGATGAGCTTTTACATGATAAATCTAGTGAGCTTAGTAATGATGAACATGCTAGTAGTCTTTATAGTCGAGAAGAGTCGAATGACAATGCTATGAAGGAGATTGAGCGCCTAACTAAAGAACTAAACACTCTTAAGTTAGCTCATGAAACAACTCAAGAAGATCATAGAGAGCTCCTAAGATCTCATGAGAAGCTACGCTCGAGAAGCTCAATCTAGAGCAAGAACATGAGTTTCTAAAAGCTATCAATGACGATCTTCAAAGAAGAGTTCTTCATATCTTGCCAAACGACTTCTCTTGTCTAATTTCTTGCCACCTATCAAAACTAAGCATGACAAGCATAAGAAAAATTCTTCATCTAGTAGTAACAATAATCATGCTAAATCAAATGTTGTTACTTCTAGTAATTCTCTCGATTCCACTAACAATGTTTCAAGCCAAGTTTCACTTGAGCAAGAAAATAGTCTATTGAAAGGGATTATAGAGAAAGGTGTCTACAAGAGTCTTGCGGAAGCAAGAGCTTTGAGGAAATTGTTCGCAAACAAGGAAGACAGGAAGAATCAAGGAATTGGTTTTGAGCGAAAGTTCAACGCCGAGGGTATTGAATGGGAAGAAGGTCAATATCCCACTCCAAAGTTTGTCTCTCAAGAGAAGAAGTATGATCCTACTTCTTCAAACGAGGAACAAGCTCAAGATGACCTTCCACCACAAGACCACAAGCTAAAAGGCAAGGACAAGCTTCAAGAGGAGATTGATGCATTCATTGAAGCACCCAAGGCCATGGTCAAGTGGGTTCCCAAGGCAACTTCAAGTTCTACTTCAACAAGCTCAACTACTACCCCAAGGATTCCCATCAAGATGATGTGGATCCCAAGAAGAAGAACTAGAGAGTTCTTGAGGGTGACTCCGCCAATCTACTTCACTCATATTCATTTTGGCAAGGACTTGTGCAATCAACTTCCACATCTTGCACTAGTTCATGGAGTCACAAACCCTCATGTTGGTAAGTCAAGGGACAAGGTAATCATTGCTTTCATGGACATCATCTATTGTGAACTTCAATCTATGTCCATGGATATTCTTGTTTGTTCCTTGTGGGACTAACCCATGTAGGTATTGAAAGTGCCCGAATCCAAAGGATTGCTCCCAACTCTTGATGATCTTCATCAACATTGAGCATCCACATCTTCAACATCTACATGAAGTCTTCAACGACAACCCAAGGTTAGTTTGACCCTTTAAAAGGGGTTCTCACATCAAGGGGGAGCTTTGCTCTAAAGAAATGAGCTAAAGCATCTTCTAATGATGTGAACACATCAATGCTTTATGGAAAAGTGGTAAACCCACTTGTGCTTAAACGATGAGTATGACCTATGATCAAATGTTCTCATTTGACTCCTAAGTCAATATACTCATATATAGATGACCTAGTCATCGCCAAATTGTGTGCTAACTGTTAGTGTTTTGTTTGTGCATGCTTGACACATATTTCATTTGCTATCTTATTGTGTGAGCATGTTGGATGCATGATTTTATCCATTCGAGGACATCCATTTGTTGCTTTGGACTTTTGGTTTTCTTTCTTTTTGACCAAATGGATGGACAAGAATGCCTAAGTTCCTCCCCTAGCTATCTATGCTTTCTTGTCTCAAACTCTGTTCATGCTTATATCACAAACTTTGAACAAGACTTTTTGGACGAGACCGAGTGAGGAGCACTCGAGCCACCGATCCGTCAAAAGCCTAACTTCCAAAACCTTCTAAGTACTTCGGTCAAACCAATATACTCAAATCGGACGGACCAAAATCACTTGGATTGATCTAGGTTTTCACCTCGGTGAAACCGAAGTTTCAAATTTGGCGTGACCGAAGTGTAATCGCACGCAGATTAACCATCTCGGTCCCACCGAAGTTTTCAAACTCGGTCCCACCGACAACCGAAGGTATATATACTCGAGGACGAGCGCGTTGATTACTTCTTCAAACGCCGCCTCAAACCCTTAGCTGCCGTCGCCTTGGTCTCCGGATCGTCTCCGCCGTCGTTGTGCGCCCGCTGGTCTCCATCGCCGTCAACGGACTTTCTCATCGCGCCGTTGCGCCGTGAGTGAAGCTCCACCACATTGGGTGAGTTTCATCCTCTCGTGTTCAACCGCTGATTCAATGCACGATAGGCGTTGCCATGTTTCTTGCCAAGATTGAGATCTTCCTATCCAAATTGTTTAGGTCATAGAACAAATTTCGAGTGAAAATTTTAGGGTTAGGTTTCCGCCGAACACATCTCGGTGTGACCGATTCAACATTTTCGGATGACCGATTTGGCCTCGGCCATTACTTTGCTTTTCGGTGAAACCGAGTTGTGCAAATCGGTAAGACGAAGTGAAGATTCAGTGAAACCCTAGTAGTCTCGGCTAGATCGAAACCCATTTCGTCCAACCGAAAGTGGTGTATGTGGTCTGTTTAGACATTTCGGTTTCACGAATTGATAGACTTCGGTCGAGACCGACATGTATTCTGTGAAAACCTAAAACTAAAGTTTGAGCTTATTCTTTTGCAAAATCCTCTGCGGTTTGTGATAACTCTTTTATTCGCCTATACCTATTCTATTCACAGGTTGTCGACATGTATCGAAGGAAGTGACAATCGAACAGGTCCGAGATGCGGTTGAGATTCCAGAGGCAGCTACAAGTCCGTAAGCAAGCAGTTTTTCAGATGATGGAGAGAAGCACTCCAAGTGGATGCTGCTGCTGCCACGAGGGCAGGAGGAAGAGAATTTTGATGAGGAAGATTCAGATTTCGTTGCTGATGAGGAAATAACTTCTAAGCCTAAAAGGCAAGTGGTTGCCAAGAGCTATCAAGGGCAACAATCAAAGAAAGGCACAAGCAAAGTGGCAAAATCCTCTGTTGCACAGAAGCTCAGCATGGAAGAAACCTCCAGCAAAATCAAGAAGACTTCCAAGAGGAAGAGGAAAGTTCATGAAGAGACTGCTGATGATGATGATTCTGATGAGGAAGCACCTCAGCCTCCTCAGAAGCAGAAGTTGATGGGTGATGCCATCGTAAGGTGAGCACCCACAAAGGTTAAGCAATCAGCTCCAGCTAAGGCAGCCCAAGCAAAACCAGCTGCCAAGCCAAAGAAGACTGTGAGGAACATACCTGCTTCAGAGAAGAAGAAGGACAATGTGCCACCTGCAGAATCAGATGATGAGGCTCATGTTTTGCTCAAGCTCGCACGAAACTGCCGATTCATAATGAAGCTCATCCTCGAGCTGAAAATATGAAGGAGAGAAAGGACAAAGGTCTCGAGGCTATGGAGGCAAGCAGATCCATATGCCACCGGAGAAGAACGGCGATTGACCCAAGATTCCACACTAGAGAGCAACAAGACTTTTATGAGGCGGTGCTCATGGACAAGAAGCCAATTGTTCTTGACACGAGATCGTTGATTGGAAATACATCGAAAGTGAAGAGCACAGAGACTACTTCCCACATGTGCATGAAAGCTTCACCGCTTGTGGGATTGCAGAGTTCGTTGGTCGAAATTGACCGCTTGGAACGATGAGATGATCATGCGTTCTATGCCACCGCACACTTCTATCCAGATGGCAGGATTGTATGGATGATGAAGAGCGAGATTCCATTCTCTGTTGAAGAATGGAGAGCATTGCTGAATGCACCGTTTCAAGGGAAGATGATGTTGATGTGTATGGCATTCAAGAAAAATCACGAGTCAATGAAGAACATGTACAATGAAGTCAAGGAGAAGGATGTAGAGATATGGAAGCTTGGTTCAGTCTACTACCTTGAGCAGGTCTCCCAAGCACCAACACCATTCCGAGGCATACTTTGATGCCTAAGTCGAGGACCACCGCATGATAAGAGGGTACTCTATCAACATGCTGCACATTCTAGATCGAAGACACCTTTTAAGGTGATGGACCCGATAGTTGAGACTATCAAGAGGATGCAGCAGACTGAGAAGAGGTCGTGTGGGTTTGCTCCGCATATTCAGATGCTCATTAATGCCAAGTTTGGCACGGACACCTACCGTTGGATAGACCCCACTTGCCACCGCAGCTGAACATGAGGATAACGAGGTTGTGATGACCGAGGATGCTCCCACATCTGTAGAAGGACATGCTAAGTCTGAAGCTGCCAAACAAGCCAAAGCCGAGAAGGAAGCAAAGAAGCAAAGCCCAAGAGCGCTGCGAACAACTTCTTGAAGCCACTCGAGAGAATTGAGCTACGCCTGCCAAAGATAGTGCGATCTCGGAGAGCCTTGAGAGGATAGTTGAGGATAAGTTCCATGCTCGACGTTAAGTCGATGAAGTGCGGTCACCGCCAACAAGCTTGAGGCGGACATCGAGGAAGCTAAGAGGAGAAGGCAGAACTCATGAGAGAGATGGAAGGTGATATGGTCATTGTGAGATGAGCGGCGGACCGACATTACAGTCAACTTCATGAGACTGGTTTCACCGTTCTGAGCACTGTTGCAAAGGTGGCTGGCGGGTGTTGTCTCTCACTTTAGCTAAATCGAGTGGCTCGCCGGTCCTTGCGAAGGTTATCAGCACCACTTGCGAACTATCGTTGTGGTTTTGATGCGTGGTAAGCAGTTCTTGCTAAGCCCGTAGCACGCGTAAAATTGCAACAACAAAGTAGAGGGCGTCTAACTTGTTTTGCGGCCATGTTGTGATGTGATATGGTCAAGGCGTGATGCTATATTTTATTGTATGAGATGATCATGTTTTTTAACGAAGTTATCGGCAATGGCAGGAGCCATATGGTTGTCGCTTTATTGTATGAAATGCAAGCGCCACATAATTGCTTTACTTTATCACTAAGCGGTAGCGATAGTCGTAGAAAGCAATAGATGGTAACGACAACGATGCTATGATGGAGATCAAGGTGTCGGCGGTGGCGATGGTGATCGCAGCGGTGCTTGAAGATGGAATCACAAGCACAAGATGATGATGGCCATATCATATCACTTATATTGATTGCATGTGATGTTTATCCTTTATGCATCTTATCTTGCTTTGATTGGCGGTAGCATTTAAGATGATCTCTCACTAAAATTATCAAGAAGTGTTCTCCTGGTATGCACCGTTGCAAAGTTAGTCGTGCCGGACACCACGTGATGATCGGGTGTGATAAGCTCTCGTCCATCTAGCAGGTGCAAGCCAGTTTTGCAGCGTGGAATACTCGAGTTATACTTGTGAGCCTAGCATATGCAGATATGGCCTCGGAACACGAAGACCGAAGGTCGGCGTGAATCATATAGTAGATATGATCAACATAGTGATGTTCACCATTGAAACTACTCCATCTCACGTGATGATCGGTTATGGTTTAGTTGATTTGGATCGTAATCACTTAGATGACTAAGAGATGTACGTCTAAGTGGGAGTTCTTAAGTAATATGATTAATTGAACTTAAATTTATCATGAACTTAGTACTGATAGTATTTTGCTAGTCTATGTTTGTTTGTAGATAGATGGCTCGTGTTGTTGTTCATTGAATTTTAATCGTTCCTTGAAAGCAAAGTTGAAGATGATGGTAGCAATTACGGAATTTGATCCGTAACGAGGATTATCCTCATTCTTTGCCTGAAAAGATTGTTAAATCTGGAGCTTTCGCTGGGTGCGAACCTCTTGCTGATCGGCCCGGCGGCGTTAGAGCGTCTGGCGGAAACAAAGGCGATGACTACTCTATAGTTCGATGTGCCATGCTACGGCTTAGAACCGGGCCTTCAACGGCGTTTTGAGCGTCATGGAGCATAGGAGATGTTCGGGGTGGAAGTAAATATTTCAAGCAAATGCCGGATTGAGAGATATGAAGTCTCAATAAGTTCTACAGCTGCAAGATGGAGGAGAATAGTTACATCGTTGAGCATATACTCAAAATGTGGGTATAATAATCACTTGATTCAAGCTGAGTTAATCTTCCGGATGATAGCGTCATTGACAGAATTCTCAATCACTGCCAAGCTACAAACTTTGTGATGAACTATAATATGCAAGGGATGAACAAGACTATTCACAGGCTCTTAGCAATGCTAAAAAGCTGCGGGTAGAAATCAGAAGGAGCATCAAGTGTTGATGGTCGACAAGACCACTAGTTTCAAGAAAAGGGCAAAAGGAAGAAGAAGGGACTTCAAGAAGAACAGCAAGCAAGTTGCTGCTCAAGAAAAAGCAAGTCTGGACCTAAGCACGAAACTAAGTTAACCTACTGCCAGGCGGTCACTCGAGCGGAACTGCCCCCAAGTATTTGGCGGATAAGAAGGATGGCAAAGTAAACAAAGGTATATGTGATATACATGTTATTGATGTGTACCTAACTAGAGCTCGTAGTAGCACAGGTATTTGATATTGGTTCTGTTGCTAATATTTGCAACTCAAAGCAGGGACTTCTAGGAATAAGCGACAGCAGCCAAGGCGAGGTGTGACGATCGCGTGGGAAAGCGGTTCCAAAGTCGATGTGATCGCGATTGACGCTACCTCTACATCTACCCGAGATTAGTATTAGACCTAAATAATTGTTATTTGGTGCCAGCGTTGAGCATGAACATTATATCTGGATCTTGTTTGATCGAGGCGGTTATTCATTCATCGAGAGAAAATAATGGTTGTTCTATTTATATGAGTAATATCTTTTATGGTCATGCACCGAAGAGTGGTCTATTTTTATTAAATCTCGATAGTAGTGATACACATATTCATAGTGTTGAAACCAAAGATCTGAGAGTTGATAACGATAGTGCAACTTACTTGTTAACCTTGCCGTTTGGTCATATCGATTGTAAAGCGCATGAAGAAACTCCATCTTGATGGACTTTTGGAATCATTGATTATGAATCACTTGGTACTTGCGAACCGTGCCTTATGGGCAAGATGACTAAACGCCGTTCTCGAAACTATGGGCGAAACAACTGATTTGTTGGAAATCATACATCTTGATGTTTGTGGCCCAATGAATGTTGAGGCTCACATGGCCAGATATCGTTATTTCTCACCTTCCACAGATGATTTGGCGAGATATGGGTATATCTACTTGATGAAACACAAATGCTGAAACATTTGAAAAGTTCAAGAATTTCAGAGTGAAGTGGAAAATCATCGTAACAAGAAAATAAAGTTTCTGATCTGATGCGTGGAGAGAATATTTGAGTTCTGAGTTTGGCTACACGAAACAATGTGGAATAGTTTACTTAACCATACACAGAACACCACAGCGAAATGGTGTGTCGAGCGTCGTGTCGTACTTTACATGATATGGTGCGATCTATGATGTCTCTTCTTGATTTACCGCTCGTTTGGGGATATGCTGAGATGGCGCATTCCCGTTAAATAGGGCATCATCAAAATCCGTTGAGGCAGCCTTATGAACGTGGTTTGGCAAGAAACCAAAGTTGTCGTTTCTTAAAGTTTGGGGCTGCGATGCTTGTGAAGAAACTTCGAGATAAGCTCGAACCCGTCGAGAGAATGTGTCTTCATAGGATACCAAAAGAGATGGGTACACCTTCTATCACAGATCCGAAGGCAAGACATTCGTTGCTAAGAATGGATCCTTTCTAGAAAGAGTTTCTCTCAAAAGAAGTGAGTGGGAGGAAAGTAGAACTTGATGAGATAACATCTACTCCCTTTTTGGAAAGTAGTTCATCACGAGAACCGGTTCTGTGACAACTACACCAATTAGTGAGGAAGCTAATGATAATGATCATGAAACTTGGATCAAGTTTCTCTTGAACCTCGTGGGTCTACGGTAAGATCCGCGCAGTTGAATACGGTAATCCTATTCGAAGTCATGTTACTTGACCATGATGAACCTCACGAACTATGAGGCGATGATGAGCGATTCCATAAAATGGCTAGAAGCCATGAAATGCGAGATGGGATCCATGTATGAAAACAAAGTATGGACTTTGGTTGACTTGATGATCGGCAAGCCATTGAGAATAAATGGATCTTTAAGAAGAAGGCGTGTTGATGGTAATGTAACTATCTATAAAGCTCGACTTGTTGCAAAAGGTTTCGACAAGTTCAAGGGGTTGACTCTGATGAGACTTTCTCACCGTAGCGATGCTTAAGTCTGTCCGAATCATGTTAGCTATTGCTGCATTTCATGATTATGAAATTTGGCAAATGGATCAAAACGCATTCTTGAATGGATTTCTAGAAGAAGAGTTGTATATGATGCGCAGGAAGGTTTGATGATCCAAGGTCTTGACAAAGTGTGCAAGCTCCAGCGTTCCATTTATGGATGGTGCAAGCATCTCGGAGTTGGAATAAATGCTTTGATAGTGTGATCAAAGCATATGGTTTCTCTGATTTTGGAGAAGCTTGTATTTACAAGAAAGTGAGTGGGAGCTCGTAGCATTTCTAATTTTATATGTAGATGACATATTATTGTGGAAATGATATAAATTCTGGATAGCATAAAGGATACTTGAATTAAGTTTTTCAATGAAAGACCTCGGTGAAGCTTCTTACATATTGGGCATCAAGATCTATAGAGATAGATCAAGGCGGCTTAATAGGACTTTCAAAGCACATACCTTGACAAAATTTTGAAAAAGTTCAAAATGGATCGAGCAAAGAAAGGATTCTTGCACATGCTAGAAAAGTGTGAAGTTAAGTCAAACTCAATGCCCGACCACGGCGAGAGAAGAGAAAATGAAAAATGTTCTATGCTTGCCATAGGCTCTATCATATGCGCAATCTGTGTACCGAACTGACGTATGCTTAATAAGCTTGGCGGGAAAGGTACCAAAGTAATCCGAGTGGATCAGGGACAGCGATCAAGAACATCTGAAATACGAAAAGGACTAAGGATATGTTTCTATATATGGAGGTGACAAAGAGCTGATGTAAGCAGTTACGTCGATGCAAGCGACCGATCCGGACGATTCTAAATGTAAGCCGGATACATGTTTTTATTAAGCGGTGGGCGTAAGTTGATGTGATTCTAAACAAAGCGTGGCGGGATCTACATGTGACGGTACATAGCTGCTTGAAGCAGCAAATGAAGAATGCGGATGAAGGAGTTCATTTCCGATCTAGGTGTCATACCTAGTGCATGAGGACCAATGAAGATCTTTTGTGACAATCTGGTGCAATTGCCTTGGCAAAGGAATCAGATTTCACAAGAGGACCAAGCACATCAAAGGCGCTTCAATTCCATTTGGGACCAAGTCCAAGTGGGAGACATAGAGATTTGCAAGATACATACGGATCTGAATGTTGCGAACCCATTGACTAGCCTCTCTCACGAGCAAAACATGATCAACACCAAGACTCCATGGGTGTTAGAATCATTACTATGTAATCTAGATTATTTACTCTAGTGCAAGTGGGAGACTAAAGGAAATATGCCTAGAGGCAATAATAAAGTTATTATTTATTTCCTCATATCATGACAAATGTTTATTATTCATGCTAGAATTGTATTAGCAGGAAACATGATACATGTGTGAATACATAGACAAACATATAGTCACTAGTACTCTACTGACTAGCTCATTAATCAAAGATGGTTATGTTTCACGACCATAGACATGTGTTGTCATTTGATTAATGGGATCACATCATAGAGAGAATGATGTGATTGACATAACCCATTCCGTTAGCCTAGCACTTGATCGTTTAGTACACTGCTATTGCTTTCTTCATGACTTATACAAAGTTCCTGCAACTATGAAGTTATGCAACTCCGTTTACGGAAGAACACTTTGTGTGCTGCAAATGTCTAGCGTGGCGGGTGATTATAAAGGTGCTCTCTGAGTGTTTCGAAGGTACATGTTAGGTTGGCATGATTGAGATTAGGTTTTGTCACTCCGATTGTGGAGAGGTATCTCTAGGCCCTCTCGGTAATACTCATCACCTAAGCCTTGCAAGCATTGTAACTAATGAGTTAGTTGTGAGATGATGTATTACAGGCAGTAAAAGACTTGCCGATGTGAGATTGAACTAGGTATTGGATCGAACGATCAAATCTCGAGCAATAACATACGATGACAAAGGAACAACGTATGTTGTTATGCGGTTTGGCGATAAAGATCTTAAGTAGAATATGTAGGAACCAATATGGGCATCGAGTCCCGCTATTGGTTATTGACGAGAATAGTTCTAGGTCATGTCTTAGCGTAAAGATCCCGTGCAACAAATTACGATGATAGTTTTATTATGAGTTTATAAGTTTTGTTGTACCGAAGTCTGTTAGTCTGGATGTGATCACGGGACATGACGAGGAGTCTTGAAATGGTCGAGACATAAAGATTGATATATTGGAAGCCTATATTTGGACATCGGAATCATTAGGGTGAAATCGGCATTTTAGATGCCGGGAGGTTAGCGGAACCCGGAAGTTATTGGGCCTACATGGGCCACGAGGGAGAAAGGGAAGGAGCCGAGGAGGGCGCGCCTCCCTCTAGTCGAATAGGACAAGGGAAGGAGGCACCCTTTCCTTCCCTCTTCCTCCTCTTTCCCCCTTCTCTACTCCTACTTGGAAGAAGAGTCCTACTCGGTGGGAGTAGGACTCCCCTTAGTAGCGCCCTCCTTGGTCGGCGCCTCTCTTCCCCTGGCTCCTTTATATCTGAGGGGCGGGGGCACCCTCTGACACACAGTTGATCTCTGGATGGTTTCATGGCCGTGTGCGGTGCCTCCACCATATTCCACCTCGGTCATGTCGTGCAGAGTTTAGAAGCCCTGCGGCGATGAGAACATCATCATCATCCTGCCTTCGTCTTGTGGAACTCATCTCCGGGCTCGGTTGGATCGGCAGGAGATAGATCATCAGAAATGACGTGTCTTTGAACTCGGAGCCACTGCGTTCGGTGCTTGGATCGGTCGGATCGTGAAGACATACTACTACATCAACGGCGTTGTGCTAAAGCTTCGCTTACGGTCTATGAAGTGCGTGGGAAGACACTCTCTCCCTCTCGTTGCTATGCCATCACCATGATCTTGCGTGTGCGTAGGAAATTTTTGAAATTACTATGTGTTGGGGGCGTAGTAATTTCAAAAATTTCTATGCCATAAATGAGCGATCTAACGTAGAGGAAATCGTCTACGTTCTCCTGTGATCAACCCGATCCATGGTACTCCGGCGCCTCCCAGGTTCTTGACACCGTACAGCTCGATGGCGCCTTCGAGCTCCAATCCGGTAGAGCTTGGGGGAGGTTTACGTCAGCCGGCTGGCTGATGTTCTGGCCTGAGCTCGCTTCTCTGATGTGGCCAGGAGTGTGAGAACTGCTGCGATCTCAAGATCGACTTGTGTGTTCTAGTGCCCGTATAAGTGCGGCAGGCTGGGAGGCGTGGGAGAATCCTACTCCTGGTTGGTTAGGACTTGGGGAGGAAGAGGAGAGGCGCCCCCCTCTCCTTGTCCTATTCGGACTAGGGGGAGGCGGCAGCGGCGCCCAGCCAGTGTCGAGCGGGGTGGTGGCTGAGAACCGCCCTTGCGGGACACCTATGGGGTGGGGGCCCTTGTGTGTGGTCACGAGGCGAGGAGGCCTGAGAGAGCAGATCGAGGCGATGCAGGCGGATTTTTACCAGCTTGGTATGATGGTGTGAAACCCCTCTTTGCTTTGTGTTGTATTTGATCTTGCTCAGAAACGGGCCTATGGTGGAGTTGTGTGGAGTGGCCCAGACTGGCAGACCCAAAGCGCCCAGGGGTGGGATCAGCCCCCCCTCTTGCATGGGCCTCCTTTTTAGGGCAAGGGTCACCGGCAAGGTGTGGCGGTGGTAAAATGTAAAAGGTAGTAGTTGGAACAGTCACGAAACGGTGCATTCTACGATTACTTGAGCAGTGGATTCTACCTACTTTTGGCGGAGGGGACAAGGGCATTAAATGCCCGTCGCCGATCCCAAAACTCCGCCCTTAGTCTCCGCCACGGCGATGGATCCTGCAAATGGAGTGCCACCGCACCCTCCATCGGCCTGAGCCATACGCGTCTCTGGAAAGTGAAAGGCGAAAGCGTGGGCGAGATGAGCTGGAGTCAGAGCACCTTGACGCAACTCTCCAACAAGCACCTTGGGATGATCTGCAGACCGGGACTTCGGGCTTGTAACTGTGTCCCAGTTCCTTGGGCATATAAGCCGGCGTGTCTTCTATGATGTAGTCTTCTAGTCTCCGGTGAGCTCCTCTCGCGAGGCCTTGCATGAGTGATGTAATCTTGGCACAGAGCAGCCTTCCGTAAGCTCCTCTTGGGTCTCGATCTCTGTCTCGTACACCCGTTCTTGAGCGGCTTGATATGAGCAGGAATGGTCTCGGCAAGCACATGGTAGATCGACGGGCTGCCGTGCTGAAGTTGAAACGGTACCCCTACCTTAATGCAGGCAGGCGGGCTGGGCCGCCCGTTTGGCGCTATTGGGCCAGGCCAAAAGCGGTCTGTAATTTGAAGCCAAGCCGCGTCGAATCTACTTCGCCTCTGCCGCCTCCCGTCTGACAGCCGCGCGTCGATGCGGCGTCGTGGGATGGGGCGTGCCCACGTTCTTTTATGAAAGGGGAAGCGAGCGCCCCCCTTCGTAAAAGCAGAGGAAGCGTGCGGTTCCCTCCTCCGCTTTCATTCTTCTTCTTCCTCCTCAGAATCCTCTTCGCTGCTTCCGCATATCCTCCATGCTTCTTGCGTTTGCGGCGCGGCAGTTCTTCGTCTCTTCCCTGCCGCCTCGCCATGGCCCAGCAGAAGGGAGCGGGAGAAAGACAAGAAGGGAGAAATCCGAGCAGAAACTTCGCTTGGATACGGGAGGGAGAAGCGTAAATCTTCACTTGGCACGGCGTCTGCAAGAACTAAAGGCCGTATTTCTTATTCACGGGCCAAAAGGACCTGGCGCATCCTCGGACGGAGCTCATCGGCCGCCACATGGACAACTATCCCGTGGGTACTATTTCTTGCAGCCTTCTTCCTTTCGGTCTTTGTCCTCTTTTCGTATACAGCGACATCCTTGAACATAAACTACCTTCTTGATTTCACCCCAGCGCCATCCTCAATGGCGGTTTTATTTATAATAAAGAAAACTATGAGATACACCAAATGTAGCTACGTTAGGGCACTTCTTCACTCCTAGAGCGAGCCGGCTCCCCCTCTGGGAGGAATTTCTTGAGTTTCCGTGCGAACTTGAAGAATTGGTACTTATGCTTGGGAGCTCACGTCCAAGTGGGAAGAGTGAAAGTGCAACTAATCCCGGAGTGGTTTGGTAATTAATAACAACATATATTTCATTGAACTAATCATTTCTTGAGAATATTTGAGAAAGTTCGATGATATGGGTATGGCAATGTCGATGATGTGGACCCTCAAAATGCTAAGGAAAACATTGGCAAAAGCTCAAGACTCCATTTTTGGTTTAGTGATCCAAGATCACATTGAGTCCATAGGAAAGCCAATACTATTAAAAGGGATGAGGTTATGATGATGATCTGGTTGCTCTAAGTGCGTAGTGATTTATCTCTCAAACAATCAGCAATCTTTCATTCCAACATAAACTCATAAGTAATCTCGGTCCACCGATTCCAAACTCAGATCCTGAGATGAACCACCTCAGCCATATAGCCAAACCCTAAGAATCTCGGATTTTCGATTCCAAACTCAGTCATTCGAAATTGGTGTTGCCAAGCCATGTATACCTACTACTCAAATCGGTGTCACAGAGATGAGAAAATCGGTCCAGATTGGCAAACCCTAGACTTTGGAAGAATCGGACTAGCAGAGATTGTATTTCGGTCCCACGAAAATCCCGTTCACAAGATTTGAACTTGGTCGGCCGAGGAGTTGTCAACTTGTGCGACAAGATTGGTCAAATGTGTATTATAGTTGGATTTTTGTGGAGGCTATAAATACCCTCCACCTCCTCTTCATTAAGTGGAGAGCCATCGAAAGAACTACCACTCCTACCTTACATTTACGAGAAAACTACCTACCCTTGTGTTGAGATCAAGTTGCTCCTCCACCATATGAAACTTGATTTCTAGCCTTCAAGTTGCTTTCCTCAATCCTTCCTCCACCACAGCCAAATCGGTGAGGAGAGTTGAGTGTTGGGGAGATCATTTGAAGCACAAGAGCAAGGAGTTCATCATCACCAACCCATCTATTACCTTTTGGAGGTGGTGCCTCCTAGATTAGTTAGGTGTCACTTGGGAGCCTCCGTCATGATGTGGAGTTGAACCAAGGAGTTTGTAAGGCAAGGAGATCGCCTACTTACTGAAGATCTACAGTAAGGCTAGTCCTCCGTGGGCGTAAGCCATGATGGCATAGACAAGGTTGCTTCTTCGTGGACCCTTAGTGGGTGGAGCCCTCCGTGGACTCGCATGGCCGTTACCCTCAGTGGGTTGAAGTCTCCATCAGCGTGGATTGTGATAGCACCACCTACTCGGAACCACGAGAAAAAATCTCCGTGTCTCCATTGCGTTTGCTCTTCTCCTCCTCTCATTTACTATCGTGCAATTTACTTTCCGCTGCCATAACTCTAGAATTGCATGTGTGGGGTGATACTTGACTTGGTTGTCATTGTGAACTTGCTAAAACTACTCCAATCAAAGGCAAAACTTTTAAATTGTCAAGTAGTCTAATCACCCCCCTCTAGACATACTTCGATCCTACAAGTGGTATCGAGCTTTGGTCTCCATTGGATTGGTTTCCATTGCATTGGACTCCATAAGCTTGGTTTCACAACCCTAGGAGAGTATGGCGTCTAGTGAGGAGTAATTTAGTAGAGGTCCTTACTTTGATGGTTCAAACTTTGCTAGTTGGAAGCATAAAATGAAAATGCATATTCTTGGACATAACCACGCATGGGGCATTATTTGTGTTGGCTTGCAGGTGAGTTCTTGAAGAAGAAAAGTTCGGATCGCGAAGCTCTGCGAGATGAGTTCGCGGATGTTCTGAACAATGCTCAAGCTTGTGACATTCTCTTCAATGCTTTGTGTCGAGGAGTTCAACAAGATCAGCCGTCTTGAGAATGCAAAGAGATTTGGGATACTTTGGTGAAATGCAGAAGGTGCAGTCCGTGAAGGAATCAAAGCTAGATGTTCTTCAAGGTCGAAACGACAAGTTCAAGATGAAGGAAGGTGAAGAGTATTTGAAATGTACTCTAGGCTTGCTCTCATCACCAATGAGATGGCAGGCTTAGGAAGCGAAGAAATGACCGACGATTCATCATCAAGAATCCTCGAGCTTTGGATGGAAAGTATGACACCGTGTGCACTTTGATTCAAATGATGCCAAATTACAAAGATCTCAAGCCTACGAAGTCATTGGAAGGATTGTTGCTCATGAGATGACACTTAAAGATAAGGAAGAGCTTCACAACAAGTCAGTGGTGCTTACAAAGCTGCGGTTGAAGCTCCACATCCTCAAGTGACAAGCTAGTTTCAATGAAGAGATAAGCCTAATGGTGAAGAACTTCAACAAATTCTACAAGAGTAGAAGCAAGGAAAAGCTCAAAGTCTAGATCATATGATGAAAAGAGATCTTCTAGTCGTGATAAAGCTGCTACAATTGTGGAAGACCGGACACTACTCAAATGAGTGTTGACTCCCAAGAGAAGAAGAATCTCCAAGAAGAAAAGCTCAAGAGAAGAGTCGCCTCGAAAAGAGAAGGAGTAGAGATGATCGTTATGAGCGAAGATCCTCTAGAAGCAAGGATTAGGAAAGGAAGACAAGTCATCAAGGAGCTACACGAAGAAAACATCAAGCTCATGTTGGTGAATGGGTTCCGGCTCCGACTCAAACAATCACTCGAAAGAAGCTATCACTCCAACTCGAATCTGATCAAGATGAAGGTGTTGCGGTCTTGCTCTCGTATCCTCCAACTCCAACTCCTATGACATATTTGATTCACCAAATGAGGGTGGAAGATGCTTCATGGCAAAAGGCCCCAGGTATCACATCCACAGTTTATTGACTTTGATAGTGATGAGGATGACTTGCTTGGTGAAGATGAGCTTTTACATGATAAATCTAGTGAGCTTAGTAATGATGAACATGCTAGTAGTCTTTATAGTCGAGAAGAGTCGAATGACAATGCTATGAAGGAGATTGAGCGTCTAACTAAAGAACTAAACACTCTTAAGTTAGCTCATGAAACAACTCAAGAAGATCATAGAGCTCCTAAGATCTCATGAAAGCTACAGCCGAGAAGCTCAATCTAGAGCAAGAACATGAGTTTCTAAAGCTATCAATGGCGATCTTGAAAGAAGAGTTCTTCATATCTTGCCAACGACTTCTCTTGTCTAATTTCTTGCCACCTATCAAAACTAAGCATGACAAGCATAAGAAAAATTCTTCATCTAGTAGTAACAATAATCATGCTAAATCAAATGTTGTTACTTCTAGTAATTCTCTTGATTCCACTAACAATGTTTCAAGCCAAGTTTCACTTGAGCAAGAAAATAGTCTATTGAAAGGGATTATAGAAAGGTGTCTACAAGAGTCTTAAGCAGAGCTTTGAGAAATTACGCAAACAAGGAAGACAGGAAGAATCAAGGAATTGGTTTTGGCGAAAGTTCAGCGCGAGGTGTTGAATGGGAAGAAGGTCAATATCCTCCAAAGTTTGTCTCTCAAGAGAAGAAGTATGATCCTACTTCTTCAAGCGAACAAGCTCAAGATGACCTTCCACCACAAGACCACAAGCTAAAAGGCAAGACAAGCTTCAGAGGAGATTGATGCATTCATTGAAGCACCCAAGGCCATGGTCAAGTGGGTTCCCAAGGCAACTTCAAGTTCTACTTCACAAGCTCAACTACTACCCCAAGGATTCCCATCAAGATGATGTGGATCGAAGAAGAAGAACTAGAGAGTTCTTGAGGGTGACTCCCAATCTACTTCACTCATATTCATTTTGGCAGGACTTGTGCAATCAACTTCCACATCTTGCACTAGTTCATGGAGTCTAAACCCTCATGTTGGTAAGTCAAGGGACAAGGTAATCATTGCTTTCATGGACATCATCTATGTGAACTTCAATCTATGTCCATGGATATTCTTGTTTGTTCCTTGTGGGACTAACCCATGTAGGTATTGAAAGTGCCGAATCCAAAGGATTGCTCCCAACTCTTGATGATCTTCATCAACATTGAGCATCCACATCTTCAACATCTACATGAAGTCTTCAACGACAACCCAAGGTTAGTTTGACCCTTTAAAGGGGTTCTCACATCAAGGGGAGCTTTGCTCTAAAGAAATGAGCTAAAGCATCTTCTAATGATGTGAACACATCAATGCTTTATGGAAAAGTGGTAAACCCACTTGTGCTTAAGCGATGAGTATGACCTATGATCAAATGTTCTCATTTGACTCCTAATCAATATACTCATATATAGATGACCTAGTCATCGCCAAATTGTTAATGCTAGCTTGTTAGTGTTTTGTTTGTGCATGTTGACACATATTTCATTTGCTATCTTATTGTGTGAGCATGTTGGATGCATGATTTTATCCATTCGAGGACATCCATTTGTTGCTTTGGTCTTTTGGTTTCTTTCTTTTTGACCAAATGGATGGACAAGAATGCCTAAGTTCCTCTAGCTATCTATGCTTTCTTGTCTCAAACTCTATTCATGCTTATATCACAAACTTTGAACAAGACTTTTTGGACGAGAATGAGTGAGGAGCACTCGAATACGATCGTCAAGCCTAACTTCAAAACCTTCTAAGTACTTTCGGTCAAACCATATACTCAAATCGGACAGGACCAAAATCACTTGGATTGATCTAGTTTTCACCTCGGTGAAAGGAGTTTCAAATTGGCGTGACCAAAGTTATTAGCTACGCGATTAACCATCTCGGTCCCGAGTTTTCAAACTTCGGTCCCACCGACAACCGAAGGTATATATACTCGAGGCGGGCGCGTTGATTACTTCTTCAAGCGCTTCGCCCTCAAACCCTTAGCTGCCGTCGCCTTGGTCTCGGATCGTCTCCGCCGTCGCGCTGTCGCCGCCCATGGTCTCCATGTCAGCGGTCTTTCTCATCAGCGCCGTTGCGCCGTAGTGAACTCCACCACATTGGGTGAGTTCATCCCTCTCGTGTTCAACCGCTGATTCAATGCGATAGGTTGCCATGTTTCTTGCCAGATTGAGATCTTCTATCCATTGTTTAGGTCATAGAACAAATTTGAGTGAAAATTTTAGGGTTAGGTTTCCGCGAACACATCTCGGTGTGACCGATTCACATTTTCGGATGACCGATTTGGCCTCGGCCATTACCTTTTCGGGGTGAAACCGAGTTGCAATCGGTAAGACGAGAAGTGAAGATTGATGAAACCCTAGTAGTCTCGGCTAGGCCGAAACCCATTTGGTCCAACAAGAAAAGTGGTTATGTGGTTTTGTTTAGACATTTCGGTTTCACGAATTGATAGACTTCGGTCGGGACCGACATGTGATTCTGTGAAAACCTAAAACTAAAAGTTTGAACTCATTCTTTTGCAAAATCCTCTGCGGTTTGTGATAACTCTTTATGCCTATACCTATTCTATTCACGGGTTATCGAGACATATACATGAAGAGTAGCGGTCGAACAGAGTCGAGATGCGGTTAATTCGGAAAGACGCTAAGTCGAAGCAGCGATTTTTGAGATGATGGAAAGCATAAAAATCAAAGGTTAAGCAATCAGCTCCATTAAGGCAGCCAGCAAACAGCTGCCAAGCCAAAGAAGAAGCGTGAAAGACTGCAGCGAGAGAAGAAAGGACAATGTGCCACCTGCGAAATCGGTGAGGCTCATGTTTTGCTCAAGCTCAGACGAAGCTGCCGATTCATAATGAAACTCATCCTCGAAAGCTGAAAATATGAAGGAAGAAGGACAAAGGTCTCGAGCTATGAGCAAGCGAATCCATATGCCTGGGAAGAAACGGCAGTTGACTAAGATTCCACACTGAAGAGCAACAAGACTTTTGATGACGGTGCTCATGGACAAAAGCCAATTGTTAACGACATTCTTGGCGCTCCACGGCTTGCTTCCTCACTTTTACGCTTGGCGGGCGCGCATGAGGGCAAGCGGCAAGCTTGTGCTCAATTACCTTCACAGGAACACGGGGATGTCGGATGGTTGCCATGCAAACACATCGACATTCGCCAGCGAGAAAGCAACGGCGCTTTCCTATTTTTGTCAGCGTGGCATGGCGATGGTGAAGGTACCACCGGTCCGCCGTCCTCCTTGGCGGACACCTTCTTGGTTGCCGCGGGCGGCCATTCCCTTTACCCATGCCGGTGGAGCTCGGCAGGCGTCCTCGACAGACAGGCGCAACACTCGAAGAGGTCTTTGTTGCGGAGTGGGCCCCGGGCGCTGCTGGATTTGGTCTTTGTTTTCTTCCCGGGAGCTTCAGCGGCAAGTGTATTCTTGTCGGCTGCTGCCGTCGCATCAGTAGATCTTGTCGGTGCGATAAGCGCATCTTTCTTGTCGCCGTGGGCGGTGATGGCGCTTATCCGGCCCGCATCTTGAATACGCTAAGCATAATGGGAAGCTGCCATGAACTTGGCGAGGCGGGGCGGCGAGTATTCCGTTGTATGGTAGCGGAATATCGGCGACGTCGAAAAGTGGCCTTCGATCCTGAAATTGAGCTCCCGCCAAAGGTCACCGCGAGTGATCTTTCCCTTGGGCTTGCTCCTTCCCGGGTTGATTCCTTGGAAAGAACCGGTCTCTTCGAGCTCGCCATCTGGGATTTGGAGTTTCTTGATCACGGCAGAGGAGATCAGGTTCAGCCCGGCCCCGCCGTCAATCAACATTTTGGTGACCTTGAGGTTGCGGATGGTGGGCGAGACCAGCATCGGCAAGCACCCGACCGCTTGTGGTGCGGTCGTGGTGATCTCGAGGTCAAAATGATGGGCGTGCGGACCATTTGAGAAGCTGCTTGGCGACTCTCACGGGCGCTCCGCTGCATTCACTTCACGCACCCTTGCTTTAGGCTGGCGGTGGGAGGTGTCTGATGGCGCCACCGTCGGACGCAGGACCTCCGTGGCCTTCGGAACTCCTCTCATTGTCATCCTCATCCTCCATATCCTCGTCATCATCTTCGTCCTTGTCGCGGCTCGGGAAGGTCGATCTCCCTGTCGCCGCTTGGCCTTGCCGGGTCCTCCCGACCATTGAGCGGCGCTTCTTGCTCGGTTCTCCTCCGCCACCTTGGGCCCTCTCCTTGTCGCGCCTCTCGTACTCAGCTTTTTGCTGCTCGGCGAGATAATCGCCGCGCTTGCTGTTGTAAAGATCGTGGCCTTTGGTGCGGTGGATTTTCTGATATCGCTTGCGGGGCCGTCACCTTGTCGGTTGCCGCCGAGGCAAGCTCCTTGCGGAGCTGCCGCCAACCTGTCCGCTTGGCGGGAGCTTCCTTGCGGACTTTTGACGACAAGCACTTGTTCCTTGTTCTTCTTCGAAAGTTCGCGGCGCTTCTTTCTTGGGCGGCATCGTCGAGTCGCTTCCTCTGCGCCCGACATCCTCCCGGGAGCCTCCTCCCTCTTCTGCAGCGTCGCATTTATCAACGAGCATAAAGCTCGGCTGACATCCCGGATCTTGGTCATCGCCATCTCTTCATGCATGCGGCGGTTACGCGCGTTACGGTGGAACGCACCGATAACCATGGCGGGGTGGACGTCTGGGATGTTGTCTTTGCACACGGCTGAAGCGTTGGATGTACTTGCGCAGGATTCTCCTTCATACGGGCCAAAATGTGGAATCACTCTCTGGCGTGGGGTTTGTGGCCGCCGGTGAAGGCGCCAACAAACTGATGGCAAAGGTCCGCCCGAGGAAGAAATGGAGCCCTCCGGCAAGTGCATAAGCCAAAACGAGCGTTCGGCCTAAGCACGCAGCGGGGAAGTAGTTCGCCGAGAATCTTCTCGTCGCGCCCGGCAGCTTTGCCGCGGCGATGGTGTAGACAACGAGAAATTCCGAGGTGTGCGTCTTGCGTCGTACTTCTCGGCCACGTCGGGTTTGAAATTCTTCATCTTGGAGCCCTTTGGACGCGCCCTGCAGCTCACGGGTGAACGCAGGGCAGCACTGCAGCGTCACTGAAGTCGCTGGCTTCGCCGAACGCTGTAGCGTCGGCAGTGCTCCGGCTCTCGATCTGACATCGCGCCTAGTCTCGGCGCGCTTCGATCGTGGTCAGCGTCTTCTCACCGCCGTCGTCAAGGACTTGGCGTTGATCGGCGACGAGCCCGCGGATCCGGCGATGCCGTGGAGCCGTCGTCGGCGTTGTTCCGGCAGGCGGCGTCTTTCGCTTCAGCGGCGGGAAGTGCAGTAGTTGCACCCCCGGCGGTCTGGTTGCCGTTGGCCTTCGTCTTCTCAGCTTGCCGCGGCCATGAGGCCGCCGGCCGCTGTGGTGGATTGTTGTTGGCGAAGGCGACCAGGCTATGGATGGTAGCCCTCGGTCTTGGCCTTGTCCATGGTGGAGGGAAATCGAAACATTGCGCTCTTGTGGCCTTGGCGAAGTGGCGGGAAGCGGGGCGAGTGGTGCGAGGAGGGGCAGCGCTCGGACTCTAACGGTGTTAGAAAGAGCAGGGTCCTCCGGCGCGCCGCTTTACTGTGTCCGGACGGTGGTCGGAACATCTCTGCGAGCCTCGATGCGTCCCGCTCTAGCGGCGGATACCACCTCCCGTGGTATGGCGCTGCTGGGTCGTCGTCTGTTGAGAGCGGACGTGGATCCACGGAGGCCGGCGTGGTCATCCGGCCTGTCCTCGATGCGAGTGGCGCCGCGAAGTACCTCGCGCCGGTGTCCACCCTTCGTGGCGTCTCCTCCGCCCACCGCTAGCTCCGGTGGCGGCGGTGAAACGCAGACGGGTCTGCCACCCAAGCCCTCGTCTTGAGGCCATGACGCGATTGTCGATGAATTCTTGACGAAGCTAGAGAGGTTGATGAAAACGCAGCATAAACGCGGATCAGGTCCGCTGTAACCTCGGCGCCCCCGAGGCGCCATAGATGTCGGGGCGGACGGCGGCTGGAGGGCCGCCGCCGCGCGGACACCTATGGGGCGGGAGCCGCCTTGTGTTGATGCGAGGCGGAGGAGGCCTGAGAAGAACAGATCGGCGATGCAGGCGGATTTTTACCCAGCTTCGGGCCGCGATGGTCGCGTAAAACCCTACTGCTGCTTTGTGTTGTATTTGATCTTGCTCAAGAACGGGCCTATGGTGGAGTTGTGTGGAGTGAACTGAACTAGCCGAACCCAAGGCGCCAGAATTGCCCAGGATCCGACCCCCCTCTACGTTGTGCATGGGCCTCCTTTTATAGGGCAAGGGGTCACCGACAGGTGTCAACATAGGGTAGAGGGGTAAAAATGTAAAAGAGGTAGTAGTTGGAACAGTGCGGGAACAAAGCTGCTGATTAGCTTGAGCGATGGATTCTACCTACCGACGAGAGAGGGGACAAGGGCATTAAATGCCCGTCGTCGTCGCCCAAAAGCTCCGCCCTTGCGTCTCCGTGCGCCGCGGCGATGGATCCACCACCGTGGAGTGCCACACCCTCCATGCAACCTGACCACCCGCCCACTGCGTCTCGAGAGAGCTGAAAGGCGCGGCGTGGGCGAATGAGCTGGAGTGCGGCACGCAGCGCAGCTCTCCCGGCAAGCACCTTGCCGGGATCTTGATCTTGCCGGACCCGGGGACTTGTCGAGCTTGTAACTTGTCGCTCCCCGGGCCCTCGCCGGGACGCGTATAGCGCCGAGGCGTGTCTTCTATGATGTAGTCTTCTAGTCTCCCCGGCGAGCTCCTCTCGCCAGGGCCTTGCATGAGTGATGTAATCTTGAGCCTGGAACGGCCTTCCCGGCAAGCTCCTCTTGCCGGGGTCTCGATCTTCTGTCTCGTACACTTCGTTCTTGAACGGCTTGATATGGAGCAGGAATGGTCTCCGGCAAGCACATGGTTGATCCAGCGGGGAGTCAGAATCGCCGTGCACAAGTTGAAGTCTTGAGGTACCCCTACCTTAGTACTACACCGACACCGCCCTTCCTCTTCTCCCTCATGGCCCACTAAGGCCCATTAACCCCGGAGGGTTCCGTAACCCCGATGTTCGGTAAAATCCCGATTTCACCGGAACCATTCGAACTCAAACATAGGCTTCCAATTTATCAATCTTTATGTCTCGACCATTTGAGACTCCTCGTCATGTCCGTGATCACATCCGGGACTCGAACTTCTTGGTACATCAAAATACATAAACTCATAATATAACCGTCATTGAAACCTTAAGCGTGCGGACCCTACGGTTCGAGAACAATGTAGACATGACCTAGACACGTCTCGGTCAATAACCAATAGCGGGACACGGATGCCCATATTGGCTCCTACATATTCTCGAAGATCTTTATTGGTCGGACCGCATAACAACATCGTTGTTCCTTTGTCATCGGTATGTTACTTGCCGAGATTCGATCGTCGGTATCAATACCTAGTTCAATCTCGTTACCGGCAAGTCTCTTTACTCGTTCGTAATACATCATCTCACAGCTAACTCATTAGTTGTAATGCTTGCAAGGCTTAAGTGATGTGTATTACGAGAGGGCCGAGATACCTCTCCGACTATCGGAGTGACAAAACCTAATCTCGAAATCGCCAACCCAACATACGCCTTTGGAGACACTGTAGTACTCCTTTATAATCACCCGATTATGTTGTGACGTTTGGTAGCACCAAAGTGTTCCTCCGTAAGCGGAGTTGCATAATCTCATAGTTATAGGAACATGTATAAGTCATGGATAAAAGCGGTAGCAACATACTAAGCGATCGTGTGCTAAGCTAATGGAATGGGTCATGTCAATCGGATCATTCACTAATGATGTGACCTTGTTAATCAAATAACAACCCTTTGTTCATGGTTAGGAAACATAACCATCTTTGATTAACAAGCTAGTCTAGTAGAGGCATACTAGTGACATCTTGTTTGTCTATGCATTCACACATGTATCATGCTTCCGGTTAATACAATTCTAGCATGAATGATAAACATTTATCATGAAATAAGGAAATAAATAATAACTTTATTATTGCCTCTAGGGCATATTTCCTTGATCTCCCACTTGCACTAGAGTCAATAATCTAGATTACATAGTAATGATTCTAACACCCATGGAGTCTTGGTGTTGATCATGTTTTGCTCGTGGAAGAGGCTTAGTCAAG
This sequence comes from Aegilops speltoides, assembly GCA_021437245.1. Lineage (NCBI taxonomy): Eukaryota > Viridiplantae > Streptophyta > Magnoliopsida > Poales > Poaceae > Aegilops > Aegilops speltoides. The sequence continues at coordinate 396,645,961 of CM038144.1, forward strand.
CAGTCTGCTACATTCAGATCCGTATGTATCTTGCAAATCTCTATGTCTCCCACGGACTAAATCCGGATGGAATTAGGCGTCTCTTGATGTGCTTGGTCCTCTTGTGAAATCTGGATTCCTTTGCTAAGGCAATTGCTCGATATTGTCACGAAGATTTTCATTGGACCCGATGCACTAGGTATGACACCTAGATGGGATATGAACTCCTTCATCCAGACTCCTTCATTAGCTGCTTCGAAGCTGCTATGTACTCCTCTTCACATGTAGATCCCTTCTGACGCTTTGTTTAGAACGCACCAACCGATGACTCCTCCGTTTAGTGTAAATCGTATCCGGTCTGCGATTTAGAATCGTCGGATCGTGTCAAAGCTTGCATCAACGTAACCGTTTACGATGAGCTCTTTGTCACCTCCATATATGAGAAACATTTCCTTAGTCCTTTTCGGTATTTCGGGATGTTCTTGACGCTGTCGATGATCCCTCTGGATTACTTTGGTACCTCCTGCTAAGCTTATAGCAAGGCACACATCAGTCTGGTACACAGCATTGCATACATGATAGAGCCTATGGCTGAAGCATAGGAACATCTTTCATTTTCTCTCTATCTTCTGCGGTGGTCGGGAATTGAGTCTTACTCAACTTCACACCTTGTAACATAGGCAAGAACCCTTTCTTTGCTTGATCCATTTGAACTTCTTCAAAATTTTGTCAAGGTATGTGCTTTGTGAAAGTCCAATTAAGCGTCTTGATCTATCTCTATAGATTTTGATGCCCAATATGTAAGCAGCTTCACGAGGTCTTTCATTGAAAAACTCTTATTCAAGTATCCCTTTATGCTATCCAGAAATTCTATATCATTTCCAATTAGTAATATGTCATCTACATATAATATCGAAATGCTCTGAGCTCCCACTCACTTTCTTGTAAATCTGAGGCTTCTCCAAAAGTGCAGTATGAACCAAATGCTTTGATCACACTATCAAAGCGTTTATTCCAACTCGAGATGCTTGCACCAGTCCATAAATGGATCATTGGAGCTTGCATACTTTGTTAGCTCCTTTGGATCGATAAAACCTTCGGTTGCATCATATACAACTCTTCTTCCGAAATCCATTCAGGAATGCAGTCTTTACATCCATTTGCCAAATTTCATAATCAAATAAGCGGCAATTGCTAACATGATTCGGACAGACTTAAGCATCGCTACGGGTGAGAAGGTCTCATCGTAGTCAATCCCTTGAACTTGTCGAAAACCCTTTGCGACAAGTTGAGCTTTGTAGACAGTAACATTACCGTCAGCGCCAGTCTTCTTCTTGAAGATCCACTTGTTTTCTATTGCTTGCCGATCCTCGGGCAAGTCAACCAAAGTCCATACTTTGTTTTCATACATGGATCCCATCTCAGATTTCATGGCCTCAAGCCATTTTGCAGAATTTGGGCTCACCATCGCTACTTCATAGTTCGTAGGTTCATCATGATCTAGTAGCATGACTTCCAGAACAGGATTACCGTACCACTCTGGTGCGGATCTTACTCTGGTTGATCTACGAGGTTCTGTAGTAACTTGATCTGAAGTTTCATGATCAACATCATCAACTTCCTCACTATTTGGTGTATATGTCTCAGAAACCGGTTTCTGCGACAAACTACTTTCAAGTAAGGGAGAAGGTACAATTACCTCTTCAAGTTCTACTTTCCTCCCACTCACTTCTTTCGAGAGAAACTCCTTCTCTAGAAAGGATCCATTCTTGGCAACAAATGTCTTGCCTTCGGATCTGTGATAGAAGGTGTACCCAACTGTCTCCTTTGGGTATCCTATGAAGACACATTTCTCCGATTTGGGTTCAAGCTTATCAGGTTGAAGTTTTTTCACATAAGCATCGCATCCCCAAACTTTAAGAAATGACAACTTTGGTTTCTTGCTAAACCATAGTTCATAAGGTGTCGTCTCAACAGATTTTGACGGTGTTCTATTCAGTGTGAATGCGGCCGTCTCAAGTGCATAACCCCAAAAGCGATAGCGGTAAATCAGTAAGAGACATCATAGATCGCACCATATCTAGTAAAGTGCGATTCTGACGTTCGGACACACCATTACGTTGTGGTGTTCGGGTGGCGTGAGTTCTTGAAACTATTCGCATTGTTTCAAATGTAGACCAAACTCGTAACTCAAATATTCACCTCCACGATCGGATCGTAGAAACTTAATTTTCTTATTACGATGATTTTCAACTTCACTCTGAAATTCTTTGAACTTTTCAAATGTTTGGACTTATGTTTCATTAAGTAGATATACCCATATCTCGCTTAAATCATCTGTGAAGGTGAGAAAATAACGATATCCGCCATGAGCCTCAACATTCATCGGACCACATACATCTGTATGTATGATTTCCAACAAATCTGTTGCTCTCTCCATAGTGGGAGAAGCGGGGTTTTAGTCATCTTGCCCATGAGGCACGATTCATAAGTGCCAAGTGATTCATAATCAAGTGACTCCAAAAGTCCATCAGTATGGAGTTTCTTCATGCGCTTTATACCGATATGACCTAAACGGCAGTGCCACAAATAAGTTGCACTATCATTATCAACTCTGCATCTTTTGGCTTCAACATTATGAATATGTGTATCACTACTATCGAGATTCATCAAAAATAGACCACTCTTCAAGGGTGCATGACCATAAAAGATATTACTCATATAAATAGAACAACCATTATTCTCTCATTTAAATGAATAACCGTCTCGCATCAAACAAGATCCAGATATAATGTTCATGCTCAACGCAGCACCAAATAACAATTATTTAGGTCTAAAACTAATCCGAAGGTAGATGTAGAGGTAGCGTGCCGACCGCGATCACATCGACTTTGGAACCATTTCCCACGCGCATCGTCACCTCGTCCTTTGCCGGTGTTAAGCAATCCGTAGTCCTGTTTGAGTTGCAAATATTAGCAAGAGAACCGATATCAAATACCAGTGCTCTGCGAGCTCTAGTAAGGTACACATCAATAACATGTATATCACATATACCTTTGTTCACCTTGCCATCCTTCTTATCCGCCAAATACTTGGGGCAGTTCCGCTTCGGTGACCGATCGCTTGCGGTAGAAGCACTTAGTTTCAGGTTTAGGGCCAGACTTGGGTTTCTTCTCTGAGCGACAACTTGCTTGCTGTTCTTCTTGAAGTTCCTTCTTCTTCCTTTGCCTTTCTTCTTGAAACTAGTGGTCTTATTGACCATCAACACTTGATGCTCCTTCTTGATTTCTACCTCCGCAGCCTTTAGCATTGCGAAGAGCTCGGTATAGTCTTTACTAACCCTTGCATATTATAGTTCATCACGAAGCCTTTGTAGCTTGGTGGCGTGATTGAAGAATTCATCAATAAAACAATCATCGGAAGATTAACTCCCGGTTGAGTCAAGTGATTGTAATACCCGGACATTTTGAGTATGTGCTCCTTGTGAACTATTCTCCTCCATCTTGCAGCTATAGAACTTATTGGAGACTTCATATCTCTCAATCCGGGCATTACTGTTGGAATATCAACTTCAACTCTGGAACATCTCATATGCTCCATGACGTTCAAAACGTCGTTGAAGTCCGGTTCTAAGCCGTAAAGCATGGCACATTGAACTATAGAGTAGTCATCACTTTGCTCGCCAGACGTTCTTAACGTCGTCGGTTGCATCAAGAAGAGTTCTGCACCTAGCGGTGCATCCGGGGCGTATCTCTTACGTGCAGCAATGAGGATAATCCTCGAGTTACGGACCCGATCCGTGTAATTGCTACCATCATCTTTCAACTTTGCTTTCTCAAGGAACGCATTAAAATTCAACGGAACAACAAAGACGAGCCATCTATCTACAATCAAACATAGACAAGCAAGATACTATCGGTACTAAGTTCATGATAAATTTAAGTTCAATTAATCATATTACTAAAGAACTCCCACTTAGACAAACATCTCTCTAGTCATCTAAGTGATCACGTGATCCAAATCAACTAAACCATAACCGATCATCACGTGAGATGGAGTAGTTTTCAATGGTGAACATCTTATGTTGATCATATCTACTATATGATTCACGCTCGACCTTTCGGTCTCCGTGTTCGAGGCCATATCTCGCATATGCTAGGCTCGTCAAGTATAACTGAGTATTCTGCGTGTGCAAAACTGGCTTGCACCCGTTGTAGATGGACGAGAGCTTATCACACCCGATCATCACGTGGTGTCTCGGCACGACGAACTTTGGTAGCGGTGCATACTCGGGAGAACACTACTTGATAATTTAAGTGAGAGATCATCTTAAAATGCTACCGTCAATCAAAGCAAGATAAGATGCATAAAGGATAAACATCACATGCAATCAATATAAGTGATATGATATGGCCATCATCATCTTGTGCTTGTGATCTCCATCTCGAAGCACCGTCGTGATCACCATCGTCACCGCGCGACACCTTGATCTCCATCGTAGCATCGTTGTCGTCTCGCCATCTATTGCTTCTCGACTATCGCTACCGCTTAGTGATAAAGTAAAGCAATTACTGATGCGTTGCACTTCATACAATAAAGCGACAACCATATGGCTCCAGCCGATTGCCGATAACCGGTTACAAAACATGATCATCTCATACAATAAAATATAGCATCACGTCTTGACCATATCACATCACAACATGCCCTGCAAAAAGTCCTCTACTTTGTTGTTGCAAATTTTACGTGGCTGCTACGGGCTTAAGCAAGAACCAATCTCACCTATGCATCAAAACCACAACGATACTTCGTCAAATAGACTCGTTTTAACCTTCTCAAGGACCGGCGTAGCCACACTCAGTTCAACTAAAGTGAGAGAGACAGACACCCGCCGGTCACCTTTAAGCAACGAGTGCTCGTGGCGGTGAAACCAGTCTCGCGTAAGCGTCTGGCGTAATGTCGGTCCGGGCGCTTCATCTCACAATACCGCTGAACCAAAGTATGACATCTTTGGTAGGTAGTATGACTTGTATCGCCCACAACTCACTTGTGTTCTACTCGTGCAAAACATCAAACCATAAAAACCTAGGCTCTAATACCTTTGTTGGGGAATGTAGTAATTTCAAAATTTCCCTACGCACACGCAAGATCATGGTGATGTACATAGCAACGAGAGGGAGAGTGTTGTCTACGTACCCTCGTGAGACCGGCGAAGCGATCACAACGTAGAGGAAGTAGTCGTCGTTCTCCTCGCGATCCAACCGATCCCAGCGACGTTACTCGGCGCCTCCGAGTTCTTGACACACGTACAGCTCGATGGCGCTCCTCGGGCTCCAATCCGGTGAGAGCCGGGGAGGAGAGTTTCGTCGGCCGACGGCGTGGTGGCGATCTTGATGTTCTATCGACGCAGGCTTCGCCTAAGCACCGCCTGATATGACCGAGGTGGAATATGGTGGAGGGGGGCACCGACACGGCTAAGAGCGATCTCAAGGATCAACTTGTGTGTTCTAGGGTGCCCCCTGCCTCGTATATAAAGGAGCAAGGGGTGCGGCGGCCCTAGGAGGAGGCGCAGACGGAGGAGTCCTACTCCCCGGGAGTAGGACTCCCCCTTTCCTAGTTGGATTAGGACTTGGGGGAGGAAAGAGGGAAGAGGCGCGCCCCCTCTCCTGTCCTATTCGGACTAGGGGGAGGCGTGGCCTGCCTGCCGGCCCTTCCTCTTCTCCCTCATGGCCCACTAAGGCCCATTAACCCCGGAGGGTTCAGTAACCCCGGTGTTCCAGTAAAATCGATTTCACCCGGAACCATTCGAACTCAAACATAGGCTTCAATATATCAATCTTTATGTCTCGACCATTTGAGACTCCTCGTCATGTCCGTGATCACATCCGGGACTCGAACTTCTTGGTACATCAAAATACATAAACTCATAATATAACCGTCATCGAAACCTTAAGCGTGCGGACCCTATGGTTCGAGAACAATGTAGACATGACCTAGACACGTCTCCGGTCAATAACCAATAGCGGGACCTGGATGCCCATATTGGCTCCTACATATTCTCTGAAGATCTTTATCGGTCGAGACCGCATAACAACATACGTTGTTCCTTTGTCATCGGTATGTTACTTGCGAGATTCGATCGTCGGTATCAATACCTAGTTCAATCTCGTTACCGCAAGTCTCTTTACTCGTTCGTAATACATCATCTCACAGCTAACTCATTAGTTGTAATGCTTGCAAGGCTTAAGTGATGTGTATTACCGAGAGGGCCAGAGATACCTCTCCGACTATCGGAGTGACAAAACCTAATCTCGAAATCGCCAACCCAACATCCGCCTTTGGAGACACTGTAGTACTCCTTTATAATCACCCGATTCGTTGTGACGTTTGGTAGCACCCAAAGTGTTCCTCCGGTAAACAAGAGTTGCATAATCTCATAGTTATAGGAACATGTATAAGTCATGGATAAAAGCAGTAGCAACATACTAAACGATTGTGTGCTAAGCTAATGGAATGGGTCATGTCAATCAGATCATTCACCTAATGATGTGACCTTGTTAATCAAATAACAACCCTTTGTTCATGGTTAGGAAACATAACCATCTTTGATTAACAAGCTAGTCTAGTAGAGGCATACTAGTGACATACTGTTTGTCTATGCATTCACACATGTATCATGTTTCCGGTTAATACAATTCTAGCATGAATGATAAACATTTATCATGAAATAAGGAAATAAATAATAACTTTATTATTGCCTCTAGGGCATATTTCCTTCACTACTCCCCAACAGGGGTCTCTGTGGCCCCCCTGCAGCGGCTAGTGCGGCCTCAAGTTGGGCCTTGCACTCTTGCAGCTCCTGGGACAGGTGGGTATTCTTCTCCGTAAGATCCTGCACAACAAATGATCCTTAAATCAGTTATTCTAACTATTTTAAGTCTCGGGGGCTACTGGCATATATAACTATCAAAATTACTCACCGTATGTCTTTTACATACTTGCTCCGTGGCTCGCTAGACCATCTTGAGCAAAGACGGAGGTGCGCATCTCCGAATTGAAGGCATTTAACGCCTCCGGGGAGAAGCATGCATCATGAAGAACTGTCCGGCGGTGCCTGTGATTCATGGCGCTCTCCACCTTAGATCTGGTGGCGGACAACCTGTCGGCGTCCTCCGTTGGAGGGGCACCCGACGCGCGCCCTGCGTTCGCCTCCCCCTCCGGACCTGGCGTTGGATCCTGGCCGGCGGAGGTTTGATTGGCAATCTCCCCAGACACAGTCCGGCGAGCGCTTTTTCTCCTGAAAAAGCCACGACCATTAATATGCCTTCCAGGAACCTTTTTCTGAAACATGGTGGCGAGCCATACCGTTGCGGCGACGTCTCGATCCTCGCCGCACTTCTCTTCCGCCTGCTCGGCCGAGCTGCCCCTTGTTGGCTAGCCGCCGCGGGTTCGGCTTCCCGCCCCGAAGGCACCTCCTGCGGAACACCATTGGTATACGGTGGTCAGAAATAAGCATGGATAAGTAATGGTATCAAAGCATTGTCGGGGTAGTCACAGTTACCTGGGGAACCGGATATATGCCGGGGTAGTCGGCCGTAATGGCAACCAAAGCATTGTCAATGCTAAGTTGGTGGAACACCCCCTCAATCAGCTCCACCTTTATGTCTGGATCCTCTTCGGAGGCCGGATCGAGGGATCGTTCTAGATCCTCGGGTTGTGGAGCCGGGCTGTGTATATTCTCTACGGCCCGGCGCAGTTCTGCGTCAAAATCATAAAGTGAGACACTCAACTTTGGAATATGGATCGGATAGACGAACGTCCGCTTACCCAGCTCCGAGGGTTGTTCATCGAAAATCCATTTAATGGACTCTCACGAAGGAAGTCCTCCTTCTCCCCTTTGTACAGGTCGGACAGGATCTTCACCAGATCATCTACCGATCCCGGCCCCTAGCGGCCATGACGGGTGGCATCGTCCTCCCCATTGAAATCCCACATGGGGTGGCCCCTGTGTTGGAGCGGCTGCACCCCTCGCATGATGCATGTGGCCATGACTCCAATCATGGTTAATCCGTAATGAGCCAATAACCTTATTCGGCCCATCAGATATTGAACGTCCCCATCATTCTCCTGTTGAGGGTTCCGCGGGCGCCAACTCAGGCGTTTCCACAGAGGAGCGTTGTTGAACTCCGGGAGGCCGATCCGAACTGGGTCCGGCAGCGGGGTGTCTTCCATGTAAAACCATTCCGAAGGCCAGTCTTCGGACGCCTTCTTCGGGGTTCCGGACAAGATATCCGGTCCCGGCGATGCGCCATATTTCGGCTCCGCCCACTTGATATATCGACCCCTCGTGAGAACGGGGCACGAGGCAGAACAATCTCTTCCACAACGCAAAATGGGCCTCGATGCCCAAGAACAACTCGCAAAGGGCTACAAAGCCCGCGATATGCAGGATGGAGGCAGGCGTGAGATGGTGAAGCTGGAGTCCATAGAACTCCAGGAGCCCCCGGAGAAACGGATGTATGGGAAATCCGAGTCCCCTTATTAGATAAGAGACGAAGCATACCCGCTCTCCTTTGGAGGGATTGGGGACGCTCTCCGCCTGTTTTCCGCCCTTGTAGGTGGCAAGTCCGGCTCGAACCGGCATCATAAAGGCCAGGGGAAGAAATCCCTCGGCTTGGAGCGTCACCAACTCACTATGTGGGACCGAGCATCTCCCCCAATCTCCTGGCTGAGGGCTGGGAGCGCGACAGGAGGAGCCGCGTCGACTGTCCATGATGGAATGGATCTTTGGTCAGAGGCGCTCCGATGAATGCTCGCGGAAGGAGGATGGTGTAATTCGGATCTGGACCCTCGCCTCTCTTTATAGGCAGCTCACCCGCGCAGCTATGGGGTAGAATATAAAAATACCCTGGCTTTTCGCATTCGTACGACACGTGGAAGATGGCCATTATTGGGCGTAGAAGCCAAGGAGCGCAGCATTTATAAGAAGCTGGACACCATTCGGCGAGTACATGGAATTTTGAGAAGAACCCGCCTTGCAATACCGAAGACGATATGCGAGCCGGACTCATCGACATTGAAGCACGGTTCGAGGGACTCTTGAGGAGTCTGGACTGGGGGTGTCCGGATAGCCGAACTATCATCATTGGCCGGACTCCAAGATTATGAAGATACAAGATTGAAGACTTCGTCCCGTGTCCGGATGGGACTTTCCTTAGCATGGAAGGCAAGCTTGGCGATACGGATATGTGGATCTCCTACCATTGTAACCGACTCTGTGTAACCCTAGCCCTCTCCGATGTCTATATAAACCGGAGGGTTTTAGTCCATAGGACAGATAACAATCATACCATAGGCTAGCTTCTAGGGTTTAGCCTCCTTGATCTCGTGGTAGATCTACTCTTGTACTACCCATATCATCAATATCAATCAAGCAGGAGTAGGGTTTTATCTCCATCGAGAGGGCCTGAACCTGGGTAAAAACATCGTGTCCCTTGTCTCTTGTTACCATCCGCCTAGACGCACAGTTAAGGACCCCCTACCCGAGATCCGCCGGTTTTGACACCGACACATATGTTCCTCTCTCATAATAATTTTCAGTAGCATCATGAATGAATTCAACAATATAACCAGAACCTAAAGCATTCTTTTCATGATCTACAAGCATAGAAAATTTACTATTCTCCACATAAGCAAAATTCTTCTCATGAATAGTAGTGGGAGCAAACTCAATAAAATAACTATCATGTGATTGAAAATTAAGATCAAGATGACAAGTTTCATGGTTATCATTATTATTTAAAGCATACGTGTCATCACAATAATCATCATAGATAGGAGGCATGCTTTCATCATAGTAAATTTGCTCATCAAAGCTTGGGGGACAAAAAATGTCATCTTCATCAAACATAGCTTCCCCAAGCTTGTGGCTTTGCATATCATTAGCATCATGGATATTCAAGGAATTCATACTAACAACATTGCAATCATGCTCATCATTCAAAGATTTAGTGCCAAACAATTTAGAGATTTCTTCTTCTAGCACTTGAGCACAATTTTCCTTTCCATCATACTCACGAAAGATATTACAAAGGTGAAGCATATGTGACAAACTAAATTCCATTTTTTGTAGTTTTCTTTTATAAAATAAACTAGTGCTAAAACAAGAAACAAAAAGATTCGATTGCAAGAAGTAAAGATATACCTTCAAGCGCTAACCTCCCCGGCAACGGCGCCAGAAAAGAGCTTGATGTCTACTACACAACCTTCTTCTTGTAGACGTTGTTGGGCTGCAAGTCTTGTGAGTTTATAGGACGAGAGCAAATTTCCCTCAAGTGGATGACCTAAGGTTTATCAATCCGTAGGAGGCGAGGATGAAGATGGTCTCTCTCAAACAACCCTGCAACCAAATAACAAAAAGTCTCTTGTGTCCCCAACACACCCAATACAATGGTAAATTGTATAGGTGCACTAGTTCGGCGAAGAGATGGTGATACAAGTGCAATATGGATGGTAGATATAGGTTTTTGTAATCTGAAATAATAAAAACAACAAGGTAACTAAAGATAAAAGTGAGCGTAAACGGTATTGCAATGATAGGAAACAAGGCCTAGGGTTCATACTTTCACTAGTGCAAGTTCTTTCAACAATAATAACATAGATAGAACATATGACAAGCCCTGAACATGCAACAAAGAGTCACTCAAATCAACCAATAGCGGAGAACAAACGTAGAGATTATGATCGGGTACGAAACCACCACAAAGCTATTCTTTCGAATCGATCTATAAAAGAGTTCGTACTAGAATAACACCTTAAGATACAAATCAACCAAAACCCTAATGTCACCTAGATACTCCATTGTCACCTCAAGTATCCGTGGGCATGATTATACGATATGCATCACACAATCTCATATTCATCCAACCAACACAAAGTACTTCAAAGAGTGCCCCAAAGTTTCTATCGGAGAGTCAAGAACGTGTGCAAACCCCCATGCATAGGTTCCCAATGTCACGAAACCCGCAAGTTGATCACCAAAACATACATCAAAGACATACATCAAGTGTTCTCATAAAAGACTCAATCCGATAAGATAACTTCAAAGGGGAAACTCAATTCATCACAAGAGAGTAGAGGGGGAGAAACATCATAAGATCCAACTACAATAGCAAAGCTCGGGATACATCAAGATCGTGCCATAGAACACGAGAGAGAACACGAGAGAGAGAGAGAGAGAGAGAGAGAGAGAGAGAGATCAAACACATAGCTACTGGTACATACCCTCAGCCCCGAGGGTGAACTACTCCCTCCTCGTCATGGATAGCGCCGGGATGATGAAGATGGCCTCGGTGATGGGCTCCCCCTCCCGCAGGTCTTGGAACAGGCTCCGAGAGGTTTTGTGGCTATAGAGGCTTGCAGCGGCGGAACTCCCGATCTATCTTCTGTTCTGGAAGTTTTAGGGTACAAGAGTATATATGGGTGAAAGGAGTACGTCGATGGAGCTACGGGGGCCCCACGAGGCAGGGGGGCGTGCCCAGGGGGGTGGGCGCGCCCCCACCCTCGTGAGCACCTCCTGTATCCTCTGACGTGGGGTCCAAGTCCATCAGGTGGGTTTCCTTCCAAAAATAACTTCTCCAGTTGATTCCGTTCCGTTTTGACTCCGTCTGATATTCCTTTTCTTCGAAATATTGAAACAGACATAAAACAGCAAATCTGGGCTGGGCCTCCGGTTAATAGGTTAGTCCCAAAAATAATATAAAAGTGGATAATAAAGCCCAATATTGCCTAAAACAGTAGATAAAGTAGCATGGAGCAATCAAAAATTATAGATACGTTGGAGACGTATCAATACGGTGTCGTCTCAATGGACTTTGATGGTGCCCTGCTTAATGTGAATGCAGCTGTCTCTAATGCATAACCCCAAAACAATAGTGGTAAATCAGTAAGAGACATCATAGATCGCACCATATCCAATAAAGTGCGGTTACAACATTCGGACACACCATTACGCTGTGGTGTTCCAGGTGGCGTGAGCTGTGAAACTATTCCACATTATTTTAAATGAAGGCCAAACTCGTAACTCAAATATTCTCCTCCACGATCAGATCGTAGAAACTTTATTTTCTTGTTACGATGATTCTCCCCTTCACTCTGAAATTCTTTGAACTTTTCAAATGTTTCATACTTGTGTTTCATCAAGTAGATGTACCCATATCTGCTCAAATCATCTGTGAAGGTCAGAAAATAACGATACCCACCATGAGCATCAACACTCATTGGACTGCATACATCGGTATGTATTATTTCCAATAAGTCATTAGCTCGTTCCATTGTTCCGGAGAACGGAGTTTTAGTCATCTTGCCCATATGGCACGGTTCACAAGTATCAAATGATTCATAATCAAGTGATTCCAAAAGTCCATCTTTATGGAGTTTCTTCACGCGCTTTACACCAATATGACCTAAACAGCAGTGCCACAAATAAGTTGCACTATATCATTATCAACTTTGCATCTTTTGGCATCAATATTATGAATATGTGTATCACCACAATCGAGATTCAATAGAAATAGACCACTCTTCAAGGGTGCATGACCATAAAAGATATTACTCATATAAATAGAACAACCATTATTCTATGTTTTTTAATGAATAACCGTCTCACACTAAACGAGATCCAGATATTATGTTCATGCTCAATGCTGGCACCAAATAACAATTATTTAGGTCTAAAACTAATCCTGGAGGTAGATGTAGAGGTAGCGTGCTGACGGCGATCACATCGACCTTGGAACCATTCCCGACGTGCATCGTCACCTTGTCCTTAACCAATCTTCATTTGATTTGTAGTCCCTGCTTCGAGTTACAAATATGAGCAACCGAACCGGTATCAAATACCCAGACACTACTATGAGAATTAGTAAGGTACACATCAATAACATGTATATCAAATATACCTTTGTTCACTTTGCCATCCTTCTTATCCGCCAAATACTTGGGGCAGTTCCGCTTCTAGTGACCAGTCCCTTTGCAGTAGAAGCACTCAGTTTCAAGCTTGGGTCCGGCTTTGGGTTTCTTCCCAGGAGTGACAACTTTCTTATCATTCTTCTTGAAGCTCCCCTTCTTAAACCTTGCCCTTCTTCTTGAAACTAGTGGTCTTGTTAACCATCAACACTTGATGCTCCTTCTTAATTTCTACCTCCGCAGCCTTTAGCATAGCGAAGAGCTCGAGAATAGTCTTTTCCATCCCTTGCATATTGTAGATCATCACGAAACCTTTGTAGCTTGGTGGCAGTGATTGAAGAACTCTGTCAATGACACAATCATCTGGAAGATTAATTCCCAGCTGAGTCAAGTGATTATGGTACCCAGATAGTCTGAGTATGTGCTCACTAACAGAACTGTTCTCCTCCATCTTGCAGCTACGGAACTTGTTGGAGACTTCATATCTCTCAACTTGGGCATTTGCTTGAAATATTAACTTCAACTCCTGGAACATCTCATATGGTCCATGACGTTCAAAACGTCTTTGAAGTCCCGATTTTAAGCCGTAAAGCATGGCACACTGAACTAACGAGTAGTCATCAACACGCGACTGCTAGGCATTCACAATGTCTGCAGTTGCTGGGGCAGGTGGTACACCTAGCGGTGCATCAAGGACATAATTCTTCCGTGCAGCAATGAGGATAATCCTCAAGTTACGGACCCAGTCCATGTAGTTGCTACCATCATCTTTCAACTTAGCTTTCTCTAGGAACGCATTAAAATTCAAGGGAACGGTAGCACAGGCCATTGATCAATATATATATTCTGCACACCACTTCGGCACTGCACACTCAACAGAAGCGCACTGCATCATTTTGACGACGAGCACTGCAATATAGACTAGTGAACTTCGTGTCGAAAAAAATTGCACGTGGTGTTTTCTCGGTACTAGAGAGTCATTGAGCACCGCTTAAGAAGAATGACAAGCGTGACCAAAAATCAGTTTGGTTTCATGCCTGGGAGGTCGACCATGGAAGCCATTTTCTTGGTACGACAACTTATGGAGAGATATAGGGAGCAAAGGAAGGACTTGCATATGGTGTTCATTGACTTGGAGAAGGCCTATGATAAGATACCGCGGAATGTCATGTGGTGGGCCTTGGAGAAACACAAAGTTCCAAAGAAAGTACATTACCCTCATCAAGGACATGTACGATAATCTTTGTGACAAGTGTTGAACAAGTGATGTCGACACCGGTGACTTCCCGATTAAGATAGGACTGCATCGGGGTCACCTTGAGCCCTTATCTTTTTGCATTGGTGATGGATGAGGTCACAAGGGATATACAAGGAGATATCCCATGGTGTATGCTCTTTGCGGATGATGTGGTGCTAGTTGACGATAGTCGGACGGGGGTAAATAGGAAGTTAGAGTTATGGAGACAAACCTTGGAATCGAAAGGGTTTAGGCTTAGTAGAACTAAAACCGAGTACATGATGTGCGGTTTCAGTACTACTAGGTGTGAGGAGGAGGAGGTTAGCCTTGATGGCCAGGTGGTACCTCGGAAGGACACCTTTCGGTATTTGGGGTCAATGCTGCAGGAGGATGGGGGTATTGATGAAGATGTGAACCATCGAATCAAAGCCGGGTGGATGAAGTGGCGCCAAGCTTTTGGCATTCTCTGTGACAAGAGAGTGCCACAAAAGCTAAAAGGCAAGTTCTATAGGACGGCGGTTCGACCCGCAATGTTGTATGGCGTTGAGTGTTGGCCGACTAAAAGGCTACATGTTCAACAGTTAGGTGTGGCGGAGATGCGTATGTTGAGATGGATGTGTGGCCACACAAGGAAGGATCGACTCAGGAATGATGATATCTGAGATAGAGTTGGGGTAGCACCAATTGAGGAGAAGCTTGTCCAACATAAATGCGAGATGGTTTGGGCATATTCAGTATGAGCCTCGAAGCTCTAGTGCATAGCGGACGGCTAAAGCGTGCAGAGAATGTCAAGAGAGGGCGGGGTCGACCGAATTTGACATGGGAGGAGTCCGTTAAGAGAGACCTGAAGGATTGGAGTATCGACAAAGAGCGAGCTATGGACAGGGGTGCGTGGAAGCTTGCTATCCATGTGCCAGAGCCATGAGTTGGTTGCAAGATCTTACGGGTTTCACCTCTAGCCTACCCCAACTTGTTTGGGACTAAAGGCTTTGTTGTTGTTATTGTTGTTGATGTTGGTGTTTTCTCGGTACTATTTTTGCTCTAATTTTTTACCTGTTTATCGGAATAAGGCATGTAATATACCATTTTAAAGCTATGGATTAGGCTCAACTTCGACATGTTGAACACTTTTCGAGATTCCACACGGTTTAAGGGCAGTTTTGAAAATAGTGCGGCGGATGACGAGTGGCAGCGAGCGTTTTTTCGCGTTTTTTTCTAAACCGCTTGTCGGAATGAAGCAAATGATACACCGTTGGATAGATATCGTCGAGGTGCATCCTTTTCATATGTATTATCTTTTCTAATTCGTTACTGTTTAAGAGCAGTCTCAAATTTACTAAATCGCGGGATTACGTTTTTTTTTGAAATTTTTGCAATTTTCGGTACTGTTTTCGCTCTAGTTTTTGAACCGTTTGTCGAAACGAGGCGTGTAATATGTCGTTGGAAAGCTATGGACAAGGCGCAACTTTCATATGTAGAAATGGTTTTGAGATTCCTTACGGTTTTTAGTTAATTTTGAAAATCGTGCGGCTGACTACGAGTGGCAGCGGCCGTTTTTCGAGAAATTTTTACAAACCGCTGGTTGAAATGATTCAAATTGTACGTTGTTGGAAAGATATCGTCGAGACGCAACTTTTTCATGTAGAACACTCCCTCTAATTCATTACGGTTTAAGAGCAGTTTTGAAATTACAAAAACGCGGACACTTTGTTTTTTCGCGACCCAGAATCGTCGTATGTACTGCAGCGGACAGAAACCGCACTGCGTCAAATGGGCAAGTGCACTGCATCGTTTCTTTTGTCAGGCGTAAAATTTATCAGAGAAATTTTTGGAGGTTTTGACGTCTTTTTTATAACTTTTTTATGAACGAGTGGACCTCGGAGATGAGGGCAAGTGAACCACATGAAGGGGAAAAGTGATTTGCAACAGAGTCTAAGGGTAGAAGTGAACTTCTATAGCAGTGCCCGCAAAAAAAGAACTTCTATAGCAGTGTGGTTTTGTCTTTTTAAACTAAATTCATCTGGACTACATGGTCAATGTTAATGAGCTGCATCAAAATTTATATTTTTACGGAGTGTACCACTTAGCAATTCACAATGAGCTGCGTCACATCACTTTTTAACTAGCAAACTACCAAGCCACTTCAAATGTACAAATGTTGTTATTTTTTGTACAAAGAGAACCACCAGGACCACACAACAAACTACAATGATTTTCAACAAGTTTTCTCTATATATATCTAAGTGAACCATGGAAGCAGACGCCCGCAACAGAATACAAATATTTGTGTGCTGCGTCCCGTGGACCGCCTGCAACGTTTTTGCCTCAACCACGCTGGTGGACTGCGCACGATACTGCTGCCTTGCACCGGCACGCCACAAACTGCAGAGGCTGCCAAAGTGAGCTGCAAACAATTAAGTTCCGTAAAAAAACTACGAGATAATTACGCAAAAAAAGGACGACGCTCATCTGTGATGTATGGTGGAGCGAATCGCACAGAAGTCAACAAATTCTCTCCTCGAGTCTTCTTTGTGGACTGCAAGGGAGAACGGTGAGCACGGGCGTCAATGTGTGTTGCTCCGTCCATGGGGAGGGTAATGGAGAGGAGAGAACTGACTTTGGTCCATGGGCCAAACTGCTCTACACGGGAGTGAACTCACGATTCTGATGACACGGAAATTTTGAAAGAGGAACACAGACAATGGCGGCAAATGGACGCACGCAGCATCTTCTGGCGACCACCAGAGTGCACCGCTGGTCGCGGGCGCCGGCGAGTACAGAGAAGGGAGAAGTCCATGGGAGACCACCAGCCATCCCGTGGTAGCCGTCGAGTGGACGGGCAGGCCACGCTTCCTGGTAGGCTGGAGGCCGGTGGTTGCGGTCCCAAACTGTACGCTGTGCACCGGCGCACTGGAAGCCCGGGACGCGTGGACTGCAACGGGAGGTGGCGTCGCTAGCGGTGGGGATCCCGCGGGGATCCGTTTGTGGCTGGTATGAGCGATCGCCGGCGTACCCGCGCGGGGTGAAGAGGCAAGCTTCGGACCATGGCCGCACTGGCCTTGGCATCCCCGCACATGGACACGGCCACGGTCGTAGACACAGGGCGCGGCCGCGGTTGTCGTCGCCTCCGTTCGGAGCGTAGCACCTCACGCGCGGGGAAGGGAAGGCATTGCTGGGACGATGTGCGGAGGCCGGGAACACGCAGATCCGGCGGGCTGTCGCGGGGGACCGACGGCTTCGGATCTGTCACCGGGGCGCTGGTCGCAGGGAAGCGAAGATGGGGATGGGTTAGGGGCGGCGAATCGCCATGGTGGCGGTTGTTGGCAGCGGGGGCCTCGGCGGCGGATCCGGTGCTCATGGCGATGTGCATGAGAGAGCGAACGGTGCTGGTCAAGGGAGGCGGAGGAACATGGAAGGGGGCGGCGCGCGTTGGGGTAGGCAGCGGCGGCCGGCGGCGGATGTGGAGGTGGTGGTCGAGGCCACGGTGGCCGGTGGTGTGGGGGAGCAGGGGGCAGCCGGTGAAGAAGGTGGGTGCGTGGGGAGAGTGGGGGCGACGAGGAAGAAGGTGGGGGAGCGGCGGGTTTGTCGCCCGTGGGGGTGGGGCTTGCTGGCACGACATGGGGTGGGGTGTTAGCAGAATAAGCTACGCTGTTAGCAGAATAAGACTCTTGACGGTGTTATCATAATAGACCCACCCTATATATATATATATACATATATATATATATATATACATATATACGGTCTATTCTGCTAATATTAGCAGAATAACTATTCTGCACACCACTTCGGCACTGCACGCTCAATAGAAGCGCACTGCATCGTTTTGACGACGAGCACTGCAATAGAGACTAGTCAACTTCTCGTCGGAAAAAACTGCATGCGTTATTTTTTTTGTACTGTTTTCATTCTAATTTTTTAACCGTTTATAGGAATGAGGCGTGTAATATACCATTGAAAAACTAGGGATTAGGCGCAACTTCGACATGTTGAACACTTTTCAAGATTCCACACGGTTTAAGAGCAGTTTTAAAAATGGTGCGGCGGATGACGAGTGGCAGCGAGCGTTTTTTCGCATTTTTTTCTAAACCGCTTGTCGGAATGAAGCAAATGATACGCCGTTGGATAGATATCGTCGAGGCGCATCTTTTTCATATATAAATCTTTCTCTAATTCATTACGGTTTAAGAACAGTTTCAAATTTACTAAATCGCGGAATTCTGTTTTTCAAGTTTTTTAAAATTTTCGGTACTGTGTTTGCTCCAGTTTTTGAACCGTTTGTCGAAACGAGGCATGTGATACGCTGTTGGAAAGCTACGAACGAGGCGGAACTTTCATATGTTGAAACGTTTTTGAGATTCCTTACGGTTTTAGTTAATTTTTAAAATCGTGCGGCTGACGTCGAAAGGCAGTGGCTGTTTTTTCGTGAAATTTTTACGAACAGCTAGTCGGAATAATTCAAATCATACGCCGTTGGAAAGATCGACGAGACGCAACTTTTTCATGTAGAACACTCTATAATTCCTTACGGTTTAAGAGCAGTTTCGATTTTACCGAAAAGCGGACACTCTGTTCTTCGCGAGACCAAAATAAATCGTATGTCTTGCATCAGATGAAGAACGCATTGCTCGCACAAAATACCGCCTTTGTATGAGATGGGCAAGTGCACTGCATGGCTTCTTTTTGTTTAGACGTATTTTTTCTCGGACGGGGAAAAAAGAACGCATTGCTTCAGACGGAATACCGCACTTCATTAGATGGGCAAGTGCACTGCATGGTTTTTTTTGTGGGACGTAATTTTTCTCAAAACGAGGTGGAGTGCACTCCATGTCGAGCGTTGCTGAACCGCAATACTATGAAAAGTGAACCACATTCTTTTTCTTTTATCGTCTCTGTAAGTTTTTTCCATCAACGAGTATGGATTGCAGGGACGATTGCAGAGACGAGGTGAGTGTACTGCATCAATTTTTCTTTTTCCAATTTTTGTTTCTACTGCGCACAAGAGAGTGAGCTACATAAAAAGTCAACATTTCCATTTTACTTTCTCCCAATTTGTTTTTGCACTTGGATACAACAGAAGCGCACTTCATTTTCATGTTATTTTTAGATTGTACAGGAACATAGTAGTTGGCGACTTCCATGTTGCTGCCACCGAAGTAGTTGGCGTCACCGTCCATCTTTGCTCCGGCAAGTAAACCACAGGAAAGATGTCGTTGAAGAATTGAAACACACATCGACAAATAAACAAACTACAGAGTATATCAAAGAGAAAAAAATGCATCCACATAGGAACGATGATCTAACAGTCTGACTGACGCTACTGGACTACAGTGCTAGTTGCCACACCTTACCAACGTCATGATCCAGTGGGACCATTTGCACTACACGCCCAGCAAGAGCACTGCGCGCGCAGCACCGCCGGACTAACCTAGATCACACCACGGACCGCACATCATGCGCCCAAGTGCCGCATCCCATACCGCCCGAAGTAGGCCGCCGTTTCTCTGTGCGCTAGGGACTGCCCTGAGCGGTGAAGTGCACTGAGTGAGTGTTTTGAATGGACCCCGTGCCACTATCTGCTTGCGTTTAGGGGAGAAGAGAGCAGAGAGGGTCAGAGAATGGTCGCGAGGATTAGATAGGGGTACCATCACAGTGGGAAGAACTGCAACTCGCTGCTGGACTGGGAGGACGCCGTGGGTGGAGACGCCGGAGCATCAGCCAGCAGCAAGGAGCCCCACGGACTGCATGACGTAGCACTGCCAAACTGCACACGACGCCATCCGCACTGCACACTACAATCGAGTTGCACGGGGATCCAGAATTGGGTGCGGAGACTGCACAGGAAGGAGCTCACACAGTGGCTGCCGAACTGGATTGGGGCTGGAACCGAGCTGCACTGGACGGCGCCCGAGGACCACTGCTACGCGCTCAAGCAAGCTGGCGGAGTTGCTGCCGATGGTGGCTAGGGGGAGATTGAAGCCCATGGCGCTCGCGCATCTTACCTCCACTAGATGACGTAGAAGCAGATCGGGAGGCCCTTCCTTTGGGGGGCTTCCAAAGTAGAGGAAGGAAGGGGTGGGAGGCGGATGAGGCCACTAGGGCGACGGAGATGAGCAGGAAGGGAAGGACCATGCGGGTGGATAGGCCACGGCAGGGCGGCGGGGGCAGGTCCGCACCGGCATCCGCACGTGGTGGGTGGGGGCGCGCTTGATCGCGTCGGCAGCTGTGCTGAGTGCTGAGGCGCGCCGGATTCGTTCTGGCGGCCGGGTCGATTCTTTGGCGGTGGTGCGTCGGCGGGTGGTGCCGGAGTTGGGCGGCGTTGCGGGGGCGTGGCCGGGGATGTGAGGCATGGTAGAGAGTGGGGGCTGTGGAGGCGGGCGTGGAGAGGAAGGTGGGGGTAGAGAGAGGCTGTGCCGGTCGGTCCTTGGAGGGGGTGCCGGCGGAAGGAGGTGGAGAAGAGCGGGGGTGGGTGGTTCGGTGGGGGGGGAAGATAAGGTCAGGGGCAGGGAAGCGAGAAGGTGTTCTTTTTGGTTCGTGCAGTTCGGCTCGTTTTGAGTGTGTTAGCAGAATAAGACTTTTTGATGTGCAGAATAAGACTCTAAAGGGTGTTATTAGAATAGACCCACCCTATATATATATATACATATATATATATATATACATATATATATATATATATGTATGTATATGCAAAAAAACTATCAGGACTAAGTTCATGATAAATTAAGTTCAATTAATCATATTACTTAAGAATTCTCACTTAGATAGACACCCCTCAAGTCATCTAAATGATACGTGATCCAAATAAACTAAACCATGTCCGATCATCACGTGAGATGGAGTAGCCTTCAATGGTGAACATCTCTATGTTGATCATATCTACTATATGATTCACGTTCGACCTTTCGATCTCCAGCGTTCCGAGGCCATATCTATATATGTTAGGCTCGTCAAGTTTAACCCGAGTATTCCACATGTGCAAAACTGGCTTGCACCTGTTGTATTTGAATGTAGAGCTTATCACACCCGATCATCACACGGTGTCTCAGCACGAAGAACTTTCGCAACGGTGCATACTCGGGGAGAACACTTATACCTTGAAATTTTAGTAAGAGATCATATTATAATGCTACCGCCATACTAAGCAAAATAAGATGCATAAAGATAAACATCACATGCAATCAGATATGTGACATGATATGGCCATCATCATCTTGTGCTTTTGATCTCCATCACCAAAACAACGTGATGATATCCATCGTCACCGGCTTGACACCTTGATCTCCATCGTAGCGTCGTGGTCATCTCGCCAACTATTGCTTATACGACTATTGCTACCGCTTAGTGATAAAGTAAAGCAATTACATGGCGTTTGTATTTCATACAATAAAGCGACAACCATATGGCTCCTGCCAGTTCCCGATAACTTTTACAAAACATAATCATCTCATACAACAACGTATAACTCATCATGTATTTACCATATCACATCACAACATGCCCTGCAAAAACTAGTTAGACGTCCTCTACTTTGTTGTTGCAAGTTTTACGTGGCTGCTACGGGCTTCTAGCATGAACTGTACTTACCTACGGCACAAAAACCACAACGGTGATTTATCAACTTCGTTGTTTGAACCTTCACAAGGACCGACCGCAGTCAAATTCGATTCAAGTAAAGTTGAAGAAAGAGAAACAGACACCGGCCAGCCACCTTTATGCAAAACTAGTTGCATGTCTGTTGGTGGAACTAGTCTCATGAACGCGGTCATGTAAGGTTGGTCCAGGCCGCTTCATCCAACAATACAGCCGAATCAAAATAAGACGTTGGTGGTAAGTAGTATGACGGTCACCACCCACAACTCTTTGTCTTCTACTCGTGCATATCATCTACGCATAGACCTGGCTCGGATGCCACGGTAGGGAAACGTAGCATGCAATTTCAAAACATTTCCTACACTCACGCAAGATCTATCTACGAGATGCATAGCAACGAGAGGGGGAGTGTATGTCTATGTACCCTCGTAGACCAAAAGCGGAAGTGTTAGCTTAACGTGGTTGATGTAGTCGAACGTCTTCTCGATTCAGCCGATCAAGCACCGAACGTACGGTTCCTCCGAGTTCTGCAAACGTTCAGCTCGATGACGTCCCTCGATCTCTTGATCCAGTAGAGGGTCGAAGGAGTAGATGAGTTCCATTAGCACGACGGCGCGGTGATGGTCGTTGCCAACGATCCGAGGCTATAACATAGTCGAGGTTGAATCTAAAGGATCTACTGCTGGATAAATACCCTTGGAAGCTAATCCTCTGGAAAGTACGGTAGTAGCATCCAAATGTGCAAATGTTGTGGCAGGGGCAGGGTCGGTCAAATCATCTATGGTGATGTGATCCGCACAGGGCTTCGCCTAAGCACTATGACAGTATGACCGGAGGAGTAAATGGTGGAGGGGGCACCGCACACGGATAAGGATATTGATGTGCCTTGAGGTGCCCCCCGCCCCCATATATAAAGGAGGAGAGGGGAGGAGGGCAGGCCTAGGGTGCTCCCAAGTGGGGGAGTCCTACTAGGACTCCCAGTCCTAGTCGCCCCCTTCCTTTCTAACGGAGGGGGAAAGAGGGAAGTAGAGGGAGAGGGAGAGGGAGAAGGAAAGGGGGTCGCGCCCCCTCCCCCTTGTCCAATTCGGACTCCCCATGGAGGGGGGCACGCGCCACCCCCTGCGGGCTGCCTTGCCTCTCCTCTAGGGCCCAAGTGACCCATTACTTCCCCGGGGGGTTCCGGTAGCCCCTCGGTACTCTGATAATTATCCGGTATCCGCCTACCACCTTCTAATATATCAATCTTTACCTCTCGACCATTTCAAGACTCCTCGTCATGTCTGTGATCTCATCCGGGACTCCGAACAACCATTGGTCACCAAAACACATAACTCATATAATACATATCGTCATCGAATGTTAAGCGTGCTGACCCTACGGGTTCGAGAACTATGTAGACATGACCGAGACACCTCTCCGGTTAATAACCAATAGCGGAACCTAGATGCTCATATTGGTTCCCACATATTCTACGAAGATCTTTATCAGTCGAACCGCAATGTCAACATACGTTATTCCCTTTGTCATCGGTATGTTACTAGCCCGAGATTTGATCGTCGGTATCTTCATACCTAGTTCAATCTCGTTACCGGCAAGTCTCTTTACTCGTTCTGTAGTGCATCATCCCGCAACTAACTCATTAGTCACATTGCTTCCAAGGCTTCATATGATGCGCATTACCGAGAGGGCCCAGAGATACCTCTTCGATACTCGGAGTGACAAATCCTAATCTCGAGCTATGCCAACCCAACAAACACCTTCGAAGATACTTGTAGAGCAGCTTTATAATCACCCAGTTACGTTATGATATTTGGTAGCACACAACGCATTCCTCCGGTGTCTGAGAGTTGCATAATCTCATAGTCAGAGGAATATATATATATGACATGAAGAAAGCAGTAGCAATAAAACTGAACGATCATTATGCTAAGCTAACGGATTGGTATTGGCCATCACATCGTTCCACTAATGATGTGATCCCATTCATCAAATGACAACTCATGTCCATGGCTAGGAAACTTAACCATCTTTGATCAACGAGCTAGTCTAGTAGAGGCATACTAGGGACACGGTGTTTTGTCTATGTATTCACACATGTATCAAGTTTTCGGTTAAAACAATTCCAGCATGAATAATAAACATGAATAAGGAAATATAAAATAACAACTTTATTATTGCCTCTAGGGCATATTTCCTTCACGCAGTCTTCCGACGACGGTCTTCTCAGACTCCATGATCAGCATAGCACCCTTGCGGCTGTTCATTCCAAGTGTCCCAACCCGCCTCCGCCTACAGAGCTGCTAGCGCTGGGAGGCTCTTGGGGCTGCTGGGCCTCCTCCAGAAGAGCTTGACAGCGTGCAATCGCACGCATGACATCTCCATGGAACCGCTCCATTTTCATGTCTCTGGCCTGGTAGCAAATTCCGTCCATCACCTGCATCCTCAAGATACCATGTTGGCGATGTTATACTTCATCAGGGATGTCAACTCCGCCAAGGATGCGCTTAAGCCTGGCCACCACATCGTCGGGATCGAGGTTGACACGGCTGCCGCCGGCAATGATGAAGCCACAGGTTGGCTGTCTCTTGACTGAATCACAGAGGTCCTCTGCCCATTCCTTGTAGGGCATGAGGCTCTCGATGAGCACTGATGAAGGCGGCTCCTTGGGTGGTTCGTCGATCATGCCGCCGAGTAGCTCTAGATCTCTTGCATGGTGGATGGCAAACTGCTCATCACACTTCCTCTGCAATATGTCGATTCTGTGACCAAGAATTGTCACGCCGATATCGCTACCGATGGGCCATGGCTACACCGGCCGATGAAGCTCTTACGCCCTGACCTACTCCAGCTCGTTTCTCCCTGCCGAAGATGTAACACGGGTAGGGGTCGATGTTGAAGCTTTGGTCGTTGACTGGCATGCTTGGAATAACTAATGGTAGATGGCTGAGGACTACAACTGTGCAAAGTGTTGTGATGGTGCGTTGCCGCCTAGGTTATATGCAGCAAGCCATTAGCTGGTGGCGTCAAACCAATGAGGGAAGAGGCAGGGATTTTATAATTCACCCATGTGGAGCATGGGAAGCATTCACTGGAGCATGAGAAGACTAAATGGAGCACACAACCCGAATACCGGATGCGGTGCCACATGTTATCTATCACACACGTATTAACATAAGGAGACATATGTGTAACTTACTAATCATCGCACATGAGTACCCGCATATGCATTGTTTGGGATACTCCTAGCCACCGCAAGCAATGAGTTTGCAATTTTCAAAGTTTTTTGTACATACAGAATCGCACATGAATTAACTGTAGTAACCATCTGTGTTATAATTTCTCATCGCAAACAGTTCATCCGAGTGGGTTGTTTGCCGCGTATCACACACATCTTGTTTACACAAATCGTTTGTGTTCTTTTGACTCATCGCAAACAGATCATATATGTGAACTGTATGCCGCATATCACACACATCTTGTTAAGTTGAACCGTTTTTGTTCTGTTCCCTAATCAAAAACAGTTCGTCCGAGTGAACCGCGTGCCGTAAATCACACACAACTTGATCTGGCTGACCATTTCTGTTGTGTTGCCTAATCACAAATAGTTAATCCGAGTGAACTGTATGTCGTATATCGCACACACCTTGATATGGATGCCCGTTTCTGTTGTTCTATCTCATCGCAAACAGTTCGTATGGATCAACCGTATGCCTCGCATCACGCACGCAACTAAAATTTGAACTTTGTTTGATGTCTCCGCCATCCCAAACGTTTTGCATCTTTTTGACGTGGGTTTTACATCAACGTTTGCGATTAATGCATCGCACACAGTTTCGTCAAAGGGTCTCTGATCATAGTGTCGCGTTAGCAGCATCCTCTAGTAGTGTCTTGTGCCATGTAGGCTACTGAAGGTGCAGCAACATCAACATTCCTTCTCGCAGTTGTTTTTTTTCTCCTGAATTTTTGCTACTACGCACACCCACAGAGGAAGAGAAACACCTCTGAATCTGAAGTTCTACATGAAACTGAACTTCTACCTCTTTGCTACAGGAGCGGTCGTCGGAGTCCTTAATCGCTTGCACTACTTGCTTTTAGCATCTTGTCCATGGAGTCAAGCCACCGTGTGGTGTGCGATCTCGTTTTTGGATGGGGCGCCGTCACGACCACCGTCTCCCCTGAGCTTAGTACCCCGTCCGTGGCCGCGTCTACCTTGCGTCCTCACGACCTCCACGACCAGTCTACCAACGCCCTCCGAGTGCGCCCTGAGCAAGGCATGGGGTGCATGCTAACGCGTCTGTTCGTGCACTGGTGTGTGCGTGCATGCTGGCGTTTGTGTGTGCGCTGGTGTGTTTCTTTCGTGCTATGATGTATAGATTTTTTTTGAAGTTCATGTTGTGAACCCAACTAAGTTTGAACACAAATGATCAGATCACTGCTACTTTGAATTTGCTCCTGTAGCAGAAATCTTGCTTACATGCTGCTATTATTGTTGGGAAACGTAGCATGCAATTTCAAAAAAAATCCTACACTCATGCAAGATCTATCTAGGAGATGCATAGCAATGAGAGGGGGAGAGTGTGTCCACGTACCCTCGTAGACCGAAAGTAGAAGCGTTAACTTAAGGCGGTTGATGTAGTCAAACGTCTTCTCGAATCAACCGATCAAGTACCGAACGTACGACACCTCTGAGTTCTGCACATGTTTAGCTCGATGACGTCCCTCGAACTCTTGATCCAGTAGAGGCACGAAGGAGTCAATGAGTTTCGTCAGCATGACGGCGTGGTGACGGTGTTGGTGATGTGATCCGTGCAGGGCTTCGCCTAAGCACTACGATAATATGACCGGAGGAGTAAACGGTGGAGGGGGGCACCGCACATGGCTAAGAAACAACTGTCGTGCTTTGGGGTGCCCCTGCCCCGTATATAAAGGAGAGAGGGGGAGAGGGCCGGCCTAAGGCGCGCCCAAGTGGGGGAAGTCCAACTAGGATTCCCAATCCTAGTTGCCCCCCTTCCTTTCCAACGGAGGGGGAAGAGGGAAACAGAGGGAGGGGGAGAAGGAAAGGGGGGCCACACCCCCTCCCCCTTGTCCAATTCGAACTCCCTTGGGGGGGCACCTCCCGTGGCCTGCCTCCTCCTCTCCCTATGGCCCAATAAGGCCCAATACTTCCCCAGAGGGTTCCGGTAACCCCTCGGTACTCCAAAAAATATCTGAACTTTTCTGGAACCATTCTAGTGTCCGAATATAAACTTCCAATATATCAATATTTACCTCTCGACCATTTTGAGACTCCTCGTCATGTCCGTGATCTCATCCGGGACTCCGAACAACCTTCGTTTACCAAAACACATAACTCATGTAATACATATCATCATCAAACGTTAAGCATGCGGACCCTATGGGTTCGAGAACTATGTAGACATGACCGAGACACCTCTCCGGTCAATAACCAATAGCGGAACCTGGATGCTCATATTGGTTCCCACATATTCTACGAAGATCTTTATTGGTCAAACCGCAATGTCAACATACATTATTCCCTTTGTCATCGATATGTTACTTGCCTGAGATTCGATCGTCGGTATCTCTATACCTAGTTCAATCTCGTTACCGGCAAGTCTCTTTACTTGTTCCGTAGTGCATCATCCCGTAACTAACTCATTGGTCACATTGCTGGCAAGGCTTCATATGATGTGCATTACCGAGAGGGCCTAGAGATACCTCTCCGATACTCGGAGTGACAAATCCTAATCTTGATCTATGCCAACCCAACAAACACCTTCAAAGATACCTGTAGAGCATCTTTATAATCACTCAGTTACGTTGTGACGTTTATAGCACATAAGGTATTCCTCCAGTGTCCGGGAGTTGCATAATCCCATAGTCGGAAGAATATATATTTGACACGAAGAAAGCAGTAGCAATAAAACTAAACGATCATTATGCTAAGCTAACGGATGGGTCCTGCCCATCACATTATTCCACTAATGATGTGATCCTGTTTATCAAATGACAACTCATGTCCATGGCTAGGAAACTCAACCATCTTTGATCAACGAACTAGTCTAGTAGAGGCATACTAGGGACACGCTGTTTTGTCTATGTGTTCACACATGTATCAAGTTTCCGGTTAATACAATTCTAGCATGAATAATAAACATTTATCATGAATAAGGAAATATAAAATAACAAGTTTATTATTGCCTCTAGGGCATATTTCCTTCAGTTATGTCCGTGTACTATTTCAAAATGACTTTTTGTCTCAAGTTCGGTAGTATTTGTGGGTGCAAAAAAGTTGGTTCAGTTTCATGGGTTCTTCAAAAAAAGAATGGAAAAAAGGAGTTTTCTTCTCCAAAATGTATCATTGCTCTGAAGTGCTAATTCTTCTTGTGTGCTTCTATCGAGGCTTGTGCTTCATGGAGAGAGAGAGAGACATAGACATTGTGGAAATCGTTCATGTTTCCTTTCTGTCTATATACTTCACAGACATTTTGTGTGAGAAAAAAGGTTAATGACGCATTCTTTTGAGAGATACAGAGTGCTTTGGGATCCAATGTTTTCCTACACAAAATTATGCGTTGGTGTCTCGCCAATGTAGCTGGCAACACATACTTTGTACAATAAAACATTAGTTTCATGTGAGAAGTTCAAATATAAAATAAGGAAAAGTTCACGTATAGTAAAATTAGTGCAAATAAAAAATGCAGTGAGCTATCTGTTGTTGATATTTTCTAAAACAAAAATTAAAATGAAAATAACAGAGGTGTTTGATGTTGTAACAAAGATATATTTTTCCAAATTTTAAAAACACCCAAGAAGGTCAGAATGAAATAACGGAATAGTTCATTTTTTTAATAAGAAAACAAAATTTCCTCATTTCTAAAGAAACCTAGTAGTTAAATTTAAATAACAGAGCAGCCCAGTGTTATTACAAAACTATGATTTCCCTCATTACCGATGAATAAACCAAGAAGTTCAACTTTAAGACATAGAGCAGTTCAAAAAATATAAAGAAAATGGATTTTCCTTATTTCTAAAAAAATAGAAGGTCAAATTATAATAACAAGAAGTTCAATCTTTATTATAAAATCAAGATAGTGAAATTAAATATAGTGCAGTTCAAATTTTTTAAACCAAATTTTGCTATTTCTAAAAGAACCTAGAAGTTCAAATTTACATAATGGGGTTGTTCAATCTTCATTACGAAACAATTTTTTTTACTACGGGTAATAAAAGAGAGAAGTTCAAATTAGGAAAATTGAGCAATTTGGTGTTTATAAATAAGTCAAATTCTATTTAAGGAAACAAAGTGTGAGTTTCATTTTTTTAAAATAGTTCGATGCTTATATGAAAATCATGTTTTTCGTTTCTAAGAATAAAACTAAGAAGTTCAAATTAAAAAAATAGAGAAGTTCAAAGTTTAAAGAAAACTCTGATTTTTTTCGTTAGTAAAGAATAAAACAGAGAAGTTCAAATAAAATAATTGAATAGTTCAAAACAATATTCAAAATGATTTTCCCCATTTAAAAGACTAGAAGTTCAAACTGAAATAGCGAAGCGGTTCAATGTTTATTAAAAATACGTGACAGAAGTTTAAAGTGAAAATAGCGGGAAATTTAACTACTACACGGAACGCATTTCAGATGAGAATAAAATGAATAAAATTCTAAAAGCCTAAAATTTTTGTGGCAAGAAGTTCACGTGATCCTCCCACCATGGTTCAAAATTTATATTGCCATACATCTGACCTTCTATTACATGTCAAAAAAGGCAAAAATGACGTTGTTTTTGACATTTATAAAACTGCTGTCAAACGACACCGAATTTGTGACAACTATCTACATGAAAAAGTTGCTCTTATTCATAAGCTTTCGTACGGTATATTATATGCTAAATTCCGGTGTACGGTTTAAAGGTTCATGTATATCAATTAAAACATGTTTTTATGTATTCAATTTTTTTTTGAACCATCCTAAGTATGAAAAAATGATCAACATTGGGAAGTTGCGTGTTTTCAACAACTTTCCATCGATATATCATTTGCTCAATTCCGGTATGTGGTTGGGGAGTTACGGAGAAAAAACAGCACGTGAAAAATAGAGTGAAGGTCAAACAGAACTGCTTTAGAAGTTCAACCACTACATGCAGTGTATTTCCGGAGTGCGATATAGACAGAAGGCATGATCTCACAGTCTTCAAAATCTCTACCTAATAATAAAGCAAATAGAGTTTCTGGTCGTCCGTAAAAAAAATACCCTCAATGTTGCTATTACCCGCCATGCCACTCATAAGTCAAGAAAACGATTCGCACGGTAATTTATAAATATAATACCCCACGTACGTCGCAGATGCACTAGCAGCTCGGTGGTTGAAGCCTCTCTGCTCCACAGGTTCGATCCCCAGGTTCGTCCTATTTTCCTCACCTTTTTCACACGCACCTTCTCCCTCCCACATACGCGTTCATGGGCCGGCCCGTGGGGCGTGACGCCCCTATTTTTTTATTTTTTTCTTTTCTTTTCATATTTGTGTTTTGTTTTTCCTTCTTTAAATTAATTTGGGATTTTCAATTACAAAAGGTTGCGAGTTTTGAGAAAAATATTCGAGAAATCATAGAATGTTTACGAATTCAAAAAATGTGCGAGAAATCATAAATTTTCCGCAGTTTTATTTTTTTGGTGATTTACAAAACTGTTCGCAAATTATAAAAAAACACAAATTTTCAAAATTTGTTCCCCAATTATAAAAAAAGAGTTCATTGATACAAAAAAGGTTTGCTAACTCAAAAACTGTTCACAAATTCAAAAACTATGCATGCATTTCAAGAAATGTTCGTCTGGAAAAAACAAATGTTCATGAAATCGAAAACTATTCATGCATTTTAAAAAAAGTTCGTCTGAACAAAACAAATGTTCATGCATTTAAAAAATGCCCAAAAATTAAAAAAGAATATTTGTGCATTAGAAAAATGTTCGTCGATTCAAAAGTCTTTCATGTCTAGGATTTGGGTAGTTTTTGGAAAGTATTTTTATGTCTAGGCGCTAGGAGTAGTTTGTGGTCCATGAAATTTGTTTTTAAAGTTTTAAACATTCTCTTGCGCGGTACAATGACAAGTGTGTCATGCAGTGGCAAGCTCATTGCCTTGGGATTTACCACGTCGAATGCATTGCGATAACATGGATATCGCGTACATCATCAACGAGGGTGGGAAGAAAGATAAGTGAAAACATGGTGAGCCACCGTGTGAAAATAGATGACGCTCATAATTTGAGGTATTGAGTCATACTTATTTAGCTGGCATGTAACATTTTTTGTCTCCCGTTGCAACGCACGGGCATGTTTGCTAGTTACATAAAAACGGCTGGGAATCAGAGAAAAGTTTCTACATGAAAAAGTTTCATTTTATATAGCTATCCGTGGGTATATAATTTGCCCCATTGCAAGTAAGTTTGCACAAATTACAGCCAAAATACGATTTTAGCCATTTTCAAAATAGACGTAAAACCGTAGGCAATTGGGACAAACATTATATGCATAAAAAGTTTCGCATTTGTCCATGATTTCCAACGCCATATCATTTGCTGCTTTCCAACAAACTGTTAAAAAATTAACTCGAAAATATGAATTCAATGAAACTTTGATAGTTTTCTAAATTATTCTTAAACCGTTCAGAATTAGAAAAAGTTTTCTACATGAAAAAGAAGCACATTTTCATAAGCTTTCCAACGCCATATCATTTTCCTAAATCTGATTAGCCCTTTTGAAATGGCCTCAAAAATACGAACTCCATTATCAGTTTGTGAATTTTTATGATTTTTCAAATTTCTTTAACCATAGGGAGTTAGGAAAAACTATTTACATGTGGAATGAGCGGATTTGCAGCAGCTTTGCAACACCATATTATTTGCCTCATTCCGATAGACAGTTTAGAAATGGGCTCGAAAATATGATTTACGTTTTTTGTATGAAGAAAAAACGGTTTTCAAAACTGCTTTTCAACCATGTTGATTTTGCCAAAAAAAAATAACTTAGACCATGATACTCGTGTCGGCCAATGTTTGCGGAAGTTCAACCTAGCATTGGATGAAGTTTAACTAATACTGTTGGGACCGGTCGGGTAGTTCTTAGAATATTATTCTCATCTGTGAACAAAATAGTGTTTATCTATGTATATATACAACCCTCACAGAAAAAAAATATTTAAATGAGATGGTGGTGGAAGACCATCACAACTAGGCCTAGTATTTTCTAGTAAGGCCTATGTGCGGCAAACAAGGAAGCTTGCTATACTCATCTCCAATGGGCCAGACCCATTTTGTGTTTCTTATATGGCTTTCAGCTTCTTTATTTCTTCTCTCCCTTTTGGGTTTTCTATTTTGTTTCCCATTTGCAAAAATTTCCTTCACTACAATTTTGGAGTGGAAATATGTAATTTTTTTAAAACTACATCAAAATATATTTTAATTTATTTCCTACATAGTGAACATTCTTTTGAATATATGAATGTTTTACCTTTTAGGTACATGAATTTTTTGTATTTATCATATACAAAAATTTCTCCATTTTTTAATTCTTTGGCACCATTTTAAAAGTTATTAATAAAAAAAGATCTCTTTATAAGTTTTTACTAAAAAAATAACAATATGCTTTAACAGGCCACATAATAGGGGCCCATTAGTACCCCTGTTGGGTGTAGCGTTGCGGGAGAATATGTGGTGCAATGCAATGGTGCTTGTGGTGCTACTGGTGCATCGAACTCACCTTGCATATTTTAAAATGTTTAAAAGTTTGTAAAAATTAACACATTCACGTATTAATGTAGGTTGTCATAAAATTTCAGGTCAAAGTTCGAAACATAGCGAAAAAAATGTCAAATTCAAGATTGAATATTATATATCATAAGTTGGGCTTTAGATTTGGCCCATTGTCACATCGATGTCAAATCTGTCATTTTTGTATCTCAAAAAATGTTTCAATTTTTGATACAGAATTTTATGACAACATACATAAGTGTTGTGTAAATGTGCTAGATTTTTCTTCTTCACATTTTTTTAAAGTGTCATGTGGCATCCCATGCATCGATAGCATCACAAGTGTGGGTCACTGAATACATTCATATCGTCGGAGAATAGAAAGCCTTGCACTCGATAACAATTGAAATCCCTATTTGACACATTTTGCATCAAACAGTTGATCAATCGCACACACGACGCGACCGAGCGAGTGATTGGGTCGGCTCATCTGTAGTAGGTATCACGTTTCGGTTTCGGGAATCTTCTAGAGGGTTCCTAGCGGGTTTTATAGGTTTTTGGGAACCTTCTAAAAAATTCCTGGACCAATTTTTCTATTTTCTCTATTCTTTCTCCTTTTTCCTCCTTTTCTGTTCCTTTTTCTTTTTCCCGATTTTTGTTTCTGTTTCTTTTTCATTTTTATTTCCACCTTTTCTTGTTTTCTTTTTCCTTTTGCTTTTCATGTTTCTTTGTTTGAACATTTCAAATAAAGTTTGGAATTTCAAGAAATGATACAGTTTTCAAAATTTGTTCGCAGTTTTTAAAAAATATTGGTGTTTCAAAAATTGCTTTGGTTTTCAGAAAAGTATTCATGTATTCAAAATATGTCACATTTCCAAAGTTGTTCTCTGTTTTGAATTTTATTCATAAAATAAAAAAACTCTCTGTTCTTTCAAGAATTGTTTCTGTCAAAAATTTGTTCTACTTTTCAAATTTTGTTCCCAAATTCAATATTTGTTTTGGTTCCAGAAAACGTTCAGACTTCATTAAAAAATTCGAAGGTTCAAAATTTGTTCGCGTTTTTTAAAAATTATTCAAAGTTTCAAAAAATGTTCTGGTTATCAAACTTTTGTTCACGTATTTGAACAATGTTCGCAATTCCACTTTGTTCGGGATTTTCAAAATTAGTTGTTAAGATTCAAAAACTGTTCATGGTTTTCAAAATTTGTTTATGTAAAAAAAAATCCCGTTTTCTTCACAAATTAAAAAATGTTTATGTTTTCGAAAAAAGTGTGAAACTTAAAAAAAATCATGATTTTAGGTATAATTCCCCCTAAACAATAAAATATGTTGACATGGGGAGGAACATATTTACTAGTTATATCATCTGCAATTGCCTGAATCTCAAGACGTTCCTCAAACCAATCATATACTTTATTGAGATAGGTAACTAACCCGAGTCCCCCTCTATTTCCTATCTTTTCTTTTAACTCAGGGGAAATACGATCAGGCAGCGCTAATTCGAATCCCTCGGGCAAAATAAGAACAACACCTACATTCAACCCTTCCTTTTTTCCATTAGCAAGAACTTGTTTCAATTGCATATCATAAGGAATTCGAAGAACTGCTTCAAATACAGTATCGGGAAGCACAGCTTGGGGAACTTCAATATCGACGGGCTTGCTAGCTAAATGGCAATTGGCACATACAATTCGTTCGTAAGTTTAAAAAACTGCTCGTCATTTTTTTCGAGAGGTGTTAAGTTTGATATCTTCATACTTCTTTAAGTATCTCGTTGCATATCTACCACAAGAGCACTTCGGTCGTACTGTCAGCACATTGTCGCAGGTTCAATTCCCAGTGATCGCAAAACCTTTTTTCGGGTCTTTACTTCGTCCCTGTGCGATTAGCCGAGTACTTATGTCTCCGTATCTCTGGAGAACTGAGATCTGGCCCATAAAGCCCAAACGCACACGGAGGTGAGAACAGGAGGAAGTAGCCAAGTCTAGAGTCCCTGTGGGCTGCGCCCTTCGGAGTATACCTGGGCATATCACGGGTCGGTCCGGGCCAAAAAATTCCCGGTGCTGAAAACTCAGGCCTGAGCCCGGCCCGGCCCAACCGTCGGGCCCAAGCCCAACACAGCCGGGATATCAAGCCCGAGCCCAGCCTGATATGTCCGTCGGTCTCAATTTCCAGGCCCGAGCCCGGCCTGGTCCAGGATTTTCGGGCCGGGTCGGGCCGGGCTGCCCATGTCCACGTATACTTCGGAGCACAACAAATCCGCACCGTCCCTTCTCTCTCCCCGTCCCTCTCTCGGCTCGCGTCTCGTGCCTCCGACGCAACGCGCTCTCGTCTTGCTCCCAGAGCCGGAGCCCACCCGAGCCGCGACCTCCCTCTCCTCCTCCCCATACACCCATGGGGTCGTCGGAGGCCGACGACGACCAGCTCTTCAAGAGCTTCCTGGCCGAGGTCAGCGAGGCCGAGCGCGACAACGAAGTCGTCAGGTCCCCCCCTCCCAATCCCCCATCTCCTCGAGCGGTATCATTTCCCTTCTGGCACAACGTAGCTTCAGATCCCCAGTAGCGCCATCGTTGTCGCGCAATTCGTGGCCAATCGTGCGACGCAGTAGATGTAGCCACTGCTTGCTGCTCAAATTTGGGTCGGCGACGGGGTCTGCGTGAACCCTAGGTCGAAGTCGTCCGGTTCGCTCACTTGTTCTCAGACGCGATTGGGAATTTTTTCCACTTTTACTACTTTGGTGGTGATGCTGCTTCTAAGACGCGATTGCCTTGCTTTCTTGTAGCTTAGTATGCGATGTTAAGTTGTACACACGCCACACGGTAATGAGTAATGACGTCTGGAGCATCTTATTATTGTTTCTGATATCGTGCGCCCCATGCCATGACCAACATATATAGAACCTCTTGTAATATATATTTACTTGTACCGAGCTGATAAATTTGCTTTCAAGAAGGACTAAGCCTGTTGCACTATGTTTGTGCCTTGGGATCAACTTTGGTCAAGGTTTTAATTATTCATGATTTTTCCAGTGTTGGCATGAAAAATGAACTAGAATAGGCAAGGTGGCATGGGCATATGCCAAAAATTTGGCAGCCATACAAACAAAACAAGGACCAAAGTTTTGTTCACAACCAAAATATTCGTACGGTTTCTTTTTGGACACCAACCAAAGATACCTATGTCTTCCTGCGTTAGCTTATGCTGTCCAATGGAGCCCAGCAGACATGCTGTTATGCTATCGGTTTCGAAGCCGGTTAAATATTATAACTACTTACCCATTATAAACAATTAAACATGGTCAGTTAACTACTGACTAGGGAGGCATACTCTGCAACTTGCTATACATGAATGACACACGATAATTGATCAGTGAGATCCCTAACGGTGCAAAACTGAATAGCCGATGCCATTCAGCTTCATTTTTTATGTACTTACTCCTTTAGTCTTTTTCCTGATTTTTGATGTTATTTTAGTCTCTAGAAGGCATGTAGATGAGCATAATAGCCGAATTTGATCATCCTATAATCTAAGCTTATTTAAAGCTTCTTCATGTCTAGATTACTCCTTTTCTATTGGAAGACTAGACATAAGTTATTGAGGGAGATCTATGCTGTGAGGAAACATATAAATGTACTTTGAAATTATACAGTGACATTCATGTTAGAAAAATGATAAGTCCGAAATGCCATGTGTCAAATAGGCGTATTATTCAGTTGATAAAAAATAAACAAAAGCATTCAGATTATTTCCATGTTCTTGATTTTACGTTCTGTTTCTAACACATTCTAATCTTGTCAGGATACTTGGTTGCTTCAAGTTAAACCCTTTTGAGCATCTTAAGCTGTCTTTTGATTCTTCTGTGGATGAGGTGAAGAAGCAATATAGGAAGGTAAGAAAACATGGATTTAACATTGAACTACCCCCTGGTTGGCTAATTGTTGTTGCTTCATGTATTTTTTGTAGTTGTCACTGTTGGTCCATCCTGACAAGTGCAAGCATCCACAAGCACAAGAAGCTTTTGGAGGTATGTGAACTGTCTAATCATGACCATGTGGAGCATATGAGATGGTAATAGTGATGCATAGTAATATCAGGTTAGGAGACAGTATTGCACTTGTGTTGTTGTAGGCTTCATTTAGGTCAGGTTTACAGATATTATTTGGTGACAGCACATGGCATAAACAAGATCATGACATGTCAAAACTAATAGTTTCGTATGACTATATATATATTTTTCTGGGAGAGAGGGATGTACCAAAATCATGACATGCTAGGAAAAAAACTGGAACAATTTTTAATTTATTGGCCTCAACACCAAGTCCAAAAATCCAGATAATGGAGTGCAAATTACAACATGGATAAGTCAGCTTAGAAGATGAATCTGTACAATTTTGTTTGGAGATGGCAGTAGCCTTCGTATCACTCTAGAATTAGGCATTTTTTCATCCCTGTAGGAGATGCATTTTTCAAGAGAAACCAGGATAAGTAAGTGTTGCATGATCTCTTCTTGCAATTAGTTGTAACTAACCAACCTTTTGCGCATCAGTGACTTACTATTTTCCCAGTGTCACACTCTTCTGCATCTCTTGTCGTTTATGCATTGATGTGTATTTGTTTAACGTTGCCTACTCTACTCATAAACAGCCCTGGCAAAAGCACAGCAGCTCCTACTTGATCCACAGGAAAGAGGGTACATTCTTGATCAAGTTACTTCTGCAAAAGGTGTGTGATGCAATCTTATTTTAACCCAATGTATTTTTTTACATCAGTCCAGTGATTTGTTCAATTTATAATGAAGGAGATATGAAGAACAAAAACTGATATTATTTTGTGTTGAGAAATTTCAGAAGAACTGAGGGCAAAAAGGAAAAAAGAGTTGAGGAAAGACAGTGCATCTAAGATAAAATCCCAAGTAGATGAGGTAAGACAATCCCATGAAAGGTTGTGTCAGTTGTCATCGACTTTTTAGTAATTCTCACTCAGAGTAACATGTTTCAAACAAAGATTAATGCGAAAAGTAATCTGAAGTATGTCTCAACATGAACTGGCCTAATTTGGACTAGTTTCATGGTCTAAATAAGCTTGAGCCATCTGGAAATCAAACCCCACACTCATCAGAGATTCTCTTAACCAGTGTTTGTCAGTAACAAGCCTAATTGGTGAGTGCTGATCTCCACAGCGCTCTAAACACTGGACAGGCAGCAGTTTGACCATCTGACCAACAGTTCTCTAGATAATATTTTATTAGTCATACGCATTATATCTTCTACAATGTTATGTACAGCAGCGTGAAATTGAGAATTATAACGTCAACCCCCTCAAGAAAAGAGAAACATATCGCCAAAGTTGTAGATGAAGGAACCAGTGCTGCCTGCAAAAATCAAACTAACTCCAAGAATTATCTAACCCAGTGCAAAGTTTAGGTACCAGATTCTATTATTCATTTAATAACTAGCGTCTAGCATTGTACCCAAATAGCTATTAAATCAAGCTAATTCTGCTGGGGTTTATCAAGTCATGTATAAAGTATAAGCCATTCCATTGCCGCTGAGCTCTCATGGTGAAGACACTACCTCTGTGACCTATTGACCTCGTGACGCTGAGCTGCCCCTTCTTACGCTGTGGCTCTGTTTGAGAAAGAGCAAGCAAAAATATCAAGAGAGGGTGAAATGGTAAATGGATGAGGAAGTAGAAGAACAAAGAGAAAGGGGAGCTGATATTGGATGGAATGCAGACTGGTAGAGGCAGCCTTGGGAGGGTTAGCTCAGAGAACCAAATTCACACATGAGCGTGTGAGCTGATTGGACTGGGCATAGGTATCAGGAACAAGCGCCTCCTGGTTCTAAAGCATGCCCAGTTTCATGGGGTTTTCACCAGAACCGCCTGGTTCACTAGGGGTGTGTTTGGTTCGGGAACGAAGTGTAATGGAATGTCATGGTTCCATTTCACTGTAATGGGTCGGTTCCGTCCTATTCTTCGGTATGGGTAATTCAAAGGAATGGAATGGTTACATTGTGATGTTTGGTTTGATGGTTTGGTAGATGGAATGGAATGGATTTGTAAGTGGCCATCCATCCATGCAACTAAGGCAGATAAACATTTTGACTGTTAATTCCATGCCAAAGTTTGACGTAAAATAAAGCCATTCGACATGTAACTTTTCTTTTCTGGACGAGCAGTTCCTGCAACTGCAGTCTGCCTCGCTGAACTGAACCGGATAACCAAGATTCACAGGGACAAAGACGCAAACCAGCAACCAGTATCAGGATCAACGAAGGCAAGAAACAAAATGCATCTCCCGAATGCAGACTATATATATATAATTCTGATTCTTATCACATATTTTCCCCAGAACCATTAAAATCAATTTACAGAACAGGGGTGTGAACATCAACAAATCGATTCCATCCATCCATGCAACGAACATGGGTGTGAGCTACAAGAACCGGACTCAACCACAAGATAAACAGCAGCTACAAGAAAAAAAATACGACAGCTGAGCGTGGCGGCCGGCTGGATGCGTGGCTTGGCCTTGGCGTTCCACACGCGCGACCGTGGCTCTCGACGGCGCGAACCCAGGCGCGGTCAGCGGCCGGCTCTTTAAGCGGCTGCTCCGTCGCTTCCTGGCATGTGCCACTGCTGTTGCCCTGTTGCAAGACCGCCATGCACCCGCTTGCCCGCCGCACGTGCTTCGGAGAAAGGAGGGCCGGCGGCGCCAACGTGGGAGGAGGAGAGACGAGGGAGAGGAGCCGCATGAGACGATAGGGCTGCGGGAGTGCGAGGAGAAGAGCGGTTCTGCGTCGTCCGCTCAGTTTGGAGGTCTCACCCCGTTCCGGATCTGGGTCGAATATTCGGTCCGTGGGAACGAGGGCGTGACCGTTCCACCTGTGTGTGTACTGAACGCGAGAACGAGGCCTAGGAACAGGTTGGACCCATGACATTCCGGTCCATGACTGCAACCAAACACACCCTAGGTTATGTAGATGGTCCTTGAATGAAAACCTAACCATTGAAGTTGCTGGTTATGGTTTCTTTCGAGTTCAATCACTGGTCTGATTCAGCTTTTTAAACAACGGATCTTCATTCTGTTGCACTCTATGATTTGAACTTATTTATTCTTCAATTTGGTGAAAAACAGTTTCTTGGAGAAAGATGTCCTCAAAATATACTAGCTGCTTTGTACACCATTGAAGTGACCTGTTGTTTGCTTCAATTTCTCTAATAACTACGCAGATCTGTGATGCATGTTTGTCTTTCTTGGTTGACTGCATGGAATGATAATTATTTTAGAAGTCATTGCATGCGTATGATGGGATTTTAGATACTTGAGAATAGCAGCATTTCGGAAGAAAAAAGATGATTCCCATACCATGAAATGAGTCATTTGCTAATGTCAATGATCATGTAGAATCTTGCAGTTCTGATGTTTTCCTGTTCGCAGTCTTGTCTCGATTTTTTTACTAGTGATTGTTCTGCAGACCCTTGAAACATCTTATTGAACTTCATATATCTTCAGCACTTGAGAACCTCCATTGATTGGCTTGCTTATATGTGCAGGGAAAGTATGAAGAGCAGTTTGAAAGATCGGACGAATTTCAGAAGCAGCTAATAATTAAAGTTCGTGAGATTTTGACAGACAAAGAATGGCGTCGGAGGAAAATGCAGATGAGGGTAAGTAATAGGCTTTAACATATTCAAACATCATCAGTTGAGCCACTCACTTGAGCTTTGTTCATGTGCACTATGCAGATATCAGAGGAAGAAGGAAGACTGAAGAAGGACGAGGAGGAAACAAAAGAAATGTGGAAGAGGAAGAGAGAGCATGAAGAGAAGTGGGAGGAGACGAGAGACCAGCGAGTAAGCTTACTGTTCATTTGTAGAAAATTGAAATATTTTATCCTAACTGAACACTATGCTTGTGGCTATTTAAATAGTTACCTACAAGTAATGCTCTATTGGAAAATGAAAGACTTTGTCGAGTTGTTGCCACGGGCAATGTCTGATACCATGTGTTTGTGGTTTGCAGGTCTCTAGCTGGAGGGATTTCATGAAGACAGGAAAGAAGGTTAGAGAGTGCAGTTGAGAAGTTGTATTTTTGCTACCCATGACTCTTTTGACATATAGTTTCATTTCTACAGGCACGGAAAGGAGAGCTCAAACCTCCAAGGCTGAAGACTGAAGACCCGAACAAATCTTATGTCCAGAGGCCAGTAAAGCGTGGTTAAAAGGTGTCGTATTCATCTGCACTCAAAGACCAATCTGGCGGCCATTCTTGCCGCGACCTGATCCAAGCCACAGCCTGTCAAGTTTATCTTTCAGGCTATAAACTTGAGTTATGGCTTGTATGTTCCCAGTGTAGTCAGTGGAACATGGCAGATAACTGTGAGCAAAAATGGCCGCATATCATCTACATAGAGTGGTATTGGACTAATGTACCTGTGTAGAATGCCTTGTTGAAAAAGAAACTTTCTGTTGGAAAAGAAACGCCGAAGTGGATCTTGGAATATGATCGTTGTTTCAATATTCACTGTAAGTCATGCTTACATATATGTTTTCACGATTTGCTAGCTATCATAGTATGACCATGGACTTGTTGCAGTCTTTTGCTAATTTATTTAGACGCTGGATCTCAAACGTTTGCGTCTTGCCCACCCCCTTTTCTTACAAGCCAATCTGTGACGGGTTTCTGTTTTCTGGGCGTTGGCCTTGGTACGAGTGCGATGAATGTGGGAGGCGCATCATCTGTTTTTCTTTTCGAAACGGAGACAAAAGTTTTGCATCATCTGTCTGTCTGTTTGACTTGGGTGCCATCCCGTGGATGATGGCTCGTAGCTAGCTAGTGTTGACATTCGCGCAGATGCAATTCAAAGTTGTTCTCTGTATTGAGAAGTCAACCTGTGTTTACCTCCTGGTCCTCGTACGGCACAGCAAAATCTGCTACGTTGGTCAATTTCAGACGGCAGGTCCGGAGAAGAACACAACGCCTGGGATGTCTGTAGCGCCAAAGTGGAAGTGTTGAAAGGGGTTGATACATTGCATTGCATGCACTTGCCGTCGTCAAACTCTGAAGGAACGAACTGGTCAGAAACGTATGCTCCAACGCTTATCACGATTCTTCTCACTGTGCTCGATCACGATCAACTGGGCTCGCCATGTAAGCAAATGATTTATTTTTCTTGATAGCCAAAGACGCAAAGTTGTCAATGACGGACCCGAAAAAAAAGTTATCACTGACTGAGCACAGTAACATTCTACCGAAACACTACATACTAAAAAAAAAACCTGAAACACGAAAGAATATTTGGATCCCATAAACGGATAGATATGGTAGAGCAGTTAAGCACGACAAGTTGGCCAGCTATTATCCTCGAGAAACATCTGCAGCCCCTTGGTTTATCCACAACGAACGCTCAGCCGGCGCACCTGCCCAAAGGCCAAGGCCGGCCATACGCCCACCCTCATCGCAGTCCGCAACTTCCCCAGTGGAGCCCATGCTGCCTCCCCCCGAAATTATTTAGCCGGAGGACCTTTTGAAGTTTCGATGCGAATGCGATCGACCGAATGGACAGCAGCACCGCCCCGCCGCCTGCGTTTCGGAGCTCAGCTGGGAGCGCCCGCCCAAGGCGCAGACCATAATCCACTGCCTGCCCGGGCGTTGGGTGACGGGCGGGCACGACGGGGAGAGGGCACTGGTCCGTTGCGTCGGGAGGTGGTGCGCGCCCGATCGGCCAATCTCCTGCGTTATGATGGTGTCACCAAAGCGAGAACGGGAAGACTGCCTGCCCAGCTCCACGAACCCGTGAGCCGCCACCCCACGCCACATTCCATTTCCATCCACAGGGCCAGTGCCAGGGGTGATGTGAGCAGAGCGGAGACAAACGTGGTGGTCTAGAATGAATGATTTGAAGCTTTGGTCACGCTCACGCATGTCGCTGACTGACTGGTAGAGCGGCGGAGCAAGTGGATCTTCAACCTTGCTGTCTTCCGTTTTTAATTTGCTGTCGTAAAGATGGTGGGCTCATCGAGCTGGTTTGGAGCTTCGGTGGTCGGCACTAGAGGTCGGAGGTCGTGGGTTCATGGCATCTTCCAGGCCCTGAGTTAATGGAAAAATGATGTCTTGCATGCTGTAATTCTTGTTTACATTAACCTAACCGGTATTGATCTGTCTGGACCTCTTTTTTGTAAGTAAGATTGTTTACAAAAAGAGCTCAAGGTGTAACATAAAAGAATGCGTCCAGGACCTCTTTTTTTTCCTTCAAATTTTGTAAGTAAGATTGTCTCCCACCGTCTTTTCTGGTTTGCTGATTGCCCCTCCGAGAACATTAATCTCATGTTCCATCACCAAGGCGGTAAACGATGTATTCGTTGGTATCAACATGTTTCTGTCGACTTCACCGATCCCCGAGCTCTAATCCAACCCCTAGTAGATGTTGCGTAGCTGTGTGTTTCTTTGTGCGGGTGCGGGTATATGGTACATAACTACTTATGCATTCACGAGTTGTATTAGGTATTTCTCAAAAATTACTAAAACTAAAAATTGGAATTTTATTTTATCTTGAACTGAAAAAGTTGCAGCTTATGACATGGTTAGGTCACACAACTGGTCCATGGTGAGTATGCACAGATCAGTTTTTGATCAACAATTACACTACAACATGTCCACTAAAGATGCAAGCTTGGTCTCTAAGAAAAAGAGTTAAAAGGGCTCACAGAAGCCTGCCTCGCAAAATTAAGCCTTTCTCATGCATACGTATTAGCCACCCAGCTACATGTGATATGAACATCACTTCACCTAGTAGTAGCTCAGATAATCCATACAGACTGATTAAAAAAGGATCATCATGGGCAGACAGCGAGGGGAGATTTAGCACCTTGCCAGAATCCTTTTGGCACAACACAAAAAGGGCCTGCCCTAAAGATTGCCATTATTGTGAGATCAAATGGGGGCCACGGGTGCTTCAGCAAACACCATGAAGGAAAGGTGGCAGGCAAGCACCAAGAAATATATACCCCTTCCCTCTCCTACGCGCA
The DNA here is from genome assembly GCA_021437245.1 of Aegilops speltoides. Taxonomy (NCBI): domain Eukaryota; kingdom Viridiplantae; phylum Streptophyta; class Magnoliopsida; order Poales; family Poaceae; genus Aegilops; species Aegilops speltoides. Next base: position 396,689,512 of record CM038144.1, read on the forward strand.
GCGGAGAGCAACTTTAATTATTCCTCCGGCAATTGGCAATTTGGCATTTGGCGAACCACAGGAAAGATCGGTGGCCAGGCACTGGCCGGTACATATCCGTAATCCGTTCACGGATCTTATTCCCCTGGTACTGGGCGACATCAAAGGTTTTCCATCAAACGCTCAAAAGACAGAAATAAGGAGAGCATAAAGAAAAAACCTTGCTTGATTTGTTCAATTAAGTACTTCGCGTTGTCCTGACAAATTGCATTTCCAGTTGGATGTGTGCTGAGGTAAATAAAGCAAGGGTATAGGGTCTCTCTTTGATTCAAAGGCTTTTCCAAAAATAATCTGAGAGGGTCTAAACCTTGGAACTTGCTCTGTGTGGAGTGTTTAATTTGTTTGTATATGATTACAGTGGGTAGGGGTCTTTTCTTAGATTTATCTGCACTACTATATTTTGTAGGAATATTTACTTCTACCCCAACCTCTTGTGAATAATCTTATATTTTTCCTGTGTGCACAGTCAAACACCGATAATCCTAGAGATCGCATGACACTATGTTCTTGCGTTTTAAGAATCCTGTCGATGAAGGAGGCCTTAAGCTAGGCATGGCCGCACAGGTGTTCGGTTCCTCCTGGATGTAGATTCTAATGAGAGGCTGCTCCATTCATATATTTTTTACTGCTATTCTGAAATTTACCAGACAAATGAGACATTTCAGACCAGGTATAAAGCTACTTGTATGGTACAAAAGTGGGAGCACCACTAAAACCGTTGTCTATCTTGAGTAAGTGACCATTGTTTATTCCGGTTAAAACAAGCAAGTAGTGGCTAGGTAGCTAGCATCATAAGCATAAGGTTCCTCCTTTTCCCGTCATTAGCATAATAAGCCCTTTCCCTTTTGGTTTTGCTTTGCTTTACAAGCTCCACGCTTCTTTCGGTCTCCTTTTGAGTTCTTGCCTTTCATGAAGTACCAATTTTGTCTAATAAATTGAACATAATAGTACTGCAAGTTAATGGAGAATGCAATACTATTGTATATTTTTAGACCAAAGGGGAATGCACTACTGAAAATAGCTCGTAGGTTGATTCCCGCATACTTGCACTACCTGCTAACGCATCTTTATTTTCTTGGAAGTAATACGTTTTGTAGCAATTTATTTCGATAAAGCAAAATGTGAATGAAATATTACCTACACGGTTTTGAATTCCAATTCTATATCCAGCAAAAACTACTACTTCCTCTATTCTAAAATAATTGAAGTTCTACGTTTGTCATAAGTAAACTCGTTTAAGTTTGACCAACTCTATAGAAAAGTGTGCTAAGATCTCCAACACTAAATACACATAGAACGAAAATATATTTCATAAAGAATCTCATAAGACTAATTTGGTGTTCTAGATTCTACAGATCAAAATCTGAGAGACAAGAATTGTACAATATAGTCTCCAGAAATTTTACAGGAAACTGTTTCTTCAAATAGGAGAGATAAAAACACATGTTGCATTGGACAAGAAAGCGAAACACGTGAGATATGAACAAATATTTATAGAAAGCCAAAGGGCCATTCCACACATGCATAAATTGTGGCAATAGAAAATCTTCTCTAATTAGGTAGGATGCCTCAGTTTCTGGACTGAAACCATTCATGTTAGTTTTGAGGAACCTGAAGCTATTTTCAAGTAAGAAGAAAAATCTAGTCAAGGGAAAATCTCCCCATAGATCCCCAGCTTTCCACTTTTTGTGCAATCAGGTCCCTTTTCTAGATAGAGCTAGGGCCTCATGTACCGATGTACGTGGAAAACAAGTGCTTTGCTGATGCTGTCCCAGCCAGGTCCATATGCTTTTGTTTCCAAAACAGCTGCCTTGGGAAAACAGCTTCAGTTGCGCTGTACTGTACCCGCTGCTTCAGGGAGTTCGTTATCACCACCATTCATCGCTGGGCTGTGACGTTGCATGCGGCATGCCCTCTCCTCCAAAAGCCTTCCGTCGAAAGCGGTGCTCACTTAGCCCTTACGCAATCTCTCCCGTTTGTCGTGCAATCTCTTTCAGCTATGCTCTCCTCCTGTTAGCTCCGCAATGCAAAGTGGTGGTCTTAATGCAAATAATTAGCCTTTTCCCTTGCTCGACCAGGATGTGATGGTCCTGGCTGGCCGGCTCCTAGGCTGGCCATAGTTGATGGATGTACATAAAAAAGAGCATGCACTAATGCAGTACAATATCAATGCTAGTGCAATCTTCGCGAGACTTGCACGAGCTGAGGCGGCCGGGCTGGACATCTAAATAACGAGGCTTCTAAAACCTAATTAAATTGCATAACACATGAGCAAGGAAGGCAACATAAAAACTGTTTTTCTTTTCATTCATGTTAATTAATAGCCTTGTCGATCGGCTTGTCCGATAAGCCTCCGGAGTTTTGTCCTATGTCCACCACTGCATCATCATCAAACGAGAGAGACCCCGCTGTCCGCTTCGGATGAAAATTCGAAAGCGGCATGTTATGCATGCCAGATTGCCAGTAGTGCAAGTTGTGCGTGCAGGCATATATATATGTACATCTCGATCGAGACACGGCTTTAGAAATGCCTGAAACGGACAGGAATAAGCGAAAAAGCATCGGCGCACACCGACCGCGAATCGAGTACCACTGTACATCATTGTGCAGCAATTCCATACGAGTTAGAGAAGAAGCAGCAGAGAGTAGAGATGGATGGGGTTCCAAGTTCCATTACCGGACAGTGCAAGCGCTGGAGTGACAGCCTCGTGAAGCATCTCAAGTGTCGTAACTTTTCCCGTCACCTCCCAGCAAAAGATGGATTAGATTGGGCCGCCAGCCACCCATATTCCTTCAGTCCTGCAGATAACCCTTGCCATCGTCCTCAGAATCTCGCATATGCAGGCATACGTACGCATCCAGCGTGAATGCATTACCCACTCTAGCTAAATACAGGCCACGAGGTGCAATCGCGTGGAGAGTTCACAGTCTTAACCTCGATCATCGACATGAAAAGATCTCTCCGACTCTCCCCATCGATCGATCGATCTATATATCGCCGGGTCCTTTATTCCTCTACCTCTAGGCTTTCTGGCTCCGGTCCCGGATTTTGCGGCCTTTAACGGCTTTGATTTCCCTCTGGGTTTTGGACGGTTCGTAGGGTGGCACCTGCGGGGAACATTCCAATCCCCATTCCCGCTGCGCTCTCGCCTCAACATTGCGATTCTGATTCCGGTTCCTCTTTCTTAGCTCTATGACGTTGCCTTTTGGAAGCCGTGTGCTGAGAACATAGATAGTGCATTTCTATGAAGCATCTGGTTTCTTCCTCTAATCTTTATTTAGTAGGTTAAAATGGATAGCTCCTCTTTTTGTGCTCTAATTAGAAATGAAAAGCTCTCAGTACTTGGTATCATACTATTGCTAAATTTTGAGAGTAAAAGGAAGGGACGATGGCCATGCTTTCCTGTTCCTGCTTTTCGTTTAGTTTTTTTTAATATATATGATAGTGAAATATCATATTTTGTTGGCCCAATTAATCTTTTGGAGGATGCTAACGTCCACGACTATAACTCTCTCCATGCTGATCATAATTTGCAATCATTCAATCAAGTTTCAGATTGTACATTTTGTAGGGTAATATTGTATATGTGGTTCTGGTAATATGGTTAGCATAATAGTATTTATTATAACTAAAATATTATGAGCAAAACCACATATACAAGATAGGATTTTGTCTGAAGTGTAGAACTTTGACGTGCTCCATGCAGGACAATATCTAGGCCGCGTTTGGATCAGCGTTTCTCCTCGTTTCTGGCCGGTAGTATAGAATACAGAGCTCGTCCCGTTGTTTTGATTCCAGGCAGGAATCTAAGTGTTGACCTGTAATTTACACTTGTAAAATAAATACAGGTGTAAAAACTTACACCCAATCCAAGCAGGGCCCTAGTCTCGTAAGTGGTTTTCCAAGAGCAGAGTTTCGAAAGCTCCACCTTTCTTTAGAGGTTTATATGGCGGAAATATATTTGTGTTCAAGTGTAAATGTTCACAGCATTTTATTCATAATTTTTTACGTAATGTCAGTACCAAACTAAAACACACCATATATCATATATGTTGCCACAAGTTTTTCCCGCAAAAAAAATGTTGCCACAAAAAGAACATTTAAATTGTGATTCTTTTTCAGAGAATCAGAATATCATGGTGTCGCGGTAGGAATATCTTTGTTTGTATTGTGCAGTTTTTTAATCAACAATGTATAAAATTAATATCACCATTCACTCGAAATAGTGTGAAAGGCCGCTCTGATCTTATCTTGGGAAATTTAGTGACCTTGTCCGGCCAATGGCTGTGGGTGGGGTGGGGTGGCGGGTGTTTGCCCTCCTACCTTCCCTGGAGCATGTATAGCTGTCGTGCTACCATTGCAGCATTCCACAATTTCACTTTGTTTATATTTTCATATATAGTGTTGACCAGTTTAGTGAACACACCAACCCGGTAACCGTTGGTGCTATCTTTGTTGTATCTCACACTTTCACTTTGTTTGTCTTCATATTTTTTTTTTTGTTGTGGGTCACAAAGGATTGTTAAGTTTAGGTCTAGGAACCACAATTTATGCATGTTGCATCATGAGTGGTGTAAGTTGTTTCTTCCAATCATGATGCAGCCCGTTAAGATTATTACTTGCTGAATCAATTGAAGTTATCGTATGGGAAACTTGGAGATATGAAAATAGTTAGAGCGTCTATGTGCAAATGCAATGTCCCATCCATGCATCTTCAAAATATTTCGACACTAAGCACCGCTTTTGTTTTTATTACAACGAATATTCGGAGCCCCTGAAAATGGATTTATATCAATACACCCTCCCCCCCCCCCCCCGTTGCGCTTACGCGCATCCATCCTGTTGTGGTTGTGATCTGTTATGTGTGCAATATTGTCCTCCTTTAACTTCTACAAATATGCAATAGCTCAATGGAATCCAGATTTGGGGGCGAGAGAAGAGCGAAAGATACAATGAAGAGCATCCTACTTTGGAGTCATGTTGGCAATAGAGCCAATGGTGAACTTAGAGCGCTCCTTATAACCAAAAGCAAGGGCATTCTGGTGATGGGGAGGCCATAGAAGCTCGTATCTGGGCAGTTCCAGATGTCCATTTTAAGATCTAGCCTCATCTCTCCCAAAAATACACTGTGAAAAAGAATTGGAGAACGAGGTCTTCATTGAATGCCTTGTCGAAAGTGAAGAATGGAATCAACTCCATCTTGGTTAGAACCCAGTGCAGATCCAGATATAGTTGTGTGTTGGTACGCACGAACTCAAGATCCAAATTTCGATGAACTGCAATCTTGTACTTCTTGACCTTGAGGATCGATCTCCTCATAAACCCGATGTTGGATATTGTTCTAAAAACAAGAATGAACATCGGGATCCATGTCACGAATATATGGACCCTACTCACACTCAATGAGGTACTCCCGTTTGCCCGTCTGATTAAGATCTGCAATGACCGTCAGATCATGATCTTCATTCTCTGCATCAAATTAAGTCAACATCATTTTCCTCAAACTCATCCTCTTGACCCTCATACCCACCAGCCACATAGTGTTCATCTTCCTGAGAATCATATTCGTCATCTAACTCGGACTCAAAGGCTTGAATCCCTGGAGCCTTGGAGGCTGCCCTTCTGACCCTAAAAGATTAAGGTGCCGCACTTGAACTCTATTCCCGCCTAGCCTTGCTAGCCTTGTGAACACACTTTGCACTACCATTATTGCCCTTGGTCTTCTTGCGACGAGCATACCCAACCGCACCCGCAGAAAGATCTAAGAACAAACAAGAAAGAGTAGAACATGGATGAATGCAAGAGTTCATGCAGGAATGACAGGTGATTAGGCAGCAATGGCTCCCTTGACCACTTCTTTGGCATCAACTCAATGACCTTGTTCTTTTTCCGCCTCACCGTCATCCCTTATTTCTTACCTAAACCCTGCAACCCTGCTTCCTATCATTCTATGAAAGAATGAAGAGATTTTGGTTTTCTCCTGATTGCAGAGCCCAAGACTGCTTGACGACATTCGACCCAAGCTATTCCAACACCGAGTCGTGTTCCCTATCTACATGTGCGTCTTATTCATCCTTTTAGTCTTAGTTGGGTCGGTACATCCAGTTCGGACGAGGATCCCCTGACGTGGGTTATCCTGCCATTGAGACACTGGCACATGGGTCCCACCAAGCATCGGGCCCACCTGTCGGCGACCGAAAGGCAAGGTTAGCTACGTTAGAGGATCCGTGTCCATCCAATTCAGGCCGGTTTAGAAGGGACCGAACAAAATGTTTTTTTTATTGTGTTGTTTATTTTTTTTAATTTTTTATTTATACCCGTAATTTGTTTAACAGATGAAGTTTGTTCATTAGAATAATAAAATCACACAAACATTCATGTTTATCTTAAATTATGACCACTGGATAGCACGCAAGTAGATACAACACGTGCGCGGAGGCACGGGGATAAACCAAAGCAATCTACCACCTCTCTCACTCTCACTCGCTCATATGGCTAAGCCAATCACGTGATTATCACTTACTACTAACACAAACATCCATATATTACGCACGCTTACGTTACACCGCAGCAGCAACGGCTACAAACAAACAGGGCACTCGTGGAGGCATGGAATCGGACGGAATCAAGGAGGAGGAGGCGGCGGCGGCGGCGCGCCGTGTGCGACGATCGGCTCAGGAGGAGGTGGCGACGCGCGGCTCCCATATGAAGAGCTGCCCGCTCAGCTGGCCGCACCGGCGCATGTGGTTGAGGAGCTCCTGCTTGCTGCGCCGCCTCCTCGTCGTCATCAGCACCTTGCCCTCGCAGGGCGTGGCAACAGTGCCGTCATCTTCCGGGTCAGGCAGTGTCGCGGTCGCGCTTACAGCCGGAGCTGCGGCCTCCGAACTGCTCGGAGGCTTGGGTGGCTGCTGCGGTGCAGCGGCGGTGTCATTGATCTCGGAGGTGTTGACGGGCTCGGCACCGACGAACTTGTTGATGACGAGCGAGGAGCGGTGCACCCGCGCCCCACTGTTGTGCGCCTGGGGCTGCGTGCTGACCTTGACCTCGACGACGGTGCCTCTGTCCACGACCTGGACCTCCTCCTCGCCGTCATCGTCCTCCTCCTCGTGGGTCTGCTCGTCGGCCTGCTGCTGATCGGCTTCCAGGGCGTGGTTCTTTCCCTCGTCCTCGTCCTCGGCGGGGGCGGCGGTGTCGGCGAAGGAGAGGAGCAGGCGCCCGCCACGGCGCTGCGCGCGGAACAGGGTGTTGGACAGCACGGGGATGGCCTCGACGACGAGGCGGCCGTCGCGGCGGTGCTGCCTCATCTGCAGCGACCCCACAGTGCGGCGGGCCAGGGACGGCAGCGGAGGCGGGAACGCGCGGGGCGGCATCGCGCGCGCGGCCACCCCGTTGGCGGCGCCCTCGCCGTCGTCGTCGGAGCCCGGGCAGGAGCGGTCGGTGGCGCCGTCGGCGTCGGAGAAGCCGTCGGAGCCAGTCTCGGAGCCGAGGCTCTCGGTGCAGATCTCCAGGCTCTTCTGGGTGAGCAGGCTGGAGGAGCGGCGCACGGGGGCCGGCACGTACGGCGCCTGCTTCGGCGTCAACGCCGGGGCCGCGGGCTTCTGCGACTGGATCATGCTCCATATGTCGTCCCTCTCCAGACGGCCGCCGTGGTCCGCCTCCTGCAGCGGCACGGCCTGCTCGGCAGCAGCAGCAGCAGCCACCTTACCGCCGGCGTCGGCCTGCTCGGCGTGGCACGGCAGGCGCTGCTCCGCGGTCTCGAACGCCGTGAGTGCCATGTCTCGACGCGTCGCAGGTGGCGTCACAGGTCACACCAAAAGGAGGGTGCACAGTAGCACAGTACCACGACCACGAGTGTGAAGGAGCTAGCTAGCTTGTAGTAGGTCGGAGTTGCTGCTTTGGCGTGAAGAGTACGTGCGTTTATATTGAGTGGCTGGTGCTGGGTTGGTTTACCTGGTGGTGACTGGGGTTGGGGAGAGCAGAGCAGGCACACGAACAGAGGGAGAGAGAGAGAGAGGAAGCAGGGGGGCGAACCGGGAGCGGGCACGCGGCGGCGATATATAAGCGGAGGCAGGCGGCTTGGCTTGACCGGCCGACTGACTGGGTGACAGGGTGTGTGTGAACTGTGAAGGAAACGAGAGGCGGAGGCGGACGGCGGGGAGATAAGCTCGGTAGACTCTAACGCGCGTCTCGGTTTCGCTCTGCTTCTGACCCGTCGTTTCGCTCTGCCGAGAGGGAGGGAGAGGGGCTCCGCTCGCTCTCGCTTCGGCTGGGAGGCACACACACGATAAGAAACCGGAGAGAGGGGCGGGGGGTATTTGTAGGGGGCTGCGCTCCGGGGCTCCGCCGCTGCTCACCACATATCCCACTAGCATGGGGGGAACAGATACTTTTGCCGCCAGTGGGAGGGCCCCTCCATGACATATGCGCACTCCACTGGCAAAAAATCGGGGAAAACCACACACGCGGCTAAGCTCCCGTCGTCACGGAATGAGCATACATTGTAAGATAAGGGAAAACCACACGTTGGTGCCTTGTATTGATCAATATATAGAGGTTACAAGGCAGAGTTCTTATCGTACAATATACGGACACCTATACAAGGACTACACATATACAACCGTATATCTATACACATAATACGGTTATATATTCTAACACACTCCTCGCCGCAAACGGGCGCCCACGAATGTTAAGACTGTCCCGAAAATCCAAGAAGAGAGGGATGGCAATCCTTTGGTGAAAATGTCCGCAAATTGTGAAGAACTCGGAACGTGAAGAACCCGGACCTCGCTTTGTGGTGACACGGTCGCGCACAAAGTGCAAATCGATCTCCACATGCTTGGTGCGCCGATGATGAACGGATTTTGTGTCATGTAAACAGAGTGACATTATCACAAAATACCACAATGGCACCGATCACCGGTCGATGAAGCTCTCAAGAAGCTGCCAGAACCAACATGTTTCACCACGACATTTGCAACTCCTCAGATTCGGCCTCGGCTGGACCGAGAGACCGTGTCTTGCCGCTTAGCAACCACGACACCAAGTTAGTGCCAAGGAAGACACAATAACTCGAGGTCGACCGGCGAGTGTCAGGCAACTCGCCTAATCAGCGTCGAGTAAGCCAAAGAACTTGTTGGAGCTGCGTCGAAACAAAGTGAGGCCATGGCGGTGGTGCAGCGGATGTAGCGAAGCACACGCTTCACAAGTAGCAAATGATTAGCCCGAGGATCATGCATATGAAGACAAATCTGCTGACAAAGATAAGAGATATCCGCCGAGTGAACGTGAGATATCAAGACCGCCGCAATACTACGATACTCGGTGGGATGCGCAACGGGATCACTGGACTTGGTGAAAGTTTGGAGGTAGTGTCAATGGAGTAGAGATGGGTTTGCACCGCAACATGCCGCTCTGTCAAGAAGATCCAATGCATACTTCTCCGTGAGAGGAACAGATCGTCTTTTTGCGGGTGACAGAGATGCCCGAAAATAATGAAGATCGCCCATATCCGCATCATCAATTTGCATTTAAGAGTGGCAATCAAACTGTGCAACAATGTCGGGGATGATGCAGTCAGGATAATGCCATCCACATAGAGCAGGAGATAGGCCATGATCAGCACCACGCCGATAAACAAACAAAGAGCTGTCGGACTTGGAGCCAATAAAACCAGCCGATGCAATGAACGAAGCAAACCGCTGAAACCATGCACGAGGCGCCTGTTTCAAACCATAGAGTGATTTGTTGAGACGACAAACCTTGTCAGGGAAACGAGGATCAGTGAACCCAGAAGGCTGACGAGCATAAACAGTTTCGAGGAGAGTTCCGTTGAGGAATGCATTCTTGACATCAAGTTGGTGGATGGGCCAGTCACTGGAGAGAGCAATAGAGAGCACCGTACGAATAGTGGCTGGCTTGACGACCGGGCTGAAAGTTTCATCAAAATCGATACCTTCGCGCTGAGTAAATCCACGAAGCACTTAACGAGCCTTGTAGCGATCCAGAGAACCATCAGACTTCATCTTGTGACGGTAGATCCACTTACCAGTAACAATATTAGCATTGCGAGGTGGATCAACGAGGTCCCAAGTGTTGTTGGAGAGAAGAGCACCATACTCCTCAACCATAGCGGAATGCCAATTTGGATCCTTGAGAGCACCACGATATGTCTTGGGATGGGAGATAAACCCTCAACATGAAGATCAAATATCTTTTGGGCTTCACAATGCCCTGCTTAGCACAGTGGCCATGGCATGAGATGGAGGCGGTGGAGGGGCCCGCGTCGACGTGGTCCGGGTGGATCCGCAGCGACGGGGGCTGGCGACGGCGTTGCTGGTGGTGACGCTGCTGTAGTAGGAGAAGGACTCCCAGCGGGGTCACCATCGGAGCTCCCATCAGGGCTCTCGGTAGTGGCCGGAGACCCAGGCGACTGTGGCGAGGTCGGTGGTGGCGACCGAGGCGAGGCCCGTGGCGACGGTGATGGTGACCGTGGCGGCGACGGTGTAGTCGCATCCTGGGTCACCGTGCCTGGCACGGTAAATGGCATCGACGAAACCGGCTGCTCAGCTCCCTGCAAAAAATCATAAGTGTGCAGGGAAGGAGTAGGAGTAGACGAAGATGTAGGGGAGGCGAAGGGAAAGGTGGACTCATCGAACACTACATGACGAGAGATGATGATCTTTTGGGTTGAACGATCAAGGCAACGGTAGCCGTGATGCCGTGATGGGTACCCTAGAAACACGCATGGCACGGAGCGAGGCGCAAGCTTGTGCGGAGCGACGGCTGTGGTGTTAGGGTAACATAGACATCCGAAAACCCGAAGACCGGCATATGCAGGATCTACGCCAAGTAAGGCACGAAAGGGAATACGATCGGAGATGGCCTTGGAAGGCAGCCGATTATGCAACATAACGGCGGTGTGAAGAGCTTCAGCCCAAAAACGAGGTGGCATACTGGCTTGGATAAGGAGTGTACGAGTAATGTCATTGAGAGTACGAATAATGCGTTCGGCTTTGCCATTCTGTTGCGAAGTGTATGGACATGAAAAGCGAAGTGCAATTCCATGGTGTTGGGCAAAGGAATGTAGGAGAGAATTATCGAACTCACGACCATTATCACACTGAATAGCCTGCAAGCGTGCACTAAACTGAGTGAGAGCTAAAGCATGAAGGGACGACAAGTGCGAGAAAGCTTCTGACTTAGACCGAAGAGGATAAACCCATGCATACTGAGTAAAATCATCAAGACAAACTAGATAATACTTAAAGCCAGAAATACTCTCAACAGGAGATGTCCACAAATCACGATGAATTATCCGAAAAGGAGTAGTGGTTACGATTGGTAGAAGAAAAGGAAGACGGACATGACGACCTAACTGACAAGCATGACACAAACTACTTTTATTCTTTTCCCTAGGGATGATCGAAGAACGAGCTAATGACTCCATAACGGGCCGCCCAAGGTGCCCTAGCCGACGGTGCCAGAGTGCTGCATCGGCGACGAGGAAGGCGTGTGGCTGATGGCGATGGAGGGATGAATGGAGTAAAGAGCTCGAAGCTATTGCATCCGAGAATCTCGGTCCTGGTTAGAAGATCCTTCACGAGAAAAACCGAGGGGTCAAATTCGATGAAACACGATTATCAATGGTGAATTGACGAACTGACAAAAGGTTTTTAACGATGTTAGGAACAACTAAGACATTACGAGGGTAAAGAGGACGAGAGGTGGTGGAAATAGGAAGACGTGCATGCCCGGTACCGGTGATCGGAAGGGTGGAACCATTACCGACAACGACAGCACGCCGAGAGGAGGAGGGGGGAGACACGGAGTTGAGCATACCGGGATCGGACGCGAAGTGGGAGGAGGCGCCGGTGTCCATCACCCACTCCCTGGTGGGTGCTTGCAGCCCCATGGTGCAGGCGATGCATGAGCGCCTGGTCCCATGAAGCGATTGGCGACGCCGGTGATGATGTAGCCGGACCGAGGAAGATCGCCTGGCGAGCCGAGCCGTAGGGGTCAAGGCGTCAGACGGGTTCAGGGGCGAAACGATGCGGCGACGGGTGTGCCGGGCGCGTGAGCCGGAGCTGTGGCGAGCGCGGCAGCGACGGCGAAGCAGCCTTCGGCCGTAGGGCCACATCTGGATGGCACCGTTCCAGGGGTGCTGTGGTGAAGGCCAGGATGGAGTGGCAGCCAACGGGATCGCAGGCGCCGGGACGATCTCCTTGGAGACGGTAGCGCCGGCCTTCTTCTTCTTCTTCCCTTTTCCAGAGGCCTTGCCAGGGTTGCCGGCGGTGTTGGTGAAGAGGGCCGTGTCTGAGTTGCGGGCGCGGCGATTTTTGCGCTTCATGTCCTGGAGCGCGAGCAACGAGCGGCACTACGCGAAGGTCATGCCCGGCATGAGGGAGATGAGATCAGCGGCGGCTTTGTATTGCTCGGAGAGGCCGTTGAGGCAGTGGACCACCATCTCAGCGTCATCAACAGGGGCGCCAAGATCTGTAAGCCCATCGGAGAGGGATTTGACCTTCTGAAGGTAGTCGGCCATGGTCATCTCTCCCATCTTGAGATCGCCGAGCTCGGCCGTGAGGTGTAGCTGACGATTGATCTTGTGGTCGTTGAAGAGACCGTTGATGCTGTTCCAGAGATCGACGGCGTGGGGATCGTCACCGGGCGTCATGACGACGTCGAGGATGCTGAGCGAGACAGACCCGTAGAGCCAAGAGACGACGGTGGCGTCGAGGAGAGACCACTCCGGGTTTGGCGCGTCGGGGGCGTCGAAGTCGAGATGATCCAGGAGGGCGTACTTGCGGCAAGCGGCGCGGAAGAAGGTGCGCCATTGACGGTGAACGCCGGTGTCGAGCGCGAGCTCGACGGGGATGTGTCCCTTGGTGGAGTGCAGGCCGACGGCCTGGGCATGCAGCGAGGTCAGGGAAAACGACCCCGTGCTCGTCCCAGATCCATCGGGGGCGGACGCGAGAGAGAGCTTGGCCTTGGCGGCCTCGGCGGCCTCGGCGTCGGCGGTGTCCTGGCGCTCCTTGGCGCTGCGGCGCTGGTTCGTGGCGTCCGCGTCAGGCTGCGACATGGAGGCGGCGATCGGGGCGCGGCGGCGAGAGGGGTGGTGGCTTCGGGGGCAGCGGAAAAAGGAGGGGGGCGGCACAGGCGGCTAGGGTTAGGGTTTTAGGCTCTGATATCATGTAAGATAAGGGAAAACCACACGTTGTGGTGCCTTGTATTGATCAATATATAGAGGTTACAAGGCAGAGTTCGTATCGTACAATATACGGACACCTATACAAGGACTACACATATACAACCGTATATCTATACACATAATACGGTTATATATTCTAACATACATGTTTCCTTCGCTTGCATCTACGGTGTTCCACAGAGGCAGGTGCCTCAGCATCCATATCATCTTCTTCTTTCTTGGCGGGAACAAGTATTCATGTCATCTCATCTGATCACTTCCAAGTGAAACGAAACGACTGTGGCTCAGTCACTCATTTGATGGTTACCAAGCCATGCCAAGAGTTTTTCATCATTTTGTGCTGAAGCGTGAACGGGCTTGATTTTGAAATCGGGCCCAACCATTTGAATTATGAACTACTATATGACACCCTTTTATTCTTCAACCGAAAAGTCCATCCTTTAGCAAGCAACCGGACACATGGAATCGCCACTAATAACAAAGAGACCGCGGATTGTTTTGCTTTTCAGCTCCAAGTCAATTCCCTTTGCATTGTCATACAAAAGCGTCAAGTGTACTTAATTGCAGGCATCGATTGTGGAGAGAGCTAGGAGCAAACACTGGTGGAAAAAAGGCCTTTGGTCGCGGTTCGCAACTGCCATTAGTCGCGGCTGCGCAACCGCGACCAGATAAGCGCGACTAAAGACCCCCTTTAGTCGCGCTCTCACGAATCATGATTAAAGGCTTTAGTCCCGTTCTCGTGGCTAACGGGACTAAAGCCTCCTCCATGAGTTTAAATTTTTTGCTAATTTTTTCATTTTTTTATTTTCAAATTTCTGAATTATTTTAACCTCTAATCTCTAATCACCACCCTCATCACTGCTCAATTTATCCTCTAATCTCTAATCACCCTCATAATTCCAAATCATCTAACTTCCGAACGGTCACCCATCCTCCCACTCCCCACTGAGCACGCTTAACTTCGGGTTCTATTCTCCTCGCTTCCAAGTCTGCACTTGTTGTTTTCCGACAATAGTAGGATGTCAATTCTATTAACCCTCGGTATTTAGCTTGAGCATGAAGTGACACATTTCACTGTTTGAGTTTGAAACTATTGTTTTAAAAACAATAATTATTTAGTAACACTAATATTTCGGAATAAAAGGTTTGACCATTTTTGACCACAGTTTGACCAGATTTGACCAAAATTTAAAAAAACTGAAATAATTATTTAGTAACACTAATATTCTAGAATAATTAGTTTGACCATTGTTTGACCACAGTTTGACCACAATTAGAAATTTTTGAATTTTTTGCCTCTCCGAACTTAAAAGCCCGTGATCTTTTTTTTCTGTTAGGTTTTGGGGATTCTAAAATGTTTAACGGGTTCTAAAAATTCGGATGTAACTTTTCGAGTAGATGATTTTTCATATAAAAACTTTTTCATCCGAGTTCGTATGCAAAAGTTATGCCAATTTTAAGAATTTCGGAGAGATTTTGCAAATAAAGTCGAAATTCATATTTGTTAATTTTCCCAACAACTAGACCACATATCACATGGAAAACTTATTTTATTTTATTTTTTGACATTTCCATAATTTTCTTTTGTTTTTCTAAAACTGAAAAGGCGATCCCGGGGGTAGAGTTTAAAATGAGGTTCAAATCCTTTAGTCGCGGTTGCTGCATCAACCGACTAAAGGTCTGCCAACCGCGACTAAAGGTTCGGGCCATTAGTCGCGGTTGGCTGCACTCAACCGACTAAAGGTCTAACCTTTAATCCCGGTTGGCACGGCCAACCGCGATCTAAAGGCCTTGGCCAGCTCGAGGACCTTTAGTCCCGGTTGGTCCGCCAACCGCGACTAAAGCCCCTCACGTGCACCAGTGGCCACCGAGCGCCAGGCCGGAGCCTTTGGTCGCGGTTCACCTCGAATCATGACTAAAGGTCCCATTGGTCGCGGTTCCTACAGCTTCGCGACTTATGGGCTGGACGGAAAGCCTGTTTTTCCACCAGTGAAATGCCGTCCCTCCATTTTGTTTGGGGGCATTTCCTACTTCATGCATCAATGGAACATGTTCTTTTCTTTCTTTCTTTTTACCCATATAGTAATTCATAAGTTGACATGCAATGGAATAGATTGCCCATGTATATTGTCCAGAGAATACTTAAAGAGAGCATTGAACGGAGGGAGTTCAACCCTTTGGAAATATTTTGTCTTAGAGGCCGAATCTCCCTTGTAATTTATTTCCGTGGACTACGCTATGCATCTATCGTTTTATAATGCGTTCACAGATGTAAGAATACTAAGATACTCCAAGAATAACATATTGTATCTGAAATGGTTACTCCGAGTTGGAACTATAGTCACGCACGCACGCGCGCGCGCACACATATATAGTACTCCCTCCGTCCCATAATGTAAGACGTTTTTTGACACTAGTCTAGTATGAAAAAACGTCTTACAATATGGGACGGAGGGAGTATGTTCGTATTGTTTGCGATAAAAGTATATAGTAATGTTAACCCGATGAAATTTTTAAGAACGCTGTCAACAATGAAATTTTAAATAACACACTGCAAAAGAAGTTAATAAAAATTGCACATATTAATGCACATGCATGTTTACTATGTGCTTGAAATTTTTCACAAGCAAATGAACATTGATTTTGGAGAAACTGGTATAGTAAAGCCTAATTTTATATTGTGTTGATATAACAAAGCATCTCAAAAGTACTTTTGAAATATTGATATATACAATTCCATGATATAAAGGAATGAAGATTCAAAGATGAGACGTGGTATTGTGATCACCGTGCCACGTGTGATGGAGCAACACTTCCTTTGGTACACGGCCGACACTCCTAGTCCTACCTTACTTTGCTCTCCTGCCATGCCTCCATCTACAGGCATCCTCCTCCTTAGAGCATCTCCAATAGATGATGTATTTTACATCATCAAATTATGATGTGAGTAAAATATGCATAATCAAAAAGTGTTTTTTCGTCGTAAAAAATATCCAGCTCTAACATATGATGTAAAATGGGCAGCCACGCCAACAGATAATATAAAAATAGGCTAGCTTCGTGACAACGGCACTAGAGTCACACTACACAACACAGCAGCACCATAGTCACACTACAGCCATACATGTTTGAATCAAAATCATCACAAACTTAAATAATATGTCAAATTCTTGTACCCACACCAATTGAGATGGAGGAAGATGAGAGTCTTATATCTCCGAGGGGGTCGAATCACGTTGATCCGGAGGCATGTAGGCTCAGTGCGCTTGGTTGTATGGACCGAGTTGATGAGCAAAACAAGCCGAAACGCAAGTGGAACCGGAAGATACATCCGGCCTCGGCTGTGCGCAGAAGTGCTAGAATCCGGACTACTAAAGTTTCATGATGAAATGTGAAGGGAATCTTTTGGAATAGCAGAGGTCTGACTGACTTGGCTAAATGAAGGTTTTTGACGGATGCTTCTATAGAGCACAAGTTAGATTTCATTGCCCTCTCTGAAACTGGTAGAGACAATTTTACCTCTCAGTTTCTTGGCACCTTATCGGGAGGAGTCAATTTTGATTGGCATTGCTTACCCCCAAGAGGAAGATCCTGTGGGATTTTAATTGGGGTGAAGTGTGACACGTTGGAGGTTCGGAATGTTGTCATGGGAGACTTTGCGGTTAAGTTTCAAGTTCGTTCGAAGGTTGACGGTTTCCTATGGGCACTCGTGGCAGTGTATGGAGCCGCACAACCTGAGCTAAAACCAGATTTCTTGGCTGACTTAGTCCGTATTTGCGGAAATGAACAACTCCCAATCCCGGTGGGGGGGGGTGATTTCAACATTATCCAACGATGGGAAGAAAAGAACAATGATAACTTTGACGGCAGATGGTCGTTTATGTTTAACACAATTATTGAAAGCCTGGATCTCCGAGAGATCGAGCTTTTTGGTAGAAAATTCACTTGGGCCAACACTTTGCCAAATCCAACATATGAGAAGTTGGATCGTGTTCTCACCATCGTGGAATGGGAGCAGAAGTTCCCCTTGGTGACGGTCCAACATTGTTGCGAGAGATATCTAACCATACCCCACTACTTGTTGACTCTGGGGAGGCAACTCATGTGGGAAATAAAAATATCTTCTCCTTTGAATTAGCATGGTTTGAGAGAGAAGGTTTCCTGGATCTGATAGCATAGGAGTGGACAAAGATTCAGGAGGGAGATCGAGCGTAGAAAGATGGCAGAATAGGATCAGGCACTTATGCCAGTTCCTACGCGGTTGGGCCAAACATCTGAGTGGTGTTTATAAGGTTGAAAAGGAAAGGCTCCTTAACCTTATTAGTATCTTAGATTTAAAAGCCGAGTCATCCATTTTAGATACCAGAGAGTTGGCAAGCATAGGAAAAAGTAATTCTTTTAGCTGGAGCAAGATGAGGGGACGATAGTGGGACAGGAGAACCTAAAACTGCACATCACCAATTATTACAAACAGTTGTTTGGGGCTCCTGAAGATAGTTTTGTATCCTTAGATGAGTCGAGGGTTGACGATATACCTCAACTTGCCACGCATGAGAACGAAATCTTAACCGCCCAGCTTTCGGAGAAAGCTTTGTTTGATTCACAGATGAAGAATAATAAAGCCCTTGGACGGAATGGATTTCCGGCTGAGTTTTATAAAAGGTGCTGGCATATTATTAAGGGTGACTTGCTCCCAATGTTCCATGATTTGTTCACTGGGCATTTGCAACTATTTCACCAAAATTTCGGAACGATAACTCTTCTACCTAAGAAAATAGATGCGGTGCGGATTGAGCAGTTCCGACCGATATGTATTCTTAATGTCAGCTCTAAAATCTTCACCAAGGTTGGGACTAATAGGCTAACGAAAATTGCACATAGTGTGGTGCAACCATCTCAAACTG
The DNA here is from genome assembly GCA_021437245.1 of Aegilops speltoides. Classification (NCBI taxonomy): domain Eukaryota; kingdom Viridiplantae; phylum Streptophyta; class Magnoliopsida; order Poales; family Poaceae; genus Aegilops; species Aegilops speltoides. The sequence goes on from CM038144.1 coordinate 396,707,666, forward strand.
CCTTCATGCCGGACAGAAACATCCTAGAAGGGGTTGTGGTCCTTCATGAAACGCTCCATGAGATCCACACGAAAAAACTAGATGGAGTGGTTTTTAAGGTGGATTTTGAGAAAGCGTACGATAAAGTTAAATGGCCATTTCTCCAGCAGGCGTTGCGGATGAAAGGATTCGATCAGCCCTGGAGAAAGCAGGTAGACTCGTTCACGCAAAAAGGCAGTGTCGGAATCAAAGTGAATGATGACATATGTCATTATTTCCAGACATATAAGGGTCTAAGACAGGGAGACCCCATGTCACCTATTTTGTTCAACATAGTAGTGGACATGTTGACAATTCTAATAGGGAGAGCTAAAGAAAATGGCCAGGTAGGTGGGCTCGTACCGCATCTAGTGGACGGAGGAGTATCCATCTTACAATACGCTGATGATAATATCATCTTTATGGAGCATGATGTGGCTAAAGCAATAAACATGAAGCTTCTGCTATGCCTATTCGAGCAGTTATCGGGGCTAAAGATTAACTTCCATAAAAGTGAATTGTTATGCTTTGGGAGAGTGAAAAACGAACATGAAGCTTATAAACAACTATTTGGATGTGAATTAGGGTCGATGCTGTTTACATAATTGGGCATATCGATTCATCATCGTAAGCTTTCTAACGGCGAATGGAAGTGTATTGAGGATCGATTTGAAAAGAAACTAAGTTGCTGGAAGGGAAAACTTATGTCATATGGAGGCCGACTTATTCTCATTAATTCGGTGCTCACGAGCATGCCAATGTTTCTTTTGTCCTTCTTCGAAGTCCCTGTTGGGGTTCGAAAAAGACTGGACTTCTATCGATCTCGTTTTTTCTGGCAGAGTGATGAGTTAAAACAAAAATGCAGACTTGCTAAATGGGATATTATCTGTAGGCCAAAAGACCAAGCTGGGCTTGGGATTGAAAATTTAGAGGTGAAGAACAGATGTCTTCTCAGCAAGTGGTTGTACAAGCTATGTGTAGAGACCAATGCCACATGGACCCAGATTCTGCGTAATAAGTACCTTCATTCTAAAATCTTATCTCAGGAGATGGTCAGACCGACCGATTCACCGTTTTGAAAAGGACTGATGAGAGTGAAATCAGCAATCTTCCAAAGGGCAAAATTCATTATCGGTAATGGTACTTCCACGAGATTCTGGGAGGATACGTGGTTAGGAAAGACGCCTCTAGCTATCAAATATCCTTCTCTCTATAATATTGTTCAGCGTAGAGATGCTTACGTTGCAACAATACTACAGTCCAACCCTCTCAATATTCAATTCAGGAGGACTTTAGCGGGAAACCTCTGAGAAGTTTGGCTCCATCTTGTGAGAAGATTGATGGATGTTAACCTATCTCAACAGCCAGACCAGTTGCACTGGAAACTAACTCAGAATGGAGTGTTTTCGGTAAAATCCATGTATTTGGATATTATTAACTCTGGTACTATCCCCCGATCTTTTCATATTTGGGAAGTCAAAGTCCCCTTAAAAATTAAAGTGTTTATGTGGTTTGTCCACAAGCAAGTCATTCTTACTAAGGACAATTTGGCTAAACGTAACTGGACATGATCGCGAAGATGTAGTTTCTGCGAACATGATGAATCTGTCAAACACCTCTTTCTTGATTGACTAATGGAAATTTTTTATGGCGGTCTGTTCACATAGCGTTTAACATTACTCCTCTGAATACCATCCACACGTTATTTGGGATGTGGCTGGATGGAGTACAATCAGAAAACGCGAAACTTATTTGTGTAGGAGTATGTGCTTTACTATGGGCCATATGGAATTGCAGGAACGGTTTTGTTTTTTTACAGAACATCACATATTCATTTCTTGCAAGTTATTTTCCGGGCCACTACACTGATCCATATGTGGTCGCTACTCACTCCCACGGATGCCAGGGAGCGTATGGTTAATGGGTCTATCCGTTGGGAGACGGTAGCACGGGGTATCTTTAACCGATTTGGATGGCGGTCCTGTAATAGAATAGATGTCTAGTTTCCTATCTATGTTTATTCTGCCGGTTGTGGCTATTCCGTTTTCTTGCTTTTAGCTCATTGTGAGCCTTTTTATATTCAGAGACCTGGAGACTTTGTTGGACTATTTGCTTTTTAATAAGATGGCTGCATGCATCTTTTTGATGCAGAGGCGGGGGGATAACCTCCTTTTCAAAAAAAAACATAGCAAAATCATGGTTTCATAGTGCATCATAGCAAGCATAGTTCATGATCCAACAAATAAAAATGCACATAAATAAACATAAAGATAAACATTGCCTCTCAATTTTTCATCTTCTCCCCTGTCACTTGGCACGTTATGAATATTGGCTTGATGATCATCCTTGGCTTCGTCTTATTCTTCTGCGGCGCACCCATCCCGGCGGCAGCGGGGTCACACGGCGGCCGCTTCATGTCGTCACCACATGGCTTGGCCACGGTAGCTTTCTTTCTTCGGCGACGGCCACAAAATGTAGGGGCGGAGACAGGGGGTGCAAGCAGGGGTCAGACACCCCCCATCGCCTCGCCCCCTCCCCCTAATAGGTTTCGTTAGGTTCTAAGTATAGAGTAGTTTAGACGTATATGTATATCCGGTTGACCTGTCGTAGTTATACTTTATTTAGCGCTAATGGCCTATCATGCCAACTTCCCAGCCCAAAGGCCCAAAGCATCGCTGATCGCTAGGTTATACATAGGCGTCAGGATTACATCCGGCCGTCAGATCGAGTAGTAAATTTCCTATCCTTTCCATAATTATGTTCGTGGCTTCTAGCTAGGTCTGCTAGCTCCCTACGTTCTTGCGCCGTCGCCCATTGCAGCGTCACTTCTCGGCGTTCTTACGGCTTCCGCAGTTGTCGTTGTGGCACAACCGCACAGAGCAGAGGGCAGTACACTCCCAGGGAAATTGAATCTATGAGAGAGATCATTGTTAGTTGGAAAGAAGGGATTGCATGCATCGATAATTCATTGATCGTGTGCATGACGCACATATATAGGTACAAGGTGGACCGGCCTCTACTTGTCTCCCAAGATGTACAAATATACGAGGGGGAGAGAGAGAGGTACAACAGTATAAATACAGACCCAAGTCCTATACGCGTGCGGTAGACAACGTACGCTCAACACCCCCCCCCCGCAATCGAAGCGTCATCGGAGACATAGAAACTAGACCGAAACTCCTCAAAGGCTGGGGTCGGTAGTCCCTTAGTCATGACATCGGTAAACTGCTGGGTGGTAGGAACGTCCAGAACACGAACCTTCCCGAGAGCCACCTGCTCACATACGAAGTGAATGTCGAGCTCAATGTGCTTCGTACGACGATGATGGACGGGGTTGGCGGAGAGGTATACGGCAGAGACGTTGTCACAGTAGACGATCGTGGCCTTGGGGACCACACAAAGCAACTCCTGGAGAAGCTGACGGAGCCAAGAGCACTCAGCAACGGCATTAGCCACTACCCGATACTCCGCCTCGGCACTCGAGCGAGAGATAGTGGGCTGTCGCTTGGACGACCACGATATCAGTGAAGGCCCAAGGTAGACACAGTAGCCAGACGTAGAGTGACGCGTGTCTGGGCAGCCAGCCTAGTCAGCATCGGAGTAGGCAACCATGTTGATGGAGGAGGAAGCCGTCAGGGTGAGGCCCATGGTCATAGTGCCGCGTATATACCAAAGAATACGCTTCACCAGAGTCCAATGGGAATCACGCGGGGAGTGCATGTGAAGGCACACCTGCTGAACTGCATACTGCAAGTCAGGCCGAGTGAGGATGAGATACTGCAGGGCGCGGACGATGGAGCGGTAGAATGCCGCATCCGGAGCAGGAGAGCCCTCCAAGGCAGAAACCTTCGCCTTAGTGTCAACAGGCGTGGACGCGGTTTTGCAGTTAAGCATACTCGCGCACTCGAGAAGCTCATGAGCATACTTCTGCTGGTGCAGAAAGAACCCGTCGGCACGTTGAACGACCTCAATGCCAAGGAAGTAGTGCAGCGCTCCCAGATCCTTGAGGGCAAACTCGTCACGAAGACGGGCCATGAGCTGCTGAAGGAGCCCAGGCGAGGATGCCGTCAGGATAATGTCGTCCACATAGAGCAGCAGGTACGCAGTGGCAGTGCCCTGATGATAGACGAACAGTGACGCGTCGGAGCGGGTTGTGGAAAACCCAAGTTGCTGCAAGAACCCAGCCATCCGCTGGTACCATGCCCTGGGGGCCTGCTTCAGTCCATAAAGAGACCGAGAGAGCAGGCAGACGTGGTCGGGATGCTCGACGTCGACGAAGCTGGTCGGCTGCTCACAGAAGACCCGTTCCGTGAGATGGCCGTGCAGGAATGCGTTGGAGACATCCAACTGGTGCACGGGCCAAGCACGGGAGACCGCCAGCACCGTATGAATCGTGCCCGGTTTAACAACCGGGGCGAAGGTGTCGGTGAAGTCCACTCCGGCGCGCTGGCGGAAGCCGCGCACCACCCAGCAAGCCTTGTAGCGCTCGAGGAACCCGTCCGGGTTGGTCTTATGGCGAAACACCCATTTGCCACTTATGACGTAGGCGTGAGGGGGTCGCGGCACAAGATTCCACGTACGGTTGCGCTGCAACGCATCAAACTCCTCGCGCATTGCGGCAAGCCAATGTGGATCACGAAGGGCGGCGCGAGCGGACGAGGGTATGGGGGACGGTGGAGAGGATGATGTCGACACCGTGCATGCGTACTCATCAGCGCCATAACGCATGCTGGGGCGGTGGATACCGGCGTGAGATCGCGTCGTCATGCCAGTAGGAGGGCCGGCTGCGGCAGGAGAGACGGACGGAGCTGGTGGAGGGTCCTTCACTCCTGGCGTCGCAGCGGGGCCGGGCTGGATGGGGCGGGCCGCGTCACCCGACGCGGTGGAAGCTGAAGAGCCACCCGGGGCCATGCAGGGCGGCGTCGGTGCCGAGGCTAAGGGGCCAACGACCGGGGCCGCAGCGGAGGGGCCCGTCGCGGGGCCGCAGCCGGGTGCCCGCCACGGGGCTGTGAATCGAAGGCCCGCCACGGGGGGGTCTGCCGCCACGCTGAGCGCGCCATGGGCCGTGCCGGGGCGAAGGGGCGCTCAGGGGCTACACCAGGTCCGTGTCCGAGATCGCCGAGTCCTCGGCAGGAGATGGTACCTGGTGAAAAGGAAAAATACGCTCATCAAAGTACACGTGTCGGGAGGTGTAGACACGGTGGGAGACGGGGTCGTAGCACCGGTAACCTTTGGTGTTGGGAGGGTAGCCTAGGAAGATACATGCTATGGAGCGAGGAGCAAGTTTGTGTGGTGTAGTGGCAGTGGTGTGATACGTCTCCGTCGTATCTACTTTTCCAAACAATTTTGCCCTTGTTTTGGACTCTAACTTGTATGATTTGAATGGAACTAACCCGGACTGACGATGTTTTCAGCAGAATTGCCATGGTGTTGTTTTATGTGCAGAAAATAAAAGTTCTCGGAATGACCTGAAACTCCACGGCACATCTTAGAAAAAACAATAAAAAATCCTCGCCAAAGATGAAGACCAGGGGGCCCACACCCTGTCCACGAGGGTGGGGGCGCGCCCCCGACCTCGTGGGCCCCCTGGTGGCCCTCTGACGCCAACTCCAACTCCATATATTGGCTTTCAGGGAGAAAAAAATTAGAGGGAAGAAATCATCACGTTTTACGATACCGAGCTGCCGCCAAGCCCTAATCTCTCTCGGGAGGGCTGATCTAGAGTCCGTTTGGGGCTCCGGAGAGGGGGATTCGTCGCCATCGTCATCATCAACCATCCTCCATCACCAATTTCATGATGCTTACCGCCGTGCGTGAGTAATTGCATCGTAGGCTTGCTGGACGGTGATGGGTTGGATGAGATTTATCATGTAATCGAGTTAGTTTTGTTAGGGTTTGATCCCTAGTATCCACTGTGTTCTGAGATTGATGTTGCTATGACTTTGCTATGCTTAATGCTTGTCACTAGGGCCCGAGTGCCATGATTTCAGATCTGAACCTATTATGTTTTCATGAATATATGTGTGTTCTTGATCCTATCTTGCAAGTCTATAGTCACCTACTATGTGTTATGATTCGGCAGCCCCGAAGTGACAATAATCGGGACCACTCCCGGTGATGACCATAGTTTGAGGAGTTCATGTATTCACTATGTGCTAATGCTTTGTTCCGGTTCTCTATTAAAAGGAGGCCTTAATATCCCTTAGTTTCCAATAGGACCCCGCTGCCACGGGAGGGTAGGACAAAAGATGTCATGCAAGTTCTTTTCCATAAGCACGTATGACTATATACGGAATTCATGCCTACATTACATTAATGAATTGGAGCTAGTTCTGTGTCACTCTATGTTATGATTGTTACATGACGAACCGCATCCGGCACAATTATCCATCACTAATCCGGTGCCTACAAGTTTTCCATATACTGGTTCTCGCTTATTTACTTTTCCGTTGCTGCTATTACAATCACTACAAAATACCAAAAACATTAATTTTGCTGTCTTTACTTTTGTTACTGTTACCACCACTATCATATTACTTTGCTACTAAACACTTTGCTGCAGATACTAAGTTTCCAGGTGTGGTTGAATTGACAACTCAGCTGCTAATACTTGAGAATATTCTTTGGCTCCCCTTGTGTCGAATCAATAAATTTGGGTTGAATACTCTACCCTCGAAAACTGTTGCGATCCCCTATACTTGTGGGTTATCAAGACCTTTTTCTGGCACCATTGCCGGGGAGCATAGCTCTATTCTTTGAGTCACTTGGGATTTATATCTGCTGGACACTATGAAGAACTTGAAAGACGATCGAACTACTATTTTGCTCTCAACTACGAGGGGAGGTAAGGAACTGCCATCTAGCCTTGCACTAGATTCTCCTTCTGTTATGAGTAAGCTAGCGACACCTAAACCTGCTACTGCTATGAATTCTGATATGTCGCATGTTATTGATGATGCCACTTCTGCTATGCATGATACTTATGATGAAACTACTTCTATGCTTGATAATACCGTGCCCCTTGGTGAATTTCTTGATGAGCAAATTGCTAGGTCTAGAGAAAGAGAAATTATTGAATCTGAATACGATGATGATAGTGATGATGAAAATATGCCCGCTATTCCTAAGGGTTATCTTTTTGATACTGAATCTTTTGCAGCTATTTTTGCTTGCCAGGATAGATACGATCTTAAGAGGCTGCTAATTAAATGGAGTAAAGAATCTCTTAGAGATAGGATGAGACCCGACCCTGCTTTTGCTACTTCACCTATCTGTGTTCCTGATAAGGATTACTATGATTTTTCTGTTGATCCAGATATAATTACTTTGGTTGAATCTGATCCTTTTTATGGCTATGAATCTGAAACTGTTGTGGCACATCTTACTAAGTTAAATGATATAGCTGCCCTGTTTACTAATAATGAGAGATCGCGCTACCTTTATTTACTCAAAATATTTCCGTTCTCATTAAAGGGTGATGCTAAGATATGGTTTAATTCTCTTGATCCTGGTTGTGTGCAAAGTCCCCAGGATATGATTTATTACTTCTCTGCTAAATATTTCCCTGCTCATAAGAAACAAGCTGCCTTGAGGGAAATATACAACTTTGTGCAAATTGAAGAAGAGAGTCTCCCACAAGCTTGGGGGAGGCTTCTCAAGTTACTTAATGCTTTGCCTGATCATCCTCTTAAGAAACCTGAAATATTTGATATCTTTTATAATGGACTAACTGATGCTTCCAGAGATTACCTGGATAGTTGTGCTGGTTCTCTTTTTAAGGAAAGAACACCGGATGAAGCTGAAATTCTATTGAATAATATGTTGGCAAATGAAAATAATTGGGCACCTCCTGAGCCAGCTCCAGAGCCAATTACTGAGCCTATTCCTAAACCAACTCCGAAGAAGAGAGGTGTTCTATTTCTCAGTCCCGAAGATATGCAAGAGGCAAAGAAATCTATGAAAGAAAAAGGTATTAAAGCTGAAGATGTTAAGAATTTACCTCCTATTGAAGAAATACATGGTTTTAATTTACCGCCTGTTGAAGAAGTATATGATCTCAATTACTTATTCACTGAAGAACCTCCCGATATCCCGACACAGGTAGTAAAGGTAAATTCTCTCTATAGATATGATAAAGCTATAGTCCCTCCTACTAAAATTGCTATTCAGTGCTTGGATGAGTTTGATGACTTTATGTTTAAGCAAGATGACTTTAATGGTTATTTTGGTAGACAATTAAAACATAATACCTTTATGATTAAACGCTTGGGTGATTTTATGGCTGATATTAGAGGTGAACTTAAACTTGTTAGCAAACATGCTTCTATGGTTACCACTCAAGTAGAACAAGTACTTAAAGCTCAGAAAGAAGTGCTTGATGAAATGAATAGTAAGAAAAATGATTATGCTGTTAGAGTGGCTACTAGAACTAGTAGAATGACTCAGGAACCTTTGTATCCTGAAGTCCACCCTAAGAGAATCGAGCAAGATTCTCAGAGAAATAATATTGATGTACCTAGTTCTTCTAAAAGGAAGAAAAAGAAAAATGACAGGACTTTGCAAACTTCTAGTGAACCTATTGCTGAACCACCTGAGAATCCAAATGATATCTCTATTTCTGATGCTGAAACACAATCAGGTGATGAACATGAACCTAGTGATAATGTTAATAATAATGTTCATGTTGATGCTCAACCTAGTAATGATAATGATATAGAAGTTGAACCTGCTGTTGATCTTGATAACCCACAATCAAAGAATCAACGTTATCATAAAAGAGACTTCATTGCTAGGAAACATGGTAAATAAAGGGAACCATGGGTTCAGAAGCCCATGCCTTTTCCTCCGAAACTGTCCAAGAAAAAGGATGATGAGGATTTTCAGCGCTTTGCTGAAATGATTAGACCCATCTTTTGCATATGCGATTAACTGATGTGCCCAAAACGAATCCTTATGCTAAGTATATGAAGGATATCATTACTAATAAAAGAAAGATACCTGAAGCTGAAATTTCCACCATGCTTGCTAATTATACTTTTAAGGGTGGAATACCAAAGAAACTTGGAGATCCAGGAGTACCTACTATACCATGCTCCATTAAGAGAAATTATGTTAAAACTGCTTTATGTGATCTTGGAGCCGGTGTCAGTGTTATGCCTCTCTCTTTATATCGCAAACTTGACTTGAATAAGTTGACACCTACTGAAATATCTTTGCAAATGGCTGATAAATCAACTGCTATACCTGTCGGTATTTGTGAGGATGTGCTTGTTGTAGTTGCAAACGTTACTATTTTAACGGACTTTGTTATTCTTGATATCCCCGAGGATGATAGTATGTCTATTATTCTTAGAAGACCTTTCCTTAATACTACAGGGGCTGTTATTGATAGCAACAAAGGCAATGTCACTTTTCATGTTAATGGCAATGAACACACGGTACACTTTCCGAGGAAACAACCTCAAGTTTATAGTATCAACTCTATTGCAAAAATTCCATCAATTATATTTGGAGGTTTTGAATTTCCTCTCCCTACTGTCAAGAAAAAGTATGATATTCTTATTGTTGGGGATTTTCATATCCTCGTTGAGGTAACTTAGTGTTATTCGAAATTTCTCCGGTTCCGTGGTTATTCGGAATGAGTTTGTTAACAAGACTTGATCAACCTTGTTAGTGGGTTCATTTTGTTGATCATGAGATGGATGAAACTAGAAGCACAACCTTCTGTACCCTCCTATATTTTCTGTTATTTAGAAATAAAGTAAAATAGTATTTTTCTGTCTGTTTCCTGACTTATCCGTGCAATATAAAAATATCCCGAAAATAAAAGTCCTCAGAATGCCATGCCAATTTAATATGATTTTTTCGGGAATATTTGAGGATTTACTGTGCAAAAATTACCACGGGGGGAGCTGCCACCTGGCCACGAGGGTGGAGGGCGCGCCCTACCCCCCGGGTGCGCCCCCTACCTCGTGGGCCCATGGTGGCCCTCCTCCACTTATTCGTTCACCCATCTTCTTCCTATGCCTCACACAAACACGAAAAACCAACTCAAGCACGAGTTCCAGCCCCCGTTGCTGTGATTTTCGATCTCCTTGCTCAAAGCACCTCTCGCGAAACTGCTTGGGGAGATTAATCCTTGGTATGTGACTCCTCCATTGGTCCAATTAGTTTTTGTTCTAGTGCTTTATTCATTGCAAATTTGTGCTGCATAGGTGACCATGTTCTTGAGCTTGCATGTCAAATTTATGTGGTTCCAAGTAGTTCTAATGCTTGATATAGGCTCTAGGCACTTATGGGAGTTGTTGCTATCAATTTATTTGAAGTTGGTTCACTTTTATTTGAAGTTACTAAAAATTTCAGATTATTTCAGAAAATAATGAAGAGACTTTTGAGGGGCTCGTCGAGCCGAAGCTCGAAGGAAAAACAAAAGGAAGAAGAGCAGAAGCCCAAATTTAATTTGCCTCGCACCGCGGAGGTCCGGCCGTGTGAATTGCCTTCTGATGACTTCTTGAGGAGAGCCGGGATTTATTAGGATTTCTATTTATTGATTGAGAATGCTGGCCTCACCAACTTCCTCCGCGACCAACGTCATCAGTATCTCTTACTCACAAATACTTTTGTGCAAAACTTCTACTTTTTCCCTTAGAAATCACCTCCAACAATAGAGTTTCATTTATATGACGTTGTTAAAGAGATGACATTAGCTGAATTCTGCGAGGTTTGCAGAATACCCTTTGAGGGCACCTTAGATGAACCCCACCGAAACGAAGTAGAAGCTTTTATTAACACTATCACTGTGGGAGAAACCAGGAAGGTTTCTGATGCAAGGATCACTAGCATACATTTCCCTGTTTTACGCTACTTTGCCTTATTTGCTAGTCGTTGCTTGATTGGACGCGGGAATTGTGGAAACCTTAGTATTCCTGATATTATTATTTTGTTCCATGGTTTATACCGCAATAACTCTGTTAGTATGGGTGGAATTGTTGCTAGACGGTTAAGTCTGAACCATACTAAGGGCCCCATCTTTGGAGGCATTTATGCTTCACACCTAGGTGAACATTTTGAAATACCTATTAGGCATAACGGAGATTTCTTTGGAGGAATTTATGCAACCCGCTTAGCTAATTTTCTTGAGATAGACATTCATGAGGGTGATATGGAGTTACCCCCTTCTTATTTAGATTTTGATTCTATTGTTTCCCACCAGTTTATTGAGAGGACTGAACCACCTCTCCAGTATCGACTAATCTTTAACAAACGTCATGTAGTCCATATTGCTCTTCCTACTCCTGCCTTCTTTGATTTTCAGACAAAAGGAAGATATATTATTACCAGAGAGGAGGCAGATGAGTACGAGAGGAGAGCGGAGGCTGCTCGACGGCACGCTACAGCTCAGGCGGCGATAGCCACTGCATCACAACACGACCCCAGCTTCACCTACGGGTATCCGCCAGGCTATCCCTGGCAATAGACCAACTTAGGCCAAAAGCCTAGGCTTGGGGGAGTACGTATTTCCCACCGACATTACATTCATGTTCACACACACTCATTGCTAGATGTCAGTGCTCATACTCTTTCACTGTAATATCCATGCTAGTTTAAAGTTTGTTTTCCTGCGTTCGTCTTGTGTGTTTAATAAACGTTAAGAAAAAACCAAAAAAATTAGTAGTAGTTTATTTCTTTGTTTGTAGTGGAAATTAAAAAGAAAACCCAAAAATATTTCCCGTTCTTCTTTTACTTGTTGGGAGCTTTCCCGTGTAAATAGTTTTTATTTTCTTTTCTTTCTTTTGGGGGTCGAGAAGACTATATTGAAATTGCTTAGTGGCTCTTATATGCATGATTGTTTATTTAATTTAGAGCCCATATTACTTGTCTTCTCTTTTTGAGTTGAATGCTTGCAGATTCCAGCTTAGTCCAATGCACGTGCACTCTTATTATTATACACATCGTTCGGTCGTGCAAGTGAAAGGCAATAATGATGATATATGATGGACTTAATGGGATGAGAAAAGCTGGTATGAACTCGACCTCTCTTGTTTTTTGTAAATATGATGATTCATCGTTCCTGAGTAAGCTATTATGAAGTAAACATATTTGCAATGACATTTAGAGATTATAGTTGCTTGTGCCATGCTTGATTAGCTATGAGTTATAATGGTTTACCTTGCGTGCCAACATGCTATTAGAATGATTATGATGTGGTACGATGGGATGGTATCCTCCTTTAAATGTATTGAGTGACTAGACTTGGCACATGTTCACGCATGTAGTTGAATCAAATCAACATAGCCTTCATGACATTTATGTTCATGGTAGATTATATCCTACTCATGCTTGTATTCGGTGTAAATTAATTTTAATGCATGTTTACGACTGTTGTCGCTCTCTCAGTTGGTCGCTTCCTAGTCTTTTGCTAGCCTCACCTTTACTAAGCGGGAATACTGCTTGTGCATCCAAACTCCTTAAACCCCAAAGTTATTCCATATGAGTCCACTATACCTTCCTATATGCGGTATTTACCTGCCGTTCCAAGTAAATTTGTATGTGCCAAACTCCCTTCAAATAAACATTCTGTTTTGCATGCTCAAATAGCTCAGATATCAACTGGAGCTGCCCTTGTCTTCCATGTTAGGCGGGTTATTCTCAAGAGGAGTGGACTCCGCTCCTCATTCACGAGAAAATGGCTGGTATCCGGGATGCCCAGTCCCATGCTTTATGCAAACTAAATCAAAATAACTGCAAACAAAACTCCCCTTGGGACCCGTTGAATGTTGGAGGCACTCGTTGTTTCGAGCAAGCCATGGATTGATGCTTGTGGAGGAAGGGGAGTATAAACTTTACCATTCTGTTTGGGAACCGCCTGTAATCTGCTTAGCATGGAAGATATCGTCGTCTTTTAGTTGTTATGTTGACAATGAAAGTATGCTGCTCAAAATATAATTTATCTCTATTTCAAAACCGAGCTCTGGCACCTCTACAAACCCCTGCTTCCCTCTGCGAAGGGCATATCTATTTACATTTATGTTGAGTCATCACCCTTCTTATTAAAAGCACCCGCTGGAGAGCACACTGTCGTTTGCATTCATTATTATTTGTTTATATTGGGTATGACTTGTCTGGATCTCTTTTACCATGAATTACAATGTTTAGTCAGTCCTTGATCTTTAAAGGTGCTCTGCATTTATGTTTTGCGGTATCAGAAAGGGCTAGCAAGATACCATTTTATTATATCATGTTATGATTATTTTGAGAAAGTGTTGTCATCCGAGTTTTATTATTATAGCTCGCTCGCTGATTATGCTATTGATATGAGTAATTGTGAGACCTATGTGTTATTGTGAGTGTGGTTAGTTCATAATATTTGCTGAAACTTGAATGCTGGCTTTTCATGTTTACAACAACAAGAGCAAACATAATTTGTAAAAGTTTTTCTTTTTCTCTTTCAGTTTGTCAACTGAATTGCTTGAGGACAAGCAAGGGTTTAAGCTTGGGGGAGTTGATACGTCTCCGTCGTATCTACTTTTCCAAACACTTTTGCCCTTGTTTTGGACTCTAACTTGTATGATTTGGATGGAACTAACCCGGACTGACGCTGTTTTCAGCAGAATTGCCATGGTGTTGTTTTATGTGCAGAAAATAAAAGTTCTCGGAATGACCTGAAACTCCACGGAACATCTTAGAAAAAACAATAAAAAATCCTCGCGAAAGATGAAGACCAGGGGGCCCACACCCTGTCCACGAGGGTGGGGGCGCACCCCCTGGGCGCGCCCCCTACCTCGTGGCCCCCCTGGTGGCTGAGGGAGTCCTGGACTAGGGGGTGTCCGAATAGCCGAACTATCATCTTTGGCTGGACTCCAAGACTATGAAGATACAAGATTAAAGACTTTGTCCCCGTATCCGGATGGGACTTTCCTTAGCGTGGAAGGCAAGCTTGGCGATATGGATATGTAGATCTCCTACCATTGTAACCGACTCTGTGTAACCCTAGCCCTCTCCGGTGTCTATATAAACCGGAGGGTTTTAGTCCGTAGGACGAACAACAATCATACCATAGGCTAGCTTCTAGGGTTTAGCCTCCTTGATCTCGTGGTAGATCTACTCTTGTACTACCCATATCATCAATATTAATCAAGCAGGAGTAGGGTTTTACCTCCACCGAGAGGGCCCGAACCTGGGTAAAAACATCGTGTCCCTTGTCTCCTGTTACCATCTGCCTAGACGCACAGTTCGGGACCCCCTACCCGAGATCCCCTGGTTTTGACACCGACATTGGTGCTTTCATTGAGAGTTCCTCTGTGTCGTCACCTATAGGCCCGATGGCTCCTTCGATCATCAACAACAACGCGGTCTAGTGTGAGACCTTTCTCCCCGAACAGATCTTCGTATTCGGCGGCTTTGCACTGCCGGCCAATTCACTTGGCCATCTGGAGCAGATCGAAAGCTACGCCCCTGGCCATCAGGTCAGATTTGGAAGTTTGAACTATACGGCTGACATCCGCGGAGACTTGATCTTTGACGGATTCAAGCCACAGCCGAGCGCGCCGCACTGTCATGATGGGCATGATTTAGCTCTGTTGCCGGACAGTGCCCTGGAGGCCGCACAAGAGTCCGCTCTGACCCTTAGCTCGGAGCCGACTGCGCCGATCAAGGATGGGTGGCTGGACACCGCCTCGGGGGCTGCTACCTCTACGGCGATAGAGCCGAATACCAACCCTGTCCCTTGTGAAGCTCGTGACTCCAAGGTGCCGGACTCCTCCCCGGACCCCGAACCTTCCGCGCCCCTGCCAATCGAATGGGCGCCGATCATGGAGTTCACCGCTGCGGACATCTTTCAGCACTCGCCTTTTGGCGACATCCTGAATTCGCTAAAGTGTCTTTCTTTATCAGGAGAGCCCTGGCCGGATTATGGTCAGGACGGTTGGGATGCGGACGACGAAGAAATTCAAAGCCCACCCACCACCCACTTCATAGCCACTGTCGAAGACCTAACCGACATGCTAGACTTCGACTCCGAAGACATCGACGGTATGGACGACGATGCCGGAGACGACCAAGAACCAGCGCCTACAGGGCACTGGAAGGCCACCTCGTCATACGACATATACATGGTGGACATCCCAAAGGATGGGAATGGCGATGGAACAGCGGAGGATGACCCCTCCAAGAAACAGCCTAAGCGCCGGCGTCAGCGGCGCCGCTCTAAATCCCGCCACAGCAAAAATGGAGATTCCAGCACCGGAGACAATAACACCCCGGACAGTGCTGAAGACAACCCCCTCCAGCAAGATTCAGCAGAGGAGGATGGAGAAGCCAGCCCTCATGAGAGAGAGGCAGACAGAGAAGTAGAGGACGATAATTATATGCCTCCCTCCGGAGACGAGTCAAGCCTCAACGACGACGAATTTGTCGTGCCTGAGGATCCCGTCGAACAAGAGCATTTCAAACGCAGGCTTATGGCCACGGCAAGCAGCCTCAAGAAAAAGCAGCAACAGCTTAGAGCTGACCAAGACTTGCTAGCCAACAGATGGACTGAAGTCCTTGCGGCCGAAGAGTATGAACTCGAACGCCCCTCCAAAAGCTACCCCAAATGCAAGCTACTACCCCGATTAGAGGAGGAAGCACATAAACCTACATCACCAGCGCACAATACGGCCGACCGGCCACCTTGTGGCCGCGACAGAGAGGCCTCTAGGCCCTCCACTAAAGCCGCACCCCGGCGTCGCTCGAAAAGTACAAAGCCACGGGGGAATGCGCCGGACTTACGAGACATATTGGAGGATAAGGCAAGACAAACAAGATCGATCAACGGATCGCGTGGGCGCCCCACGATACATGACGACAACCGTCACGCCGGATACAGCAATTCTGGCCGGGCCGAACACAGTAGACAAAGCTCGTTTGAGCTGCGTCGTGATATAGCCCAATACAGAGGCGCCGCACACCCACTTTGTTCACAGACGAAGTAATGGATCATCAAATCCCCGAGGGTTTCAAACCCGTAAACATTGAATCATACGACGGCACAACAGATCCCGCGGTTTGGATTGAGGACTATCTCCTTCACATCCACATGGCCCATGGTGATGATCTACATGCCATCAAATACCTCCCACTCAAGCTTAAAGGACCAGCTCGGCATTGGCTCAACAGCTTGCCAGCAGAATCAATTGGGTGTTGGGAAGACCTGGAAGCCACATTCCTTGATAACTTGCAGGGCACATATGTGCGAACACCAGACGCTGATGACCTAAGCCACATAATTCAGTAGCCAGATGAATCGGCCAGACAATTCTGGACATGGTTCTTAACTAAGAAAAATCAAATCATCGACTGTCCGGATGCAGAGGCCCTTGCAGCCTTCAAACATAACATCCGCGACGAGTGGCTTGCCTGGCACCTAGGACAGGAAAAGCCGAAATCCATGGCAGCCCTCACATCACTCATGACCCGCTTCTATGCGGGAGAAGACAGCTGGCTAGCTCGCAGTAACAACCTGACCAAAAACTCTGGTAGTTCGGATACCAAGGACAACAATGGCAGGTCGTGTCGCAATAAGCACAAGCGCCGCATTAACGGCGATAATACTGAAGATACGGCAGTCAATGCCGGATTCAGAGGCTCTAAACCCGGTCAGCGGAAAAAGCCATTCAAAAGAAATACTCCGGGCCCGTCCAATTTGGACCGAATACTCGATCGCTTGTGCCAGATACACGGCACTTCGAAAAGTGTACCAATCACACCAACAGGATTGTTGGGTGTTCAAGCAGGCAGGCAAGTTAATTGCCGAAAATAATGACAAGGGGCTGCATAGCGATGACGAGGAGGAGACTCGGCCGCCGAACAATAGAGGACAAAAGGGTTTCCCCCCACAAGTGCAGACGGTGAACATGATATACGCAACCCACATACCCAAAAGGGAGCGGAAAAGCGTGCACTTAGGGACGTATATGCGATGGAGCCAGTCGCCCCAAAGTTCAATCCGTGGTCCTCATGCTCGATCACTTTTGATTGAAGGGACCACCCCACTAGCATCCGCCATGGCGGATTCGCCGCATTGGTTCTAGACCCAATCGTCGACGGATTTCACCTCACTAGAGTCCTGATGGACGGCGGCAGCAGCCTGAACCTGCTTTATCAGGATACAGTGCGCAAGATGGGCATAGACCCGTCAAGGATTAAACCCACAAAAACGACCTTTAAAGGCGTCATACCAGGTGTAGAGGCCAATTGTACAGGCTCAGTTACACTTGAAGTGGTCTTCGGATCCCCGGATAACTTCCGAAGCGAGGAGTTAATCTTCGACATAGTCCCGTTCCGCAGCGGCTATCATGCACTGCTCGGATGAACTGCATTTGCAAAATTCAATGCGGTGCCGCACTACACATACCTCAAGCTCAAGATGCCAGGCCCTCGAGGAGTCATTATGGTCAACGGAAAAACCAAACGCTCACTCCGAACGGAGGAGCATACAACGGCTCTCACGGCGGAAATATAAAGCAGCCTCTTAAGGCAATTCTCGAGTCCGTCTGTTAAGCGGCCGGACACCGTCAAGCGCAGCCGGAGTAACCTACAACAAGACTACCTGGCACGTTCCGAGAACGCGTAGCAATGCGGCCCAACCCCAGCCCTCGCGAAATCACGAGACCAGTACCACGCGTACATAACTACGCTCTGGAGATACCATGGGCACAGGGGGAGGGGCACGACCACGGCATGCCCAGAGTGCGGCTCAACCACACTAGGGGCTCCCAATTGTGTCATTCTTCTTTTTCTTTCTTCTTATTCACAGGACTCCATTTTCCAGAAGCCCTGTCCGGCAATAGACTTGCCGAACTCACGATGCAACAGCCAGGGAAGCAGAAAAGCTACGTCGAGTATCCAGGTGGTCTCCATTACGAGCATTATACCTAGTTTACATACCATCCCGCAGCCTACCCCTGGAGGGGGACATGTTAAATAGTCCCATCCCTTGCTTATCGCACTATTTGTATCGTTCTGCTTTCATTGCAGTATTTTTTGAATAAACAATGCATCGCTTTTTGCCTATCATCGCATTCCTTTTTTTATCCATATATGTTCACTTATGACATGTTGCACCCGTACACTTTGGTACGGCCAAATACACCAGGGGCTTAAGTTCCCCGAAGTATGGTGTGTTAAGTCCGAACACTTTCACAAGTGCGGCACCCCGAACTTATAGCATTATATGCATCGGCTCCGAATCATGTCTTGGGTCAATAGTTGGGTTTTCCCGGCTCCCATGTTTTGGTACCTTACGTTCCGTTATATCGGCTAAGGTAGCGCTGGAAGAACCACTGCGATTGTGCCCCAGTTGAGCTCGGTTGAGCACCTCAGTGGAGAAAGCTAAAACTGACCGTCATGATGGGGCGAGAGCCGGTCGCTGTTCGAGAGGTTTTTTCGAGTCCCTAAAGACTTATGCCGCTTAGAGCAAGGAGCCGGCTTTGTCCGGCCCAGGCATGGATAGCACCCCAAATTCGGCCTTCCGAACACTAGGGGCTTCGCCAAAATTTAAAATTATAGAATTCTATGGCTAAGTGAGAGTGTTCAAGCATTATAAGTCCGGTTGCCTCGTTCGTTGTGTTGCGCGCCTCCCTCGAAGGACCCAAAAATGGGAAAAAGAGCGCTCAAGTTTAGCCCGAACACCCCAACACTCGCGGCATGGGGGCTGAAGCCAACGACTTGCCATCTCTCAAATTTGATAAATGGCCGCACAGAAGGTAATATTTTAAATTAACAAGCGTTGCTTAGCGCATATGAATAAGTTTTCAGCGCACAGGATAACAAAATGCGAGTCTATTAAAAAATTACATCTTTGGAGCATTCACCCGCTATAAGGCGGGCACCCTTCAGGACACCCTTATAGTACATCTCGGGCGTGCGATACTCCTTGCCCGACGGTGGCGCGTCCATCACAAGCTTCTCGGCGTCCATCTTGCCCCAGTGCACTTTAGCGCGGGCAAGGGCCCGACGGGCACCTTCAATGCAGACGAAGTAGCTCACAGGAATGGCCTCTTTGGGCTACAGCCAAACTATGAGGCCCTTCATGGCCTGTTCGGCCACCTTGTGGAGCTCGACCAGCTGCTTCAGCTGGTCGCTCAGGGGCACTGGATGTCCGGCCTCAGCATATTGAGACCAATACACTTTTTCCGTCGAGCTCCCCTCCTCGGCTCGGTAGAACGCGGCAGCATCGGACACGCTACGGGGCAGATCTGCGAATGCTCCTGGAGAGCTCCGGATTCGGGTAAGTAACAAGTAATTCACTTTCACGTGCTTGCTTTGCATGAAGAATGCCTTACCCGCTGCTATCTTCTTTATCGCCTCAATTTCCTGGAGGGCTTTTTGGGCTTCGGCCTTGGCGGCTTTGGCACTCTCAAGAGCTGAGGCGAGCTCGGACTCTCGAGTCTTCGAGTCAGGCTCCAAACTCTCGTGTTTTTCCACGAGAGCCTGGAGCTCTTGCCGCACCTCCGCCACCCGCGCCTCCTACTTCTCCCGCTCGGTGCGTTCCACGGCCGCATTGCGTTCGGCCTTGGACACCGCTTCCTTCAGGGTCGCCACCTCGTCCGTGGCCCCTGCAATACTCACGTTATCCCTGTCATTTTTTGCAACCAAATCCTTTTCTATAAGGTATCACTTTAATAAGGTATTACTTACCTTCCTTGTCCTCGAGCTGCTTCTGGGCACGGCCGAGCTCGTTCTCGGACCGCTCGAGGCTCTGCTTCAAGGCATTGACCTCTGCAGTCAGTGCGGCAGAGGTCAGCAGCGCAGCCTGCATTCCCATATTGACATATTTGTGTTAGACTCCTGCGTATATCTTTTTAGATCCTCAGTTCGGCTTTTCTTTCCGAACACCAAACTGAGCATCAGGGGCTACTGTCTATGCGGTACTATTTTTACATATCTTAATCACGTACCTCAAAGCCTGTTAGAAGGCTGGTGCAGGCTCCGGTCATCCCACTCTTGGCGGACTGAACCTTCTGAATCTCCGCACTCATGATAGTGCGGTGCTCCTCGTCGATGGAAGCGCCGTTGAGCGCCTCCAACAAATTATCCGGCGCCTCCGGTTGGACGGAGGTTACCGGCGTCACAGTCTCGCCCTTCCTACGAAGGGGCGCCCGCCGGACTCCGGAACCACTAAAGGTTCCGGTGCGGAGTCCGGTCCAAAGTCCGGGAGGTTGCCCTACGGCACCTCCGGGGCCTCCTCCTCCTGGCTGGGCCCCTTCTGGGGCCCCACCTCGGCGTCGTCTGTGTCACGGGGGGAGGAGGCGGTCGGAAGTGAAGCTCTATTCACATCTGATGAATCCAAGGAGCCGCTCGACGAAGCGGGTAGATCGTCCTTGGGCGGGCTACATGGTGGTATTCGGCGTTAGAAGACACTATGCGACGAAAGAAAAGTCATGAGTTATTCTGGAATCCGGACACTTACGATCTCGCCAGGGTCTTGGCCCTCGAGGGCCACTCCTCCTCGCCGTCGTCGGCGTTGGTGGAACAGTCCGGAAGAAGGGTCCTTCCCTTCTTGGACCCTTCGGCCTCCCCTGTTGGGGAAACCTTCCTCTTCTTCTCTCCCCCATCTGGGGGAGAGGCCTCTTTCTTCTCCTCCTCGTCTTCGCGGGAGGAGTCCGCCTCGGAGTCATCAGACGATGAGTCCGATAACACCTGGCACTGGGAACTCCTCCGAGTTCCCGTGGCCTTCTTCTTGGCCTTCTTCCCCGGCACCACGTAAGGCACCGGAGCCAGCAGTCCCGTTAATCGGGCATCCGCTGGGTCTTCTGGCAAGGGAGCCGGATAGTTAACCTGCCTGGACTTCTTCTGCCAAGCCTGTCAATGGTAAAGGGAGTTTAGATCCCGCATAGAGTCAAACTATGGAAAACAAGTGTCCCGTAAAGGGTAAAATAGCTTACCTCGCCGGCTTGACGCTGCGAGCTAAATCCGTGATCCTCGGTAGCGGATGCGGGAGCTTCGGCGCCCTTGAACAGCACCCTCCAGGCATCTTCGTACGTAGTGTCGAAGAGCCAGCTCAAGGTCTGGTGTTGTGCCAGATCAAACTCCCACAAGTTGAAGGCCCATTGTTGGCATGGGAGGATCCGGCGGACGAGCATGACCTGGACCACGTTGACGAGCTTGGTCTTCTTGTTCACAAGGTCTTGGACGCAGGTTTGGAGTCCGGTCAGCTCCTCTAAATCACCCCATATCAGGCCCTTCTTTTTCCAGGAGGTGAGCCACGTGGAGATGCCAGATCTGAATTCGGGGGCCGCCGCCCATTCAGGGTCACGCGGCTCAGTGATGTAGAACCACCCCGATTGCCACCCTTTGATGGTTTCCACGAAGGAGCCCTCGAGCCATGTGACGTTGGGCATCTTGCCCACCATGGCGCCTCTGCACTCCGCCTGCTAGCCACCCACTACCTTCGGCTTGACAATGAAAGTCTTCAGCCATAAGCCGAAGTGGGGCTTGATGCGGAGGAAGGCCTCGCACACAACGATAAACGCTAAGATGTTGAGGATGAAATTCGGGGACAAATCATGGAAATCCAGGCCGTAGTAGAACATGAGTCCCCAGACAAATGGGTGGAGTGGGAAGCCCAGTCCACGGAGGAAATGGGGAAGGAACACCACTCTCTCATGGGGCCTGGGGGTGGGGACGAGCTGCCCCTCGTCTGGAAGCCGTGCGCATAATATCAGCAGGTATCCGGCTTTCCTCAACTTTTTTATGTGCCCCTCCGTGACGGAGGAGGCCATCCACTTGCCTCCCACTCCGGACATGACTGGGGAAGGTTGAGGCGAGATGTGCAGGCTTGGGCGTTGGAGCTCGAGTGCGCGGAAATGGATAAGCAAAGGAGGAAGAAGGCGTAGGTAAAAAGGTGGATCCTTATCCCCTTATATATGGGTGGACAAAACTATGCGTCCCCACCAGCCTAGTAAAACTCGCTTATCTCCCAAGCGCCGCAATCAATGGCGCGGTTGGGTTACCCATGCCCGTATTGATGAGAATCCCGGAATAAGGGGACATGATCTCTGCTTTGACAAGACGTGCCAAGGAAACCGCTTCGCTAAACGCGCTGAGGTGGAACAGTAAAAATGATTCGAATAAAGGCTTGGCCGTGGTGTGACGTCATGCCACGAAATACGTCAGCAGATTGAACTTGTGTAAATATTATTCTCTCTACGGTGGTATGTGGAACTTATTTTGCAGAGCCGGACACTATCCTGGCAAAATCTTCTATGAATTATTCGGAGGAGGAACCCGCCTTGCAATGCCGAAGACAATATGCGCGCCGGACTCGTCATCATTGAAGCCTGGTTCAGGGGATACTGAGGGAGTCCTGGACTAGGGGGTGTCCGGATAGCCGAACTATCATCTTTGGCCGGACTCCAAGACTATGAAGATACAAGATTGAAGACTTCGTCCCGTGTCCGGATGGGACTTTCCTTGGTGTGGAAGGCAAGCTTGGCGATACGGATATGTAGATCTCCTACCATTGTAACCGACTCTGTGTAACCCTAGCCCTCTGTGGTGTCTATATAAACCGGAGGGTTTTAGTCCGTAGGACGAACAACAATCATACCATAGGCTAGCTTCTAGGGTTTAGCCTCCTTGATCTCGTGGTAGATCTACTCTTGTAGTACCCATATCATTAATATTAATCAAGCAGGAGTAAGGTTTTACCTCC
Organism: Aegilops speltoides; assembly: GCA_021437245.1. NCBI lineage: Eukaryota > Viridiplantae > Streptophyta > Magnoliopsida > Poales > Poaceae > Aegilops > Aegilops speltoides. The sequence goes on from CM038144.1 coordinate 396,730,377, forward strand.
ACAGAGAGGGCCCGAACCTGGGTAAAAACATCGTGTCCCTTGTCTCCTATTACCATCCGCCTAGACGCACAGTTTGGGACCCCCTACCCGAGATCCGCCGGTTTTGACACCGACAGTGGCCCTCCGACGCCAACTCCAACTCCATATATTGGCTTTCGGGGAGAAAAAAAATCAGAGGGAAGAAATCATCGCGTTTTACGATACGGAGCCGCCGCCAAGCCCTAATCTCTCTCGGGAGGGCTGATCTGGAGTCCGTTCGGGGCTCTGGAGAGGGGGATTCGTCGCCGTCGTTGAGGGAGTCCTGGACTAGCTAGGGGTGTCCGGACAGCCGGACTATCATTATCCGCCGGACTCCAAGACTACGAAGATAGAAGATTGAAGACTCCGGCTCGTGTCCGGATGGTACTTTCCTTGGCATGGAAGGCAAGCTTGGCAATACGAATATGTAGATCTCCTACCATTGTAACCGACTCTGTGTAACCCTAACCTTCTCCGGTGTCTATATAAACCGGAGGGCTTTATTCCGTAGAACAACATACATCTCAACAATCATACCATAGGATAGCTTCTAGGGTTTAGCCTCCTTGATCTCGTGGTAGATCTACTCTTGTACTACCCATATCATCAATATTAATCAAGCAGGACGTAGGGTTTTACCTCCATCGAGAGGGCCGAACCAGGTAAAAACATTGTGTCCCTCGTCTCCTGTTACCATCCGCCTAGACGCATAGTTCGGGACCCCCTACCCGAGATCCGCCGGTTTTGACACCGACATTGGTGCTTTCAATGAGAGTTCCTCTGTGTCGTCACCGATAGGCTTGATGGCATCTTCAACCAGCAACGATGTCCGGCGAGACTTTTCTCCCGGACAGATCTTCAGATTCGGCGGCCAAGATCAAGGGCCAATTCACTTGGCCATCCGAGCAGATCGAAGCTACGCCCGCCGTCAGTCGATTCGAAGCTTAAACTTCACGGTCGATGTCGCGGAGACTTGATCTTCGAGGACCCGAGCCCGCCAAGCGCGCAAGCCTTTGTGACGATGGGCACGATCTAGCTCTGCCGCCGAACAGTACCTTGGTGGCCGCACTCGGATCCGCTTCGGCCATTAGCCCGGAGCCGATCGCCCAGACCGAGGGCCGGTGGATAGACGCCGACCCGGGGGCTTCAACATCCACGGCGATGGAGCCAAACACTGACCTTGTCCCCTGCAAAACTCGTGGTTCCGAGGCGCCGGACTCCTCGCCGGACTCCGATCCTCCCACGCCCCTACCAATCGATCCGGATTGGGCGCCGGTTATGGAATTCACCGCCGCGGACATTTTCCAACACTCGCCTTTTGGCGATATCCTGAATTCCCTGAAGCATCTCTCGCTATCAGGAGAATCCTGGCCGGACTATGGCCAGGACGGTTGGGGTACGGACGACGAAGAAATTCAGAGCCCACCCACCACCCACTTTGTAGCCACTGTCGATGATTTAACCGACATGGTAGACTTCGACTCCGACGACATCGACGCCATGGACGACGATGCCGGAGATGAACAGGAGCCAGCGCCTACAGGGCACTGGAAGACCACGTCGTCATACGACATATATATGGTGGACACCCCGAAAGACGGGGATGGCGAAGAAGCAGCGGAGGCAGATTCTCTAAAGAAGCAGCCTAAACGCCGGCGTCGTGGCGCCGCTCTAAATCCCGCCACAAAGAAGAATGGAGATTCCGCACGGAGATAATAATACTCGGAGAGTGCCGAAGACAATCCCTCCGGCAAGACTCAGCAGAGGAGGATGCGAAGCAAGCCCTCACGAGAGCGGCGGCGATTTAAGGGGTTGAGGATGATAACTATATGCCTCCCTCCAAGACGAAGCAAGCCTCAACGATGATGAATTCGTCTGCACTCGAGGATCTGTCGAACAAGAGCGCTTCAAGCGCGGGCTTATCGCCACGGCAAACAGCCTAAAGAAAAAGCAGCAACAGCTCCAAGCTGATCAAGACCTGCTGGCCGATCGATGGACCGAGGTCCTCGCGGCCGAAGAGTATAAACTCGAACGCCCCTCCAAAAGTTACACAAGACGCAAGCTGCTCCCCGATTAGAGGAGGAAGCATACATACCTTCATCACCAGCAAGACGACATGGCTGATCGACCACCCGTGGTCGTGATGAGAGGCATCCAGCCCCCAGCCAAGACCGTACCCGGCATCGCTCCAAAAGTACGGCCAAGAGGGAACGCTACCGGACTTTGAGACATATTGAGGACAAGGCAAGGCAATCCAGATCCATCTACGGATCACGTGGGCGCCCTCGACCCACGGCGAATACCGTCGTCGGATACAATAACCCGCCAGGCGAACACAATGACGGCGCTCTCTCGAGCTACGTCGCGATATCGCTCAATCTGGGCGCCAGACACCCGTTATGCTTCATCGACGAAGTAATGGATCATCGATCCCGAAGGGTTTAAACCCGTAAACATTGAATCTTACGATGGCACAACAGACCCCGCGGTGTGGATCGAAGACTATCTTCTCCACATCCATATGGCCCGCAGCGACGATCTCCACGCCAAAAAGTACCTCCCACTCAAGCTTAAAGGACCAGCTCGGCATTGGCTTAATAGCTTGCCCGCAGAGTCAATTGGGTGTTGGGAAGACCTGGAGGCCGCATTCCTTGATAACTTCCAAGGCACATATGTGCGACCACCAGACGCCGATGACCTAAGCCACATCATTCAGCAGCCAGACGAATCGGCCAGACAATTCTGGACACGGTTCTTGACGAAGGAAAATCAAATCGTCGATTGTCCGGATGCAGAGGCCCTTGCAGCCTTCAAACATAACATTCGGGACGAATGGCTAGCCCGGCACCTGGGGCAGGAAAAGCCAAAATCCATGGCATCCCTCACATCGTTAATGACCCGCTTTTGTGCGGGAGAGGACAGCTGGCTAGCCCACAGCAACAATCTCCGTAAAAATTCTGGCAGTCCGGATACTAAGGACAACAACGGCAGGTCACGTCGAAAGAAAAACAAGCGCCGCATAAACGGCGACGATAAGGAGGATACAGCAGTCAATTCCGGATTCCGAGGCTTTAAACCCGGTCAGCGGAAGAAGCCATTCAAAAGAACCACTCCGGGTCCGTCCAATCTGGACCGAATACTCGACCGCTTATGCCAGATACATGGCACCTCTGAAAAGCCAGCTAACCACACCAATAGAGATTGCTGGGTGTTCAAGCAGGCCGGCAAGTTAATTGCCGAAAACAATGAAAAGGGGCTAAATAGCGACGACGAGGAAGAGACCCGACCGCCGAACAATAGAGGACAGAAGGGTTTTCCCCCACAAGTGCGGACGGTGAATATGATATACGCGACCCATATACCCAAGAGGGAGACGAAGTGCGCACTACGAGACATCTATGCGATGGAGCCAGTCGCCCCAAAGTTCAACCCATGGTCCTCTTGCCCGATCACTTTCGATCGAAGAGACCATCCGACCAGCATACGCCATGGCGGATTCGCCGCTTCGGTTTTAGACCCAATCATCGATGGGTTCCACCTCACGAGAGTCCTGATGGATGGCGGTAGCAGCCTAAACCTGCTTTATCAGGATACAGTGCGCAAAATGGGCATAGACCCATCAAGGATTAAACCTACAAAGACAACCTTTAAAGGTGTCATTCCAGGAGTGGAGGCCAGCAGTGCAGGCTCGATCCACACCGAAGTGGTCTTGGATCCCGGATAATTTCGGGCGAAGAGTTAATCTTCGACATAGTCCCGTTCCGCAGCGGCTATCACGCTCTGCTCGGACGAACCGCGTTTGCAAAATTCAACGTGGTGCCGCATTATGCATACCTAAAGCTCAAGATGCCAGGCCCTCGAGGAGTCATCACGGTCAATGGGAATACGGAACGCTCCCTCCGAACAGAGGAACATACAGTGGCTCTCGCGGCTGAAGTACAGAGCAGCCTTCTAAGGCAATTCTAAAGTCCGGTAGTTAAAAAGCCGGACACAGCAAAGCGCGCCTGGAGCAATATCAACCAAGACCACCTGGCGCGATCAGAGCACGCATAGCAATGCGGCCCCAACCCTCACCCGCGCATGATCGCAAGAATAACACTCCGCGTACATCATTACGCTTTCGAGATACCATGGCGCAGGGAAAGGGGCACGATCACAACGGACCCAGAGTGCGGCTTGACCGCACCAGGGGCTCACAAGTGTGCCCCCCTTCTTTTTTATTTTCCTTCTTCTTTTATGTATACAGGACTCTATTAACCAGAAGCCCTGTCCGGTGGCGAACCCGGCGAACTCATGATGCAACAGTCAGGGACTAAAAGAAGGCCGCGACGAACATTCAGGTGGTCTCAATTACGAGCATTAAATTCAATTATATACACCAAGTCTGCAGCTCATCCCTGGAGGGGGACATGTTTATTTAGTCCAAATCCCTTGCCTACCGCACTAATTGTATCAGTCCGCTCTACTAGCAGACTTTCTTTCATAAATAATGCAGCACCTTTTTATTGCAATTGCGTTATCTTTTATATATGTTCATTATATGACATCTTGCACCCGTATATTTTGGTACGGCCGAATACGCCAGGGGCTTCTGTCCCCCACATTATGGTGTGATTAAGTCCGAACACTTTCACAAGTGCGGCACCCCGAACTTATAGCATTATATGAATCGGCTCCGAATCATGTCTTGGGTCAATAGTTGGGTTTGCCCGGCTCCCATGTTTTGGTGCCTTACGTTCCGTTCCGTCGGCTAAGGTAGCACTGGGAGAACCACTGCGATTGCGCCCCGGTTGAGCCGGGTTAACGCCTCAGTGGAGAAAGCTAAAACTGACTGGCATGATAAGGCGAGAGACTGGTCGCTGTTCGAGAGGTTTTTTCGGGTCCTTAAAGACTCACGCCGCTTCGAGCGAAGTTCCGAACAATGTCTGAAGAAGGCGTGGATAGCGCCCCGGATTCGGTCTTCCGAATACCAGGGGCTTCGCCGAAATTTAAAATTATAGAATTCTATGGCTAAGTGAGAGTGTTCAAGCATTATAAGTCCGGTGGCCTCGTTCGTTGTGTTGAACGCCTCCCTCGATGGACCCAACAATGGGAACAAGAGTGCTCATGTTTATCCCGAACACCCCAGCACTCGCGGCTTGGGGCCTGAAGCCAACGACTTGCCATCTCTCAGATTTTATAAACGGCCGCACAGAAGGTAATATTTTAAATTAAACAAGTGTTGCTCATGGCGCATATAAACGAAGTTTTCAGCGCACAGGAGAAATACACAGCGAGTTCACTCAAAGATTACATTTTGGGAGCACTCATCTACAATATCGCAGGCTCCCTTCCGGAAAACTTTATAATACCGCTCCGGCATGCGATGCTCCTTGCCCGGCGGCGGTGGATCCGTGAGAAGCTTCTCCGCATCCAGTTTCCCCCATTGCACCTTTATGCGGGCAAGGGCCCGACGAGCGCCTTCAATACAAAGTGAGCGCTTGACTACATCCAGCACTGGGCATGCATCCACCAGCCGCCGACGAGGCCAAAGTAGCTCCTGTGCATGGCCTGTCCAGCCATAGCCGGACTATGAGGCCCTTCATGGCCTCCTCGGCTACCTTGTGGAGTTCGACCAGTTGCTTCACCTGGTCGCTTGGGGCACGGATGGCTGGCCTCGAAGAGTACCGAGACCGAAGACCTTCTCCGCCGAGCTCCCCACCTCGCCATGATAGAATGCGGTGGCATCGACGACCTCGCGGCAGATCTGCAAACGCCCCTGGAGAGCTCCGAATTCGGGTAAGTGTCAGGTAGTTCACACTAACATGCCTGCTTTGCATGAAAAATGCCTTACCCGCCGCTATCTTCTTTATGTCCTCAATTTCTGAAGGGCCTTACGGGCCTCGGCCTTGGCGGACTTGGCACTTTCGAGAGCCGAGGCAAGCTCTGACTCGAGTCTTTGAGTCACGCCCAAACTCTCATGCTTTTCCATGAGAGCCCGGAGCTCTTGCCGAACTTCCGCCACCGGGGCCTCTTGCTTTTCTCGCTCAGCCCGTTCGGGGCAGATTATGTTCGTCACAGACACGGCATCCTTCGAGGCTGCCACCTCGTTAGTGGCCCCTGCAATACACATATTATCCTTGTTAATTTTATTTGCAACCAAAATCCTTTTCTCAGAAGGTACTTATTCAAAGAAGTGTTACTCACCTTTTTTCCTCAAGCTGCTTCTTCGCATGGCGAGCTCTTGCTCGGACCGCTCGAGGTCCTTCTTCACACATCGACCTCCGCCGTTAAAGCGGCAGAGGCCAGCCAGCGCAGCCTGCAAACCCATATTGACATATTTTTAGCAACCTCAAGATATCTTGTTAGATACTCGGTCCGCTTTTCTTTCCGAACACCAAACCGAGCATCGGGGCTACCGTCTATGCGGTATTACATTACATAATTTTAACTTCTTACCTCAAAGCTCGTTAGAAGGCTGCTGCGAGCTTTCGTCAGCCCGCTCTTGGCGAGCTGAACCTTCTCAATCACCGCACTCATGATAGTGCGGTGTTCTTCCTCGATGGAAGCGCCTTTAAGCGCCCAACAGGTTATCCGCACCTCCGGTTGGGACGGAGGCCGCCGGCGTCACGGTCCTGCCCTTCTTTCGAAGGCCGCTTGCGGACTGGAACCACTGCGGGTTCCGATGTAGAGTCCGCACGAAGTCCGGAGGTCGCTCGACGGCGCCCGAGCCTCCTCCTGATGGGTCCCCTCTTGGGATCCCACCTCCGCGTCCTCGTCGGCGCGTGGGGTAGAGGCGGTCGGGACGGAATTTACGTCCGACGAGGCCAACAACCCGCTCATCGAGTCGGGGAGATCGTCATCAACCGGACTACGGGCAGAATGTGGTGTTAGAAGGATACTGCATGACATGAAAGGTACGGCATATAAATGATCTGGATAGTTACGATCCTGCCGGACGCCTGGCCCTTGGGGGCCACTCATCCTCGCCAACGCTGATGTTGGCGAAACTGTCCGGGGGGATAGTTCTCCCCCTCTTCTTCTCTCCCTCCTCCGGGAGAGAGTACTCCTCCTCCTCGTCTTCAGGGGAGGAGTCCTCGTCGTCGTCAGACGCTCTATTACGGGAACTCTTTCGAGTCCCCTTGGCCACCTTCTTGGCCTTCTTCTCCGGCACCACGTGCGGTGCCGGAACCAGTAGCCCTGTTAAGCGGGCGTTCACTGGGTCTTCTGGCATGGGAGCCGGGCTGACGAGCAGCTTGGCCTTCTCCATCCATTCCTGTCAAAGGAAGAGGCGTAATGAAACCTCACTAGAGTCAATCTAATTATCACAAGTGTCCCGTAATGGGGTTGAATCACTTACCTCGTCGGTTGGACATCTGCGAGCTAAATCCGCGATCTTCCGCTGCGGATGCGGGGCTTCGGCCCTTGAACAGCACCCTCCAGCGCCAGTATGTTGTATCGAAGAGCCCGCTTAGCACTGGTGCTGTTCGGATTGAACTCCCACAAGTTGAATGCCCGTTCTTGGCATGGGAGAATCCGCCGGAGGAGCATGACTTGGACCACGTCGACGAGCCGGAGCCTATTGCTCACTATCTTCTTGATGCAGGCTCAGAGTCCCGTCACCTCCACCGGATTGCCCCACTGCAAGCCCTTCTCTTTCCAGGAAGTGAGCTGCATGGGGATTCCAGATCTAAACTCGGGGGCCGCCGCCCATGTGGGCTTGCGCGGCTCGGTGATGTAGAACCACCCCGATTGCCACCCCTTGACGGAGTCCACGAAGGTCCCTTCTAGCCAAGGGACGTTGGGCAATTTGCCCAACATGGCGCCTCCGCATTCCGCTTGCGTCCTCTTCACAACCTTCGGCTTGACGTTGAAGGTCTTGAGCCACAGGCCGAAGTGGGGCTGGATGCAGAGAAAGGCCTCGCACACGATGATAAACGCCGAGATGTTGAGGATGAAGTTGGCGCGGATCATGGAAATCAGGCCGTAGTAAAACATGAGCCCCGGACAAATGGATGGAGCGGAAAGCCTAGTCCGCGGAGGAAGTGGGGAGGAAACGACCTCTCATGAGGCCTGGGGTAGGGATGAGCTGCCCTCGTCGGGCAGCGGCGCATAATATCGCCGAAAGGTATCCGCGTCGCGCAGCTTGGTGATGTCCTCCTCCTTAGCGGTGGAGGCCAACCATTTACTTCCGCCCGACATATTCGGAGAAGGTCGGCGAGATCGCGAGCTCGGCGTTGGAGCTTGAGTTCGCAGGGATGGATAAGCAAAGGAGGAAGAAGGCGTAGGTGAGAAGGTGAATCCTTATCCCTTATATATAGGCGGACAAAACTATGCGTCCCCCACCGGCCTGGTAAAACTCGCTTATCTCCCAAGCGCCACCATCAATGGTGCGGTTGGGTTACCCACGCACGTATTGATGAGAATCCCGGAATAAGGGAGCACGATCTCCGCTCGACGGGACGTGCCTGAAACCGCCGCTAAAGCGGCCGAGGTGGTATAGATTCAAACAAAGGCTTGGTTACGGTGTGATGTCACGCCGCATAATACGTCAGCAGATTGAGCTAGTGTATATTTTATTCTCTCTACGGTGGGATGTGGAATTTATTTTGCAGAGCCGGACACTATCCTGGTGTTTATGATCTTCTCTGGATTATTTAAGGGAGGAACCCGCCTTGCAATGCCGAACATTATGCACGCCGGACTTATCGTCATTGAAGACCTGGTTCGGGGCTACCGAGGAGTCTGGACTAGGGGTGTCCGGACAGCCGGACTATCATTATCCGCCGGACTCCAAGACTACGAAGATAGAAGATTGAAGACTCGCTCGTGTCCGGATGGTACTTTCCTTGGCGTGGAAGGCAAGCTTGGCAATACGGATATGTAGATCTCCTACCATTGTGGCCCGACTGTAACCCTAACCTTCTCCGGTGTCTATATAAACCGGAGGGCTTTATTCCGTAGAACAACATACATCTCAACAATCATACCATAGGCTAGCTTCTAGGGTTTAGCCTCCTTGATCTCATGGTAGATCTACTCTTGTACTACCCATATCATCAATATTAATCAAGTAGGACGTAGGGTTTTACCTCCATCGAGAGGGCCCGAACCTGGGTAAAAACATTGTGTCCCTCGTCTCCTGTTACCATCCGCCTAGACGCATAGTTCGGGACCCCCTACCCGAGATCCGCCGGTTTTGACTCCGACAGTCGTCATCATCAACCATCCTCCATCACCAATTTCATGATGCTCACCGCCGTGTGTGAGTAATTTCATCGTAGGCTTGCTGGACGATGATGGGTTGGATGAGATTTATCATGTAATCGAGTTAGTTTTGTTAGGGTTTGATCCCTAGTATCCACTATGTTCTGAGATTGATGTTGCTATGACTTTGCTATGCTTAATGTTTGTCACTAGGGCCCGAGTGCCAAGATTTCAGATCTGAACCTATTATGTTTTCATGAATATATGTGTGTTCTTGATCCTATCTTGCAAGTCTATAGTCACCTACTATGTGTTATGATCCGGCAACCCCGAAGTGACAATAATCGGGACCACTCCCGGTGATGATCATAGTTTGAGGAGTTCATGTATTCACTATGTGCTAATGCTTTGTTCCGGTTCTCTATTAAAAGGAGGCCTTAATATCCCTTAGTTTTCAATAGGACCCCGCTGCCACGGGAGGGTAGGACAAAAGATGTCATGCAAGTTCTTTTCCATAAGCACGTATGACTATATACGGAATACATGCCTACATTACATTGATGAATTGGAGCTTGTTCTGTGTCACCCTATGTTATGACTGTTACATGACGAACCGCATCCGGCATAATTATCCATCACTAATCCGGTGCCTACGAGTTTTCCGTATATTGGTTCTCGCTTATTTACTTTTCCGTTGCTGCTGTTACAATCACTACAAAATACCAAAAACATTACTTTTGCTGTCTCTACTTTTGTTACCGTTACCACCACTATCATATTACTTTGCTACTAAACACTTTGCTGCAGATACTAAGTTTCCAGGTGTGGTTGAATTGACAACTCAGCTGCTAATACTTGAGAATATTCTTTGGCTCCCCTTGTGTCGAATCAATAAATTTGGGTTGAATACTCTACCCTCGAAAACTGTTGCGATCCCCTATACTTGTGGGTTATCATGGTGCTAGGATAACACAAACATCCGAAGATGCGAAGACCATCATAGGATGGGGGAGAACCGAAGAGAAGTTGGTGTGGGGTGAAGTTCCAGCGAGGACGACAGGGTCTAATGTTAACTAGGAGAGTAGCGGTGGCGAGGGCATCGTGCCAGAATCGAGGGGGCACGTTGGAGTGAAACAACAACGTGCAGACGTAGTCGTTAAGAGTGCGAAGAATCCGCTCGGCACGGCCGTTCTGCTGGGATGTGTATGGACATGTGAGACGGAAGGTAGTGCCGTGAGATGCGAGAAGGTGATGCGTGGCAGCGTTGTCAAACTCTTTTCCGTTGTCAGTTTGAAGGGCGAGAATAGGGCGCCTGAATTGGGTGGTGATGTAGGAGTAAAAAGTCGTGAGAGTGGGAAGAACATCGGACTTGCGGCGAAGTGGAAACGTCCACGCAAAGTGAGAATAATCATCAAGTAAAACAAGATAATATATGAAGCCCGTGTTGCTCGCAACCGGAGATGTCCAAACATCACTATGGATTAACTGAAACGGAAAAGAGGAAATAGTGTTTGACTCGCTAAACGGTCGACGAACATGTTTGCCGAGACGACAAGCATGACAAGTGTGCTCGTCGAACTTATTACATGAAAATGAAAATCTCTTGAGAATCTGGTGAAGGATGGTGGAGTTGGGATGACCCAAGCGTGCATGCGAAAGGTCGACACCGGCGGCGAGAGCGACTGGGGCAGTGGCGGTGGAGGTGGAGGCGGAGTGCACCGGATACAAGTCGTCGAAGCTGTCACATCGGTGGAGCACCATCCGTGTACGGGCGTCCTTCACAGAGAAACCAAGACCATCAAATTCAACGGTGAGAGGATTGTCACGTGCAAGACGACGAACAGAAACAAGATTTTTAACTAGGTTAGGTGAGACAAGAACATTAGACATGTTAATAGGCATAGAAGTAGACGGAAAGAAACTATGACCAACATGAGTAATGGGTACGGATGAACCATCACCGAAGGTGATACAGTTCGAAGTGGTGACCGGGAAGGAGGAGACAAGGTTACTGGGGTGCGACGTCATGTGGGCGATAGCTCCCGTGTCCATGTACCAATCACCGCCACCTCCATAGTTGGAGGGAGACGGTGCCGAGTGCAGCGCGGCAAGGAGGGCGGGGTCCCACGGAGCCGGCGGAAGGGGGTAGCCTCCGGTCTGAAGCGGCGCGGGGGACGACACGTAGCCGCCCTGCGGCGGGTGGCCGACCGGAGCGGGCGCCAGTGGGTAGCCGGCGCCGCCGCCTAAGTACGGGCCGTGGCGAGCGGGGCCTCCGCCTGTACGGGTGGCGGCGAGTGTGCCCGAGGCGATGGGGTGGGGCCGAGGATGCCCGTGGCCCGCGGCACCGACATGTGGTAGGCATGGACCACCCTGGTCCATGGATTGGTGCGGACCGACCAAGGCGGGGGGGGAGGGGGATGATGACGTTGAGCCCCCCATACCTCGGTTGTTGCTGCTGCTGTTGGGGCCGGCCGCTGCCCGCCCATGGCGCTGTTCTTGGCGACCGCCGCCCGCCTGTCTTCTTGTTGGAGCGGAGGTGCGGGCGGAGCAAAGCGGAGGGGTAGTACCAGTGGCACCGGCGGGCGTGGTGGAGGCGGTGCGGGCTGCGGATGCCCACGAGACGTCCCGGCGGCGAGGGCGGTATGGTGGACGCGAGCCTTGACCTTCTTCATCCGGCTTTCCTCCAAACGTAAATACGCGGTGACGGACTGGAAGGTCAGGTTCGGCAGCAGGGAGAGGTTCGAGGCCTCGTTGCCGAAATCCTCATTGAGGCCGGCGGTGAGGGTGCTAAGCATGAGCATGTTTGACACCTTGGCGCCGATGTCGCGGAGCTGATCGGCGAGGCGCTTGAGGCACATGCAGTAGTCATCAATGGAGGAGTCATCTTGGTGGCACCCAAAAAATTCCTGCTGCAAAAACACAAGACGTTGAAGCTTGTTATCGGTGAAGATATTGTTGATCTTGGTCCACATGGCACACGCGTCATCCTCCGAGACGACTGTGTGGAAGATGTTCGGCGAGACGGTGAGATAGAACCACCGGATGAGAGAGGCCTCAATGGCCGCCCAATCCGGATCGCCCGCCATGAGGTCGCCATCGACGCTCCCGTCGACGTGCTCAAGGAGGTAGTACTCGCGGAAGAGGAGGTTGAAGTAGGTCTTCCATGCATAGTATGAGGAGTTGGACTGGTCAAGCTTGATGGGGACACGGGTGTGGATGTCGAGATCGCGAACGGCGGTGGCTTCGGGTGCGGGTCCGGCGAAGGGGTTGGAGTTGCTGGAGAGGGGAGACGCCATGGAGCTGCGGCGTTGGGAGGTGGCGGCGGCTCGGATGGGTTAGGGTTTTAGCGGCGGCGGCTCGGGTAGGTTAGGGTGAAGTCTGGCTAAGGGAAGGGGCGCGTGGCGGAAGAGGGCGGCGGCTGCGGTGTGGAGTAGGGCACGGCGGCGGTGTACAGCGGCGGCTGTAGGGCGGCGGCGGCAGGGTTAGGCGGAATCGAGAAAAGAGATCGGCGTGCTATCTGATACCATGTTAGCTGGAAAGAAGGGATTGCATGCATCGATAATTCACTGATCGTGTGCATGACGCACATATATAGGTACAAGGTGGACCGGCCTCTATTTGTCTCCCAAGATGTATAAATATACGAGGGGGAGAGAGAGGTACAACGGTATAAATACAGACCCAAGTCCTATACACCTGTGGTAGACAACGTACGCTCAACAATCACATCTACTGGTCTGTAATACCGGCGTCACACATAAACAGATAAAGTTCCAAGGAATCAAGGTACGCCACTGGTAAATAGTAATCCATGTGAATCAGTACAAATTCGTTTCAAACCAATGATTTATTTTACTAATTAGGTAAGATTGTAATTTAGAAATCTGATTTCACATCTTGTTTATTATTTCATGGAAAATAGATTCATTTTACAAACTCATTTGCTTCGAGCTCAAATATCACTGAGAATACAACTTGAGGATCAACATATTCTACGTGATAATTCAATCTTATGTTATTACCAAACATATGTTTCCATTCATATCAATTCTACTTTCGGGACTATATTTTTATGTTGTGTCTCTGAAACAATTATTGTCTTTCTCGCCCCCCTATGTCTAAATCCTGGCTCCGCCCCTGACGAAATGGAAGGGGGAGGGGGGAGGGCACTAATCCGACGTGACGATTTGGGGGGTGTCATGGCAAGGATAATGGCGTCGGGAACGACAGGAGACGCGGTGGTGGCCATAGGAAGGTGCGGCGAAGCTGCAGCGGCTGCCGCGTGGCGTGATTTGGTTTTACTCGGGCGGCGGCCCGGTGATGTAGATTTGTATCACCAAGTGATGTATTTTACATCTTACAGTAAAAGCTGAGTTTTTTTTGTGTTTGCATCATCGGTTCGATCACTGTTTTTAGAGCTGAATTATTTAAATTTTGGTTATTTATACAATTACATCGTCTATTGAAAATGGTTAGGTACTTCCTCCTACCGGCGTTCCTCTTCTTCATTGAAGCGCATCTCGCCTGCACACAGATGCATGCATCACATGGTGGTATAGAAGGTGTTTCGCTTCTTTCGAATCAGAGAGTTCGTCCCAAATTTTCTTCATTATTAAATTCGGAACTTTTAGTCAGGAAACCATCATTCACAAGGCTACTGGTATGCACAGCCAATGCATATGTTAGTGTTAGGTGTGAGGAAAATAAATGTATAAAACCTAGAGAAAAGCCGGAAAAGCACCAAATTGCTTAGCTGCATTTCTGACTTCGAATAGACAGCGTATGGCGTAGATGCTTTCAAGTTCCGAGAACTCCTCATTATGCATGTGTCGGTGCCACTGGCAATGATTTTCCTTCCTAGTAGCTTTTCTTCTCTCGTGTTCATTCATTCAAGCCTGATGTTGACGCAGTACGGACCTTGTGCACGTGTAACATCATCCTACTACAAGTTAAACTTTCTTAACTAAAAAAAAGTTAAATCTTTCTTAACCAGTTAAGTACATGAGACTCCGCGAACCATCCTGTGGTTGATATGGTTAGATGAACAGTGGTATCCTCAGTCCATCAGGGTTCAAGTCCTAATCTTTGTATTTATTCTGCATTTCCGGCGATACGCTTTCAGTGGGAGGCGATGTCTCCCTTGACTACGAGGCGTCGATCATCCCAGTTATACTACCCTCAACCACCCAAAAACCACCATTACAGGCGCATGCATGCAGCGTGTCCACCGTACGTGCAACGGTGCAAGTGACGATAACACAGCGTCATTCATGCTAGCTGTGCGAGTGCAAGACAAACGCCTGATCAGCGCACAGAAGGGAAGGGCCCAGGCTACACACGCGGCCACGGTGCTTCCTCCAAACCCAAACATGTACACTGGCGTCCAACCAAGGCGTTGGCGTCGTTTCCGGGCACCGCTCATTCCGCTGGCGCTCTGCCTCTCCAGCAACACCCGCCGGCCGGCTTGCTCCGGGCAACTCGAACTCCACGGCCGTATGCGCGTGTGCCGATCCAAGGACGATGGGTCGAATAGGGTGGGTCGGGGCTGCGGGAGGGGCGCGTGCCATGGACAGGCCACCGCACGGGCGGCCGGCTAGCGGTAAGGAATCTGGTGGCGCTGCAGGTGCCAGGTTCGCCCGCGTATACGGACACTGCAGGCCAGCTGGGCGGAGAGAATCGATCGTCTACGCATCGCGCGACGTGCCCGCCGCCCGTTTCAGGGGCCGGCGGCGGCGGTTTTCTTTTCGATGCCACACCTAATCAGGACCAGGACAGGACCGGTAAATATCTCCAACGTATGGTAACAGTCGGGCATGCAACAGAATCGTCTTTCGTTTGCACGATTTTTGCCAGCCCCGTCTTCTCTTCCTTGAGGGAAAACCCCTTTGCAACTTCCTGGTGCGCTTGGAAAGCATGGCACTCGGCACCAGACCAAGGCATGTTATTGTTACCGTAAATTGCAGGGGGCGGTTGCTCTCGGTACTCGTCAACGATCCCCGATTGCATTGGATCGGGTGTGATCCATGTCGAGTAGCGACGAGCATCCAAGGAAAACGGCAGCTCGGTGCGCTCGCCTTAGCCGCGCATCTGCGTTTACTGTACTACCTTGTCACCGGGTGACGTCGCAACTTGTTTAGATCGGTCAATTGCTGCCTGGAGCGACATGGTGGCCGAACTATGTTGGGGGCGCTACACGTGGTCGGTGCCCGCATCCGGGTTTGTGTGGAAGCAAACGGGGAAATTTTGACAAGTCCACGTCCCCGTTGGGTATTTTCCGTACGATTCTTTCACGTATGTGTCAGCGCATGTGTGGAAGCTACTAATGCAGTACGACAAGTCTGCAGGAGGGAGGGAAAAGAAGGGTATTAGTGTACGTCTGATTAGACGAGCTGTAGGCTGTAGCCCACAACACAACAACGAAAGACTGCCTGCCGATCGTCCATTCTGAATGCATGCAGCCTTTCGCTATCCATGTGCTCGATGCAAAAAAGTCTAACCGGAGCCTACTAGCTAGTAGTAATAGTTAGATCATCGTTAACTAAGCTCTAAATTAACCATCATCCGTTCGGTACATATATGCATAAACCAAAACAGAGTTTGTAATCTTCTTGAGACGGCGCCTCGCCGGTGATCAACTAAGAGGCGCATAGTATCATAATCGATCCGTCCCAGACATGTTCGCGTGCGCCGATCCATCCACGCTCGCGGCCTGCAATGCTTGGGGAAGCTGGTGCCACGTGTGGCCTCCATGCACCACCAGGGAGTAGTGAGTCGTACAAGTGCACCGTATGCCCCCCCAAGCACGAGTCTGCTTCAGCTCTACTGGAAGAATATAACGGTCGATAGGAAGCCTTAAACTTACTGCAAAGCACGTGAGAGCGAGGGGCAGCCGTTCCGTTTTCGCACCTGATGCCCGTTAGTTTTTTTTTTCCGTTGAGAACTACGAGCTCATCCGGTCGGCCTGCATGTGACTGGATCGTAGGCAAATATCTAAATATGACAGAGATAACTATCCGTCCAGTCAGCCTCAAAGGCCTGCAGCATTTTCGGGCAAGATCTTTTGTACCAGCCTCAGTTTCATCTCCAACAAGTTGGAATGTTCTTTCAACATGGAATTCTATGATATCTAGTATGTGTGTGCGCGTGTGTGTGATAACCTAATTGTGTCCTCACTCCTCACCTTGTATCTACTGTGGCCTTAGTTTGATTCAAACTAGCCTTGGGTCGGGTCACCTAGGTGCACTACAAAGCCTTTTCAAGATTTCGCTAAATGATTTTTGTTTGTTTGTCAGGAAAGTATGAGAGGGCACGTCTTTTTCTTTAGATAAAAGGAAAGTCGAGTAGAAATCCCTGTCATTGCAGAGAAGAACGCCAATTACCCATGCAAAACTCTTAAAATTTGCAGGTGAAGGGGCACGCACCTGCGCATCCGTCTAGAGCCGTTGACCTACGTCGTGATCCGGAAAGTTGTTTCGGGATAAATTGCCTAAAAATGGATGCAACTTCGGAACCCTCTCAGCACGAGATAATATACGTGTTTATCTTGTACAAAAACTTTGTCCAACAATTCCTCCATCCAAGTTCCTATAGGTATGGTGCATCTTCCCGTCATGCTCAATTCCTTCTTTAATCTTATCATCCGGTTCTTCTTTCCAATCATGTTCCAGCCAAGTCATTGTTATTGTTCACCTTCTTCTTCTTCGGTGCACTTGTTTCAACCTGACATGTCAGTACGTCTTTTTTTTACATTAAAAGAAGGTCGAATAGAAATCTCTGTCATGGCAGAGAAAAATGACACATACATGAATTACTCACGCAAAACTCCAGTGGATCTCCATACCTCAGCCTTGGGAAGGATTGCCTGCCGGCAAAAGGATATTATATTCTTCACCTCATTACAAAATACCACGCATCCCATTTCAAACTCTTAAGACAATTATTCCTAAACCAAGAACCATTACTTACAATCTCAAAAGGTGTGCATGCGCTCAAATTTCGACACTATTAAAATTGTAATTATCCGAATAAAACGTTGGTATTTGTATTTTGATTGAAACTGAGTGCTTATGTTTGATAATTTGAAATATCATGATGAACATTGTTTTTCTTATTTAGTAGATATATACATGAATTATGTTATTACTCATTAATCAAAGTAATATTTTATTATAAATCCGTTAGGGCCATTAAACCTACTTATTGGGATGCCCTCTCCAACCCAATCCTTATAAAATTTTCACGAGGACTCACTGCTACTTGTGAGCTGCGTTGGTATTTTCCCCGAAGAGGAGAGGAGATGTAGTACAATAGAGATAAGCATTTCCCCCAGTGAGAACCAAGGTTTATCGAACCAAAAGAAGAATCACGCAAAGTGTCATGAACGACACCTGCACACACAAAAACAAATACTTGCACTCAACACGAACAAGAGGGTTGTCAATCCCCTTGGCGTTTACTTGCAAGGATTAAATCTTGTAGTAGTAGATAGATAAATTATCAAAATAAAATAAAATAAAATAAAAATTGCAACAAAGTATTTTTGTGTTTTTATATATGATAAAGGTAGACCCGGGGGCCATAGTTTTCACTACAGGCTTCTCTCTCAAACACATAGCATATGGCGGGTAAGTAAATTACTGTTGGGCAATTGATAGAAAAGCGCATAGTTATGACGATATTCAAGGCAATGATCATGTATATAGGCATCACGTTCGAGACAAGTAGACCGACTCTTGTCTGCATCTACTATTATTACTACACCCATCGAACGCCATCCAGCATGCATCTAGGGTATAAAGTTAATAAAAATAGAGTAACCTTAAGCAAGATGACATGATGTAGACAAAGTAAACTCAACTAATATGAATAAACCCCATCATTTTACCCTTAATGGCAACAATACAAATACGTGTCTTGTCCCGTAGCTTGTCACTGGGATAGAGCACCACAAGATTGAACCCATCACAAAGCTGTTGGGGAACGTAGCAGAAATTCAAAATTTTCCTACGTGTCACCAAGATCTATCTATGGAGAAACCAGCAACGAGTAGAAAGAGAGTGCATCTACATACCCTTGTAGATCGCTAAGCGGAAGCGTTCAAGTGAACGGGGTTGATGGAGTCGTACTCGTCGTGATTCAAATCACCGATGATCAAGTGCCGAACGCACGGCACCTCCGCGCTCAACACACGACAGCCCGTGCGCCTTGATCCAGCAAGGAGAGAGGGAGAGGTTGAGGAAGACTCCATCCAGCAGCAGACAACGGCGTGGTGGTGGTGGATGAGTGTGGCAATCCAGCAGGCTTCGCTAAGCACCACGGAGAGGAGGAGTACTTGGGAGAGAGGAGAGGGCTGCAACCAAAGGCGTAGATCGAATCACGTGTATTCTGTGGTCTTTCATGGGCAGCCCTATGCCTCACTATTTATAGGGGAGAGGGGCTCGCCCCTTTAGGGTTTCCCACCCCCAAGGGTGCGGCCAGCCTCCAGATCCAATCTGGTGGCGGCGAGAGGGGAGAGAGGGGAGGCACCTGGGGTGGGCCTTAGGGC
This sequence comes from Aegilops speltoides, assembly GCA_021437245.1. Taxonomy (NCBI): domain Eukaryota; kingdom Viridiplantae; phylum Streptophyta; class Magnoliopsida; order Poales; family Poaceae; genus Aegilops; species Aegilops speltoides. The sequence continues at coordinate 396,749,125 of CM038144.1, forward strand.
CCATCTGCCCTAGGGTTTGCCCCTTCCCCACTTCCCACGCCTTGGGCCTTGGTGGGGCGCCCAGCCCACCTAGGGCTGGTCCTCCCACACTTGGCCCACGCAGCCTTCGGGCAGTGGCCCCACTTAGTGGACCCGGGACCCTCCGGTGGTCCCAGACGTCATCGATAAACCCCAAACTTTTCGGTGACCAAAACAGACTTCCCATATATAAATCTTTACCTCCGGACCATTCCGAACTCCTCGTGACGTCCGGGATCTCATCCTAGACTCCAACAACATTCGTAACCACATTCAAGCTTCCTTTATAACCCTAGCGTCATCGAACCTTAAGTGTGTAGACCCTACGGGTTCGGGAGACATCTGAGACATGACCGAGACGTTCTCGGTCAATAACCAACAGCGGATCTGGATACCCATGTTGGCTCCTACATGTTCCACGATGATCTCATCGGATGAACCACGATGTCAAGGACTCGGTCGATCCGTATACAATTCCCTTTGTCTAGCGGTATTTTACTTGCCCGAGATTCGATCGTCGGTATACCGATACCTTGTTCAATCTCGTTACCGGCAAGTCTCTTTACTCGTTCCGCAACACATCATCCCGTGATCAACCCCTTGGTCACATTGTGCACATTATGATGATGTACCACCGAGTGGGCCCAGAGATACCTCTCCGTTTGCACGGAGTGACAAATCCCAGTCTCGATCCGTGTCAACCCAACAGACACTTTCGGAGATACCTGTAGTGCACCTTTATAGTCACCCAGTTACGTTGTGACGTTTGATACACCCAAAGCACTCCTACGGTATCCGGAGTTACACGATCTCATGGTCTAAGGAAGAGATACTTGACATTAGAAAAGCTCTAGCGCATTTAACGAACACGATCTTTGTGCTATGCTTAGTATTGGGTCTTGTCCATCACATCATTCTCCTAATGATGTGATCCCGTTATCAACGACATCCAATGTCCATAGCCAGAAACCATGACTATCTATTGATCACAACGAGCTAGTCAACTAGAGGCTCACTAGGGACATATTGTGGTCTATGTATTCACACGTGTATTACGATTTCCGGATAATACAGTTATAGCATGAATTAAAAGACAATTATCATGAACAAGGAAATATAATAATACTTTTATTATTGCCTCTAGGGCATATTTCCAACAGTCTCCCACTTGCACTAGAGTCAATAATCTAGTTCACATCGCCATGTGATTTAACATTGACAAGTCACATCGCCATGTGACCAACATCATCAAATGAGTTCTGGGGTTTGATCAAGTTTTGCTTGTGAGAGAGGTTTTAGTCAACGGGTCTGAACCTTTCAGATCCGTGTGTGCTTTGCAAATTTTTTAGGTCATATTGTAAATGCTGCTTCCATGCTCCACTTGGAGCTATTCCAAATGGTTTGCTCCACTATACGTATCCGGTTTGCTACTCAGAGTAACTCGGATAGGTGTTAATGCTTGCATCGACGTAACCCTTTATGCCGAACTCTTTATCACCTCCATAATTGAGAAACATGTCCTTATTTACTCCAAGGACAATTTTGACCGCTGTCCAATGATCCATTCGTGGATCATTCTTGTACCCCTTGACTGACTCATGGAAAGGCACACTTCCGGTGCGGTACACAGCACAACATACTGTAGAGCCTATGTATAAAGCATAGGGGACGACATTCGCCCTTTCTCCTTCTTCTGCCGTGGTCGAGCTTTAAGTCTTAACTTCATACCTTACATCTCAGGCAAGAACTCCTTCTTTGACTGATCCATCTTGAACACCTTCAAGATCATGTCAAGGTATATGCTCATTTGAAAGTACCATTAAGCGATTTTGATCTATCCTCATAGATCTTGATGCTTAATGCTCAAGTAGCTTAAACCGGTTTTCACTTGAAAACATTTTTCAAGTAACCCTATATGCTTTACAGAAAATTCTACATCATTTCTGATCAACAATATGTCAACAACATATACTCATCAGAAATTCTATAGTGCTCCCACTCACTTCTTTGGAAATACAAGTTTCTCATAAATTTGTATAAACCCAAAATCTTTGATCATCTTATCAAAGTACATATTCCAACTCCGAGATGCTTACTCCAGTCCTTATAAGGATCGCTGGAGCTAGCATACCTTTTAGCATCCTTAGGATCGACAAAACTTTTCTGATTGTATCACATACAACCTTTCCTTACGAAAACTGGTAAGGAAACTCATTTTGACATCCATCTGCCAGATTTCATAAATGCAGCTAATGCTAACATGATTCCGACGGACTTAAGCATCGCTATGGATGAGAAAATCTTATCGTAGTCAACTCCTTGAACTTGTGAAAAACTCTTCGCCACAAGTCGAGCTTCATAGACAGTGACATTACCATCCACGTCCGTCTTCTTCTCAAAGATCCATTTATCTCAATGGCTTACCGATCATCGGGCAAGTCCACCAAAGTCCATGCTTTGTTCTGATACATGGATCCTATCTCGGATTTCATGGCTTCTAACCATTTGTCGGAATTTGGGCCCACCATCGCTTCTCCATAGCTCGTAGGTTCATTGTTGTCTAGCAACATGACCTTCACGACAAGATTACTGCACCACTCTGAAGCAGTACACATCCTTGTCACCCTACGAGGTACGGTAGTGACTTGATCCGAAGTTTCATGATCACTATCATAAGCTTCTACTTCAATTGGTGTAGGTGCCACAGGAACAACTTCCTGTGCCCTGCTACACACTAGTTGTAGTGATGGTTCAATAACCATATCAAGTCTCCACCATCCTCCCACTCAACTTTTCGAGACAAAATTTTCCTCGAGAAAGGACCCGATTCAAGAAACAATCCCTATTGCTTTCGGATCTGAATTAGGAGGTATACCCAACTGTTTTTGGGTATCCTATGAAGATGCATTTTATCCGCTTTTGGTTCGAGCTTATCAACCATAAACTTTTTCACATAAGCGTCGCCGCCCCAAACCTTTAAGAAATGACAGCTTAGGTTTCTCTAAACCATAGTTCATACGGTGTCATCTCAACGGAATTACGTGGTGCCCTATTTAAAGTGAATGTGGTTGTCTCTAATGCCTAACCCATAAACGATAGTGGTAATTTGATAAGAGACATCATGGTACGCACCATATCCAATAGGGTGCAACTATGATGTTCGGACACACCATTACACTATGGTGTTCCAGGCGGTATTAATTGTGAAACAATTTCCACAATGTCTTAATTGTGCGCCAAACTCGTAACTCAGATACTCATCTCTATGATCATATCATAGACATTTTATCCTCTTGTCACAATGATCTTCAACTTCACTCTGAAATTACTTGAACCATTCAATAATTCAGACTTGTGTTTCATCAAGTAAATATACTCTACATCTACTCGAATCATCTGTGAAGTAAGAACATAACGATATTCATCAGATGCCTCAAAGACTCATTGGACTGCACACATCAAAATGTGTTACTTCCAACAAGTTGCTATCTTGTTCCATTTTTTGAAAAACGAGGCTTTTAGTCATCTTGCCCATGTGGTATGATTTGCATATCTCAAGTGATTCAAAATCAAGTGAGTCCAAACGATCCATCTGCATGGAGTTTCTTCATGTATATACACCAATAGACATGGTTCGCATGTCTCAAACTTTTCAAAACGAGTGAGCCCAAAGATCCATCAACATGGAGCTTCTTCATGCGTTTTATACCAATATGACTTACATGGCAGTGCCACAAGTAAGTGGTACTATCATTACTATCTTATATCTTTTGGCATCAAAATGTGTATCACTACGATCGAGATTCAATAAACCATTCATTTAGGTGCAAGACCATTGAAGGTATTATTCAAATAAATAGAGTAACCATTATTCTACTTAAATGAATAACCGTATTGTGATAGACATAATCCAATCATGTCTATGCTCAACGCAAACACCAAATGACAATTATTCAGGTTTAATACTAATCTTGATGGTAGAGGGAGCGTGCGATGTTTGATCACATCAAACTTGGAAACACTTCCAACACATATCGTCAGCTCCCCTTTAGCTAGTCTCCGTTTATTACGTAGCTCTTTTATTTCGAGTTACTAACACTTAGCAACCGAACCGGTATCTTAATACCCTGGTGCTACTAGGAGTACTAGTAAAGTACACATTAACATAATGTATATCTAATATACTTCTATCGACCTTGCCAGCCTTCTCATCTACCAAGTATCTAGGGTAATTCTGCTCCAGTGGTTGTTCCCCTTATTACAGAAGCACTTAGTCTCAGGTTTGGGTTCACCTTGGGTTTCTTCACTAGAGTAGCAGCTGATTTGCCATTTCATGAAGTATCCCTTCTTGCCCTTGCCCTTCTAGAAACTAGTGGTTTCACCAACCATCAACAATTGATGCTCCTTCTTGATTTCTACTTTCGCGGTGTCAAACATCGCGAATACCTCAAGGATCATCATATCTATGCCTGATATGTTATAGTTCATCACGAAGCTCTAGCAGCTTGGTGGCAATGAATTTGGAGAAACATCACTATCTCATCTGGGAGATCAACTCCCACTCGATACAAGTGATTGTTGCACTCAGACAATCTGAGCACAAGCTCAACGATTGAGCATTTCTACCTTAGTTTGTAGGCTAAGAAAATCGTCGGAGGTCTCATACCTCTTGACGTGGGCAAGAGCATGAAATCCCAATTTCATCCCTCGAAAACATCTCATATGTTCCGCGACGTTTTGAAAAACGTCTTGGGTGCCTCAACTCTAAACCGTTTAACTGAACTATCACGTAGTTATCAAAACGTGTATGTCTGATGTTCGCAACATCCACAAACGACGTTTGGGGTTCAGCACACTGAGCGGTGCATTAAGGACATGAGCTTTCAACTGTCCGCATAATCGCTACTGTCAACTTTCAACTATATTTTCTCTAGGAACATATCTAAACAGTGGAACTAAAGCGCGAGCTTACGACATAATTTGCAAAGATCTTTTGACTATGTTCGGGATAATTAAGTTCATCTTATGAACTCCCACTCAGATAGACATCCCTCCGGTCATCTAAGTGATTACATGATCCAAGTCAACTAGGCCGTGTCCGATCATCACGTGAGACGGACTAGTCATCATCGGTGAACATCTTCATGTTGATCGTATCTACTATCGACTCATGCTCGACCTTTCGGTCTCCGTGTTCCGAGGCCATGTGCGTACATGCTAGGCTCGTCAAGTTAACCCTAAGTGTTTTCGCTGTGTAAAACTGTCTTACACCCATTGTATGTGAACGTAAGAATCCATCACACCCGATCATCACGTGGTGCTTAGAAGCGATTTAACCTGTAGCAACGGTGCACAGTCAGGGGAGAACACTTCTTGAAATTTTGTAAGGGATCATCTTATTTACTACCGTCGTCCTAAGTAAACAAGATGCATAAACATGATAAACATCACATGCAATCAAATAGTGACATGATATGGCCAATATCATTTTGCTCCTTTTGATCTCCATCTTCGGGGCTCCATGATCATCATCGTCACCGGCATGACACCATGATCTCCATCATCATGATCTCCATCATCGTGTCTTCATGAAGTTGTCTCGCCAACTATTACTTCTACTACTATGGCTACCGGTTAGCAATAAAGTAAAGTAATTACATGGCGTTGTTCAATGACACGCAGGTCATACAATAAATTAAGACAACTCCTATGGCTCCTGCCGGTTGTCATACTCATCGACATGCTGTTGGGGAACGTAGTAATTTCAAAAATTTTCCTACGCACACGCAAGATCATGGTGATGTATAGCAACGAGAGGGAGAGTGTTGTCTACGCACCCTCGTAGACCCGGCGAAGCGATCACAACGTAGAGGAAGTAGTCGACGTTCTCCTCGCGATCCGACCGATCCGGCGCCGTTACTCGACGCCCGAGTTCTTGACACACGACAGCTCGATGACGTCCCTCGTACTCCGATCCAGCCGAGTGTCGAGGGAGAGTTTCACAAGACGACGGCGTGGTGACGATCTTGATGTTTCATCGGCGCGAGGCTTCGCCTAAGCTTGCTGACGGTATAACCGAGGTGGAATATGGTGGAGGGGGCACCACACGGCTAAGGAACGATCTAAAGATCAAACTTGTGTGTTCAAGGGTGCCCCCTGCCCCCGTATATAAAGGAGGGAGGGGGAGGCGGCCGGCCTAGCTAGAAGCGGCGGGAGGAGTCCTACTCCCACAGGGAGTAGGACTCCCCCTTCCTAGTTGGAATAGGATTGGGGGAGGGGAAGAGGAAAGGGGCGCCCCCCCTCCTTGTCCTATTCGGACTGGGGGAGAGGGCACGCGCCACCTCTGGCCGGCCCTCCTCTTCTCCCTCGAGGCCCACCGAGGCCCATTTACCCCCGGGGTTCCGTAACCTCCGGTACTCGGTAGAATTTCGCGCCTCGAACCATTCGAACTCCAAACATAGGCTTCAATATATCAATCTTTATGTCTCGACCATTTCGAGACTCCTCGTCATGTCCGTGATCACATCCGGGACTCAACTTCTTGGTACATCAAAATACATAAACTCATAATAACCGCCATCGAAACCTTAAGCGTGCGGACCCTACGGTTCGAGAACAATGTAGACATGACCTAGAACTATTCACGGTCAATAACCAACAGCGGGACCTGGATGCCCATATTGGTTCCTACATATTCTACGAAGATCTTTATCGGTCGGACCGCATAACAACATACGTTGTTCCCTTTGTCATCGGTATGTTACTTGCCCGAGATTCGATCGTCGGTATCCAATACCTAGTTCAATCTCGTTACGCAAGTCTCTTTACTCGTTCCGTAATACATCATCTCACAACTAACTCATTAGTTGTAGTGCTTGCAAGGCTTGATGATGTGCATTACCGAGAGGGCCCAGAGATACCTCTCCGACAATCGGAGTGACAAAACCTAATCTCAAATACGCCAACCCAACATTTGCCTTTAGAGACACTGTAGTACTCCTTTATAATCACCCGATTACGCGTTGTGACGTTTGGTAGCACCAAAGTGTTCCTCCGTAAACGGAGTTGCATAATCTCATAGTTACAGGAACATGTATAAGTCATGGATAAAAGCAGTAGCAACATACTAAACGATCGTGTGCTAAGCTAAGGAATGGGTCATGTCAATCGATCATTCTACTAATGATGTGACCTTGTTAATCAAATAACAACTCCTTGTTCATGGTCGGAAACATAACCATCTTTGATTAACAAGCTAGTCTAGTAGAGGCATACTAGTGACATATTGTTTTGTCTATGCATTCACACATGTATCATGTTTCCGGTTAATACAATTCTAGCATGAATGATAAACATTTATCATGAAATAAGGAAATAAATAATAACTTTATTATTGCCTCTAGGGCATATTTCCTTCAGTCTCCCACTTGCACTAGAGTCAATAATCTAGATTACATAGTAATGATTGTCACACCCATGGAGTCTTGGTGCTGATCATGTTTTGCTCGTGGAAGAGGCTTAGTCAACGGGTCTGCAACATTCAGATCCGTATGTATCTTGCAAATCTCTATGTCTCCCACGGACTAAGTCCGGATGGAATTGAAGCGTCTCTTGATGTGCTTGGTCCTCTTGTGAAATCTGGATTCCTTCGCTAAGGCAATTGCTCCAAGATTGTCACGTAAGATTTTCATTGGACCCGATGCACTAGGTATGACACCTAGATCGGATATGAACTCTTTCATCCGACTCCTTCATTAGCTGCTTCGGCTGCTATGTATTCCGCTTCACATGTAGATCCCGCCACGACGCTTTGTTTAGAGCTGCACCAACCGAGCTCCTCCGCTTAGTGTAAATACGTATCCGGTCTGCGATTTAGAATCGTCCGGATCGGTGTCAAAGCTTGCATCAACGTAATCTGCACGATGAGCTCTTTGTCACCTCCATATACGAGAAACATATCCTTAGTCCTTTTCGGTATTTCGGGATGTTCTTGACCGCTGTCCATGATCCACTCTGGATTACTTTGGTACCTCCCTGCTAGGCTTATAGCAAGGCACACATCAGTCTGGTACACATCATTGCATACATGATAGAGCCTATGGTGAAGCATAGGAACATCTTTCATTTCTCTCTATCTTCTGCAGTGGTCGGGCATTGAGTCTTACTCAATTTCACACCTTGTAACACGGCAAGAACCCTTTCTTTGCTTGATCCATTTTGAACTTCTTCAAAATTTTGTCAAGGTATGTGCTTTGTGAAAGTCCAATTAAGCGCCTTGATCTATCTCTATAGATCTTAATGCCCAATATGTAAGCAGCTTCACCGAGGTCTTTCATTGAAAAACTCTTATTCAAGTATCCCTTTATGCTATCCAGAATTCTATATCATTTCCGATCAGCAATATGTCATCTACATATAATATCGAAATGCTCTGAGCTCCCACTCACTTTCTTGTAAATACAGGCTTGTCCAAAAGTGCATACAAACCCAAATGCTTTGATCACACTATCAAAGCGCTTATTCCAACTCCGAGATGCTTGCACCAGTCCATAGATGGATCGTTGGAGCTTGCACACTTTGTTAGCTCCTTTGGATCGATAAAACCTTCGGTTGCATCATATACAACTCTTCTTCCGTAAATCCATTCAGAATGCAGTCTTTACATCCATTTGCCAAATTTCATAATCATAAAATGCGGCAATTGCTAACATGATTCGGACGGACTTAAGCATCGCTACTGGTGAGAAGGTCTCATCGTAGTCAATCCCTTGAACTTGTCGAAAACCCTTTGCGATAAGTCGAGCTTTGTAGACGATAACATTACCGTCGGCGTCGGTCTTCTTCTTGAAGATCCACTTGTTTTCTATTGCTTGTCGACCCTCGGGCAAGTCAACCAAAGTCCATACTTTGTTTTCATACATGGATCCCATCTCGATTTCATGGCCTCGAGCCATTTTGCGGAATCTGGGCTCACCATCGCTTCTTCATAGTTCGTAGGTTCATCATGATCTAGTAGCATGATTTCGTACAGGATTGCCGTACCACTCAGTGCGGATCTTACTCGTTGATCTACGAGGTTCTGAAGTAACTTGATCTCAAGTTTCATGATCAACATCATCAACTTCCTCACTACTTGGTGTAGATGTCTCGTAAACCGGTTTCTGCGATGAACTACTTTCAAGTAAGGGAGAAGGTACTATTACCTCATCAAGTTCCACTTTCCTCCCATTCACTTCTTTCGAGAGAAACTCCTTCTCTAGAAAGGATCCATTCTTAGCAACGAATGTCTTGCCTTCGGATCTGTGATAGAAGGTGTACCCAATGTCTCCTTTGGGTATCCTATGAAGACACATTTCTCGATTTGGGTTCGAGCTTATCAGGTTGAAGCTTTTTCACATAAGCATCGCATCCCCAAACTTTAAGAAACGACAACTTTGGTTTCTTGCTAAACCACAGTTCATAAGGTGTCGTCTCAACGGATTTTGACGGTGTTCTATTCAGTGTGAATGCGGCCGTCTCTAGAGCATAACCCCAAAACGATAGCGGTAAATCTGAAGAGACATCATAGATCGCACCATATCTAGTAAAGTACGACACGACGTTCGGACACACCATTACGCTATGGTGTTCCGGTGGCGTGAGTTGCTAAACTATTCCGCATTGTTTCAAATGTAGACCAAACTCAGAACTCAAATATTCACCTCCACGATCGATCGAGAAACTTAATTTTCTTGTTACGATGATTTTCAACTTCACTCTGAAATTCTTTGAACTTTTCAAACGTTTCAGACTTATGTTTCATTAAGTAGATATACCCATATCCGCTTAAGTCATCTGTGAAGGTGAGAAAATAACGATATCCGCCACGAGCCTCAACATTCATTGGACCACATACATCCAGTATGTATGATTTCCAACAAATCTGTTGCTCTCTCCATAGTATCGGAGAACGGTGTTCTAGTCATCTTGCCCATGAGGCACGGTTCGCAAGTGCCAAGTGATTCATAATCAAGTGACTCCAAAAGTCCATCAAGATGGAGTTTCTTCATGCGCTTTACACCGATATGACCTAAACGGCATGCCACAAATAAGTTGCACTATCATTATCAACTCTGCATCTTTTGGTTTCAACATTATGAATATGTGTATCACTACTATCGAGATTCATCAAAATAGACCATTCCTCAAGGGTGCATGACCATAAAAGATATTACTCATATAAATAGAACAACCATTATTCTCTCGATTTAAATGAATAACCGTCTCGCATCAAACAAGATCCAGATATAATGTTCATGCTCAACGCAGCACCAAATAACAATTATTTAGGTCTAAAACTAATCCGAAGGTAGATGTAGAGGTAGCGTGCCGACCGCGATCACATCGACTTTGGAACCATTTCCCACGCGATCGTCACCTCGCCCTTTGCCGAGTTAAGCAATCTGTAGTCCCTGCTTTGAGTTGCAAATATTAGCAATGTAACCAAGTATCAAATACCAGTGCTACTACGAGCTCTAGTAAGGTACACATCAATAACATGTATATCACATATACCTTTGTTCACCTTGCCATCCTTCTTATCCGCCAAATACTTGGGGCAGTTCCGCTTCAAAGGACTACCGCTTGCAAGAGAAGCACTCGGTTTCAGGTTTAGGGCCGACTTGGGTTTCTTCTCTGAGCAAAGAACTTGCTTGCTGTTCTTCTTGAAGTTCCTTCTTCTTCCCTTTGCCTTTCTTCTTGAAACTAGTGGTCTTATTGACCATCAACACTTGATGCTCCTTCTTGATTTCTACCTCCGCAGCCTTTAGCATTGCGAAGAGCTCGGTATAGTCTTTACTAACCCTTGCATATTATAGTTCATCACGAAGCCTTTGTAGCTTGGTGGCGTGATTGAAGAATTTCATCAATGACACAATCATCCGGAAGATTAACTCCCAATTGTGTCAAGTGATTGTAGTACCCGGACATTACGAGTATATGCTCACTAATGTAACTATTCTCCTCCATCTTGCAGCTATAGAACTTATTGGAGACTTCATATCTCTCAATCCGGGCATTCTGTTGGAATATCAACTTCAACTCTCGAACATCTCATATGCTCCATGACGCTCAAAACGCCGTTGAAGTCCCGGTTCTAAGCCGTAAAGCATGGCACATCGAACTATAGAGTAGTCATCGCTTTGCTCGCCAGATGTTCATAACATCTGCAGTTGCATTAGCAAAGAGTCTGCACCTAGCGGTGCATCCAGACGTAACTCTTACGTGCAGCAATGAGGATGATCTCGTTACGGACCCGATCCGTAATTGCTACCATCATCTTTCAACTTTGCTTTCTCAAGGAACGATTAAAATTCAACGGAACAACAAAGACGAGCCATCTATCTACAATCAAACATAAACAAGCAAGATACTATCAGTACTAAGTTCATGATAAATTTAAGTTCAATTAATCATATTACTTAAGAACTCCCACTTAGAAAAACATCTCTAGTCATCTAAGTGATCACGTGATCCAAATCAACTAAACCATAACCGATCATCACGTGAAATGGAGTAGTTTCAATGGTGAACATCTTATGTTGATCATATCTACTATATGACTCACGCCGACCTTTCGGTCTCCGTGTTCCGAGGCCATATCTGCATATGCTAGGCTCGTCAAGTATAACCCGAGTATTCTGCGTGTGCAAAACTGGCTTGCACCCGTTGTAGATGGACGAGAGCTTATCACACCCGATCATCACGTGGTGTCCGGGCACGATTTAATTTTGGCAACGGTGCATACCGGGAGAACACTTCTTGATAATTTAGTGAGAGATCATCTTATAATGCTACCGCCAATCAAAGCAAGATAAGATGCATAAAAGGATAAACATCACATGCAAATCAATATAAGTGATATGATATGGTCATCATCATCTTGTGCTTCACGATCTCCATCTTGCAGCACCACCATGATCACCATTGTCACCGCGCGACACCTTGATCTTCATCGTAGCATCGTTGTCGCCTCGCCAAACTTATGCTTCTACGACTATCGCTACCGCTTAGTGATAAAGTAAAGCATTACGAGCGATTGCATTGCATACAATAAAGCGACAACCATATGGCTCCTGCCGATTGCCGATAACTTCGGTTACAAAACATGATCATCTCATACAATAAAATATAGCATCACGTCTTGACCATATCACATCACAACATGCCCTGCAAAAACAAGTTAGACGTCCTCTACTTTGTTGTTGCAAATTTTACGTGGCTGCTACGGGCTTAAGCAAGAACCAGTCTCACCCACGCATCAAAACCACAACGATACTTCGTCAAATAGACTCTGTTTTAACCTTCTCAAGGACCGGGCGAGCCACTTTCAGTTCAACTAAAGTGAGAGACAGCACCCACCAGTCACCTTTAAGCAACGAGTGCTCGTGGCGGTGAAACCAGTCTCGCGAAGCGCACGCGTAATGTCGGTCAGGCGCTTCATCTCACAATACCGCTGAACCAAAGTATGACATGCTGGTAGGTAGTATGACTTGTATCGCCCACAACTCACTTGTGTTCTACTCGTGCAAAACATCAAACTATAGAAAAACCTAGGCTCGATGCCTTTGTTGGGGAACGAGTAATTTCAAAATTTTCCCACGCACACGCAAGATCATGGTGATGTATAGCAACGAGAGGGGAGAGTGTTGTCTACGCCCTCGTGAGACCAAGCGGAAGCGATCACAACGTAGAGGAAGTAGTCGACGTTCTCCTCGCGATCCGACCGATCCGGCGCCGTTACTCGACGCCCCGAGTTCTTGACACACGACAGCTCGATGACGCCCTCGACTCCGATCCAGCCGAGTGTCGAGGGAGAGTTTCACAAGACGACGGCGTGGTGACGATCTTGATGTTTCATCGCGCAGGCTTCGCTTAAGCTTCATGACGGTATAACCGAGGTGGAATATGGTGGAGGGGGCACCGACACGGCTAAGGAACGATCTAAAGATCAAACTTGTGTGTTCAAGGGTGCCCCCTGCCCCGTGATATAAAGGAGGGAGGGGAGGCCGGCCGGCCTAGCTAGGGCGGCCGAGGAGTCCTACTCCCACCGGAGTAGGACTCCCCCTTCCTAGTTGGAATAGGATTGGGGGAGGGAGAGGAGAGGGGCGCCCCCTCCTTGTCCTATTCGGACTGGGGGAGAGGGCACGCGCCACCTCTGGCCGGCCCTCCTCTTCTCCCTCGAGGCCCACCGAGGCCCATTTACCCCGGGGTTCGGTAACCTCCGGTACTCGTAAATTCCGCCGCCGGAACCATTCCGAACTCCAAACATAGGCTTCCAATATATCAATCTTTATGTCTCGACCATTTCGAGACTCCTCGTCATGTCCGTGATCACATCCGGGACTCGAACTTCTTGGTACATCAAAATACATAAACTCATAATAACTGTCATCGAAACCTTAAGCGTGCGGACCCTACGGTTCGAGAACAATGTAGACATGACCTAGAACTATTCACGGTCAATAACCAACAGCGGGACCTGGATGCCCATATTGGTTCCTACATATTCTACGAAGATCTTTATCGGTCAGACCGCATAACAACATACGTTGTTCCCTTTGTCATCGGTATGTTACTTGCCCGAGATTCGATCGTCGGTATCCAATACCTAGTTCAATCTCGTTACCGGCAAGTCTCTTTACTCGTTCCGTAATACATCATCTCACAACTAACTCATTAGTTGTAGTGCTTGCAAGGCTTCATGATGTGCATTACCGAGAGGGCCCAGAGATACCTCTCCGACAATCGGAGTGACAAAACCTAATCTCGAAATACGCCAACCCAACATTTGCCTTTAGAGACACCTGTAGTACTCCTTTATAATCACCCAGTTACGTTGTGACGTTTGGTAGCACCCAAAGTGTTCCTCCGGTAAACGGGAGTTGCATAATCTCATAGTTACAGGAACATGTATAAGTCATGGATAAAAGCAGTAGCAACATACTAAACGATCGTGTGCTAAGCTAAGGGAATGGGTCATGTCAATCAGATCATTCTACTAATGATGTGACCTTGTTAATCAAATAACAACTCCTTGTTCATGGTCAGGAAACATAACCATCTTTGATTAACAAGCTAGTCTAGTAGAGGCATACTAGTGACATATTGTTTTGTCTATGCATTCACACATGTATCATGTTTCCGGTTAATACAATTCTAGCATGAATGATAAACATTTATCATGAAATAAGGAAATAAATAATAACTTTATTATTGCCTCTAGGGCATATTTCCTTCACATGCAAGTCGTGATTCCTATTACAAGAACATGATCAATCTCATACATCACATATCATTCATCACATTCTTCTTGGCCATATCACATCACATAGCATACCCTGCAAAAACAAGTTAGACGTCCTCTAATTGTTGTTGCATGTTTTACGTGGCTGCTATGGGTTTCTAGCAAGAACGTTTCTTACCTACGCAAAACCACAACGTGATATGCCAATTGCTATTTACCCTTCATAAGGACCCTTTTCATCGAATCCGTTCCGACTAAAGTGGAGAGGCGGCACCCGCTAGCCACCTTATGCACGAAGTGCATGTCAATCGGTGGAACTCGTCTCACGAAGAATACGTGTAAGGTTGGTCCGGCCGCTTCATCCCACAATACCGTCGAAACAAGATTGGACTAGTAACGGTAAGCATATTGAACAAAATCAACGCCCACAACTACTTTGTGTTCTACTCGTGCAAAGAATCTATGCAATAGACCTAGCTCTGATACCACTGTTGGGGAACGTAGCAGAAATTCAAAATTTTCCTACGTGTCACCAAGATCTATCTATGGAGAAACCAGCAACGAGTAGAAAGAGAGTGCATCTACATACCCTTGTAGATCGCTAAGCGGAAGCGTTCAAGTGAACGGGGTTGATGGAGTCGACTGTCGTGATTCAAATCACCGATGATCAAGTGCGACGCACGGCACCTCCGCGCTCAACACACGTGACAGCCGGTGATGTCTCCCACGCCTTGATCCAGCAAGGAGAGAGGAGAGGTTGAGGAAGACTCCATCCAGCAGCAACTGTGGCGTGGTGGTGGTGGATGAGTGTGGCAATCCAGCAGGCTTCGCTAAGCACCACGGGAGAGGAGGAGTACTTGGGAGAGAGGAGAGGGCTGCAACCAAAGGCGAGATCGAATCACATGTATTCTGTGTCTTTCATGGGCAGCCCTATGCCTCACTATTTATAGGGAGAGGGGCTGCGCCCCTTTAGGGTTTCCCACCCCCAGGGGTGCGGCCAGCCTCAGATCCAACTGGTGGCGGAGGGGGAGAGGGGAGGCGCACCGGGGTGGGCCTTAGGGCCCATCCGCCTAGGGTTTGCCCCTTCCCCACTTCCCACGCTTGGGCCTTGGTGGGGCGCCCAGCCCACCTAGGGGCTTGTCCCTCCCACACTTGGCCCACGCAGCCTTCTCGGGGCAGTGGCCCCACTTGGTGGACCCGGGACCCTCCGGTGGTCCCAGTGCTACCGATAAACCCCAAACTTTTCCGGTGACCAAAACAGACTTCCATATATAAATCTTTACCTCCGGACCATTCCGGAACTCCTCGTGACGTCCGGGATCTCATCTCGACTCCGAACAACATTCGTAACCACATTCAAGCTTCCTTTATAACCCTAGCGCCATCGAACCTTAGTGTGTAGACCCTACGGGTTCGGGAGACATCTTGAGACATGACCGAGACGTTCTCCGGTCAATAACCAACAGCGGGATCTGGATACCCATGTTGGCTCCTACATGTTCCACGATGATCTCATCGGATGAACCACGATGTCAAGGACTCGGTCGATCCCGTATACAATTCCCTTTGTCTAGCGGTATTTTACTTGCCCGAGATTCGATCGTCGGTATACCGATACCTTGTTCAATCTCGTTACGGCAAGTCTCTTTACTCGTTCCGCAACACATCATCCCGTGATCAACCCCTTGGTCACATTGTGCACATTATGATGATGTACCACCGAGTGGGCCCAGAGATACCTCTCCGCTTGCACGGAGTGACAAATCCGAGCCTCGATCCGTGTCAACCCAATGAGACACTTTCGGAGATACCCGTAGTGCACCTTTATAGTCACCCGATTACGTTGTGACGTTTGATACACCCAAAGCACTCCTACGGTATCCAGGAGTTACACGATCTCATGGTCTAAGGAAGAGATACTTGACATTAGAAAAGCTCTAGCGCATTTAACTACTACGATCTTTGTGCTATGCTTAGTATTGGGTCTTGTCCATCACATCATTCTCCTAATGATGTGATCCCGTTATCAACGACATCCAATGTCCATAGCCAGGAAACCATGACTATCTATTGATCACAACGAGCTAGTCAACTAGAGGCTCACTAGGGACATATTGTGGTCTATGTATTCACACGTGTATTACGATTTCCGGATAATACAGTTATAGCATGAATAAAAAGACAATTATCATGAACAAGGAAATATAATAATACTTTTATTATTGCCTCTAGGGCATATTTCCAACAAAAGCACCTCTCCCACTGAAGGTAAATCAATCTAGTTGGCCAAATCAAAGAGATAGATTGAAGACAAATACAAAGCTATAACAATCATGCATAATAAAGTTCAGAAAACACTCAATTACTTCTCATGAATGTTCAGGTCATAAACCCACAATTCATCGGATCCCAATAAACACACCGCCAAGATTACATCGGATAGAACTCCAAGAACATCGAGGAGAACATGGTATTGAAGATCAAAGAGAGAGAAGAAGTCATCTACTACTAGCTATGGACCCGTAGGTCTGTGGTAAACTACTCACGCATCATCGAAAGGCAGCATGGATGATGTAGAAGCCCTTTGTGATCGATTCCTCCTCCGGCAGAGTACTGGAAAAGGCCTCCAGATGGGACCTCGAAAGAACAGAGGCTTGCGGCGGCGGAAAAAGTGTTTCGGGTGGCTCTCTGTTGGTTTGGGAATATTTGAGAATTTATAGGCCTGGAATTAGGTCAAATGAAGTGTGTGGGGCCCACAAGCTCAGGCCCCCCGGGGCGCGCCCTACGAGCTTGTGGCTCTCTCGTATCTCGTCTGGTCTCCTCCTGAAGCTTCTTGGGTCCCTTCTGGTCCAAAAAAAAGTTTTTTTTCGTTTAGACTTCCTTTGATATTAATTTCCTAAAAAAGCCAAAAACAAGCAAAAAAACAGGAACTGGCACTAGGCACTAAGTTAATAGGTTAGTCCCAAAACTTGATATAAAATTGCCTATAAAACATCCAAGATTGATACTATAGTAGCACGAAACAATAAAAAAATATAGATACGTTGGAGACAAAGCACTCACCTAGTGCTAAGAATCCTTAGGAATTAGGCTAACGTGGACACAATCCCAAGAAATATAGTACCTCAGTTCCATTTTTCTATAAAAGAGAGCTCACTCTCTGATTTCCATTACTATAAACCACCAAGTCTTCTTACAAAGAACCTAACCATAGAAAAGAAAAGGATGGCAGCAACTGCCAAAGATGCATTTGCTCCTAACAAAGGAAGATCAGAGAGGGGTGTCATCTATCCCCCGACCCCCCCCCTATAGGATCAGAGCTAAGGCCTAGACTCACAGACGTCCCAGAGCCAACAAAACAAGTATCAACGACGCAAAAAGCAAGCTCCTGGCTAAGAGCGATACATTCTCCTTTTTTATATTACAAACCCAAACAAGTGTATAAAGCAAAGGGAAGAGAGCCTCTCGAAGTAGACACGAAGCTCATCACTACACAGTTGTGAGTGAAGCATCAACAACATTAGCCCGTCATGATTCCTCTCCCACCTAGGCGCCATCCGCGAGCTGACATGAAAACTTCTTCAGCAACCCTCCCCACTTGCCTCACGCCTGCGTCCATCAGTTTACTTCTTTCAGGGTTTCTCTACAAAATATTCCAATCATGAAGCCACTTTAAGAACAGATTGACAGGACTACAAGGATCATCCACCTTGTTATTATAAAAAATGACACAGTTACGTAATTTCCATAGGATCCAACAAATTGTTGATATCCCTACCATCACCAGGTTTCTCTCTATTTTATTAAAAAAAATCACCCAACCCCAATGGAAGTATTTAAATTCTTAGGCACCTTTGACAAATTGAAAGCTCATTTTAATATATCCAAAGTTAACGCGACACCGAACAAGTGAAGAGAAGGTGATTAATAGTTTCACCCCTTCCACGGAAGGGACATTTATTATCGCCTTTCCATCCTCTGCGGATCGGTTAACACACTATTTCTGAGTGTTAACCACATGAATACCTTCATCCTAGGGGGCATTTAACTTTCCACAAAAAGAGATGTGGATATTTAACACCATTTTCAATCAAATGTCTATAAAATTATTTAACAGAATCAACACCTTTTTTGTCCGGGTCCAAATAGCCCCATCCTTTTTGTTATTAAGAACAACAGAGGCGCAAGCTTCTTTGATGTGATTCCATAGTTCAAGAGAACCCCCCATCAAAGTTCTTCTGAATCTCACATTCTCTATCCTATTATCAAAACATAACTAACAAACTTGTTTTTATCAAAACAAATGTTATATAATCTAGGGAAGCTGTATTTCAAGGATTTAGGTCCAATCCATCAGTCTTCGCAGAACCTCACATTTTCTCCATTTCCCACAATAAATCTACAGAGAGAGAGGAAGTGTTTTTTATGTTTAATAATTTCACACCAAAACTGGGAGTCCCCTTGTCTAGATGCTACTGTATTTAGGCATTTGTCTTTTCCATATTTACACTACTAGGGAAAACCTTATACATAGAAATTTAGCAACAGCGCGGGTCAAAAAAGGCGCTAGTGCTAGATAGCAGTAGTGATTGGAGAAAAACCGCGCTACAGATACAACCTTAGCAGTAGCGCGTGTAGTGGCAAAAGCGCTACTACTAATATTTCCATTGCTAGAATGATAGGCTACGCATAGCAGTAGCGGGCTTGGAAGAAACGCGCTACCGCTACGACATAAGTAGCAGCGCGTTTCCTAAGAAGAGCGCTACTACTAACAGAAATAAAATAAGATGAAAAACAAATAGAAAAGTAAATGAAAATGAAGGAAATAAAAAAAGGAGAAAGGAAAAAAAATAAAATGTAAAGCAAAATAAATGAAAAAGCGAAAAAACAGAGGAAGGCATAGCAGCAGCGTGTGTTTGTAAGGGGCGCTATAGCTAACGTAGCTGCAGCGCGTGTCCTAGACCCCCGCTATAGAAACAGAAAAGGAAATTAAAAAATGGAAGAAAATTACATAGCTATAGCAGCAGCGCGTTTTGTAAAAACCGCTATAGCTATCTTAGCTATAGCGCGTTTTACTAAACGCGCTACCGCTAAGTTTGACTTAACCAAAAAACTGTTTCCCCCCGACCACCACTTCTCCCCCAAATCCCTCAACCCACCCCGCGTGCCACCGTCTCCCCGATTCGCCGTCGCCCAAATTCGCCGCCGTCTCCTGCCGACGTCGACGCCACCAGAGCCGTGCGCCGTCGACGCCACCGGAGCCGCCCCCAACGCCACGGAGCTGCGCGGCCTCGTCAACGCCACCGAGCCGCCGTCGACGCCACCGGATCCTTCTCGCCACAATCGCCTCCCTCGCCGTCACCGGAGATGCCTCGCCTCCTCGCCAGCACGGAGACGCCGCCGCCTCGCCACCACTGCCTCCGTCGCCACCATCGGAGCCATCCTTTGTAAGCCCCCACCCTCCTCTCTCTCATGCATAGGTTAGCTAGTTTAATTAGGTTAATTATCTAGGTTAGGGCAAAAATTTAGTTAGGGCTTTGACAGAGAAGTAGTTAGGTTAACTAGTTTAATTAGGTTAATTATCTAGGTTAGTGCCAAAATTTAGTTAGGGCTTTGACAGAGAACTAGTCAGGTTAACTAGTTTAATTAGGTTAATTATCTAGGTTAATTAGTGCAAAAATTTATTTTGGGCTTTGACATAGAACTAGATGCGTTAACTAGTTTAATTAGGGTTAATTATCTAGGTAAACTAGATTAACTAACTAGGTTAAATAGGTAGGTTAATTAGGTTCATTGGATTAACAAGCTAGGTTAAGTAGATTGGCTAGGTTAGAGGAAAATTTTATTTTAGAGCATTAGGTCAGAAGGGTTAGAGAAATGGAGTCCCTTTGTAATTTAACTAGCAGGTTCACCCGCGCATTTGCGCGGCTAGATTTATTGTTTGTATTCCCTTTGCTATCTTAAATATACGGGAAATTATATTTGTTTGATAGTTAAATACTTTAAATATGTATTTAAATAAACAATTAAAACATGTTTCTCAAGTTTGAATGACTTAATGGATTATTATGCATTAGAGATGCAAGTCTCCTATTAAGGAGAGTGTTGTCTGTGTAGTTCAATGATTTGTACAACTTTCTTCGCTTAGTGGAACCGCATTTAGATGAATTAGTCATTTATATCTCTTTTGTACTTATAGATAGTTATCCCTCCATAGCTACATTATTACCTCTAAAATTGGTTATGTTGTTCTTACGATTTTGTTTGCCCACCATCCATAGTTTGAGTAGTATGCCTATCCCCACATTATATTTCTCCTATGTTATTATATTTAACATAGATACAATATTTTTTTGCCTCATAATACAAAGTTTATTATTGACACAACAAATCTCATGTGTTTTTCTCTTTGTTGCTCCTCTCTTGGCTCCTTAGCCATCTCACATCGTCTACATCAACCTTCTGTGAATGAAAGGAACTTTATGAGATTTTTCAACAATTCGAAATTCATATTATGTTTTCATAATTATCTGATCAAACCCCTTACCTCATGTGGTTTGATAATGACATTTTCTTTCCAAGCAAGACTCATATGGGTGGATGTTTTGCACTCATAGTGATGGATAACTATTGCATTATTATTTCTTACATGGTCCATTCATTTGGATACTTATTACACTTTTTTGTAAGAAAAATTGTAAGTTGTGACTTGATAAAAGGTTGTAGATAAGCATATACAAAATACATGGGTTACTCGCGTGTTTGCACGCCTAGATTTGTTATATATAATTTTTTTCATCATGGTTCCAATAGTTATTTTATTTAATTTGCCACAATATTAGCATTAGTACACAATTGAAATTATAAAGAGTACTTGTATAGAAACTTTTTCACGAGATGTATTTGGTTGTTGGCATGAAGATCCATGGTCTCATCTAGAACCATAGACTTTTCACCTAACTTTATATGTTTCTTTCCTCCATTCCCCGCCATTTTGTATATCTAATCATCTACAAATTATTAATTATTTCTTCACAAAATTAAATATGTACATTGATGGTTGGATACTAATATTCATTGCTGCAACAACATTTTTTGCCTCATTAATTTGCATGATACGCTAGTTTGCACATGAAAGTGTTACCTTATGTCCGGTGTACCTTTTGTTGTCCTTCTTTTAAACTTATATATCTTTGATATTTTTCTTTCAAATTAACTTCCGCTATATATCTGTAGTAAATCTCAGACGTTTATTTTATGTTGCCTAAGACCATATCGGAAAAGAAAGTTATCTATAATGGATATGTCATTCTCTCATATATGTTCAAAGATTTCAGCCTGAACGTCCTAGAAAATAAGGCCAGTGTGCGCCGAGGCCATAAGTTTGCCAGAAAAATCTGTATTCGTCTATAACTAAGCCTATTCACATATAAGAAATGGATGCTAACGTAATAATCTAACCAAACAAATTAGTATAAATGTTGGATTGACATGTTCACACAATCAGTTGGAGATAAAAAGTGACATGCCATACATAAAGGATCATTACAATAGTTTCCATGGCAAAGGTACATTATGGGTTTCTCACGTATGAAAAGACAACAATATTCTCTAGTGATAAGAAGGTTGTCCTTGTGCATACCTTTATATCCTTATAGTGATCCTTGGAAGATCTCCTAATACTCCAGACCAGTTCAAATAAAAGAAAAGGGACATTAAGCATGTACGCTCATGTGCAAATTAATCTCAGGTCAACTAAAAAATTACTATTCATTTCATTTACTGTGAAAGTTGGACTAACTATTTTTCTCTATTGTTATTGAACAATAATGATCTTATTTTCAGTTTGAAGGAATATCATGCACCAACATATACTGGTGGTTCCAGATCGTGCTTATGAAGAAATTCATTGACTATGAAAAGGGTAAGCAACATCATCTCCAATACTAAACTTCTCATTGTTGTGCCATAGATCTGCAGGCATCAGCTAAACGACAGAAGATCCAATTCCGATGTCAGCTTCTCTAGTGGAACAACAAATACAAACTCAATGTTAACAACAGACTCTTATATTTGGACCTACAAACAAATTAAATTCTTTATTTCTTGTTTGTATAACAAAACATGTACTGAGTTCAACATAATGAAAGACTATAATTTATTGGTGCACATAATAGTACATACCTCCATGGCACCATGCTCTTGCCATCTCTCATAATTGATGATTGCATCTAGTTAATTCTGATTGCACACCATGGACGCCCTCTCTCGAGCAAATTCTCACAGTGATTGCTTTATTACAAATCGATTTGCTTCAGTATGATCGAGCAACTTCAAGGTGTGTGAGTCTGGTGTACAAATTCTTCTCAAATTTCACCTTACAGCCCTAGTACATAAGTACAAATTATTGGATTTGGTGGATTTATTCATCGAGCACCTATTGAAGAATTTAGAGAAACCATGAGAGCATGACACCTATCAAGCAGTTCACAATAAACCATGAGAGGAGAGGCCTCTCGTTCTACTATAGGGAAAAGAGTAAACATTAACCGGTGCAAGAATAAAAGTTTATTGTAGATCGGCAAATTAGCAGAAAATTAACTCTGACAGAACAAATTAATACACTGTAATTAGATGGCATAGATAGAGGATGTACAGATTGCATGATCTTAGAACCGTACCTACAGAGATTGATTGCAAAGTCACAAACGGGACCTCCTGCTGACATCACAAAATACATCTTTCATCAACCTTTGCAATCAAATCAGGATACGTAGATGTCATGTATGGAAGCCCCAGTTGATTCATCTTCTTTGGGAGAAAGGAAAAAAGGTAGCTGGCGACGGGAGCCCCGCCAGTGATGCTCATAGTCGAGCAATGCCCCTGTTGATTCACCCGTCCATGGCGATGTGCCGACAGGCTGGCACGGTCGATCGGAGAAGGCCAAGCAGGGAAGTGCCTACTGCTGAAGAGGTCACGGCTGCGACTCGCAAGGACCGGGAGAGCCTTTTCTAGAATTATTACTCTCGGTGCGAAGGTATCCTCTCCAATGGGTCGATATGTGGAAAGAGTACGGCCAATAAGTGGTTGGTCGTCCATGCGTAGTATTCCTACCTTTTATTGTTTGTCTTCTATTACTATCCAAACCTGAATTGTTTACGTATTTCACGTGATGGCATTGGAAATTTGTAGGTTTCCTTTCCCTGTACATAACTGTGGTTTCCATCGTGGGTAAATATATGTACGTGACTCTTTTTTTTAATTGTATGTGACAGACTTTATTTGTGTGAAACAATGCGTGTACACAATATTTTTACATAACGCTTACATCTGCCATTTAATGCTAAATTGCTAGTCCATATTGGGTCCGTTTTTACTTATTAATATGCATGCAAACTTGTGGTTCAACAGCCTTCATGCATCTCTCTCTCTCAAAAAAAAAGCAGCCTTCATGCATGCGTGCATGTCCTAGGAGTGCACGCCTTCTGTGAGTTCCCTGGACGTGCCCTGCTTTTACCAAATAAACTTCTCTTGCTTTTATGTATTCCTGGTAAGAACCCCCTTCGAACACTATTGCCTGTCAATATTAAACACGTCCGAACTGGGATTGCTCCGGATCAAATATTATAGGTGTCAATTGAAAAAAACAATTGTACCTGACACGTTCAACTGTTTATAATTGACTATTTTTACGTAACGTTGACATCTTTAAATCTTAGCCGTTAATCTCTTAAATTAATGGTTGACATAATTTAATCTATGTGGATGAACATAGTGGCTTGTTTGACTTCTATTTTAATTATATAATAGATAGATTGGGTTCTGTCCTAGGCAGAGAAGGGTTAGAGATAATAATGTGTGTTTGTGTGAGAGAGAGGAATAGCTAAATCAACATAATTTGGGTTCTGTCCTAGGCAGAGAAGTTTTTAGTGAGGTCATTTTGCAAAGGTTTTTGATTTTTAAAAAGACCACTATTTTTCAAGGAAAAGAATTTAGGCAAAATTTATTTTTCATTGAAGTGGTCATGTTATATCTTTTCATTGAAGTTGTTCGATTGTGCCCAAGTGGCTTTGTTGTTTCCAGGGAATGATGCTGAGTGACCTATGTTTTGCCGGAATGTTGATTCATTTCCGTTCCGGCAAATTTCAGGTTCTCGATTTGTCCACTTTTTAGCAAAGGTAATGCCGAAATTTTCCGTGAATTTCGGCATGACTTGTGCTACAAACTAGGACATATCGAGTGCCCGGGATTTGCCGCACCAAGAAGGAGTCAACATTCCTGCAAAACAATAGTCCTTTTTTATGTCATTATTCATTTTATTAGGTCTAGAATTAATTGACTAGATTTAATCATAGGAAACATGGCTAGCAACGATGAAGGACAGGGTTTTGGTGATTGCGACGACGTCTACCGGGCGGCAGACGAATTTTTTAGCCTTACCGACGATCAACTGATGTTGTTGCTGGGCCCACCGGTGGCATCGGGGACTGAGACCGACACGCAGACCGGTGCTGAGACTGAGACCGGCGCTGAGATTCAGACCGGCATTGAGACCGGCGCTGAGACCGGTGCTGCCTCGGGGAGCGGAGCCGGTGTAGAACCGAAAGCAAAGAGGCAACGGATTCCTAACAAACTCAGGACTACTAGACTGGTGGTCACGGAGGTGGACGACGGCAATTTTGAGCCAAAGGCGCCCGAGGAAGTGCGCGCGTGCTACGACAATCAAATAGGCTGCATCGTACGGACAATCGCCACCATCAACGATGAGAAACTACAGAAGATAGAAAATATGAGGAGCTCCCTCCTAAAGAAGTTTCACCAGATATTCTTGTTCCCGGGCCGGAATGAGAAGGATTATGAAGAGCCAGACGAGGACCCGGCAATGAAGAAGATAAACAAACACGCCATGACCAAGTTTAGCGACGCGTTGGCCGCCTAGAAAAATTGAGTGAAAGCACAGATCAACGACGGGGAAGCCTACTCCGAGATTGTAAAGGATAATCCGACAATCACGGAAGAGGAGTTTCAAATATCCAAGGAGGCTTGCAAGGCCGAAGCTGCCAAAAAAAAGTCTAAGTACATGAAGGGGCTTCAAAAGAGGAACATTGGGAGCCACCACCTCGGAAGCCGTGGTTACGGCGGAAAGAGGTCCAAATGGGCCAAGGAGGACGCGGAAGCCGCGAGTCTGGGAATCCCAGACCCCTTGGCGGATTTCACCATCCCGCAAGAGCGTGACGTCCTGAGGGCCCGGCACCATTGGGACCCAGTGAAGAAGGTTTACGAGACAACACCGGTCATTACGGAGTTCATGAGACTGCTGGTAATTTTAGTTTCTAATCAATTTGACTGCACACGTTAGTCATATTTGTAAACGATCCTTGTGCCTTTTGCAGAGAGAGCAGCA
Source organism: Aegilops speltoides (assembly GCA_021437245.1). Taxonomy (NCBI): domain Eukaryota; kingdom Viridiplantae; phylum Streptophyta; class Magnoliopsida; order Poales; family Poaceae; genus Aegilops; species Aegilops speltoides. Next base: position 396,774,831 of record CM038144.1, read on the forward strand.
CCGGATTGCGGCCGAAAGCGACTCGCCGTCTGAGGCATTGGCGAGGCCCAAGTGGGACACTCCATTCAACCGGGCGTTGAACATATTGAAACAATAACCGGTGGATACTCGACCATTGTATGGACGCATGCACGGTGTCGGAGACGGCGCCACGTGGAAGAAGTACTACCGTGAGACACAGAGGAGAGAAAGGAAAGACGGAGGTTAACTGAAGAAAACATCGACAAGAAGGTTGAGATTGCGGTTGAGAAGAAATCATCTCGCGATCGCAAGCATAAAAGAGAGCTACCGCAAAAAAAGCGATTGCAGATATATCTACTTCCTTGGTGACGGGCGTTTTCACTTGGACAAGGCAAAATCCAGAAAAAATGCAGAGGACTTTCCCTTGTCGACTTCTTGGGAGCACTGCTCCCGACCGCTCCGTGCACTGCTCCCGCACTGGCTCCGTACTGCTCCCCACTGCTCCCGCACTGCTCCCAAGCGGCTCCCGCACAGACGTGCTCGGTGGTGCCTCCTCTTTGGATGAGCTCGACGCCCTCACGGTATCTGTCACACCGGCCCCCTTCAATATAAATGTATAATCTCCCGTTTTCGTTGCCTTTCGGATGTCTCACGTCGCAGACTTTTCTTTGCAGGCCGACGAAACCCCGTGCACCATATTGTACACCATCGGCAAACAGAAGGTGGACGTGGGGAAGGCGATGATAATGGAGCCGAAGGAACCATTGTTCCACAGCCGTCCGATCCCCCCGAACGTCTTCAAGGTTTCCGTGGCCAGTGTCAAACCGGGCCACGAGAATTTGCCTCCTCTAATACTAGTGGGGGATGACGACGAGACCCACGGCGGCTTGGTGATTGTTGCAATGGGTGGGTCTGTTGTGGCTAAAGAGTGCGCTTCGTCTCGAGGCGGCGGGAGCACACCCACGAGCACGCAGCCTCAGCAAGGTATGAACATCAACACCCCACCTACCCAATTAGCGTCGGGTGTCGGGTTGGGTGATATCGGACGGGGTAAGGAGGAGGCTCCATTAGTCGCTGATGATGTCGCCATGGATGAGGATGAGGATGACGATGGCGCTGAACAGTATGTCTATACTGGCGCCTCCTCACGGTTTGAGCGTCATGAGTCGGTGCCTGAATTACCGTCTCAATGTATTATTGACGACCTTCCGGTAGTAAAGAAGTCTAGGAAGAGAGCGAGGAAAGGCAAAACAGCTGATTCTATGATCCAGCCGCCTCAGCAGCCTCGACTTCAGGACCGTATAGATATCCCCGATGCGGATAAATGGCATATCCCCGGTCAACCAATCCTACCTGAAACAGTGCTATGGGCCAGATTCGGCGATCTAAGGAGACTTCATGATGATGTGCTGCGGATACGTTTGTCCGCCTTTATGCCTTGCACATGAACTACATCATTGGGGTTGAGCAGATACGTCATATCTGTGTCGCTGACCCGTACTACATGCACGAGGGATTCTTGGGAGTCTGTGCAGAGCAGCGTGAATACGCGAGTGCCTTATCATCCCGTGTAAGTCATCCGCGCTGCTATCCTTCCTTCGATTTCAATAATTCATTTGCACGGTGGAGGCTAATTAATTTGAGGTGTACTTATTTTTATGGCAGGGCGCGCCGTCCTCATCATCCTCTACCCCTATTCTCCCACGCCTTTACTTGGACTCGTCAAGAACATTCACAAAAGGATTACACCCACATCAAAGATGTTCTCGACAATGCTATGTTTTACTACCAAGCAAGGGGTGGAGAGGTTAGGGACAAGAATGTAGGGCGGAAGGGCCGCCTTCACCATAAGACCGACCTGCTGCATCCAAAGAACCGAACGATTCTCTTAATGATGGATTCTATGTCCTACACCACATGCTAGAGTACAGATGGGATCACCAGAACCTTCACATGTCACCTAGATCTGGCGATGCCCATTTTCTGCAATGGGCAAAGGACATAGGAGATATCGAGGATCATCGACTTCGAGCTGAGTTCTATAACATCCAGCGCGAACTTGCCCAAATCATCATGAATGAGGTCGTCGGAAAAACAGGGATGTTCTACGCAGCAGGACAAATGTCGAGGGAAGACGTCCGAACATGGATAGCCTCTTAGCGTCTCGACATGAAGCCTTTCACTAAGCTCGAGGACTATCTCCCTGACATGGATGGATGGCACGCCATGATGGAGTGATTGTCGATATAAGACAATGTGTCCGTTTAGTCCATATTTTCTTTTATGACAAAACTTTGAGTTATGCACGGTGAAACTTTATTTGTGATGTAATTAAACCGTCCTCCTCCTCGACTAGCGAAAATCACTCTAGTTAGGGCATTTTGGGTATGATGAACTTTGTTATTTATGCTTATGATATGTTGTTTCTATTTTTGCCAGTCTGTCTCTTTCTGTTGCTCAACTATATATGTTGCATATCATCGACTCATGTGAGTATGCAGGTGCATAGATCATAGATGGCAAATAAGTGCTACGCCAGGAGTATATATACGACAAGTGGCCGGAGTGTCAGGCCCAGGTGTACCGGTTTTCGGTTTCGGCGACAGCAAGAGTTAGTTTAGGTTCACGCTAATGCGAGAGAGGATACGAACTCATGTACTCAAAGTGATAGCTATTCTCGCGTATATCATTGTTTAGATGGATGACGATGTATTTGCAAGTAATCGAGACTTGTATCGCTATTTTCGAGATTGATGATGAGAGACCACTTTGTGTTGGATGATGATTATGATGATGACATGATTTGATGAGACTAATTGTATGTATATGCTATGATTACATTTTATGTGGATGATATGCTAAAGATTATTGTATAAAGCCTATTCAAATAAAAAACAAATATGCAGGAAAAAAACTAATAAAACTAGTAGTAGCGAGGGGGGGGGGGAATTTAGCAGTAGCGCCGCCTTACCAGTAGCGCTTCCCTGTAAACATCGCTGCAGATAATATCAGTAGCACCCTTTTCTAAAGAGCGCTACAGCTATTCATGTGTAGCAGTAGCGTGGGTCAACAGGTGCTACTGCTATACATTAGCTGTAGCGCCTTATTAGTAGCGCCGGTACCCGCGCTACTGAGAGGGCCAAAACCCGCACTGCTGCTAGGCTTTTCCCTAGTAGTGTTACTACCATAATCTCCTGCCACAATCCTTATCAATTGAACAGTCTCCATCACCACCTACACAACAAAGCTTTGTTCACTAAAGATAAATACTGAATCCCCGGCCCACCCATGTCCTTAGGCCTACATACCTCAGACCATTTCACCAGATTGTTTTTTTGTTCTTAACATTTTCTAGTCACAACAATCCAGGTCTAAATAAAATCCATTCTCTTACAAACTCCCACTGGCAACCCATAAAAGGACATCATAAAGTGAGGAATGGCAGTCAAAGAAGACTGAATCAGAGTAATCCTTCCAGCACTGGCCAATAGTCCACCCTGCCAGTTTTCACACTTTTTTTCCTTCTTTCCTCAGGAGGTTTCCAGTGTTTACTTCTGACCCTCTTCGCATCTATAGGTAGTCCTAAGTACTTCATGGGAATATTGCCAACATGGCAAGTAAAAACATTTGAATAGGCATCTACCTTATCAACAGCACCCCAAAAAATAATAGTTCACTCTTAGGAAAATTAATTTTCAAGCCAGACATTTGTTCAAAAAGACATTGGATAATTTTTAGATTGTGTGCACTATAAAAATCATCTTGTAACAAAAAAATGTGTCATCTACATGCTGAAGCATATAAACCCAATTTTCAACATTTTTTATGTGAAAACACTTAATAAGACCAACTTGTTTAGCACTATTGAGCATTATGGCCAATGCATCAGCCGCAAAATCAGAGTTCAGAGGGGATAAAGAATCCCCCTGTCGCATTCCTCTGTGAGCAGGGAAATAGGTTCCCAAGTTATCATTTACCTTAACGCATACTTTACTACCTCCAAAAATTTCATGACCCAGTCTATCCAATTTTCTGGAAAACCTTTAATTTTGAGCATTTGAAAGACAAATGACCATTTAACTTTGTCATAAGCTTTCTCAAAATCCACCTTAAGAAGCAATGCACTCAATTTATTTTTATGAATGCTATTTAAAGCTTCATGTAGAACGAACACCCCTTCCTTGATGTATCTACCTTTGACAAAGGCAGTCTGAATAGAGGAAATAACCTTAGCATCTACTAAATTCAGTATGTTCATTAAGACTTTAGTAAGGATTTTGAAGCTCATGTTTAGTAGGCAAATAGGCCTAAAATTCTGGATTTGATTGGCATTTTGGCTCTTAGGAACTAAAGTAATAATGCCATAACTGAGTCTTCTCATATCCATTTTTCCTCCAGAGAAGTCATCTCAAAGAGATTTTAAATCAAACTTAAATAAATCCCAAAAATGCTGATAGAACTCAGTTGTAAAGCCATCTGGGCGAGGAGATTTGTTGTGGGCCATCTTGAATACAACATATTTGATTTCCTCTAAAGAGAATTTATCAGTCAATTTATCTATATGTTTTTCAAAAGTTTGCTCAGCATTCTCAGTATTCAGAGAAACAGAAGAGTCATCAAGAGGACCAAATAACTTATTATAAAAAAGAGTTATATAATCCATAAGATTTGTATCCCCTTCAATTTTCCCTTCCTCTTGATCCAAGCTATTTATTTTATTTCTCCTACGTTGCCATTAGCTTTGGCCTGAAAATTTTAGTATTACTATCCCCTTCCAATAACTCATCTATTTGAGCTTCTTGCTTCTTTAGAAGCCTATATAGTTGAGCTATAAGTTCTAGTTGTTTGCTTCTGTCCTCCACAGAGAGTCCAAAAATCTCATAGTGTTTATCAATAGCAACCAGCTTAATTAGGATATTGATACGTCTCCAACGTATCTATAATTTTTGATTGTTCCATGATATTATAGTATCAATCTTGGATCTTTTATATGCAATTATATATCATTTTCTGGGACTAACCTATTAATCCAGTGCCAGTTACTGTTTTTGCCTGTTTTTGGTGTTCCAGGAAATCAGAACCAAATGGAGTCCAAATGCTACGAAACTTTTCGATGATTTTTTCTAGACACAAGAGACCCTGGAAGCTTTGGGAGGAGGCCAGAAGGCAAAGGAGTAGGCCACAAGGCACATAGGCGCGCCCAGGGGTAGGTGTGCCTAGGTACCTTGTGGGCCCCTCGTTTCTCCGTTTGACCTGATTCTAGCTCTATAAATTCTCTAAAATCGGGAGACCAACAAAGAGGCACCCAAAACACTTTTTCCACCGCCTGAAGCTTTTGTTCTTGTGAGATCCCATCTGGGGGCCTTTTCCAGCACTCTGCCGGAGGGGGAGTCGATCATGGAGGGCCTCTACATCAACCTTTCTGCCCTTCTGATGATGTGAGCGTAGTTTGCCACAGACCTATGGGTCCATAACTAGTAGCTAGATGGCTTTTTTGAATCTTTGGTCTTTAATACAATGTTCTCCTCAATGTTCTTGGAGTTCTATTTGATGTAATCTTCTTTTGCCGTGTGTTTGTTGGGATCCGATGAATTGTGGATTTATGTTCAGATTATTCATGAATATTATTTGAGTCTTTCCTGAATTCTTATATGCATGATTATTATAGTTTTGTATTTCTTTCCAATTTGTCGGTTTGGTTTGGCCAACTAGATTGATTTATCTTGGCAATGGGAGAGGTACTTTCTAACCAGTTCAATCTTGCGATGATCTATACCCTAGTGACAAAAGGGACAAGACACGTATTTGTATTGTTGCCATTAAGGGTAAAATGATGGGGTTTATTCATATTGATTGAGTTTACTTTGTCTACATCATGTCATCTTGCTTAAGGCGTTACTCCGTTCTTTATGAACTTGATACTCTAGATGCATGTTGGATAGCGGGCGATGTGTGGAGTAATAATAGTAGATGCAGGCAGGAGTCGGTCTACTTGTCTCGGATGTGATGCCTATATAAACGATCTTTCCTTGAATATCGTCATAACTATGCGCTTTTCTATCAATTTCCCAACAGTAATTTGTCTACCAATTGTATGCTTTTTGTTCGAGAGAGAAGCCTCAAGTGAAAACTATGGCCCCCGGGTCTATCTTTATCATAAAATCCAAAAATACTTTGTTGCAATTTATTTTACCTTTATTTTATTTTGTATTTTTTATCTACGTACCATTATCAGACTTGGTCCTTGCAATTAACCGCCAAGGGATTGACAACCCCTTGTTTACGTTTAGCGCAAGTATCTTTTCTTGTGGGTGTAGGTACTGTTCACGAGGTCTTGTCTGGTTCTTCTATTGGATCGATAACATTGGTTCTTAACTGAGGGGAATACTTATATCTATTATACTGCATCATCCTCTCCTCTTTGGGGAAATCTCAACGCAGCTCACAAGTAGCAGATATCTTTATTGAGTTCTCTATACCAAGCATCCATGTTCCTATTCCATCCTATTTGCTTAGGTCTAAGCAACCTAAGTCCGGTTTGTGATACGTCTCCAACGTATCTATAATTTTTGATTGTTCCATGCTATTATATTATCTGTTTTGGTTGTTTTATATGCATTAATATGCTATTTTATAACACTTTTTGGGACTAACCTATTAACCTAGTGCTCAGTGCCAATTGCTGTTTTCCCCTTGTTTTTGGCTTTTTCAGGAAGGAATATGAAACGGAGTCCAAACGGTATAAAACTTTCGCAATGATTTTTCTTGGACCAAAAGACACTAAGTAGACTTGGGGAGGGAGTCAGAAGAGTCATGAGGAGTCCATAAGCCTTTAGGGAGTGCCCTAGGGGGGGCACGCCTCCCTGGCTTATGGGCCCCTCGGGAGTCCCCCAACCCTAAACTTTGCACTATAAATTCCCAAATATTCCCAAACCACCAGAAGCATCCACAAAAATACTTTTCCGCCGCCGCAAGCTTCTGTTCTCGTGAGATCCCATCTTGGGGCCTTTTTCGGTGATCTGTCGGAGGGGGATTCGATCATGGAGTGCTTCTACATCAACCTTGCTTCCCTGCCGATGATGTGTGAATAGTTTACCCCAGACCTACGGGTCCATAGCTAGTAGCTAGATGGCTTATTCTCTCTCTTTGATCTTCAATACCATGTTCTCCTCGATGTTCTTGGAGTTCTATCCGATGTAATCTTCTTTTGCGGTGTGTTTGTTGAGATCCGATGAACTGTGGATTTATGATCAGATTATCTATGAATATTATTTGAGTCTCCTCTGAATTCTTATATGCATAATTTGATAGCTTTGTATTTCTATCTGATCTATTGATTTTGTTTGGCCAACTAGATTAATCTATCTTGCAATGGGAGAGGTGCTTTGTGATGGGTTCAATCTTGCAGTGTCCTCACCGAGTGACATAGTAGGGGTAGCGAGGCACGTATTGTATTGTTGCCATTAAGGGTAAAAAGATGGGGTTTACATCATATTGATTGAGTTTATCCCTCTACATCATGTCATCTTGCTTAAAGCGTTACTCTGTTCTCTTGAACTTAATACTCTAGATGCAGGCAGGAGTCGGTCGATGTGTGGAGTAATAGTAGTAGATTCAGGCAGGAGTCGGTCTACTTGTCACGGACGTGATGCCTCCATCCATGATCATTGCCTTAGATATCGTCATAACTATGCGCTTTTCTATCAATTGCTCAAAAGTAATTTATTTACCCACCGTATGCTTTATTCAAGAGAGAAGCCTGTAGTGAAACCTATGGCCCCCAAATCTATTTTCCATCACATATTTTCAGATCTATAAAACCAAAACCCAAAAATACCTTGCTGCAATTTATTTGTTTTTACTTTGTTTTACCTTTTAGTGATCTTTTATATCTATCTCTATCTGATCTCATCGTTGCAAGTGACTGTGGAGAGATTGACAACCCCTTTATCCCATTGGGTGCAAGTGTTTGATTGTATGTGCAGGTGCATATATTGGAGACTTGCTTGTACCTCTTATTGGATTGATTCCTTGGTTCTCAACAGAGGGAAATACTTATCTCTACTTTGCTGCATCACCCTTTCCTCTTCAAGGTAAAAAAACCAACGCAAGCTCAAGAAGTAGCAGGAAGAATTTCTGGCGCCGTTGCCGAGGAGGTTCTACATGAAGCCTACCAAGTACTTATTATAAAGTCTCATATTTTGCATTACTTATTCGCCAGTTGCCTCTCGTTTTCCTCTCGCCCACTTCTAAAACATTTTCAGAAAAATACAAAAATATTTGCCTTTTTCTTCGCCCTTCTTTCGTTCGTCTTTCCGTTTTCTTTTTGCTTGATTGTGTGCTAGATTGCTTACTTTGTCACGATGTCTCAAGAAATACCAAGTTGTGTGACTTTTCCAACACTAATAATAATGATTTTATTAGTACTCCGATTGCTCCCGCCACTAGTGAGGAATCTTATGAAATTAATGCCGCTTTGTTGAATCTTGTTATGAAAGAACAATTTTCCGGTCTTCCTAGTGAAGATGTCGTATCCCATCTAAATACTTTCGTTGAATTGTGTGATATGCAAAAGAAAAAGGATGTGGATAATCATATTGTTAAATTGAAGTTATTTCCGTTCTCACTATGAGATCATGCTAAAACTTGGTTTTCGTCTTTGCCTAAAAATAGTATTGATTCATGGAATAACTGTAAAGATGCTTTTATTTCCATGTATTTTCCTCCCGCTAAGATCATCTCCCTTAGGAACGATATAATGAATTTTAAGCAAATTGATCATGAACATGTTGCACAATCTTGGGAGAGGATGAAATTGACAAGAAATTGCCCTACTCATGGTTTAACCTTGTGGCATGGTTATACAAAAAATTTATGTGGGATGGAATTTTGCATCTAGAAATCTTTTGGATTCCGCCATGGGTGGTACTTTTATGAAAATCACATTAGGAGAAGCTACTAAAATCCTAGATTATATTATGTCAAATTACTCTCAATGGCATACCAAAAGATCTTCCACTAGTAAGAAAGTGCATGCGATTGAAGAAATTAATACTTTGAGTGGAAAGATGGATGAACTTATGAAATTGCTTGCTAGTAAGAGTGTCCCTATTGATCCTAATGATATGCTTTGTCCACTTTGATTGAGAATAATAATGAATCTATGGGAGTGAATTTTGTTGGTAGGAACACTTTTGGTAATAACACTTATAGAGGTACTTTTAATCCTAGGCCGTTTCCTTGTAATTCCTCTAATAATTATGAAATTACTACAACAATTCTTATAGAAATTATAATAAGATAACCTCTGATCTTGAGAATAATATTAAAGATTTTATAAATTCTCAAAAAGTTTTCAATGCTATGGTAGAAGAAAATTTGCTTAAGATTGACGATTTGGCTAGAAATGTTGATAAGATTTCTCTTGAGATTTATTATTTGAAGATAAGATGTATGCCACCCAAGCATGATATTAATGAATCCCTGAAAGCTATTAGAATTTCTATGAATGAATGTAAAGAAAGAACCTCTAGGATGCGTGCTAAGCGAGATTGGTCTGTAAAAGCGTGTTCTTCTATTTCTTGTGATAATAATATTGAAGATATTAAAGTGATTGGTGTGAATCCTATTGAATCTTTGTCTGCTAATATAAATTTTGATAAAGATGGGACTGGAGATGAGTCAACTTTAGCTAGAAGGCGTCCCAATGATTTGGAGTTTAAAGATCTTAATGAAAAAATTGACAAAAGTGGGATTGGAGAGGTTAAACTTTAAGTAGCGATGAACCCACTCTTTTGGATTTCAAGGACTTTAATTATGATAATTGTTCTTTGGTAGATTGTATTTCCTTGTTGCAATCCATGATTAATGCACCTCATGCTTATAATCAAAATAAAGTTGTTAATAAACATATTGTCAATGCTATGATGAAATATTTTGAAGAAAAACTTGAGTTGGAAGTTTCTATCCCTAGAAAGCTTTATGATGAGTCAGAACCTACTATTAAGATCAAAATCAAAGATTATGAGTGCAATGCTTTGTGTGATTTGGGTGCTAGCATTTCCACTATTCCGAAAACTTTATGTGATGTGTTAGGTTTCCATAAACTTGATGATTGTTCTTTGAATTTGCATCTAGTGGATTCCACTATTAAGAAACCTATGGGAAGGATTAATGATGTTCTTATTGTTGCAAATAGGAATTATGTGCCCATAGATTTTTTTGTGCTTGATATAGATTGCAGTCCTACATGTCCTATTATTCTTGGTAGACCTTTCCTTAGAACGATTGGTGCAATTATTGATATGAAAGAAGGAAACATTAGATTTCAATTTCCATTAAGGAAGGGAATGGAACACTTCCCATGGAAGAAATTAAGTTTCCATATGAATCTATTATGAGAGCTACTTATGGATTAAATACCAAAGATGACAACACCAAGATCTATTGCAATATGCCTAGCAAGGGGCGTTAAGCAATAGCGCTTGTTGAGGTAACCCAATTTTAGTGTTTTTTGTTTTTGCTACTGTCCTTGAATAAATACATATTATTACCTCTGTAGTAATTGGGTTTTAGTATTTTAATTAGTGTTTGAGCCAAGTAAGACCTTCGGGATGTTCGATGGTGATAGTTGATTTGATTTTGCTGAAAACAGGAACTTTTGCGTCTAGTACCAGAATGTTGATAATTCATAGGTGCGTGATCTGGTTCTGAATTTTTTTGCACAATATTGATATACAAATTACCTATGTTTTCCTAATTTTTCAGAATTTTTAGAGTTACGGAAGTATGGATAGTTTCCAGATTGCTACAAACTGTTCTGTTTTTGACAGATTCTGTTTTTTATGCGCTGTTTGCTTATTTTGATGAACCTATGGGTAGTATCGGGGGTATGAACCATGGAGAAGTTGGAATACAGTATATATAACACCATTATAAATTTATAATGAGTTCACAATAGTACGTAAAGTGGTGATTTGCTTTTCTTATACTAACGGAGCTTACGAGTTTTCTGTTGAGTTTTGTGTTGTGAATTTTCAAGTTTTGGGTAAAGATTTGATGGACAATGGAATAAGGAGTGGCAAGAGACTAAGCTTGGGGATGCCAAGGCACCCCAAGGTAATATTCAAGGACAACCAAGCATCTAAGCTTGGGGATACCCTGGATGGCATCCCCTCTTTCGTCTTCAATCCATCGATAAATTTACTTGCTATATTTTTATTCACCACAAGATATGTGTTTTGCTTGGAGCGTCTTGTATGATATGAATCTTTACTTTTTAGTCTGCCACAATCATCCTTGCTGTACACACCTATTGAGAGGTACACACATTAATCATGAATTTATTAGAATACTCTATGTGCTTCACTTATATGTTTTGAGCTAGGCAGTTTGCTCTAGTGCTTCACCTATATCTTTTTAGAGCACGGCGGTGGTTTTATTTTATAGAAATTGATGAACTCTCATGCTTCACTTATATTATTTTGAGAGTCTTAAACAACATGGTAGTTTGCTTAGGTTATGAATTTATCCCTAATATGATGGGCATCCAAGAGGGATATAATAAAAACTTTCATATAAAGAGCATTGAATATATGAGAAGTTTCATTCCTTGCATTTGTTTTGAGATATAAATATGGTGATATTAGAGTCATGCTAGTGAGTAATTGTGTTAAAGTTTGTGATTCCCAAAGCATGCACGAATGGTGAACCGTTATGTGATGAAGTCGGAGCATGATTTATTTTTTTGATTGTCTTCCTTATGAGTGGCGGTCGGGGACGAGCGATGGTCTTTTCCTACAAATCTATCCCCTAGGAGCATGCGTGTAGTACTTTGTTTCGATGGCTAATAAACTTTTGTCACAAGTATGTGAGTTCTTTATGACTAATGTTGAGTCCATGGATTATACGCACTCTCACCCTTCCACCATTGCTAGCCTCTCTAGCACCGTGCAATTTTTGCCGATGCATTAAACCTACCATATACCTACATCAAAACATCCACCAACCTACCTACTATGGCATTTCCATAGTCATTCCGAGATATATTGCCATGCAACTTCCATCGTTCCGTTTATTATGACAAACACACCATCATTGTCATATTGATTTGCATGACCATATAGTTGACATAATATTTGTGGCTTTGACCACCGTTCATATTTTCATACATGTCATGCTAGATCATTGCACATCCCGGTACACCGCCGGAGGCATTCATATAGAGTCATATCTTTGTTCTAGTACTGAGTTGTAATTCTTGAGTTGTAAGTAAATAAAAGTGTGATGATCATCATTATTAGAGCATTGTCCCATGTGAGGAAAGGATGATGGAGGCTAGATTCCCCCACAAGTCGGGATGAGGCTCAGGGCGAAAAATAAAAAAACAGAAAAAGAGGCCAAAGAGCCCAACAAAAAAGGGAAAAATGAAAAAAAATGAAAAAATAATAGAAAAAGGGAGAAGGGACAATGTTACTATCCTTTTCCACACTTGTGCTTCAAAGTAGCACCATGTTCTTCATGATAGAGAGTCTCCTATTTTGCCACTTTCATATATTACTAGTGGGAATTTTCATTATAGAACTTGGATTGTATATTCCAATGATGGGCTTCCTCAAATGCCCGAGGTCTTCATGAGCAAGCAAGTTAGCATTCTTAAGGGAATACTCGGTCGGCATGTATACAACAGACTGTTTCTGAAAAAACTATGAAATTGGTGCCTGTACTTCGGATACGAGCCTAGGCATGCATCATTTGGCTTGTCAGCCCAAGGAAAGGAACCCCTAATAGAACTATTTTTCTTGGAAGATGTTTCTTACATTAAACAGTAATATAACATAACTCCCTGAACACTTTTTGTCTGTTCGAGCAATACGACCGGATTGCCTGGTTTCCAAAGATACTAAATGTTTTTTAGTTAAACATGGTATATGGAAACACTCCAACTTCTTGGTTCGGAGGTGGAAGCCGAAGGTCTGCGATGACAAAAAAAATTAAGTTCAGCGGGAGATAAGTTCGGTCATGAAGTACTTTGTTACATAGAATCGAATGCCTACTCTTTTTCTACGCCATCTAGTAGACTATCTAATTTGCAGTCTTGTTGCGAAAATTTCACCGCTGTCATTACTTGGCCGTATACCAAGGTTACAGGAATTTCCTTCCCGTAAGGTCCTTGCGGTCCAACTCATGCCATATGGTTCGGATCAAGTCCGGTGTAGCGTGTCTTCACCATGGCCCATGCCTCTCGTGCACCTTCACGGAAGGCAGACGTCTTCCGCAGCTCGAAGCAACGCGGAGCACCCTTGAACAGATCTGCCGACCCCTCCATACTTTCTGGAGGGACGTCGGAGGGCCATTAGGCTTTGGCCATATTCTTCATGGCCTTCCGGGCACGCTCGTGCAGCTTTGCCGGCTCCTTTAGAACGTCGCTTTGCAGCCCGGACACTTCCTCCTCGTGGCGGCCGGCCAACATACCTGTATCAACCGAACAATAACATTCTGCATTATATGATTATATCAATAATTCGGACGGTTCATAACTCATACCGAATATGCCGCCCTTCAGCTTCTGGTTTTCCTGTTGTGCCTTCAAGAGTTGAGCCTTTAAGCTCTTTATCTCTTCGGGCAGCTTCTTCACTTCTTCTTCTAGTTTTTTTTCTTTGCCAAAATACATTGGGGCAATCTTCATTTCTTCAAGCTCGGAGACAGCGGCATTTAGCTGTGTCCGGCTTGTCTCGAGCTCCTGGGACAATGCACTGTTCTTCTCCTTGAGAACCTGCGGTCATAAACGATCCTCAAATCGGTTTTTTCCACCCGCTTTAAGTCTTGGGGGCTACTGCTGTCTATCTACTAAGTTTATATAAATTTATACCTATATATCTTTGGAGAACAGGCATGCGACTCCTATAAGTCCTTCCCGGGCAGCTCGGATGTACGCGCCCACGGTGCTAAGGGAGGTAAACTCCGGCTTTGTTAAAGCAGGAGTGCGTAGAGATTCTTTCAAGTGCAGATGATTCATCACACTTTCCACTTCGGAGTTAGTAACGGACACCTCATCCAGTTCTCGATGGGACAGATGGGTCTATGCCGCGTCAGCTTGCGCCCCGGTCCTAGTTGACATCTCCGACGCTAGATTGGCTGCGGCCCGGCTGGCCGGGATTTTGTTTACGGTCCGCCGGGTACCCCTCCTGAGATAATAGAAGGAGAATAAAATATGACAATTCGGCTTCGCGCCTAAATATGAAATAAGGCACATACCTTTTGGGTGATTGAGCAGGCTCAGTGGCGCTCCCGGCTTCCTTTCGGTTCGCACGACCACCCCTTGAGGGTGCCGTGCTTCTTCTTGTTGCCCATCCTTGGGTACGGTTTTCTGAGCGTCGATCCTGCAAAGTGCGGCCCAGTGCGGAGAATAAGTTATGTGCGGAAATGACACTTCTTTTTGATTTTTGGACACTTACCTTGACGAAGGGGTAGAGATCGGGGTAATCAGCCATGATGGCTATCTCCGAGCCGTCAAGGCTCGCCTGGTGGTAGACTTCGTCTTCAAATTCACCAAATATATCCGGATCTTCATGGAATCTGGGGTCTTCATGACGTGCGTGGTCTTCTGGTTGCGGAGGAGGGCAATATATGTTCTCGACTACCTTCCTCCATGACTGTTTTTGAAACAACCAGATTATTCAGTTAATGCACCTCAATGATAAAAAAGGTGATGAATGACTAAACTTACCAAGTCAACAGGATTGTACATGGAGAAGTCGTCCTAGCATTGTAGACAGACGAAGTATTCTTCCTTTCCCTTATAAAGGTCCATAAGCATGGCGGCCAATGCGGCTTGATTGTCCGGAGCCTTTTGTGTATAGCGAGACGCATCGTCCTCCCCGTTGTAGTTCCATGAAGGACCCACTCTGGACTGCAGAGGCTGGATACATCGCTTTATCACAATAGCCATAACTTCAACAATGGAGAGCCCAGAATGGGTCAATAATCTGACCTTGCTGACCAGTCTCATTACTTCCGCACTATCCTCTTGTCTAGGGGACTTGGGGCGCCAGCTGAACAACTTGTTTACAGGAGCACTGGAGAATTCGGGTAGCCCGCACCCAACAGGGCCCGGAAGAGGGACATCCTCTACGTAGAACCATTCTGAAGACCATTCGCCGGACCCCTTTTTTGGAGTCTCGACTGGGTAACCGGATCCGGCTATGCGCCATACTTCGACGCCACCCACCTCAAATATGGACCCTCCACCCTGGTGGCAGGGGACAAGCCAGAAGAACTTCTTCCACAATTCAAAATGATCCCCACAGCCTAAAAATAGCTCGCAAAGGGCGACAAAACCGGAAATGTGCAAAATGGAACCTGGTGTGAGGTTGTGCAGTTGGATCCCATAATACTCTAGTTGACCCCCGAGGAAGGGGTGGATTGGGAATCCCACACCCCTCAGAAGGACGAGATAAAGCACACCCTCTCTCCTTGGCTGGGATTGGGGAAGTTTTCTGCCAATGCGTCATCGCCCATAGAAGTTAACCCTGCCCGTACGGGGACTAGATCCGGGGGGGGGGAGATATCCTTGCGTCTGGAGCCGATTGAGTTGGAGATGAGATACGGAGCAACTCTACCAATCCCCCTCTTGAGGGCCATGAGGACGCGAGGCGGAGCCAGGGACACTAGCCATGGTTTGAATTTTTCCGTGGTTTGCTCTATTGCTCTTGGGGCGGTGCGAGATGGCATTTTGAAGATCTAGCCTCGTTATAAAGGCGTAGCTGATGTCTACTACACAACCTTCTTCTTGTAGACGTTGTTGGGCCTGCAAGTGCACAGGTTGATCGGACAGTAGCAAATTTCCCTCAAGTGGATGACCTAAGGTTTATCAATCCGTAGGAGGCGTAGGATGAAGATGTTCTCTCTCAAACAACCCTGCAACCAAATAACAAAGAGTCTCTTGTGTCCCCAACACACAATACAATGCTAAATTGTATAGGTGCACTAGTTCGGCGAAGAGAGGGTGATACAAGTGTAATATGGACGGTAGATAAGAGTATTTGTAATCTGAAATAATAAAAACAGCAAGGTAACTAAGGATAAAAGTGAGCGTAAACGGTATTGCAATGATAGGAAACAAGGCCTAGGGTTCACACTTTCACTAGTGCAAGTTCTCTCAACAATAATAACATAGATAGATCATATAACAAGCTCTCAACATGCAACAAAGAGTCACTCCGAAGCCACTAATAGCGGAGAACAAATGTAGAGATTATGGTAGGGTACGAAACCACCTCAAAGTTATTCTTTCGGATCAATCTATAAAAGAGTTCGTACTAAAATAACACCTTAAGACACAAATCAACCAAAACCCTAATGTCACCTAGATACTCCATTGTCACTTCAAGTATCCGTGGGCATGATTATACGATATGCATCACAAAATCTCAGATTCATCCAACCAACATAAAAGTACTTCAAAGAGTGCCCCAAAGTTTCTACCGGAGAGTCAAGAACGTGTGCCAACCCCTATGCATAGGTTCATGGGCGGAACCCGCAAGTTGGTCACCAAAACATACATCAAGTGGCACATGATATCCCATTGTCACCACAGATAAGCACGGCAAGACATACATCAAGTGTTCTCATAAAAGACTCAATCCGATAAGATAACTTCAAAGGGGAAACTCAATTCATCACAAGAGAGTAGAGGGGGAGAAACATCATAAGATCCAATTACAATAGCAAAGCTCGGGATACATCAAGATCGTGCCATAGAGGGAACACGAGAGAGAAAACGAGAGAGAGAGAGATCAAACACATAGCTACTGGTACATACCCTCAGCCCCGAGGGTGAACTACTCCCTCCTCGTCATGGAAAGGGCCGGGATGATGAACATGGCCATCGGTGATGGGTTCCCCCTCCGACAGGGCACCGGAACGGGCTCCCGAGAGGTTTTTGGTGGCTACAGAGGCTTGCAGTGGCGGAACTCCCGATCTATCTTCTGTTCTGGAAGTTTTTGGGTATGTAGGTATATCGGTGGAGCTTCGGGGGCACCACGAGGCAGGGGGCACGCCCTAGTGGGGTGGGCGCGCCCCCCACCCTCGTGGCCAGCTCCCGTATCTTCTGATGTAGAGTCCAACTCTATCCGGTGGCTTTCCTTCCAAAAATAACTTCTCCAGTTGATTTCGTTCCGTTTTGACTCCGTCTGATATTCCTTTTCCTCGAAACACTGAAATAGGCAATAAAACAACAATATGGGCCAGGCCTCCGGTTAATAGGTTAGTCCCAAAAATGATATAAAAATGTATAATAAAGCCCATAAACATCCAAAAGGGGTAATATAATAGCATGGAACAATAAAAAATTATAGATAAGTTGGAGATGTATCAAGCATCCCCAAGCTTAATTCCTGCTCGTCCTCGAGTAGGTAAATGATAAAAACAGAATTTTTGATGTGGAATGCCACCTAGCATAATTCTCAATGTAATTTTCTTTATTGTGGCATGAATGTTCAGATCCAAATGATTCAAAATAAAGGTTCATATTGATAAAAGAAATAGTAATACTTCAACCATACTAATCAAAGTAATCATGTCTTCTCAAAATAACATGGCAAAAGAAAGTTCATCCCTTCAAAATCATATAGTTAGGCTATGCTTCATTTTCATCACACAAAGATGTTCCCAACTTCTATACCCCCGATGACAAGCCAAGCAATTGTTTCATACTTAAATAATCTCAAACTTTTTCAACCTTCACGCAATACATGAGCGTGAGCCATGGATATAGCACTATGGGTGGAATAGAATATGATGATGGGGATTGTGTGGAGAAGACAAAAAAATAAGAAAGTCTCACATTGATGAGGATAATCAACGGGCTATGGAAATGCCCATCAATTGATGTCAACATGAGGAGTAGGGATTTCCATGCAACGGATGCACTAGAGCTATAAATGAATGCTCAACAAAAGAAAACTAGTGGGTGTGCATCCAACTTGCTTGCTCATGAAGACCTAGGGCATTTGAGGAAGCCCATCGTAGGAATATACAAGCCAAGTTCTATAATGAAAAATTCCCACTAGTATGAAAAAGACAACTTATGAGACTCACTACATGAAGAACAAGGTGCTACTTTGAAGCACAAGCGTGGAAAAAGATATAGTAACATTGCCCTTTTTATTTTTTTATTTTTTTTCTTTTTTCTTTTTTTTCTCCCTTTTCTTATTCTTTTGGGCCTTTCTTTTTTTTGGCCTTTCTTCTTTTTTTTTTCTTCTTTTTGGGCAATGCTCTAATAATGATGATCATCACACTTCCATTGATTACAACATATGAATTACAACTCGAAACTAGAACAAGATATGACTCTATATGAATGCCTCCGATGGTGTACCGGGATGGTGCAATGAATGAAGAGTGACATGTATGAAAAATAATGCATGGTGGCTTTGCCACAAATACGATGTCAACTACATGATCATGCAATGTCAATATGACAAAAGTAAAGTATGTCATGATGATGATGAACGGAACGGTGGAAAGTTGCATGGCAATATATCTCGGAATGGCTATGAAAATGCCATAATAGGTAGGTATGGTGGCTGTTTTGAGGAAGATATAAGGAGGTTTATGTGTGATAGAGCATATCGTATCACGGGTTTGGATACACCGGCGAAGTTTGCACCAACTCTCAAGGTGAGAAAGGGCAATGCACGGTATCGAAGAGGCTAACAATGGCGGAAAGGTAAAAGTGCATATAATCCATGGACTCAACATTAGTCAAAAGAACTCATATACTTATTGCAAAAATTTAGAAGTCGTCAAAAACCAAGTACTATGCGCATGCTCCTAGGGGGATAGATTGGTAGGAAAAGACCATCGCTCGTCCCCGACCGCCACTCATAGGGATGCACAAGCCAGGTACACTTCATGTTTCAAATTTGTTACACAACTTTAACCATACGTGCATGCTACGGGACTTGCTAACTTCAAAACAAGCATTCTTTAAATTCATAATCACCCAACTAGCATGACTTTAATATCACTACCTCCATATCTCAAAACAATTATCAAGTATCAAATTGATCATAGCATCCAATTCACTTCCTATGATAGTTTTTATTATAGCCAACTTGGATGCCTACCATTCTAGGACCAATTTTATAACCATAGCAAATACCATGCTGTTCTAAAAGACTCTCAAAATAATATAAGTGAAACATGAGAGACTAGCAATTTCTACAAAATATAACCACCGCCATGCTCTAAAAGATATAAGTGATGCACTAGAGCAAATGACAAACTACTCCGAAAGATATAAGTGAAGATCAATGAGTAGTCGAATAATTGTGCAACTATGTGAAGACTCTCTAACATTAAGGAATTTCAGATCTTGGTATTGTATTCAAACAGCAAGCAAAGCAAAACAAAATGACATTGCAAGGATAGCACAACTCATGTGAAGAAGCAAAAACTTAGGCTCAACCGATACTAACCGATAGTTGTTGAAGAAGAAAGGTGGGATGCCTACCGGGGCATGCCCAAGCTTAGATGCTTGAGAATTCTTGAAATATTATCTTGGGGTGCCTTGGGCATCCCCAAGCTTGAGCTTTTATGTCTCCTTAATTCCTCTCATATCATGGTTTCTCTTTTTAGCAAAAGCTTCATCCACAACAAAACTCAACAAGAACTCGTGAGATAGGTTAGTATAAACCAATGGAAAACCTTATCATTTTCTACTGTAACAAATCACTAAAATTATCATTCAACATTGAATACTAAATGCCTCTGCAAATTTAATACCCCTATCCTCAAATAGAATCATTAAACAAGCAAATATATGCAAACAATGCAACCATCACAGCAATCTGTCAAAATAGTACAGTCTGCAAAGAATGCAAGAGTATCAATACTTCCCTAACTCCAAAAATTACGAAATAAAATTCCCACTGTATTAAATTTATCAGATCTCATTATGCAAAATGTTTAACATTATATCATGCTCTGACTTTTCTAGGGAATTTTTGCAAGCGGTAAACTTTCTGTTTTCAAACAGCAACATGTAAACTAGCAAAATAAGCATGGCAAAGGCTATCCTTGACTTATTTATTGAAACTAAAGATGCAAAACATTATTCTAACTAAAATCAAGAAAATACTAGCAAAAGAAAATGACGCTCCAAGCAAAACACATATCATGTGGCGAATAAAAATATAGCTCCAAGTAAAGTTACCGATGAACGAAGACGAAAGAGGGGATGCCATCCGGGGCATCCCCAAGCTTAGGCTCTTGGTTGTTCTTGAATATCTTGGGGTGCCTTGGGCATCCCCAAGCTTAGGCTCTTGCCACTCCTTATTCCATAGTCCATCAAAGCTTTACCCAAAACTTGAAAACTCCACAACACAAAACTCAACAGAAAACTCGTAAGCTCTGTTAGTATAAGAAAATAATACAACCACTTAGGTACTGTAATGAACTCATTCTAAATTCATATTGGTGTAATATCTACTGTATTCCAACTTATCTATGGCTCATACCCTCCGATACTACTCATAGATTCATCAAAATAAGCGAACAAGACATAGAAAACAGAATCTGTCAAAAACAGAACAGTCTGCAGTAATCTGTATCAAACGTATACTTCTGGAACTCCAACAATTCTACCGAATATGGAAGTCCTAAGAAATTCGTGTACCAATCCAGAGCAAAAAGAATCAGATCAGAATCACATTTCTGTGAATTAACAAAACTAATTTACTGGGTGCAAAAGTTTCTGATTTTCAGCAGGATCAACACAACTATCACCGTAAGCTATCCTAAAGGTCTTCCTTGGCACTTTATTGAAACAAAAGCTATAAAACATGATTACTACTGTAGCATAATCATGCGGACACACAAACACAGTAAGGATAAATATTGGGTTGTCTCCCAACAAGCGCTTTTCTTTAATGCCTTTCTAGCTAGGCATGATGATGACAATGATGCTCACATAAAAGATAGGATTTGAAACATAACGGGAGCATCATGAAGCATATGACTAGCACATTTAAGCCTAACCCACTTCCTATGCATAGGGATTTTGTGAGCAAACAACTTATGGGAACAATAATCAACTAGCATAGGAAGGTAAAACAAGCATAGCTTCAAAACTTGAAACACATAGAGAGGAAACTTGACATTATTGCAATATGCAGAAGCATATGATCCTCTCTCATAATAATTTTCAGTAGCATCATGAATGAATTCAACAATATAACCAGCACCTAAAGCATTATTTTCATGATCTACAAGCATAGAAAATTTACTACTCTCCACATAAGCAAAATCTTCTCATCAATAGTAGTGGGAGCAAACTCAACAAAACAACTATCATGTGATTGAAAATTAAGATCAAGATGACAAGTTTCATGGTTATCATTATTCTTTATAGCATACGTGTCATCACAATAATCATCATAGATAGGAGGCATGCTTTCATCATAGTAAATTTGCTCATGAAAGCTTGGGGGACAAAAAATATCATCTTCATCAAACATACCTTCCCCAAGCTTGTAGCTTTGCATATCATTAGCATCATGGATACTCAAGGAATTCATACTAACAACATTGCAATCATGCTCATCATTAACATATTTTATGCCAAGAATTCTATGTAATTCTTCTTCTAGTACTTGAGCACAATTTTCCTTCCCATCATTTTCACGGAAGACATTAAAAAGATGAAGCATATGAGGCACTCTCAATTCCATTTTTTGTTGTTTTCTTTTATAAACTAGACTAGTGCTAAAACAAGAAACAAAAAGATTCGATTGCAAGATCTAAAGATATACCTTCAAGCACTCACCTCCCCGGCAACGGCGCCAGAAAAGAGCTTAGTTGACGGGGTGTGAGTGAGTGCCCTTTACCTACCCTCCCCGGCAACGGCGCCATAAAACAGCTTGATGTCTACTACACAACCTTCTTCTTGTAGACGTTGTTGGGCCTGCAAGTGCATAGGTTTGTAGGACAGTAGCAAATTTCCCTCAAGTGGATGACCTAAGGTTTATCAATCCGTAGGAGGCATAGGATCAAGATGGTCTCTCTCAAACAACCCTACAACCAAATAACAAAGAGTCTCTTGTGTCCCCAACACACCCGATACAATGGTAAATTGTATAGGTGCACTAGTTCGGCGAAGAGAGGGTGATACAAGTGCAATATGGACGGTAGATAAGAGTATTTGTAATCTGAAATAATAAAAACAGCAAGGTAACTAAGGATAGAAGTGAGCGTAAACGGTATTGCAATGATAGGAAACAAGGCCTAGGGTTCATACTTTCACTAGTGCAACTTCTCTCAACAATAATAACATAGATAGATCATATAACAAGCCCTCAACATGCAACAAAGAGTCACTCCGAAGCCATTAATAGCGGAGAACAAACGTAGAGATTATGGCAGGGTACGAAACCACCTCAAAGTTATTCTTTTGGATCAATCTATAAAAGAGTTCGTACTAAAATAACACCTTAAGACACAAATCAACCAAAACCCTAATGTCACCTAGATACTCCATTGTCACTTCAAGTATCCGTGGGCATGATTATACGATATGCATCACACAATCTCAGATTCATCCAACCAACATAAAAGTACTTCAAAGAGTGCCCCAAAGTTTCTACCGGAGTGTCAAGAACGTGTGCCAACCCCTATGCATAGGTTCATGGGCGGAACCCGCAAGTTGGTCACCAAAACATACATCAAGTGGCACATGATATCCCATTGTCACCACGGATAAGCACGGCAAGACATACATCAAGTGTTCTCATAAAAGACTCAATCCGATAAGATAACTTCAAAGGGGAAACTCAATTCATCACAAGAGAGTAGAGGAGGAGAAACATCATAAGATCCAACTACAATAGCAAAGCTTGGGATACATCAAGATCGTGCCATAGAGGGAACATGAGAGAGAACACGAGAGAGAGAGAGAGATCAAACACATAGCTACTGGTACATACCCTCAGCCCCGAGGGTGAACTACTCCCTCCTCATCATGGAAAGCGCCGGGATGATGAACATGGCCATCGGTGATGGGTTCCCCCTCCGGCAGGGCGCCGGAACGGGCTCCCGAGAGGTTTTTGGTGGATACAGAGGCTTGCGGCGGCGGAACTCCCGATCTATCTTCTGTTCTGGAAGTTTTAGGGTACGTAGGTATATATGGCTGCAAGGGGTACGTCGGTGGAGCTTCGAGGGCCCCACGAGGCAGGGGGCACGCCCTAGGGGGGTGGGCGCGCCCCCCACCCTCATGGCCAGCTCCCGTATCTTCTAACGTAGAGTCCAAGTCTATCCGGTGGCTTTCCTTCCAAAAATAACTTCTCGAGTTGATTTCGTTCCGTTTTGACTCCGTCTGATCTTCCTTTTCCTTGAAACACTGAAATAGGCAATAAAACAGCAATATGGGCTGGGCCTCCGGTTAATAGGTTAGTCCCAAAAATGATATAAAAGTGTCTAATAAAGCCCATAAACATCCAAAAGGGGTAATATAATAGCATGGAACAATCAAAAATTATAGATAGTTGGCGATGTATCAGTAGCCTGTGCCTGTTAGAAATATTAAAATATATGGGTAACAGACCGTTCGCATTCACTCAGACGCGTGGAAATCAAGGCGACGGCAGGAAGGAACCATAAAGACTGGACGCAGAAACCGATGTCGGACTATCATCAATCTGGAATATGATGGAAAACCCGCCTTGCAAAGCCGAAGACTTGCGTCCGCACACTACATCGTCATTGAAGGCAAGTTTTGGGGCTATTGAGGGAGTCCTGGATTCGGGGGTCCTCAGGTGTTCAGCCCAGGAGTGTGGGCCGGGCTGGATGGGCCATACAAGATCAAGATGAAGATTATCCTCCGTGTCTGGATGGGACTTATCAATGTGTAGACGGCAAGAATAGAGTCCGGAAGCTTCCTTCCATGATGAACCGACGTTGTACAAACCCTAGCCCCCTCCGGTGTGTATATAAACTGGAGGGGTTAGTCCGTAGAGGCAATCTTCTCCACCGTCATTGGAATAATCATAGGCTAGACATCTAGGGTTTAGCCATTACGATCTCGAGGTAGATCAACTCTTGTAATCTTCATACTCGTTGAATATAATCAAGCAGGAGTAGGGTTTTACCTCCCTTAAGAGCGCCTGAACCTGGGTAAACACCGTGTCCCCGGGTCTCCTGTTACCATTGATCCTTAGACGCACATCTTGGGGCCCCCGACCCAAGATCTGCCGGTTTTGACACCGACAATATGGCCATCATCATCTTGTGCTTTTGATCTCCATCTCTAAAGCATCGTCATGATCTCCATTGTTGTGTTGTGGTCGTCTCGCCAACTATTGCTTCTACAACTATCGCTAAGACATAGTGATAAAGTAAAGCAATTACATGGCGTTTGCATTTCATGCAATAAAGACACAACCATAAGGCTCCTGCCGGTTGCCGATAACTTTTACAAAACATGATCATCTCATACAATAACGTATATCACATCATGCCTTGACCATATCACATCACAACATGCCCTGCAAAAACAAGTTAGACGTCCTCTACTTTGTTGTTACAAGTTTTACATGGCTGCTACGGGCTTCTAGCAAGAACCGTTCTTACCTACGCATCAAAACCACAACGGTGTTTCGTCAAGTTTGCTATTTTAACCTTCTTCATGGACCGGCCGTAGTCAAATTTGAGTCAACTAAAGGAGGAGAAATGGACACCCGCCAGCCACCTTTATGCAAAACTAGTTGCATGTCTGTCGGTGAAACCGGTCTCATGTACGTGGACATGTAAGGTTGGTCCGGGCCGCTTCATCCCACAATACCGCCGAATAAAAATAAGACGTTGGTGGTAACCAGTATGACTATCACCGCCCACAACTCTTTGTGTTCTACTCGTGCATATCATCTAAGCATAGACCTGGCTCGGATGTCACCGTTGGGAAATGTAGCATGCAATTTCAAAAAAATTCCTATGCTCACGCAAGATCTATCTAGGAGATGCATAGCAATGAGGGGGAGAGTGTGTATCTACGTACCCTCATAAACCGTAAGCGGAAGCGTTTGACAACACAGTTGATGTAGTCAAACTTTTTCTAGCTCCGACCGATCAAGTACCGAACGTACGGCTCCTCCGAGTTCTGCACACATTCAGCTCGATGACGTACCTTGTCCTCTTGATCTGCAATATGCCGAGGAAGTAGATGAGTTCCGTCAGCACGATGGCGTGGTGACGGTGATGGTGAAGTGATCCACGCAGGGCTTCGCCTAAGCACTACGAAGATATGACCAGAGGCGTAAACAGTGGAGGGGGGCGCCACACATGGCTAACAATTGATCTTGTGTGTTCTAGGCACCCCCTTCCCCACATATATATAGGTGGGAGGGGAGGAGAGGCAGCCAGGGGAGCCCCAAGTAGGATCCGAATCCTACTTGGGGTTTCCCCAAGTGGCGCCCCCTTTCCTTTTTTTTCACCGGAGATGAAAGGGAAGGGGGAAGAGAGAAAGGAAGGGGGGCCGAACCCCCCTTTTTCCTTCTCCAATTCGGCCACATGCCTTAGGGGGCGCGCCACCCCTTGTGGGCTAGTGTGCTCCCCTCTCATGGCCCATATGGCCCATATATTCTCCCCGGGGGTTCCGGTAATCCCTCCGGTACTTCGATAAATACCCGATACACTCCGGAACACTTTGGGTGTCTGATACGTCTCCAACGTATCTACTTTTCCAAACACTTTTGCCCTTGTTTAAGACTCTAACTTGCATGATTTGAATGAAACTAACCCGGACTGACGCTGTTTTCAGCAGAACTGCCATGATGTTGTTTTATGTGTAGAAAAGAAAAGTTCTCGGAATGTCCTGGAAATCCATGGAGACACTTTTTGGAATTAATAAGAATTTTTGGCGAAAGAATCAACACCAGGGGTCCCACAGGTTGTCCACGACACAGGGGGGCGCGCCCTCCTATCTCGTGGGCCCCCTGGACCTCCACCGACCTCAACTCCAACTCCATATATTCACGTTCTGGGAGAAAAAAATCAGAGAGAAAGTTTCATCACGTTTTACGACACGGAGCCACCGCTAAGCCCTAATCTCTCTCGGGAGGGCTGATATGGAGTCCGTTCGGGGCTCCGGAGAGGGGGATTCGTCGCCATCGTCATCATCAACCATCCTCCATCACCAATTTCGTGATGCTCACCACCATCGTGAGTAATTCCATCGTAGGCTTGCTGGACGGTGATGGGTTGGATGAGATTTACCATGTAATCAAGTTAGTTTTGTTAGGGTTTGATCCCTAGTATCCACTATGTTTTGAATTGATGTTGCTATGACTTTGCTATACTTAATGCTTGTCACTAGGGCCCGAGTGCCATGATTTCAGATCTGAACCTATTATGTTTTCATGAATATATGTGTGTTCTTGATCCTATCTTGCAAGTCTATAGTCACCTATTATGTGTTATGATCCGACAACCCCAAAGTGACAATAATCGGGATACTTCTTGGTGATGACCGTAGTTTGAGGAGTTCTTGTATTCACTATGTGTTAATGCTTTGTTCGGGTTCTCTATTAAAAGGAGGCCTTAATATCCCTTAGTTTCCACTAGGACCCCGCTTCCACGGGAGGGTAGGGCAAAAGATGTCATGCAAGTTCTTTTCCATAAGCACGCATGACTATTTACGGAATACATGCCTACATTACATTGATGAATTGGAGCTAGTTCTGTGTCACCCTATGTTATAGCTTTTACATGAGGGATCGCATCCGGTATAATTATCCATCATTGATCCATTGCCTACGAGGTTTTCATACATTGTTCTTCGCTTATTTACTTTTCCGTTACTACTGTTACAACTACTACAAAACCCCAAAAACATTTATCTTTACTTTTGCTACCGTTACCATTATTATCATACCACTTTTGCTACTAAATACTTTGCTGCAGATACTAAGTTATCCAGGTGTGGTTGAATTGACAACTCAACTGCTAATACTCAAGAATATTCTTTGGCTCCCCTTGTGTCGAATCAATAAATTTGGGTTGAATACTTTACCCTCGAAAGCTGTTGCGATCCCGTACACTTGTGGGTTATCAGTGTCCGAATACTGTCATCCTATATATATATATATATATTAACATTTACCTCTCGACCATTTCGATACTCCTCGTCATGTCTGTGATCTCATCCGGGACTCTGAATAACATTCGGTCACCAAATCACATAACTCATATAATACTAAATCGTCATCGAACATTAAGCGTGCGGACCCTACGGGTTCGAGAACTATGTAGACATAACTAATACAAATCTACGGTCAATAACCAATAGCGGAACCTGGATGCTCGTTTTGGGTCCTACATATTCTACAAAGATCTTTATCGGTCGAACCGTTATGACAGCATACGTTATTCCCTTTGTTTGTCAGTATGTTACTTGCCCAAGATTTGATCGTTGGTATCTTCGTACCTAGTTCAATCTCGTTACCGGCAAGTATCTTTACTTGTTCCGTAATACATCATCCTGTAACTAACTCATTAGTCACTTTGCTTGCAAGGCTTCTTATGATGTGTATTACCGAGAGGGCCTAGAGATACCTCTCCGATACTCGGAGTGACAAATCCTAATCTCGATCTATGCCAAGTCAACAAACACCTTCGGAGATACCTGTAGAGCAAATTTATAATCACCCAGTTACATTGGGATGTTTGATAGCACATAAGGCATTCCTACGGTATCCGGGAGTTGCATAATCTCATAGTCGAAGGAATATGCATTTGACATGAAGAAAACAATAGCAATAAAACTGAATGATCAATATGCTAAGCTAACAGATGGGTCTTGTCCATCACATCATTCTCCTAATGATGTGATCCTGTTATGAAATGATATCTCAAGTCCATGGTTAGGAAACCTTAACCATCTTTGATCAACGAGCTAGTCAAGTAGAGTCTCACTAAGGACACAATGTTTGTCTATGTATTCACACATGTATTTAGGTTTCCGATCAATACAATTCTAGCATGAATAACAAACATTTTATCATTAATAAGGAAATATAAAATAACAACTTTATTAATGCCTCTAGGGCATATTTCCTTCAGTCGGCACATCTCCCATATAGAGTATCACCCTGATAACTCCATCCCACCCCACATCTGGGATTTCGCCTACGTGCAACAACTCCCCAAAGGATCAATCAGGTAGCGTTTGGCTAGATTCTCGTCTGTCAAAGACAAGATATCGGACCACTAGGACTCTGACATAATCACAGCCTTCCAGCAAGGATGCAAGGATAAAGCCGTTTCGAACGCCCTTGTCCGGTGCTGCGTTCAAACACTGACGGAATTATTCTACCTAGTGTCCCGGTTTTGCGCCATTGAGAATGCCTGGCTGGCCGAATAGGACATAGATTCAATCTATGAATGCCATCTAAAACATGACAAACTAGTACCTCGATGTGAACCTCATAAATGGAACACCCCGGGTGAACGACCTCGGAAGAAGAAGAAATCCTCCGTTCACGATGCATTATGCTTCCTGGATGCCTACTCGGGATATCATCAAATAAAGATGCAGGAATTTGACCAGGCGGCAACAACATTCATTACACCGTACGGGCCATCCAGCTTCAACACGATGCCCTTCACACTAAATAAAGTCGGCGCCACATACCAATGCATAATTCAAACATGCTTAGAAAAACACATCGTGAAAACTATCGAGGCCTATGTCGACGATGTGGTTGTTAAAACCAAACATGTCGGACGATTGGTGGACAACCTTCGGGATACATTTGCCAGCTTATGGGAGTATCAAATTAAACTCAACATGGAGAAGTGCGTCTTTAGGTCCTAGCTGGCAAACTTCTCGGCTTCATTGTGTCCGGCAGAGCAATCGAAGCCAATCCGGCCAAAATTCAAGCCTTGGACCGTTTGGAGGTACCAACACAGCTCAAACACATACAAAAAGTAGCGGGTTGTATGGCGGCCTTAAGCCGCTTTATATCATGACTCGGGGAGAAGAACCTATCACCTGTACAGGCTACTAAAGCAAATAAAAACATTTAAATGGACCATCGAGGCCACAGCAGCCCTGGAACACATCAAAGCTCTCCTCGCTACCAATCCCATCCTCGCAGCACCATGTATATGTGAACCAATGATATTATGCATCTCGGCCATAAATCAAGTGGTTAGCGCAGTTCTCGTGGTCGAGCGAGACATGGAGGGCCACAAATTCCAGGTCCCGAGGTCTGTTTATGATGTCTCCGGGGTCCTAAGCCCATGCAAGTCGCTATACCCTCACTATCAAAAGATAGCCTATGCCGTCTTTATGGCATCGCGAAAACTTCGGCACTACTTCCAAGAGTGATCGGTAACCGTGGCATCCGACGTTCCGTTAAGTGACAAAATCAATAACAGGGATGCAACTAGGCATATAGCCAAGTGGGCCATAGAGCTCCTACCTTACGAAACCGCCTACAAACCGAGTTGGGCCATTAAACCCCAGGTGCTGTCCAATTTTTTTGGCCGTATGGATGGAGGCCAAACTCCCCCAGGAATACATCACCTACTTGCATTGGACCATGTATTTTGATGGCTCCAAAATGCTCGCCGACCTATGGGTTGGTGCTACCTCTTGAGCTTGCATTGGTTTTTCCCTTGAAGAGGAAAGGGTGATGCAGCAAAGTAGAGTAAGTATTTCCCTCAACTTGAGAACCATGGTATCAATCCGGTAGGAGATAACGCACAAGTCACCGAATACCTGCACAAACAATCAACAACTTGCACCCAAAGCGATAAAGGGGTTGTTAATCCCTTCATGATTACTTGCAGAAGTGAGATCTGATAGCGATAGATAAACAGTAAAGTAAATATTTTTGGTATTTTTGGTTTATGGATCAGAAAGTAAAAGATTGCAAAATAGTAGATCAGAAACTTGTATGATGTCAAAGAGAATTTATATGATGGAAAAGAGACCCGGGGCCATAGGTTTCACTAGTGGCTTCTCTCAGGATAGCAAATATTATGGTGGGTGAACAAATTACTGCCGAGCAATTGATAGAAGAGCGCATAATTATGACGATATCTAAGGCAATGATCATGAACATTGGCATCACGTCCGTGTCAAGTAGACCGAAATGATTCTGCATCTACTACTCTTACTCCAGACATCGACCGCTATCCAGCATGCATCTAGAGTATTAAGTTCATAAAGAACAGAGTAACGCATTAAGTAAGATGACATGATGTAGATGAATTAACTCAAGCAATATGATCAAAACCCCATCTTTTTATCCTATACGGCAACAATACAATATGTGCCTTGCTGCCCCTACTGTCACTAGGAAAGGACACCACAAGATTGAACCCAAAGCTAAGCAATTCTCCCATTGCAAGAAAAGCCAATCGAGTAGGACAAATTAAACCCATAATTCGAAGAGACTTGCAAAAATATCAAATCATGCATATAAGAATTCAAAGAAGACTCAAATAATATTCATAGATAATCTGATCATAAATCCACAATTCATCGGATCTCCCCAAACACACTGCAAAAGAATATTATATTAAATAGATCTCCAATAACATCGAGGAGAACATGGTATTGAGAATCAAAGAGAGAGAACAAACCATCTAGCTACTAGCTATGGACCCGCAGGTCTGTGGTAAACTACTCACGCTTCATCAGAAGGGTAATGGTGTTGATGTAGAAGCCTTGTATGATCGATCCCCCTCCGGCAAGATACCAGAAAAGGCCCCTAGATGGGATCTCATGGGTACAGAAGGTTTCGGTAGAGGAAAAGTGATTTCATGGCTCCCCTGGATGTTTTTGCTGTATAAGAGTATATATAAGCGAAGGAACTAGGTCAGGATACCCACAAGGGGCCCGCGAGGCACGGGGACATGCCCTACCCCCCTGGGCGCGCCCTCCACCCTTGTGGTCGCCTCGTTGCGTCTCCGACTTAATCTCCAAGTCTCCTGGTTTGCTTCTGGTCCAAGAAAGATCATCGCAAAAGTTTCATTCCGTTTGGACTCCGTTTGGTATCCCTTTTCTGCGAAACTCTAAAACAGGCAAAAAACAGAAACTGGCACTGGGCTCTCGGTTAATTGTTTAGTCCCAAAAATAATATAAGTAGCATATAAATGCCTATTAAACATCCAAAACAGATAATATAATAGCATGGAACAATCAAAAATTATAGATACGTTGGAGACATATCAGCAGGCATCGTGCTCACGTTCCCCACGGGAGATTACAACAAATATGTGTTACAAATCATGTACATGGACTCCAACAACACGGCCGAATACAAAGCTCTCCTACACGGACTACGGATAGCAGTCTCCATGGGTGTCAAACGCCTGGAGGTCCAAGGTGATTCCAACCTCACTATCTCGCAAGTCAACGGCCAATCCGATGCCAAAGACCCAAAGATGCAAGCTTACTAGAACGCCATTATAAAGATCTCGGTCAGGTTCGAGGGGCTAGAATTTCACCACACACCCCGAGATAGCAACCAAGTCGTGAATGTGTTCACCCGAATGGGCGCAAAATGGGAAAAGGTCTCGGATAACACTTTCCTCGAGCGGCTGTTCAAGCCATCCATAGTATGCCAAGACAACAAAGGAACGTCAGATTCAAGCGTTGTTGGGCAAACAGTCCCCGCCTAAGGAAGACGAAGGCATAATAATCGGCTCAGCAGTCCAGGAAACTCCCTCTGCACACGAAGTCCTGGCAGTCATTGCACCTTGGACTGAGCCCCTCCTTGCGTACTTGCTTAGAAGGGAGCTCCCCAGTAACCAAACTGACGCACGCCGGATCATAAGGCAATTTAAAGCCTATAAGGTTCATGAGGGAGAGCTCTATAAAAGGAGCACCACGAGCGTCCTCCAGCGATGCATATCCATGGAAGAAGGTAGACTCCTACTACAGGAGATACAGTCTGGCATGAGAAGACATCACGCCGCTGCCCGGACCTTGGTAAAAAAGGCTTTCTGAGCCGGATTCTATTGGCCAACTACGGGCACTGACGCTTAGACGCTTGTACAGCATTGCCCGGGCTGTCAGGTCTTTGCCAAGCAAAGTTACATGCCCCCATGGCCCTTCATACCAATCCCGTTACCTGGCCTTTTGTGGTCTGGGGGCTAGACATGGTCGGGCCACTCAAAGGCGGCTCCAACAAAAACAAATACCTACTTGTCATGGTAGACAAATTCACCAACTGGATCGAAGCAAAACCAATGACCTCGGCTGAAGCTCTCCAAGTAATCGGGTTCATCTCCGGGTTGGTGCATTGCTACGGTGTCCCCCACGGTCTGATCACAGACAACGGAACAAACTTCATGGTCAAAGAGGTCAAAGCATGGTGTAAGAAAATGGGCATCATGCTCGACTACGCGTCTGTCTACCGCCCACGGTCTAATGGGCAAGCGGAGCGAGCCAACGGATTAATCCTTAGTGGCATCAAGCCTAGGTTCGTGCGCTCCCTTAAAAAAGCCGACTGCAAATGGGTCGAGGAACTCGATTCCGTCCTATGGGGCTTGCGTACCACACCAAACAGATCCACTAGATACACATCGTTTCTTATGGTGTATGGCATCGGGGTAGTCCTTCCCTGTGACATCATACACAACGCACCTCGGGTACGCATGTATGAAGAGCTAGAAGCCAAGGTCGACCAACAAGATGCCCTAGACACTCTTGAAGAAGAGCCTAATGTCGCACGGGCAAGGTTTGCTATCTACCAACAACAGGCCCAACGCTATCATGGAAGAGAGGTTCGTGCAAAGGACTTCAACATCCGGGACCTCGTCATGAGGTTACAACCCGAAAATTATAAGCACAAGCTCTCCCCTTGATGGGACGGGCCGTTGATTATCGACGAAGTGCTGATCGGAGGAGCCTATCAAATTCGAGATCTAGAGGATGGCCCTCTAGAGCCCAACCCCTAGAACGCGGCACTACTCCGATGCTTCTACGGATGGCACCCTGCTCACTGCCGATGTATATAACTTACACCCCTCCTTTGTTTTTATTTTTTCAATTTTTTTCATACCTCAGAGCATTTTAAAATGACCTCGGGGAATCATACAGCATGTTCTTTCCAAAACACGTGTTGTTCCACCTCTTATGCACTATATCTTCAAAGCCACTATATGCATCGATTTGATTTAAGATTTGGTCAAGCTGGGTTGCTCGGCTCCTGTGCTTGCCCATTACATTCCCGATATTTCGGGTAGGGGCAAAGGGAGCACCGCTATGATTGTTACTCCTGGGTCAGCCGATGCAGTACCTCAGACGGAAAAAATTGAAAGCTAGCATTCTTAGAATACAAACCGGTCGGCCACGACGTAGGGTTAAAGCGGAATGGGTCTTTTCAAAGTCCAACTAGGTGCTTTAACTCTGAGGTCACCCGTCTTCGGACGGATGTGTTCGACAAACCCATGAAAGGAAAGGAACTGTTGGAAGAACTTTTTTCTTCGAAAGATGTTTCTTATGTTAAATAGTAATGTAACATAACTTTCCACCACCCTCTTGTATTTCAAGCTGTATCGCCAGATTGCCTTGTCACCATAAGCACCTGGACTGATTACTTCGGCCAATAGTATGGGACACTCCTTGGCCCTCAGCCGAGGAGGCAGAAGCCGATGGCTGGCTGACAGAGTTTGGACGTGCGATATGAAAATTGACATAAAGTACTTCGAAACATAAAGTCATACATAATTATCACGCACGGTCTAGTCCATCTATTAAGGTGTCTAGCGCAAAATCCTTCTGCGAAAATAGCGTAGTAGGCATTACACTCTCATAAACGTAGCTGGTGGAGATTTCCTCCCCATCTGACCCGATGGGTCCTACCTCTGCCAACTCGGTCGTCTTCACACCAGTATAGTGGGTCTTCACCATGGCCCTAGCCTCCCTCACCCCTTCTCGGTAGGCGGATATTTTCCAGACCTGGATCCATGACCTGCTCCATCGGGCTATAAAGGCTGGTAAACATCCTTCATCGATTTCCAAGCACTTTCATGCACCACGCATAGATGATTTGTCATCTCTTCGGGCATCGGACCTCGGACGTTAGGGGGTAAGCCGGTCAGAGAAGCTGCCAAAGGAACGATGTCAGCTTATTAATCACCTCAACCAACTACATGACGAGCAAATCCTTCAGAAAATGTGACTTGCCATAGATCAGGTTGTTAGTTCACCGATTCTTTGACTCACCGACAGCCATTCGAGCTTTTAAGCTCTCAGTATCCTAGGACTGTTGGGCATTCTCATCCCTGAGCACATTGACGCCATCAACCCTTTGACTAACCACATGTTGGTTCGCTTGACACTGTGACTCTGCATACAAGCAATCCTCGCGGGCCTGCTTTAGTTCTCTTTCAAGATGACCTAGGGCTTCCTCTACTACAAGGGATCCCTGCATTAGCTCTACCTCATTCCCTCTATAGCACTAATACATGTTGGTTGGAGCACTTACTGTGAGCCTCCCTGGTAAATTTCTTCAACTGTTCCACCTTGGTCAGAGCAACATCTAGCCTCACCTTTGTTTGGGTCAGTGCCTTTGTCAGCTGGTTATTCTTCCATCGATTATCATGTCCACGACAGTAAACACTAATTGGTATTCAAGCCTTGATGCAGTCCTGGGGGCCCATATCAAGCCTTACCGTAACTGGTAGTCTCATTTGCCTTCAAACAAATATGTGTAATCTTGACTCAATAAGAACTCAGGTAAATCCTTACCCGTGAACCCTGTGACAAGACGTCCATCCATTGATCGAAGGCACCTCGGGCTACCTCGAGGTACGCATCTACTGCGCTGAGGGCAGTGAACTCTTGATCCAAGAAGGCTAGATTCCTTAAGGAAGTTTTCCGTCCACGATAATTCGTGGCACATTGGATCTCGGACGGAGTAGCCAAGCTGGTTGCTGAACCCTTGGCTGAGGGGCCTCGGAAGCAATTCCCACAGAGGTACGTGCTTCCACCTCCGCTGGCATGCACGTTGCAGCTCCCTCGACCCCCATGCTTGTTGCTGAGGGTTGCCTACGAGATAATCAAAGAAGTTAATGTCTGAAATACCTTTGCGCTGGCAAAAATCAAAGGGTTACCTGGTAATTGAAGGGGCACTTTCACCCACCCCTGTGACCTCAGCTTGAGCTTCTTGTGCCTCTTGTAGAGGCCTTTCTTGAAGGGTCATTTCTCCGCGCAGGCGTTTGGAGCACTGCCCCTTCGGAGGAGAAGTCAGTCGACAAGGGGTTGGAGGACGAGGGGCTCGCTTTCAATTAGAGGAAGGGAGCGTTACTGATAAAGCTGGCCTCGTCCCCAGGGCATTAGAGGTGCTGGGTACCCTTGAGTCATCAAGGCTCTTTAAGAAAAAAATTATTCCTTCATAAATAAGGGCTAGATCCTCGTCCTCGTTGAATAAGATGTCCTCTGCTCGACAGTGCCGCTCCGGCTTCGGTGCTGGACTGCTTACACCCTCAAGACAATGCCTCCATCTCTGTACAAAGAGCCAGTACACGATAGATGCTAAGATGAAATCAAGGAAAATGAGGAGCTCGAGAAAAAACTTATTGCGAGATTAACCGTCGTCGGGCGAAGTCTTTCCACCGTCCCTTGATAGATCCCGGTCAGTGTTGTCCCAAATGTTGCTTGGTCATAGAAACTTTCCCGAATGGTTCGTGAAGAATCATCGGTGCTGTTGAACTCGCACAACAAGCGAGAGCGCTACCGAAGTGGTTGGACCCTTCAGTTTATCGACATGGCCATAACGTCAATAATGGTTAGGCCGATGCGTGTCAGCTTTGTCACTTGAGCCACCAGCTCAGTTACATCATCACTCTCCACTGAGGCCAGGCTCTTTGGCCTCTAGCTGTACCGCCACTTTGGGGGCTCCGTAGAAAACAAGGGGAGTCCGGGCCGAGGTGGCTCCATGAGGGGGCTATATAAAACCATTCGGTCGGCCAGACATCGATATCCTACCGAGGTGTGACAAACAGGTATTCTGTCCCCTCAATTCAACGAACTTCGAGTACCTCGGCCTCATATAACTTCTCGGCTGGAGAACAGGGCATTATGCAGAAATACCTCCGCCATAGCTCAAACTGTGCCTCGCATCCAACGTGCATCTCATAGAGAGCAACGTACCCCATAATGTGTAGAATAGCATTGGGGTGAGGTGATGAAGCTGCAGCCCATAGAACTCTAGCAGACCCCAGAGGAAGGGGTGAATAGGGAACCCTAATCCATGCAGTAAGAAAGAGACGAAACATACTAATACGTCTCCAATGTGTCTATAATTTTTTATTGTTCGATGCTGCTATATTATCATTCTTGGATGTTTTACAATCATTTTATAGCAACTTTATATTATTTTTTGGGACTAACCTATTGATATAGTGCCCAGTGCTAGTTGCTATTTTTTGCTTGTTTTTTGCTTCGCGGAATATGAATATCAAACGGAGTCCAAATGCAGCGAAACTTTTTGGAGATTTTTTCTGGACCAGAAGAAACTAGATGGGCCAAAGAAGTACTAGAGGGGTGCCCCGAGGGGGGCACAACCCACCTAGGCGCGCCTGGGGGCCCAGGCGCACCCTGGTGGGTTATGCCCACCTCGGTGGCCTCCGGCACCGCCT
Organism: Aegilops speltoides; assembly: GCA_021437245.1. NCBI lineage: Eukaryota > Viridiplantae > Streptophyta > Magnoliopsida > Poales > Poaceae > Aegilops > Aegilops speltoides. The sequence goes on from CM038144.1 coordinate 396,811,446, forward strand.
CTTCGCCCTATAAATTGCCAAAGATTCCAAAACCATAAAAAATAACCCTAGATGGGAAGTTCCGCCACCGCAAGCCTCTATATCCACGAAAACCAATCTGGACCCTGTTTTGACACCCTACCGGTGGGGGAGATCATCACCGGAGGCCATCTTCATAATCCCTATGGCCACCATGATGAGGAGGGTGTAGTCTGACCTCGTGGCTGAGGGTTTGTACCAGTAGCTATGTGTTTAATCTGTCTCTCCCCCCCTCTCTCTCTCGTGTTCTTGAGTTGACACGATCTTGATGTATTGCAGGTGTAACAACCACGATCCCAATGGATCGAAGTGTCTGTGCTTAAGTGTCATCCCTAGATCGGTATGATGACACACATAGTACTCGAGGAATTATAACAGAGTTCAATCACAAACTTATTACACCGAGGTCCTCATAAAGAGTATTTAAAATAATGTGGCTGAAGGCCATCTAAATAAAATAACTACGGAAGCTTAGAAGATAAATGAGTCCATCAAACTCCAACAGCGTAGCTGTGTGCATGACAACGACCTAGCGCACCTTATTCTTCATCGGTAAAGTCTGCAACATGAGACATTGCAGCCGTTTAGGTCAGCACATGGAATATGTTGGCAAAGTTACACTGTAGAGAAAATGAATGAAAGAAACTATAACTACATGCATATTTGGCTGGTGGAATCTCTAAGTTTAATTTTTGCATAAAGCTAATTTTTTTCCTACAACAAAGGAATAAATTTTATTTACTACAAAGTTTATACCAATATTGAGAAGGCTCCTCCAACTCAATTCCCAAAATTAATCAAGTATCATCATTAAACCCAATACATTAATTAAGGAGTGATGAGATCAACAATAATATCCACTTCTATATACTCAAATTGTCTATAACCGGGGATACGGCTAACCATGATTAGTTTGTACATTCTGTAGAGGTTGTGCACTTTTCCGCACAAGACTCAACCGCATCCATGATCGGATGATCGAGACATAGTCTTTCTGAAGCATTAACTCTCTACTCTGGGTAGACCGATACACCTACTTTCCCCTCCATCTGCTAGTCCACCTCTTCAAGAGCTCACACAACTTACTCAACTATGTTAGAGCCCATAATGGCTTGTGGCTGAACACGGAAGTTTCTAGGCATGAAATATCATATGATCCCTTCGAGCCTAGGTGGCGAACCGAGGGAAAATCACACGGGTACTCTGGGATTCCCACGGGCAAGTACTAGTTTCTTCAGGCGCCCCAACCAATCCACCCAGATGTGTATTAAAGTTGCCACCTTAATGTTGTCGAAAATTATTATCTCTCACAACTTTCATTAATATCACGAACCAATCCCCGTCTACGAGCATGGCTAAGCAATAGGTGAGCATAACGTATTTTTTCATGGTGATCAAAGGTAATAGGTTCCTACCTCAAGTACTACAATCCAAACCATATGTTCCCAATCCTACTCATGCAATTCTTTGAGGGGCAAAACTAATGCATAGTAAAAACTGGGTATTGAAAAAGTATGATCAAAGTGTAACTTGCCTTGTTGACGATTGGAAAACTCTAGGGATTCGTAGTAAGAAGCTTCTCACTACGGAAAATCTAGCATAGACAAATAAATAGAATACATAAGCATTCAAGCAAACGATGCAAAGAAAACCAAAAAAAGATCCAAAGAACTCAATAACAAGAAAATAACTAATCTAAACATAAAACGAATTTTAACAACATTATATTTATGTGGATTAGATCTTAGCAGAAGGTACATGTGATTAGCTACGATTTGCAAAAAGAATCAACTAAAGCGGAGCTACGAAACTCAAGATACGAACAAAACAAGATCAAATTCAAATCTGAACTAAACTCAAATTTAAAATTATCAAAAACATGAACAAGTTGGTTTACTGGATAGATGAGATCGCTCTGAAGATTTCGGCGTTGGTTTCGTCGAATTTGGACAAACAAGCAAAAAGTTGTGCTACTTTGAAGCGTAGGGACTAATCTGTAAAAATAAAACTACGGATAGGTCCCTGATAGAAAACTAAATTAAAAAGAAAAATCCTATCGAACGAACGTTCGCTACAGAGCCCAACAAAACGGATACTTTCGCTACAGAAACTTAACAACGAACGTTCGCTAAATAAACGAAACCGAAAAAACAGAGGCGCGATCTCAGCCGTCGGATCGAGATCCGGCGGTCGAGATTAGATTGGGGGGGGTGGCTACCGGAGGCGGTCGACAGTGACGACGGCGAACATGACGGCGGTGGCGGCTTCCAGCGACGACGAAAGATAGCGGCGGCGATCGGCGGCGAGGTGTGGCGCGGCGGCGGCGCGGCTGAGGTGAGGAGGAGGGGTTCGGGTCGGCCCGGTATCTAAGGAGGGGCCGGGGTGCTCCGGCTTGCGGGAGGGGGAAGCGGCCAGGAGTCTGACCCGGACTCCGGCGGGTGGCGGCGGCGCTCGGGACTCCGTCCTGAGGGGGTTCGGGCGAGCGGTAGCGGCTGGGCCTTGGCTTGGCACTAGCTGGGCCGGCCCAATTCGGCCGTGAACTATTTTTTAAAACAATTTTTCACAGAGACAAAAACACGCTAAATAAATATAAATAAAATCCTAAAAATATCAGAAAAATTCACGTAGTAATGTGGCCTTATTATTGACCTAGTGAACATTTTTCTGGGCCTAAATGCCTAAACTAAAAACAAACATTATAGTACTAATTACTCTGCTAACCAATAATTAAACTAGCAAAAAAAAATCAAATAAACTTTCCAAAAACATTCATAATTCAGTTTCCAATTTTTCTTTGCTTATTTTGAAGAACTCATTTTATCTTCACTCTTTTATTTTAAAAAAATTGGAAGAGAATTTTGAAAAACAATTTGATCCAATTACCAAATTTTGATAAACCAAAATTGGATTTTTGTGAAACCTCCAACTCTCTCAAATTGGTCCTTGAGTTGCTTAAGGTCTCTTTGATCAAAATGCCACTAAAACAAAAGAACATGCATGAATCATGGATGCATATGAATGATCTATGAATAACATCCAATGGAAAATTGGGATGTTACAAACCTACCCCCCTTAAGATGAATCTCGCCCTCGAGATTCGGGTTGGTCAACCAAAAGGTGCGGGTGGTCCTTGCGGAGGTCTTCTTTGTGCTCCGAGGTAGCTTCATCCTCAATATGGTGGCTCCACTGAACTTTGCAAAACTTGATGACTCTACTGCGAGTAACTCGGCTGGAAAACTCGAGAATCTTAACGGGTTTCTCCTCATATGTCAGATCACTATCCAACTGAATCGCTTCCAGTGGCATTGTATCTGTCAGAGGAATATCGGCCATCTCTGCATGGCACTTCTTCAATTGGGAACGTGAAACACATCATGAACTCCTGAAAAACCTTCGAGTAATTCCAACTTGTAGGAAACTTCTCCCATACGTTCCAAAACTCTGTATGCTCCCCCAAATCAGGGTGCTAGCTTCCCTTTGACTCCAAAACGCTTAACTCCTCGAAGTGGAGACACACGAAGATATGCTCTGTCTCCAACTTCATAGGCTATCTCCTTGCGTTTAGTATCTGCATAGCTCTTCTGCCTGGACTGGGCAATCTTGAATCTATCACGAATCAACTTAACCTTCTCCTCAGAATCTCTGATTGAATCTGGTCCGAACAACTGTCGATCTCCAACTTCATCCCATGACAATGGTGTCGTGCACCTTCTTCCGTACAAAGCTTCGAAAGGGGCCATCTTCAAACTGGCTTGATATTTGTTGTTATTGGAGAACTCTGCATAGAGTAAATTATCATCCCAACTAGATCCATAATCTAGCACACAAGCTCTCAACATGTCCTCCAGAATCTGATTGACTCTCTCGGTATGTCCATTTGCCTGCGGATGGAAGGTTGTACTGAACTCTAGCCTGGTACCCAAAGTTTCGTGCAACTGATTCCAAAAGTCTGAAGTAAACTGCGTTCCTCTATCTGATACGATTGTCCTCGGAACTCCATGTAGACATATGATCCTGGTCTTGTATATCTTCGCCAACTTAGCACTTGTATAAGTTGTTTTCATGGGGATGAAATGGGCTACCTTGGTCAAGTGATCAACTACAACCCAGATAGAGTCATAGCCTGAACAGGTCCTGGGTAATCTAGTGATGAAATCCATGCCAAGTTTATCCCACTTCCATTCGGGTATCGGCAAAGGCTGAAGTAACCCTGTTGGTTTCTAATGCTCTGCCTTAACTCTCTGACATACGTCACATACTGCTACATACTCTGCAATATCCTTCTTCATTCATGTCCACCAGAAACTCTCCTTCAAGTCCAAATACATTTTGTTGTTGCCTGGATGAATCGAGTAAGGTGAATCGTGAGCCTCCTGAAGAATTAACTTCCTGGTCTCGGGGTCATTAGGCACATAGATAGGATCCTCAAACCATAAAGTTTCGTGCTCATCCTCACGAAAACCTTTAGCCTTTCCTTTACTCATCCTTTCCCTTATCTCTGCAATCTCCTTGTTCGTCTTCTGGGCTTCTCTGATATTTCCCAGCAAGGTGGACTGAATTTCCAGTGCCGCAACATAACCTCTCGGAACTATCTCCAAGCGAAGTTCTCGGAGATCATCGGCTAACTCCTGGGGTAATCCTCCGGTTATGAGCGTGTTAACATAACTCTTGCAGCTCAACGCATCTGCTATGACATTTGCCTTTACTGGATGATAATGCAATCTCATGTCATAATCCTTTATGAGCTCTAACCATCTTCTCTACCTGAGGTTCAACTCCTTCTGTGTGAAGATGTACTTCAAACTCTTATGATCTGTGTAAACATCACAACGGTTACTGATAAGGAAATGTCTCCATGTCTTGGGTGCATGCACTACGACTACTAACTCCAAATCATGCGTGGCATAATTCAACTCATGAGGTCGAAGCTGACGTGAGGCATATGAAACAACTCTTCCTTCCTGCATAAGAACGCCTCCAAGTCTCTGATGAGAAGCGTTGCAATATACTTGGAAATCCTTGTGTATATTCGGGAGAATCAGCACTGGGGCTGTAACCAAATGTTTCTTCAACTCCTGAAAACTAGCCTCACAATCCTCGGTCCATTTAAACTTGGTGTCCTTCTTCAATAACTCCGTCACGGGCTTCGCGATCTTGGAGAAATTCTCAATAAATCGCTGATAATAGCCTGCGAGTCCAAGGAAACTTCGGATCTCTCTAACTGAGGTGGGTGCCAACCACTCAGTGATGGATGCAACCTTGGTAGGGTCTACTGCTATTCCTTCACCTGATATAACATGTACGAGAAATCCAACTTCCTTCAACCAAAACTCACATTTGCTGAACTTGGCATACAACTGATGTTCCCTGAGCTTCTTGAGAACCAAGCGCAGATGTTCCTTATGCTCTTCTTCATTCTTCGAGTAGACCAATATATCATCAATGAAAACCATGACGAACTTGTCCAAGAACTCCATGAACACCTTGTTCATCATACTCATAAAATAGGCAGGGGCATTAGTCAAACCAAATGACATAACCGTATACTCGTATAGCCCATACCTCGTGGTAAAAGTTGTTTTAGGTATATCCTATTCCCGGATCTTCAGCTGGTGATAACCTAACTGAAGATCGATTGGAGAAAACCTTTGCTCCCTGCAGCTGGTCAAACAAATCATTGATCATCGGCAGAGGGTATTTGTTCTTGATCGTCACCTCATTCAATGCATGGTAATCATCAAGCATCCTCAAAGATCCATCCTTCTTCTCAACTAGAAGCACTGGGGCTCCCCAAGGTGACGACATTGGTCGGATATAACCTTTCTCCAATAACTCCTTAATCTGCTTCTTTATTTCCTCCATGTCATTGGCAGGCATCCAATACGGTCTCTTTGATATTGGTCTTTTTTGTTGTTGTTGTTGTTGTTGTTGCCTTGGTTCTGGATCATCATCTGCATCAAGGCATTCTGTTGTTGGATCAACTGAGTGAGCTCCGGTGGGAAAGTGAATTCGGGGTCATGTCTCGGAGGCATCTGATGGGTTAGAGGGGGTGAGAATACAAAATAGAATAAGGTATATGAGAGAATTCACTACCCATATGCATATGAGGCAAATACATTCAATTCACACCACTCAACATCAAATAGGATTCACACAAACGAGCTGAACTACTATTACAAATCGATTGATTCTAACTACTTGGAAGAATAGTACCAGTAACAGGGTGGTCGTCTAGAAGTTTTGATCGGTGAAAGACTCCATGGGCACATAATCGTGGTCTCTAGCATCATCTTTACTGTCTTCATCCTCGTCACTGTCTTCATCTTCATCACTGTGCATGTATGTGCCATCTAGTATGATGTAGTCATCTTCATGAATATGCACTTCATGTTCTTGCTTCACCTCGGGTATTCCTAATCTCCTCTTCAGGTCTTCATTCTTCTCCATTAGCACAACAAATTCCTCTTCATATCTATCGTGTGTTTACTTGAGTTCCTCTTCTAGCTCAATATTCTTGGTCATCACCTTCTTGGTCTTCTTCATGATAGCGCATATCTGGTTCTCATATCGACGAATGTGCTGATCCATCTCCTGAATGTACGCTGCAATAGATCCATCCTTCCTGGTACGAATCATCTCCCATTGCTCCTCCCGGCGTCCACATATGTGATAGACGGTGTCTTCAAGATCCTTGTGGTAGACCTCACAAATGCGTCCAAAGGTGATGTGGGATGCCATGCTATTTCCTAGGCTCCAAGTTGGTGCATCCAAGGTAAACTCAATGGGCTCGGTTGTTGGTGCAAATGTCCTCCCAAGTACACGAACTTTGATCCTCCAGCGCTCCTCTTCCACTAAAGTTGTAGTGAAGGTTTCAGTGAATCTTGGTAGTCCAATGTTTAGGTACTTCGTGATCTCCTTCAAGTGGCGTCTGATAGGGGTGTCGTCATCCGGCTGAGTGAACTTGTTCCTGGGGTCCGGCATCTATAGAGTAGAAATAGAGGAGGATTAGAAATCACTAGAGAAGAGTATCCTGTGGCTTTTCCTAGTGGTCGCGTCCTACAGTCAGCGTGTGCTCTGATACCATCTTGTAACGACCACAATCCCAATGGATTGAAGTGTCTGTGCTTAAGTGTCACCCTGGATTGTTATGCTGACACACACAGTACTCGAGGAATTATAATAGAGTTCAATCACACACTTATTACATCAAGGTTCTCATAAAGAGTATTTATTACAAAAATAACGTGGCTGAAGGCCATCTAAATAAAATAACTGTGGAAGCTTCAAAGATAAATGAGTCCATCAAACTCCAACGACATAGCTGAGTGCATGACAATGACCTAGCACACCTTATTCTTCGTCAGTAAAGGCTGCAACATGAGACGTTGCAGCCGTGTAGGTCAGCAAATGGAATATGCTGGCAGAGTTACACTATAGAGCAAATGAATGAAAGAAACTATAACTACATGCATATTTGGCTAGTGGAGGCTCTAAGTTTAATTTTTGCATAAAGGTAATTTTTTTCCTACAACAAAGGAATAAGTTTTATTTACTACAAAGTTTATACCAATATTGAGAGGTTCCTCCAACTCAATTCCCAAAATTAATCAAGTATCATCATTAAACCCAATACTTTAATTAAAGAGTGATGAGATCAACAATAATATCCACTTCCAGATACTCAAATTGTCCATAACCGGGGACACGGCTAACCATGACTAACTTGTACACTCTGCAGAGGTTGCGCACTTTTTCCCACAAGACTCGACCGCATCCATGATCGGATGATCAAGACATAGTCTTTCTGAAGCATTAACTCTCTACTCTGGGTAGACCGGTACACCTACTTTCCCCTACATCTGCCAGTCCACCTCGTCAAGAGCTCACACAACTTACTCAACTATGCCAGAGCCCATAATGGCTTGTGGCTGCACACGGAAGTTTCCAGGCATGAAATATCATATGATCCCTTTGAGCCTGGGTGGCGAAACGAGGGAAAATCACACGGGTACTCAGGGATTCCCATGGGCAAGCACTGGTTTCTCCAGGTGCCCCAACCAATCCACCCAGATGTGTATTAAAGTTGCCACCTTAATGTTGTCCAAAATTATTATCTCTCACAACTTTCATGAATATCACGAACCAATCCCCGTCTTCGAGCATGGCTAATCAATATGTGAGCATAACGTATATTACCGGGGTGATCAAATGTAATAGGTTCCTACCTCAAGTACTACAATCCAAACCATATGTTCCCAATCCTACTCATGCAATTCTTTGAGGGGCAAAACTAATGCATAGTAAAAACTAGGTATTGAAAAAGTATGATCAAAGTGTAACTTGCCTTGTTGACGATCGGAAAACTCTAGAGATTCGTAGTAACAAGCTTCGCACTTCGGAAAATCTAGAGTAGACAAATAAATAGCATGCATAAGCATTCAAGCAAATGATGCAAAGAAAACTAAAGAAAAGATCCAAAGAACTCAAAAACAAGCAAATAACTAATCTAAACAGAAAACCAATTTTGCATTATATTTATGTGGATTAGATCTTAACAGAAGGTACATGTGGTTAGCTACGATTCACAATGTTGTCAAAAATTCTTTTTGCCACCTTAATGTTTTGAACTAAACTAAAATTTTAAATTGTCAAAAACATGTTCAAGTTGGTTTACTGGATAGATGAGATCGCTGTGAAGATTTTGGCGTTGGTTTCGTCAAATTTGGACAAACGAGCAAAAAGTTGTGCTAGTTTGAAGTGTAGGGACTAATCTGTAAAAATAAAACTATGAATAGGTCCCTGGCAGAAAACTAAACTAAAATGGAAAATCCTATCGAAAGAATGTTCACTACAGAACCCAACAAAACAAATACGTTCACTACAAAAACTTAAAGGATGAACGTTCGCTAAATAAATGAAACCGGAAAAAAAAACAGAGGCGCGATCTCAGCCGTCGGATCGAGATCCAGCCGTCGAGATTAGATCGGGGGATGGATACCAGCGGCGATCGACAGCGAAGACGGCGAACACGACGGCAGCGGCGGCTTCAGAGGGTGAAGGCGGCGGCTTTCGGCGACGGCGGTCGGCGGCGATCGACAGCGAAGACGACGAACACGACGGCAGCGGCGGCTTCAGGCGAGGGTGAAGGCGGCGGCTTTCGGCGACGGCGGTCAGCGGCGAGGTGTGGCGCGGCGGCGGCGGCAGCAAGTGCGGCGTCGACGGTGCAAGTGCGAGGGCGGCGGCGTGGTTGAGGTGAGGAGGAGGGGGCCGGGTCGGCCCGGTATTTAAGGAGGGCCGGGGTGATGCGGCTTACGGGAGGAGGCATAGAGGCGGCGGCGGCGCTCGGAACTCCGTCCCGAGGCAGTTCAGGCGGGCGGTGGCGGCTGGGCTGGCCCAGTTCGGCAGCGAACTTTTTTTATAAACAATTTTTCACAGAGATAAAAACACGCTAAATAATAAAAATATCAAAAAAAATCACGCAGTAATATGGCCTTATTATTGACCTAGTGAACATTTTTCTAGGCCTAAATGCCTAAACTAAAAACAAACATTATTGTACTAATTACTCTTGTAAACCAATAATTAAACTAGCAAAAAAATCAAGTAAACTTTCCAAAAAAAATCAAAATTCAATTTCCAATTTTTCTTTGCTGATTTTGAAGAAGTCATTTTATCTTCACTCTTTATTTTAAAAAATATGGAAAACAATTTGATCCAATTACCAAATTTTGATAAATCAAAATTGGATTTTTGTGAAACCTCCAATTCTCTCAAATTGGTCCTTGAGTTGCTTAAGGTCTCTTGGATCAAAATGCCACTAAAACAAAACAAAATGCATAAATCATGTATGCATATGAATGATCTATGAATAACATCCAATTGAAAATTGGGATGTTACAGCGGGCTTTGTAAATATAGTTGGATCATATGGTGTTTTCCCCTCTCTGTATTGTTGTGATGAATTGAGTTTTCCCTTTGAGATTTCGTTTTATCGGATTGAATATTTTATGGATTTGAGAGCACTTGATGTATGTCTTGCATATGAATGCCCGTGGTGACAATGGGGTATTATATTGATTCACTTGATATATGTTTTGGCACTCAACTCACGGATTCGCGAGGTGACATTGGGGTAATCTATGCATAGGAGTTGATGCACATTTTTGTCCTTGTTTCTCTGGTAGAAATCTTGGGGCGCTATTTGAGGTTCTTTCTGTTGGATCGGGTATTATGAATCTGAAATTGTTTGATGTGTATCGTATAATTAACTCATGGATACTTGTGGTGACATTAGAGTTGGTTGATGCGTATCATATGGTGTCATTTTAGTACGAACTCTTGGATAAATCAAACGGAAAGAATAACTTTGTGTTATTTTAGTACGAACTCTGAAATAGATAGATTGAACGGAAAGAATAACTTTAAGGTGGTTTCGTACCCTACAAACAATTTCTTCTTGTGTTCTCCGCTAGATAAGAACTTTGGAGTGATTCTTCATCGCACGTTGAGGGATGGTTATATGATCCAATTAGATTAGCATTGTTGAGAGATTGCACTAGCGAAAGTATGGACCCTAGGCCTCATTTTCAAGCATTGCAATACTGTTTGTGCTCACTTTTGTTACTTGCTACCTTGTTGTTTTTATCCATTCAGAGTATAAAAATATATTTCTACCATCCATATTACACTTTTAGCACCATCTCTTCGCCAAACTAGTGCACCTATACAATTTGCCATTGTATTGGGTGTGTTGGGGACACAAGAGACTCTTTGTTATTTGGGTACAAGGTTGTTTGAGAGAGACCATCTTCATCCTACGCCTCCCACGGATTGATAAACCTTAGGTCATCCACTTGAGGGAAATTTGCTACTGTCCTACAAAACTCTGCGCTTGGCAGCCCAACACGAGTCTACAAGAACAAGTTGTGTAGTAGACATCACGCTCTTTTCTGGCACCATTGCCGGGGAGGTTAGGTAAGCGGCACTCACACCCCATCAACGAAGCTCTTTTCTGGCGCCGTTGCCGGGGAGGTGAGTGCTTGAAGGTATATATTTAGACCTTGCAATTGAATCTTTTAGTTTCTTGTTTTATCACTAGTTTTGTTTATAAAAAGAAAACTACAAAAATGGAATTAAGGTGGTCTCATATTGTTCATCTTTATAATGTCTTTCTTGAAAATGATGGATCGGAAAATTTTGCTCAGTTGTTAGAAGAAGAATTCAATAAAATGTCTGGCATGAATGATGAGCATGATTGCAATGTTGTTAGTATGAATTATTTGAATATCCAAAATACTAATGATGATTGCACTAGTCATAATAAAAATGTTTCTTATAAGCATGTCATTTTTTGTGGAGTGCATAAAGTTTGTGAAGATGTGCCTTATAGGGAAGATAGATTTTGTAAGAAGCATAAACATGATAGAACCAATTTTTTGCTCAAAGTGATAGATGAATTTGCTACAAAATTGTGTTCTCTTTGCCCTATTACTTGTGAACTTTGCAACAAAGTTGGTCACCTTTATTTCCAACGCATGCTTTTTCATGATCGAATCGTGTCCAAATACTGCAATAACTTGATCACCCTTGAACTTTATAACAAACTTTGTTTATTTTGGGGGAGTGAAGAATTGACACATAATAATAGTTGGTTTGAAGTATTCATTCTCACGGACGACATTGAAACTAATCTAAAAAATATCTATATGTTTTGCATGGTAAATTGCAATGAGAATTCTTATATTGCCAACTATATAGAGATGGGAAAACCAATAGGGTATAAAATGAATACTAATGAAAGGGTAAAGATTTCCACTTTCCCTCCTATTGTCTCTCATGATGAAATAGGTGACGAGGAGGAGCTACCTATTCAACCAATCTCATCAATAAGAAGCTAGATTTTTTATATTAAACCCAAACATGATGTGGTGAAGAAGAAGAAAGAAGAAGGAATAGAGGTAAAAAGGCATCTCTCCCAAATAATGTTGCTCCTATTATCGTTGTGCCTCATGAAAATGAATCAAAAATAATTGTGGAAGATGATGCACTTGGTGATGATATTGCTTCTTTGTCTTATGGCACAATGTTCGAGAGCACTATTGATGATGATTTTGTTATGCCTATTACTTGTTGTGATAATTATGATTGGGAAGATAATGATACTTCTTAAAATCTTGGAAATCTTTATGGCACCAACTTGGGAAATTACGATGATAACAATTGTTATACCATTGGTGCTATTCATACTATTAATGATGATAGTGATTATGCTTATGATATGCCAAGCCACAAGCTTGGGGATGCTATGTTTGATGAGAATGACATGTTTGAGAATTTATTTGCTGCAATTAAAGTTTGTCCCAAGCTTGGGGATTCTAAGCTTAATGAAGATTATCTTTTTAGTCCCCCTACTTTGAGTGATCAAATTTGCTATTATGATTGCATGCCTCCTATCAATGAAGAGAGCAAAGTTGCTACTTATGATGATTATTGTGATGATACTTATGTTATAAAAAGTAGTGATAATTATTGTCATAATTTTGAATATCCTTTTACTGAAAATTACTCTTTTAATGTGGAAACAAGTTATATTATTCGAATTCCATATGATACTCCCACTATTGTGAATGAGAAAAAAAAATCTTATGTGGAGAGTAAAAAAAATTCTATGCTTGTGGATCATGAAAAGAATGATTTATGTGATGGTTATGCTGATGAATCTATTCATGATGCTACTGAAAATTATTATGAGAGAGGAGCTTATGATTCATGACACTCTCTTTGTGTTTCAATTCATATCTTTTATGCGAGCATCCTTGAAATCATCATGCCTAGCTAAAAGGCATTAAAGAAAAGCGCTTGTTGGGAGATAACCCAACACTTTTACCTACTGTTTTTGTGTGTTAACATGATTATGCTACTTTAGTAATCATGTTTTATTGCTTTTGTTTCAATAAAGTGCCAAGTAAAGACTTTGGGATAGTGTGGATGATAGTTGACTTCAATTTGTGCAAAAACAGAAACTTTTGTGCTCAGTCCAGGAATTTTTCAAGCTTCACTGGAACGTTATTTTGAAATAATTTTTTTACAGATTATTTATATATCAATTCCCTATGTTTTCCTAATTTTTCAGAATTTTTGGAGTAGCAAAAGTATGGTAGTTATCCAGATCATTACAGACTGTTCTGTGTTTGACAGATTCTGTTTTCAATGCTTAGTTCGCTTGTTTTGTAGTTTCTATGGCTTATATTGATCAATATAAATTTTAGAAATAATATGCTACATTAGGAATTGTGTGAGAACAATTATGAATCTTGTCTTTGACAGTACCAAAGTGAATGATTTGTCTTAATCATACTAACCTATCTCACGAAGTTCTGTTGAGTTTTGTGTGATTGAAGTTTTCAAGTTTTGGGTGAGATTTCGATATGAGAAGAATAAGGAGTGACAAGACCCTAAGCTTGGGGGTGCCCAAGGCACCCCCAAGATAATATTCAAGGAAGATCCAAGCAACTAAGCTTGGGGATGCCTCGGAAGGCATCCCCTTTTTCGTTTCCGACATTATTGGTAACCTCACTTGGAGCTATATTTTCATTCGTCGCATGATATGGGTTTTCCTTGGAGTGTCATTTTATTTTGTTAGGATTTTCTTTCTGTTATTTAGGTTATGTTTTGCATCTTTTATTTCATTAACAATGTCAAGTATAGCCTTTGACATGCTTATTTTGCAAGTCTATATGTTGTTGTTTCAAAACAGAAAGTTTTTTGTTCTTGCGTGAATTATCTAGAAAAGTCAGAATGTGACAAAATGTTGAAACTTTTTGCACAATAAGATATGATAAATTTTATACAGTGTGGTAATTTTTCAGAATTTTTGGAGTTAGGGAAGTATGATGAATATTGCACTTTTACAGAGTGTCGTTTAGACATATTGCTGTTATGTTTGCATTGTTTGCAAATGTTTGCTTGTTTAATGATTCTATTTGAGGATAGGAGTATTAAGTATGCAGAGGCATTCAGTATGCAATGTTAAATTATAATTTTAGTGATTTTCTACAGTAGATCATGATAAGGTTTTGCATTGATTTATACTAACTTATCTCACGAGTTCTTGTTGAGTTTTGTGTGGATGAAGTTTTTAAGATTTAGGGAAACTGTGACAGACATAAAAGGAATTAAGGAGACACAAAAGCTCAAGCTTGGGGATGCCCAAGGCATCCCAAGTTAATATTCCAAGAAGTCTCAAGCCTCTAAGCTTGGGGATTGCCCTGGTAGTCATCCCATCTTTCTTCTTCAACAATTATCGGTTAGTATCAGTTGAGCCTAAGTTTTTGCTTCTTCACATGATATATGCTATCCTTGGAATGTCATATTATTTTATTTTTCTTGTTGTTTAATAAAATACTTAGATCTGAAAATTTTAAATAAGAGAGAGTCTTCAAATAGCAACCCATTTACTTAACTACTCAATTGATCTTCACTTATATCTTTTTGGAGTAGTTTGTCAATTCTCTCATGCTTCACTTATATTATTTTGAGAGATTAAAATTTTTATGCTCATGTTCTACACTTAAATTTGTTTGAGCTTGTCAAAAAGCCTTTGCAACATATGAAACTAGTCCCAAAGTGATAGATATTCAAGAGGGATATAATAAAAACTTTCATGAAAATCTTTTGACAAAATAAACTTGATTCTTTGTAATAGTTTTGAGATATGATGATAGTGATATGTGAGTCATGTTGATGAGTAATTATGCTTTAGTAAGAATATTGGTGTTAAGGTTTGTGATTCTCTATGCAAGCACGAAAGTCAATAGTTATGCAATGAAATTACATCCTACTTGTGGTGCATTATTCGGTGTTAGTTATTCTTAATGCTCGCTTATGTGATTTTTCGTTTCTTGGTTGGTTGCCTATCAATCTTTTTGCTAGCCTCCACTTGTACTAAGTAGAAATACTACTTGTGCATCCAAAATCCTTAAACCCAGTTTGTCCATATGAGTCCACCATACCTACCTATATGCGGTATTTCTGTGCCGTTCTAAGAATATCTGTATGTGTCATCTCTAATTTTCAAAATAAATTTCCTTTTTGTGTGCTCGTACCTCTCATGAAGCGGCATGGGGTAGCCAACATTTTCCATGCTAGATGTGTTATTATCAAGTTGAGTGTTTATTCACTTGTCATTGCACGAGAGTACGATAAAGGTATTAGGGATGCCCAGTCTCGAAATGAAAAATGAATTTACTTTATGTTGTCAAGTAATAAGTTCTTCGAAAGTGTTGGTATAGACGGTACTAGTGGATACGGCTAGCCGTGGAGTGTGAAAGTATGGTGGAAAAAGGAATAAACTTTATTTTTTGTTTGGGAACTGCCTACGATATATCTAGCATAGAAAGTGTTGGGAATTACTCGGTCGTTTTCGTTGACGGAAAAAGTATGCCTCTCAAGATTTATCTCTAAATTTAAGCTTTGAGGTCTGGCACCTCTACAAATCCCTACTTCCCTCTGTGAAGGGCCTATCAATTTACTTTATGCAAAAAAATTGAGTCTCCATCTTCTCTTATAAAGCACCAACTAAGGGACACTAGCATCGTACTTGAGCATTGGATGTAGCTAATATGCGAGTGTGCTTCATAAATGGATCAATGATTAAGCATGATGGGCTAGGGATAACTTTCTTTAGTGTTGATATTTTGAAAGACATGGTTGCTTGTTGATATGCTTGAGTATTGAAATCTTCATGTCAAAACTAGACTATTGCTTTGAACCATATAAAAGTCCAAATGTCCATGCTACAAAATAAAAGAATATGTGGTTAACATGTTAGGCAGCATTGCACATCAAAAAAAATTGTTTTATCATTTACCTACTCGAGGACGAGCAGGAATTAAGCTTGGGGATGCTGATACGTCTCCAATATATCTATAACTTTTTATTGTTCCATGTTGTTATATTATCATTGTTGGATGTTTTACAATCATTTTATAGCAACTTTATATCATTTTTTTGGACTAACCTATTGACATAGTGCCAGTGCCAGTTGTTGTTTTGTTTGTTTTTTACTTCGCAGAAAATCAATATCAAACGGAGTCCAAACACAGTGAAACTTTTTGGTGATTTTTTCTGGACCAGAAGACACCAGCTGAGCCAAAGAAGTACCAGAGGAATGCCGCGAGGGGGGCACAACCCACCTGGGTGCTCCTGGTGGGTTGTGCCCACCTCGGTGGCTTCCTGCACCACCTCTTTGCCCTAGAAATTGCCAAATACTCCAAAACCATCAAAAATAACCCTAGATCGGA
This sequence comes from Aegilops speltoides, assembly GCA_021437245.1. Taxonomy (NCBI): domain Eukaryota; kingdom Viridiplantae; phylum Streptophyta; class Magnoliopsida; order Poales; family Poaceae; genus Aegilops; species Aegilops speltoides. Next base: position 396,827,765 of record CM038144.1, read on the forward strand.
AGTTCCGCCGCCGCAAGCCTTTGTATCCACGAAACCCTATCTGGACCCTGTTTCGGCACCCTACTGGAGGGGGAGATCATCACCGGAGGCCATCTTCATCATCCCTATGGCCACCATGATGAGGAGTGAGTAATCCTCCCTCGGGGTTAAAGGTTTGTACCAGTATCTATCTATTTAATCACTCTCTCTCTCTCTCTCTCTCTTTGGTGTTCTTGAGTTCACACGATCTTGATGTATCGCGGGCTTTGTAAATATAGTTGGATCATATGGTGTTTTGCCCTCTCTATCTTGTTGTGATGAATTGAGTTTCCCCTTTGAGATTTTGTTTTATCGGATTGAATACTTCTATGGATTTGAGAGCACTTGATATATGTCTTGCATATGAATACTCGTGGTGATAATGGGGTATTATATTGATTCACTTGATATATGTTTTGGCACTCAACTCGCGGATTCCCGAGGTGAAATTGGGGTAATCTATGCATACATGTTGATGCATGTTTTCGTCCTTGTTTCTCCGGTAGAAATCTTGGGGCACTCTTTGAGGTTCTTTGTGTTGGATCGAGTATTATGAATCTGAAATTGTTTGATGTGTATCATATAATTAACTCATGGATACTTGTGGCGACATTGGAGTATCTAGGTGACATTAGAGTTAGTTGATGCATATCATATGGTGTTAGTTTAGTACGAACTCTTGGATAGATCGAACGGTGAGAATAAATTTGTGTCATTTTAGTACGAACTATTGAACAGATCTAACAGAAAGAATAACTTTAAGGTGGTTTCGTACTCTACAAACATTTCTTCTTATGTTCTCCGCTACATAAGAACTTTGGAGTGATTCTTCATCGCACATTGAGGGATGGTTATATGATCCAATTAGATTAGCATTGTTGAGAGATTGCACTAGCAAAAGTACGGACCATAGGCATCATTTTCAAGCAATGCAATACCGTTTGTGCTCACTTTTATCATTCGCTACCTTACTTTTTTTATTTATTCAGATTATAAAAATATATTTCTACCATCCATATTGCACTTCAATCACCATCTCTTCGCCGAACTAGTGCACATATACAATTTTCCATTGTATTGGGTGTGTTGGGGGCACAAGAGACTCTTTGTTATTTGGTTGCAGGGTTGTTTGAGAGAGACCATCTTCATCCTACGCCTCCCACGGATTGATAAACCTTAGGTCATCCACTTGAGGGAAATTTGGTACTCTCCTACAGAACTCTACGCTTGGAGGCCCAACACGAGTCTACAAGAACAAGTTGTGTAGTAGACATCACATAACCCCTCGCCCTCTCGACAAGACGGGTGATTCTCTGCATGTACTTGACCGTTCATGGATGTCAATCATGCGCGGGTTGGAGTCTGATCTGAATGTGGTAGGTAACCTTGCTTGGCTAATTGCTTCAGATGAAGGCGTGAGTCCGCGCAGCTGCCCCAATCGCCTCTGCCAGGGCCATTAGGGTGCCTTGAGGAGCCCGCATCGCTCACCATGAGAACCCTAGATGATGGGCTTGAGAGAAGGGAGCGTTGGCGCGATTGGTTTGGAAAGGAATGATTGGGCCGGTGTGGCAAATCGATGCAACTAGCCCGTGAATATAAAGGGGAAGAGACCGGCGCTTCCAAATTTGCCATAAAGTGACTCGCTTTCCAATGAAGGTGCGGTTGCCAAGGTTAGGGACTAGAGCCACATGTGGCAAGCTCGGGTCCACCTGGCAGGACTATTGGTGTTTGAAGACTCCTTAGAGGGGAACTCACCTGTCGAGCTGAAGAATCTGGATCCAAAGTCCTACGAAGTTGTCTTCGGCGTGGAAGACCCGTTCAGGGACTACCGACTGTGTCCTGGATTGGGGGGGTGCTAACCTGGTCATCCCATGATCCTCTGGTTGGGACGACGAGCCCTCATTCGTGATCAATATGGACTCCGTAGGCCATACGCAAGAGGCATGATCAAGACTGCCATCACTGAAGACTTGACGTCCACTCCAAGACTTCTCCTACCGCCTTGCTCCTAGATATCGACCTTGTAACCCTAGATACCCTCCTTGGCATGTATATAAGCCATAGGGTTTAGCCCATAGAGGGGAGATCAACGCAATTTCATTCACCTAGCCCTAGAGTTACACCACAATTACGATCTCGAGGTAGATCAACTCTGTACTCGATACTTCTCCATTAATACAAACAAGAGTAGGACGTAGGGTTTGACCTCCATCAAGAGGGCCAAACCTGGGTAAATCATCGTCTCTCCATTCCTAATACCATCTGTCCGAGATCCACATCTCGGTACCCCCTACCCCGATGTCTGTCGGTTTTAACACCGACATCCGAAATTCCCACTATACACTACTGCAGGATGCTGCTAACGTGACACTACGATCAGAGACCCTTCGACGAAACTGTGTGCGATGCAATAATCGCAAACGATGGTCTAAAACAACCATGAAAAAAGGTGTAAAACATTTGCGATGACGGATACATCAAACATGGTTCAGATTTTGGTTCTGTGTGCGATGCAGGGCATACGGTTCAGTTCAATTAACTGTTTACGATGAGGAGGAACAAAAGAAACGGGCAGCCAGATGAAGGTGTGTGCGATATACAGCATACGGTTCACTCAAATGAACTGTTTGTGATTAGGCAACACAAAAGAAACGGTCATGCAGATCAAGGTGTGCGTGATATACGACATGCGGTTTACTTGGATGAAATGTTTTCGTTGAGACAATAGAACAGAAACGGTTCAATATAACAAGATGTGTGTGATATGCGGCAAGCAGGTCTGTAATCAGAAATGTGTGCGAAGACCAATAATAACACAGATGATTGCTTCTAATAAGACGTATGTCATATGCTCTGTCTACACAACATGTATTGGCCACTGGGGGACGGGCGGTCATCCGGATACACAATAAGGATGCGAAGAGGCATCCTATATTAGCAAGGACTAGTTGTTCCACCTGTAGCTCATCTAAGAGAACTCTCAAGTTAAGTGTGATCAGGCTGGAGTAGCCATCAGATGGTGACTGGATGGGAAGTTGTGTTGATGTAAATTAACTGATAGGATGGGTCATTTCGGTCAAATGACCAAAATGACCCATTCCCTCAGCTAATTTAACCTTGAGGTCCTTGTTTTTTTGTTTTTTAACATATGTTAAAGAAGGTCTACTGCATTACTTTTTGACAATGTGTATACGTGGCATACAGTTGATCCATCTGACATGTTTGTGATGGAATAAGCCGTCTGTGTTGTGGGCAAATGCTTGCTAGTGTACAACCGTTTGCGATTGATGAATTCATCACCGATGGGTTCCCTAGTGTGGTACGTGTTCACCTCATCATCATCTACTTCTTGTGCTAGCTCGATGTTTCTTATATGCTAAGTTTCCATTAATTGATGGTGTTCTATGAACACGCCATTGTTTCCCGCCATTTCCTCACCTCTTTCCCACCACCCAGCGATATTGCACATAAACCTAGGCGCGGCGCGATGCACGGAGGCAACAAGCGCATCCTGTAGCACATCCACCTTTTCCAAGCATGCCAACGCACCAAAGCGCTGCCTCCGCCATCAACCTCGTCGACAAGGAAAACCAAAAGGCGCCATGGCCCGTCGAGGCCGCGACGCTCCCCGGCAACACGATGGATGACGTCATGATGCGCATCATCGCCAGGTTTGAGCAGACCTTTGGCGCATGGCGCTTAAGCATCGCGAATCAAGATAGGCATGTCAACGCCGAGAGGCTGTAGCTTGCCGCACAACATGATCGATGGCGCGCCGCAGAGCAAGCTAGCCACGTCCGCGCTGATAGGCTGCGGCTTGCTGTACAGCGAGACCATTGGAGCGCCGCAGAGCGAGAGGCACGGCGTGCTGCACAGTAAGAGCGGATCCATTGGCGCTTGCCTGCTGTCGACAGGGCATCGCAGCTGGGTACACGTCCTGTCTGTACCCCCATTCCTCGCCAGGAGTGGCACATGCCCTCTGCGTCATACTTGCACCAGAGGCCGGCCGCGCCATACTTGCACCCGACGCCCACCGTGCCGTTCGCATGGGTCGCGCCGTTCGCCTTGTCCGCGTCCCGCTTGATGCCAACGCGCTTGTCGGTAGGCTCGACCGCCTCCTTGGCCCAGGTGTCCACCTGGGCGCAGCAGAGGAACATGGCTGTCGCATCCTCGAGGTGGTGATCTGAGATGAAATAGCAAACTTTGAGCTCAAGATCGCGCTCCAGATGTACCGCGAGCATGTCGACCACTTGGACGATCGCCTGCACGAGTTCAGGCAGATCCAATAGCTATGTAGGCAAGGGATGCTGGTCATGGTGTCATGGACGTGTTTTATTTTGTTGAGTCGTTTCGACGTAGATAGCTATGTATTCACAGCAATCATACTATTGCTCTGTTTATTGCTCTATTTCAATGTGTGTACTCTGTTTTCCGTTTTTATATGTTCTGTTTTAATGTGTGTTTATACGCTTTCCATTCTGTATATGTGGAGGATAACAGATAGATTCGAATTAGTATACAAAAACTGATATAAAATGGAATTCATAATATATATAATATTAATTGTTCATTAGTTCATCACAGAATATATGTAATATCATCACATATATGTGATGATACTTAACTACTAGGTATAATGTATAAAATTGAAAATAAACAATACTAAAATTAATAATCCCTCCTGGGGCCAGTATTCTGGCAGCCCCTCGCCAGCAGCTCCCTGGTGCGCGGTGTCTTCCCAGAGAGGAGGCAGTACTCCGCCTCCTCCGCCTTGCAGCGCTTGACGCGTCGATCTGCCTCTTGCAGGCGGACGCGCGAGTGATCTTGCCATTTTGTTGGGTGCCCACCGGAGCTCCTCATCAGTGGCACGCTGGATCTTATCGGCCCAGCTCCACGCACCGACGAGGCGCCTAGTGCCTCTGGCCTTCCTCGCGAAGTACCCGTCTTCGTACACCTCCTCCGCACGACGACGCACCCGCCCCCAAAGCTCTGCCGCCTCCTTTTTCCAGGCGGCATCACGGGATTCATAGGCCACCTGGTACTTGGCATCCTCCTCCACCATCTCCTTCTTGAAAGCCACTTGCCTGGCTTTCTCAGCCGCGCGGCAGGGAATTCCAAAGACAAAGATCGTACTGGCCCCAAAACCAATCCAAAATTTGGGGGTCCGATGCATGATACGTCTCCGTCATATCTATAATTTTTTATTGTTCCATGCCAATATTCTACAGCTTCTACATCTTTTGGTTTTATACTATTTTTGGAACTAACATATTGATCCAGTGCCCAGTACCAGTTCCTGTTTGTTGCATGTTTTTTGTTTCGCAGAAAATCCATATCAAACGGAGTCCAAACGCGATAAAAACTTCCGAAGATTTTTTTGGAATATATGTGATTTTTCGGAAAAAGAATCAACGTGAGACAATGCCCGAGGAGTCCACGAGGCAGGGTGGCGGGCCCCAGGGGGTAGGGCGCGCCCCTGACCCTCGTGGCCACTCCGTAAGGCGGTTGGTGCCCTTATTTCGCCATAAGAAAGCCAATATCCGGATAAAAATTGTGTCCAAAGTACATCCTAATCGGAGTTATGGATCTCTGGGAATTTAAGAAACAGTGAAAGGGCAGAATCAGGGAGCGCAGAAACAGAAGGAAACAGAGAGAGAGATCCAATCTCGGAGGGGCTTTCGCCCCTCCGCTGCCATGGAGGCCATGGACCAGAGGGGAAACCCTTCTCCCATCTAGGGAGAAGGTTAAGGAAGAAGAAGAAGAAGAAGGGGGGCTCTCTCCCCCTCTCTCTCCCGGTAGCGCCGGAACACCGCCGGGGCCATCATTGTGACGGAGATCTAGACCAACAACTTCACCGCTGTCATCACCAACTCTCTTCCCCTCTATGCAGCGGTGTAACACCTCTTCTCCCCGCTGTAATCTCAACTTGAACATGGTGCTCAACGCTATATATTATTTCCCAATGAGGTATGGCTATCCTATGATGTTTGAGTAGATCTGTTTTGTCCTATGGGTTCATTGATGATCGTGATTGGTTGGAGTTGCATGTTTTATTATTGGTGCTATCCTATGGTGCTCTTCGTGTCGCGCAAGCATGAGGGATCCCCGTTGTAGGGTTTGCAATATGTTCATGATTTGCTTATGGTGGGTGGCGTGAGTGATAGAAGCACAGACCCGAGTAAGTAGGTTGTTTGCGTATGGGAATAAAGTGCACTTGATACTTTAATGCTATGGTTGGGTTTTACCTTAATGATCTTTAGTAGTTGCGGATGCTTTCTAGAGTTTGAATCATAAGTGCATATGATCCCTGGAGAGAAAGTATGTTAGCTTGTGCATCTCCCTCATATAAAATTGCAATAGTGATTACCGTTCTAGTTATCGATTGCCTAGGGACAAATAACTTTCTCGTAAAAAAGCTCTCTACTAAAACTAACTTAGTTGTGTCTTCATCTAAACAGCCCCTACTTTTTATTTACAGTCTTTATTATCTTGCAAACCTATCCTATCACACCTACAAGTACTTCTAGTTTCATACTTGTTCTAGGTAAAGCGTGCGTAGAGTTGTATCGGTGGTCGATAGAACTTGAGGGAATATTTGTTCTACCTTTAGCTCCTTGTTGGGTTCGACACTCTTACTTATCGAAAGAGGCAACAACTGATCCCCTATACTTGTGGGTTATCAAGACCTTTTTCTGACGCCGTTGCCGAGGAGCAATAGTGTGGGGTGAATATTCTCGTGTGTGCTTGTTTGCTTTATCACTAAGTAGTTTTTATTTTCTGTTCTAAGTTGTTCTCTATTTTTAGTTATGGATATGGAACACGAAATACCAAAAAAATTAGGTGTACTTGCCACTCATGGAGATGGGGAACCTCCTAAAACCCTCGATGCTCATTATGTGAAAGATATTATGCACTACTTTAATAATCCTGAGAAAACCCCATTCAACTATATAATGGGAGACACGTTGGATCAACGTGAATACTTCAGGGATTATCACTTGACTCAAAAAGGGAAACTATTATGGGATCAAATTCATATGTTGCATTGCTATGCTCGGGAACTATGCTTGAGATATGATTATACTTGTTGCTCTAGGATGAAGGCTCCACACCTTCCCTTTTCATGTAAATTTAATGATAATGAAACATTGGCTTCTTATGCTAATGGTATATATGATTACTATGATGTGGAACGAATAGAAGAATTTGTTGCTTTTAAGGGTGCTTATGCAAGTGAATCTTTGTGTGAAAAGTATGAAACTTTTGATGATGATATTTATAGGCCTGAAATTTTTTCTATACTTAAATATTGCTATGAGAATTATGAATACAATGCCGATATTGATGCATTTATTGAGAAAGTCTCTGCTTCCAAGAAGAGACTAATATTTTGCAAGAATCTATGGAAGAAGAAATTGCCAAAACTGTGAGCTCATTGGATGAAAAAGATGATGAGGAGAGTGAAGAACAAAAGTAGGAAGAGCGGATTAGCTACTCGTGTCCACCTTCTAATGAGAGTAAACCTCCAACTCGTACATTGTTTAATGTCCCTTCGTTCTTACCGAAGGATGAATGCTATGATAATTGCTATGACCCCATTGATTCATTTGAAATACCCCTTTTTGACGAACTTGATGCTTGCTATGCTTGTGGCCATGATGCCAATATGAATGATGCTTATGGAGATGAACTTGCTATAGTTCCTTATGTTAAGAATGAAATTGTTTCTATTGCACCCATGCATGATAGTCCTATTATCTTTTTAAATTCTCCCAACTACACTATATCAGAGAAGTTTGTGCTTATTAAGGATTATATTGATGGGTTTCCTTTTACCGTTGCACATGATAATTTTGATGAATGTAATATGCATGTGCTTGCTGCTCCTACTTGCAATTACTATGAGAGAGCAACTACATCTCCGCCTCTCTGTGTTTCCAATACAATAAAATTGCAAGAAAGTGTTTATACTATGCATTGGCCTTTACTTTGTGTGCATGAATTGTTCTTTTATGACATGCCGGTGCATAGGAAGAGAGTTAGACTTCGTCATTACATGATATATGTTACTTTGTGCTCACTACTAAATTACGAATCATTGTTAATTAAAATTGGCTTTGATATACCTTGGGATCCGGGTGGATCCATTACTTGAACACTATGTGCCTAGCTTAATGCCTTTAAAGAAATGCTGCCAGGGAGACAACCCGGAAGTTTTAGAGAGTCATATATTTATGTTATGTGCTTTTATAAAGTTTTAAAAAAATAAAAATAAAGTGGGGAACCTAAAACTTTTCAAAAAGAAAAGTGAAAGTGAGAGAGACGGGCATTGTTAAAGTGGGAGCATGCCTTGAACTTTGTTCATGCCCATGGAAACTTTGTGAATCTTAATTACAGAAACTTTTCAACAAAAATAATTATCCCCTTGTATAAATCCATTTTATTATAAAATTAATGTGCCAAGATTTTCCTTTAGGATGATTAGATTGCTTGTTTGGTTTGTGTGGTGTAAAAACAGAAACTTTGCCTGTAGTGCGTGATTTTACATTTTTTTACTGGAAAGTCAAACGGTTCTGAAACTTTTTGCAGAGTACTTCTGTACAAATTGTTTATTTTGTCCTCATTATTTCAGAATTTTTGAAGTTACATAAGTATGGTAGATCTTCAGATTACTATAGACTGTCCTGTTTAAGACAGATTCTGTTTTTGATGCATTGTTTTGCTTGTTTTGATGAAACTATCGATTTTATCGGTGGTATAAGCCATAGAGAAGTTATAATACAGTAGCTACAATGAAAAAACAAAATATTAATGAGTTTTAAATAGTACTTAAAGTGGTGATTTGTTTTATAATACTAACGGATCTCACGAGGGTTTTATTAAGTTTTGTGTGATTGAAGTTTTCAAGTTTTGGGTGAGATCATGATGGATGAAGGAATAAGGAGTGGCAAGAGCCTAAGCTTGGGGATGCCCGAGGCTCCCCAAGGTAATATTCAAGGACTCCAGGAAACTAAGCTTGGGGATGCCCCGGAAGGCATCCCCTCTTTCTTCTAACGATCATCGGTAATTTTACTTGGAGCTATATTTTTATTCGTCACATGATATGCGTAAATCTTGGAGCGTCGTGTGCTTTTTACTTTTCTGTTAATAATGCACCATGCTGGTAAGAGATAGTCCTTGGTTGATTTATAGAATGCTCTTTGCACTTCACTTATATCTTTTGAGTATGGCTTTATAGAATGCTTCATGTGCTTCACTTATATCATTTGAAGTTTGGATTGCCCGTTTCTTTACACATAGAAAACCGCCATTTGTAGTATGCTCTTTTGCTTCACTTATATTTTTTAGAGCGTGGGCATATCTTTTGTAGAAATAATTAAACTCTCTTGCTTCACTTATATCTATTTAGAGAGATGACAGGAATTGGTCATTCACATGGTTAGTCATAAAATCCTACGTAAAACTTGTAGATCACTGAATATGATATGTTTGATTCCTTGCAATAGTTTTACGATATAAAGATGGTGATATTAGAGTCATGCTAGTGAGTAATTGTGGATTGGTAGAAATACTTGTGTTCAGGTTTGTGAATCCCGAAGCATACAAGTATGGTGAACCGTTATGTGATGAAGTCGGAGCATGATTTATTTTTTGATTGTCTTCCTTATGAGTGGCGGTCGGGGACGAGCGTTGGTCTTTTCCTACCAATCTATCACCCTAGGAGCATGCGCGTAGTACTTTGTTTCAATAGCTAATAGACTTTTGCAATAAGTATGTGAGTTCTTTAAGATTAATGTTGAGTCCATGGATTATACGCACTCTCACCCTTCCACCATTGCTAGCCTCTTCGGTACCGTGCATTGCCCTTTCTCACCTCGAGAGTTGGTGCAAACTTCGCCGGTGCATCCAAACCCCGTGATACGATACGCTCTATCACACATAAGCCCCCTTATATCTTCCTCAAAACAGCCACCATACCTACCTATCATAGCATTTCCATAGCCATTCCGAGATATATTGTTTTGCAACTTCCATCATCATCATATACATGACTTGAGCATTTGTTGTCATATTGCTTTGCATGATCGTAAGATAGCTAGCATGATATTCTTCATGGCTTGTCCATTTTTTGATATCTTTGCTATGCTAGATCATTGCACATCCTAGTACACTGCCAGAGGCATTCATATAGAGTCATATTGTTCAAGATATTGAGTTGTAAGTAAATAAAAGTTGGTGAACATCATTATTAGAGCATTGCCCCGGTGAGGAAAGGATGATGGAGACTATGATTCCCCCACAAGTCGGGATGAGACTCCGGACTTAAAAAAAATAGAAGAGGCCAAAGAAGCCCAAATAAAAAAGGCCAAACAAGCCCACCAAAAAAACAAAAAAAATGAGAGAAAAAGAGATAAGGGGCAATGTTACTATACTTTTACCACACTTGTGCTTCAGAGTAGCACCATGTTCTTCATACAGAGAGTCTCTTGAGTTATCACTTTCATATACTAGTGGGAATTTTCATTATAGAACTTGGCTTGTATATTCCGATGATGGGCTTCCTCAAATACCCGAGGTCCTCATGCAGAAGCAAGTTGGATGCACACCCACTTAGTTTCCAGTTTGAGCTTTGAAACACTTATAGCTCTTAGTGCATCTATTGCATGGCAATCCCAACTCCTCACATTGACATCAATTGATCGGCATCTCCATAGCCCGTTGATTAGCTGCGTTGATGTGAGACTTTCTCCTTTTTGTCTTCTCCACACAACCTCCACTATCATATTCTATTCCACCTATAGTGCTATATCCATGGCTCACTCTCATGTATTGCCTGGAAGTTGAAAAGGCTTGAGAACATCAAAAGTATGAAACAATTGCTTGGCTTGTCATCGAGGTTGTGCATGATTTAAATACTTTGTGTGGTGAAGATGGAGCATAGCCAGACCATATGATTTTGTAGGGATAACTTTCTTTGGCCATGTTATTTTGAAAAGACATGATTTCTTTATTAGTATGCTTGAAGTATTATTGTCTTAATGTCAAATGATAGACTATTGCTTTGAAGCACTCATGTCTTAATATTCATGCCATGATTAGATTACATGATCAAGATTATGCTAGGTAGCATTCCACATCGAAAATTATATTTTTTTATCATTTACCTACTCGAGGACGAGCAGGAATTAAGCTTGGGGATGCTGATATGTCTCCGTCGTATCTATAATTTTTGATTACTCCATGCAAATATTCTACAACTTTTACATACTTTTGGCAACTTTTATACTATTTTGGGACTAGCATATTGATCCAGTGCCCAGTGCCAGTTCCTATTTGTTGCATGTTTTTTGTTTCACAAAAAATCCATATCAAACGGAGTCCAAACACGATAAAAACTTCTCGAGATTTTTTTTTGGAATATATGTGATTTTTGGGAAAAAGAATCAATGTGAGACGATGCCCGAGGAGTCTACGAGGCAGGGTGGTGCGCCCTGATACGTCCATTTTGCATCATGCTTTTATATCGATATTTATTGCATTATGGGCTATTATTACACATTATGTCACAATACTTATGGCTATTTTCCCTTATTTTGCAAGGTTTATCATGAAGAAGGAGAATGCCGGCAGCTGGAATTCTGGCTAGAAAAGGAGCAAATATTGGAAACCTATTATGCTTTGTGAGTAGTTACGTTTGTTCCTGAGGACATGGGTGAAGTCTTGCTATTAGTAGTCATGTGAATTTGGTATTTGTTCGATGTTTTGATGAGATGTATGTTGTCTGTCCTCTAGTGGTGTTATGTGAACGTCAACTACATGACACTTCACCATTATTTGGGCCTAGAGGAAGGCATTGGGAAGTAATAAGTAGATGATGGGTTGCTAGAGTGATGAAGCTTAAACCCTAGTTTATCGTTGTTTCGTAAGGGCTGATTTGGATCCATTACTTTCATGCTATGGTTAGGTTTACCTTAATACTTCTTTTGTAGTTGCGGATGCTTGCAGTAGGGGTTAATCATAAGTGGGATGCTTGTCCAAGAAAGGGCAGTACCCAAGCACCGGTCCACCCACATATCAAATTATCAAAGTACCGAACGCGAATCATATGAGCATGATGCAAACTAGCTTGACAATAATTCCCATGTGTCCTCGGGAGCGCTTTTCTCATTATAAGAAATTTTCCAGGCTTGTCCTTTGCTACAAAAAGGATTGGGCCACCTTGCTGCACTTTATTTACTTTCATTGCTTGTTACTCGTTACAAATTATCTTATCACAAAACTATCTGTTACCTACAATTTCAGTGCTTGCAGAGAATACCTTACTGAAAACCGCTTGTCATTTCCTTCTGCTCCTCGTTGGGTTCGACAATCTTACTTATCGAAAGGACTACGATAGATCCCCTATACTTGTGGGTCATCACGACTATTTTCTAGCGCCATTACCGGGGAGTGAAGCGCCTTTGGTGAGTGGAACTTGGTAAGGAAACATTTATATAGTGTGCTGAAATTATCTGTCACTTGTTACTATGGAAACTAATCCTTTGAGGGGCTTGTTCGGGGCATCTTTGCCCCGACCAATAGAGCAAAGAGTGGCTCCTCAACCTACTGAACCTACTGAAAATATTTAATTTGAGATTCCTTCGGGTATGATAGAGAAACTGCTAGCTAATCCTTTTGCAGGAGATGGAACATTGCATCCCGATTTACACCTTATCTTTGTGGATGAAGTTTGTGGATTATTTAAGCTTGCAGGTATTCCCGATGATGTTGTTAAGAGGAAGGTCTTCCCTTTATCTTTGAAGGGAGACGCATTGACATGGTATAGGCTATGTGATGATACGGGATCTTGGAACTATAAACGATTGAAGTTGGAATTTCACCAGAAGTTCTATCCTATGCATCTTGTTCATCGTGATCGTAACTACATATATAATTTCTGGCCTTGTGAAGGAGAAAGCATCGCTCAAGCTTGGGGTAGGCTTAAGTCAATGTTATATTCATTCCCCAATCATGAGCTCTCAAGAGATATGATTATTCAAAAAAATTATGCTCGGCTTTCTCTCAATGATCGCACCATGCCTGATACTTCCTGTGCTGGTTCTTATATGCTGAAGACTACTGAATTCAAGTGAGATTTATTGGAAAGCATTAAACGTAACTTTGAAGATTGGGGTTCTGATGATGGTAAGGAGTCAGGAATAACACCTAAGTTTGATTGTGTTAAATCTTTTATGATACCGATGCTTTTCATGGATTTAGCGCTAAATATGGACTTGACTCTGAGATAGTAGCTGCTTTTTGTGAATCTTTTGCTATTCATGTTGATCTCCCTAAGGAGAAGTGGTTAAATATAATTCTCCCACTGAAGTAAAGGTAGTTGCACCTATTACAGTTGAAGAAAAGACTGTCACTTATAATGATCCTATTGTTCCTACTACTTATGTTGAGAAACCACCTTTTCCTATTAGGATAAAGGATCATGCTAAAACTTCAACTGTTGTTCGTAAGAGTAATACTAGAACTTATACACCCCCTGAGCAAATCAAAGTTGAACCTAATATTGCTATGGTTAAAGATCTCTTGGATGATAATATAGATGGGCATGTTATTTATTTCTGTGATGAAACTGCTAATATTGCTAGACCCAATGCTAAGATACATAGACCTGTCGTAGGCATGCCTGTTATTTATGTTAAAATAGGAGATCATTGTTATCATGGCTTGTGTGATATGGGTGCTAGTGCTAGTGCAATACCTCATTCTTTATATGAAGAAATTATGCATGATATCGCACCCGCTGAATTGGAAGGTATTGATGTTACTATTAAGCTTGCCAATAGAGATAATATTTCACTAGTTGGGATTGCTAGAGATGTTGAAGTCTTGTGTGGGAAAGTTAAGTATCCTGCTGATTTTCTTGTTCTTGGTTCCCACAAGATGACTTTTGTCCCATTATATTTGGTAGACCCTTCTTGAATATTGTTATGCTAGGATTGATTGTGAAAAGGATATTGTTACAATTAGCTTAGGGGATATGTCTCGTGAGTTTAATTTTGCTAAGTTTCGTAGACAAGCCCGTGATAAAGAATCACCTAGTAAGGATGAGATTATTATTCTTGCTTCTATTGTCGTGCCTCCTACTGATCCGTTAGAACAATATTTGCTAGACTATGAAAATGATATGTTTATGGATGAAAGAAGGGAATAAGATAAAGTATTCCTTCAACAGGGTCCTATTCTGAAACACAACTTACGTATTGAAATACTAGGGGATCCCCCTCCACCCAAGGGTGATCCCGTGTTTGAGCTCAAACCATTACCTGATAATCTTAAATATGCTTATCTTGATGAAAAGAAAATATATCATGTTATTTTTAGTGCTAACCTTTCAGAGCAGGAAGAGGAAAGATTATTGAAAACTCTGAAGAAGCACCGTGCTGCTATTGGATATACTCTGGATGATCTTAAGGGCATTAGTCCCACTCTATGCCAACACAAAATTAAAGTGGAGAAAGATGCCAAACCAGTTAGAGACCCTCAACAACGGTTAAATCCTAAGATGAAAGAAGTAGTAAGGAGATACTAAAGCTCCTTGAGTCAGGTATAATTTATCCCGTTGCTGATAGTGATTGGGTAAGTCCTGTCCATTGCGTTCCTAAGAAAGGAGGTATTGCTGTTGTTCCTAATGATAAAGATGAATTGATCCCGCAAAGAATTATTACAGGTAATAGGATGGTAATTGATTTCCGTAAATTAAATAAAGCTACTAAGAAAGATCATTACCCTTTACCTTTTATTGATCAAATGCTAGAAACACTATCCAAACATACACATTTCTGCTTTCTAGATGGTTATTCTGGTTTCTCTCAAATACCTGTGTCAGCGGAGGATCAATCAAAAACTACTTTTACTTGCCCTTTCGGTACTTTTGCTTATAGATGTATGCCTTTTGGTTTATGTAATGCACCTGCTAGATTTCAAAGATGCATGATGGCTATATTCTCTGACTTTTGTGAAAAGATTTGTGAGGTATTCATGGATGATTTCTCCGTTTATGGATCCTCTTTTGATGATTGCTTGAGCAACCTTGATCAAGTTTTGCAGAGATGTGAAGACACTAGTCTCATCTTGAATTGGGAAAAGTGCCACTTTATGGTTAATGAAGGCATTGTCTTGGGGCATAAGATTTCTGAAAGAGGTATTGAAGTTGATAGAGCTAAAGTTGATGCTATTGAAAAGATGCCATGTCCCAAGGACATTAAAGGTACAAGCAGTTTCCTTGATCATGCCGGTTTTTATAGGAGGTTCATTAAGGACTTTCCTAAAATCTCTAGGCCTCTGACTAATTTATTGCAAAAAGATATTCATTTTGTCTTTGATGATGATTGTGTAGAAGCATTTGAAATACTTAAGAAAGCTTTGATTAGTGCAACTATTGTTCAGCCACCTGATTGGAATTTACCCTTTGAAATTATGAGTGATGCTAGCGGTTATGCTGTAGGTGCTGTTCTAGGGCAAAGAGTTGATAAGAAATTGAATGTTATCCAGTATGCTAGTAAAACTCTTGATACTGCCCAGAGAAATTATGCTACTACTGAAAAAGAGTTCTTAGCAGTCGTATTTGCATGTGATAAGTTTAGACCTTATATTTTTGATTCTAAAGTTACTATTCACACTGATCATGCTGCTATTAAATATCTTATGGAAAAGAAAGATGCTAAGCCTAGATGTAGGACCTTGAGAAGAGGTGTCTAGAGGGGGGGTGATTAGACACTAAGTACCAAAGTTGCAATTTTTAAGTTTCCTTAAGTTTAAGTGGAGTTTAGGCACAATTTCAACAATCACAATACATATCAAGCAAGCATGCAAAGAGTATATGAGCAGCAGAAAGTAAAGCATGCAACTTGCAAGAAAGTAAAGGGAAGGGTTTGGAGGATTCAAACGCAATTGGAGACACGGATGTTTTTGGCGTGGTTCCGATAGGTGGTGCTATCGTACATCCACGTTGATGGAGACTTCAACCCACGAAGGGTAACGGCTGCGCGAGTCCACGAAGGGTCCACGAAGAAGCAACCTTGTCTATCCCACCATGGCCGTCGCCCACAAAGGACTTGCCTCACTAGCGGTAGATCTTCATGAAGTAGGCGATCTCCTTGCCCTTACAAACTTCTTGGTTCAACTCCACAATGTTGTCGGAGGCTCCCAAGTGACACCTAGCCAATCTAGGAGACACCACTCTCCAAGAAGTAACAAATGGTGCGTTGATGATGAACTCCTTGATCTTGTGCTTCAAATGATAGTCTCCCCAACACTCAACTCTCTCTCATGGGATTTGGATCTGGTGGAAAGAAGATTTGAGTGGAAAGCAACTTGGGGAAGGCTAGATATCAAGTTTCATATGGTAGGAATGGAATATCTTGGCCACAACACATGAGTAGGTAGTTATCTCTCAGAAAATGTATGCTGGAAGTGTAGGTTCAGTCTGATGGCTCTCTCCACGAATGAAGAGGAGGTGGAGGGGTATATATAGCCTCCACACAAAATCTAACCGTTACACACAATCTGCCAAACTCGGTGGGACCGAATCGTTAAACTCGGTCAGACCGATCTAGCAAACAATGTGACCGTTAGGGTTTTCGGTGGGACCGAAATGCAGCTCAGTAAGACCTATATGGTTAGGGTTAGGGCATAACGTAATCTTGGTAAGAGTGATTACACAAACTCGGTGAGATCGATTTTGGTAAAAAGCTTTCTAGAGAGTTGGTCAGGCACACCCGGTGGGACCGATTACTCAAACTCGGTGGGACCGATTTTGGTAATAAGTTTCCAGAGAGTTTGCATTGTAATCTCGGTAGTACCGATTGTTCAAACTCGGTGAGACCGATTTGATAATGGACATACACAGAGAGATTACAATCCCATCTCGGTGAAACCGAGATCCCTATCGGTAAGACCGATTTGCTTAGGGTTTGTGGCAGTGGCTATGACTTTTGGAATCGGTGGCGCCGGATAGGAAGAATCGGTGTGACCGATTTTGGCTTTAGGTTTAGGTCATTTGTGGAGGTGGGAAAGTAGCTGAGGGTTTTGGAGCATATCACAAAGCACATGAAGCAAGAGGCTCATTAAGCAACACCTCATCCCTCCTTCATAGTATTGGCTTTTCCTATAGACTCAATGTGATCTTGGACCACTAAAAATGTAAAATGAAGAGTCTTGAGCTTGAAGCTTTGAGCCAATCCTTTGTCTTTAGCATCTTGAAGGAGTTCCCACATCCTTTAGTCCATGCCACTCCACTGTTGAACTTATCTGAAACATACTAGATAAAAGTGTTAGTCCAACAAGAGATATGTTGACATTAATTACCAAAACCACCTAGGGAGCACTTGTGCTTTCAATCTCCCCCTTTTTGGTAATTGATGGCAACATATATCAAAGCTTTAGATAAAGATATAAAGAATAGCAAGTAAAGCTTTGGAAAGACATGTAACAAACATAGACACCCCCTACATGTATGCAGTCATGTGAATGTGGAATATAGAAGCATGTGAGAGCATAAACATGATAGAGAAGGCAATGTGTTACATGTATCTTGGCCATATGCATCAGAGCAAAGAATGTTGAAGAAAATACCTTCATGCTCATGAGTCCTTCTTGCAAACAATATGTACATCACCAAGAATTCCTCATACACATGATTGTGATGCATATACTTACCTTGTAGTCTTGAGCTGTCTTAGGATGAAATGAACCTGTGTAAACAAGGTTAGATAACAGAGATACATCTACTAGCTAGAGCAAATAGAAGAAACCACAAGAATACCAAGGCTGGGATGACATGTAGAGAGTGAGTACTAAGTACCACACTGAACTAGACATGTCCCCAAGAGTAAAGATATGCAATGAATTTAAATGGTCTCTTTCCCTTACATGTCTTGCTCCCCCTGAATCTAACATGGGATACTGGGAGAAGATAGGGAACAGAAAAACAGAGCTGAAAGAAAACAGAGCTGAAAGATATGAATGATGATCAGAGCCTGAAAGATATGAATGATGATCAGAGCTGATGCATGCTAATGCAAATAGGCACAACAGAACATATGAACATGTCTCTCCCCTCAAGAAGACATGTGGACATCTCTCCTCTTGAACACCAAGCATCTGGGATCCTTGAGAAATACTTTCTACTTAAGTATTCTCTCCCCCTGGAGATCTCTCTCCCCCTTAGAAGGTCTCTCTCCCCCTTTGGGAGATGATATCTCTCTCTCTCTCTCTCTTCAAATGATAAGCTTTGATGTTCTCTCTCTTCTCAGATGATAAGCTTTGATGTTCTCTCTCTTCTCAGATGATAAGCTTTGATGTTCTCTCTCTCCCCCCCTTCTGGAATCTGTCGAATGGGTTTGATCCTTGAGACACAGAACAAAGCAATGATAAAAATGTGATGCTTGTAGAGGACAAGATTCGTTGAGTGGAGCTGGATCAGAAGAAACACAGAATTATGTGGCAAACTGTTTTTCCTGTTATGAAATCGGTGGCAACGAGTGAGTTGCTTCGGTTGGACCGAAAAGATTCGGTTGGGCCAAAAATAACAAATCGGTGAAACCAAGTTCATCACAGAGAAAACACTTGTCACCTCAGCTCACTAGACTGTATGATCTCACAAGGATTTGCAAGGAATTTACTGAAAGATGTGCAAGGAATTGGAATGCAGAAAATGCAGACCAAATAGAAAGAAAGAAATCTAGATGAAGTTTTTTTAAAGGGGAAACAAATATGCATGTGATAAATGCAAAAACACAGAAAAGAACACAAGAGAACTTCATCTAGAGATGGTCGGCGACAAAGTCACCTATGTTAGAGTATATTGACTTAGGAGTCAAGTGAGATCACTTGATCATAGGTCATACTCATTGTTTAAGCTCAAAATGGGGTTGCCATTTTTCGTTTAAGCATCTTGATGTATTCACATCTTGTGGAGTTGCTTTAACTCATGACTTGGAGTAAAGCTTCTCTAAGATGGAATGACATACCTTGGTTGGTGGTGTTGTCCATGTAGTTGAACTTGTGTGGGTTGCTCAAGGTGGATGTAGCTCATCAAGAATTTGGAGCACCACTTGGAATTTTAGTCCATCTACCTACATGGGTTAGTTCTTGCAAGGAAGAGCACTTGTGTATCCAAAAATGACAATCATGAAGTTCAACATAGAATTTGTCAAAGGATATATTTAAGAGGTTTCGTGCTTCCTTGTCTTCAACCACCAAGGTGTAGAGACTTGGTGATGTAGAGATTGCTCAAGATATGAGTGGATCACAATCTCATGGAATTTGATTCCACCAAGTACCTACATGGGTTAGATAACATGCAAGATACAAATATATCCAAGACATTAGATATTCATCATAAGAGAAATATCAAGGATTAGTCATAAGCTCATGTCTTGCATGTATCCAATGGAGTTTCTACTCCAAGTTTGAAGCATCAATGATGTTCAATTCTCCTCTTAACCTGCAAAACACTTTCTCATCAAGAGGTTTAGTGAATATATCCGCTAATTGCTTTTCGGAGCAAACATGCTTAAGATCAATGTCACCCTTAGCAACATGATCTCGAATGAAATCATGACGAACTTGAATATGCTTAGTTCGAGAATGTTGCATAGGATTATGACCAATTTTGATAGCACTTTCATTGTCACAAATCAATGGAACATGTCTCACATATATTCCATAGTCTTTAAGAGTTTGGGTCATCCAAAGTAATTGAGCACAACATGAACCTGCGGCAATATATTCAGCTTCGGCAGTGGATAAGGATACCGAGTTTTGTTTCTTGGAGGACCAAGACACAAGAGATCTACCAAGAAATTGACAAGTACCCGAAGTGGACTTTCTATCAACCTTGTCTCCGGCATAGTCCGAGTCGGAATAGCCAGCAAGATCGAAAGAGGCCCTCTTAGGATACCAAATGCCAAAGTTTGGTGTATGGATTAAGTATCTCACTATCCTTTTCACGGCCTTAAGATGACATTCTTTAGGAGCAGCTTGATATCGTGCACACATGCACACACTTAGCATGATATCGGGACGTGAAGCACAGAGATATAACAATGAACCAATCATAGAGCGATAAACCTTTTGATCAACCGGTTCACCATCTTTGGTCAAGTCATTATGTCCACTAGTAGGTATGGGTGTAGACATACCTTTGCATTCTTGCATATTGAACTTCTTGAATAAGTCCTTGGTGTACTTCGTTTGAGAAACAAAGGTACCTTCCTTAGTTTGCTTGATTTGCAACCCAAGAAAGAATTTGAGTTCACTCATCATAGACATCTTAAACTTCTCCGACATTAGCTTCCCAAACTTTTCACTAAAATGAGGGTTAGTTGAACCAAATATGATATCATCAACATAAATTTGGCAGACAAATAGTTCTCCATTAACCCTTTTAGTAAAAAGAGTAGAATCAATTTTCCCAATTTCAAAGCCTTTTTCAATAAGGAACTTAGTCAAGCATTTATACCAAGCTCTAGGAGCTTGTTTAAGACCATAAAGAGCTTTGTGAAGTTTGTAAACATGATTGGGTTTCTTAGGATTGACAAAGCCGGGAGGTTACTTAACATAAACTTCCTCCTCTATTTCACCATTTAGAAAAGCACTTTTAATGTCCATTTGGTACAAGGTGATATCATGATGATTAGCATAGGCAAGTAAGATGCGAATGGACTCAAGTCTAGCAACGGTAGCATAAGTCTCACCATAGCCAATACCTTTGACTTGTGTGTAGCCTTGGGCGATGAGACGTGCTTTGTTGCGAACTACTTGTCCATCTTCATCTTGCTTGTTGCGAAACACCCATTTGGTACCGATGACATTGTGGTTGTTGTCGGGCTTCTCAACCAATGTCCAAACTTGATTCCTCTCAAAGTTATGTAGCTCTTCATGCATAGCATTTATCCAATCCGGATCTTCCAATGCTTCTTCAACCTTCATAGGTTCAATGCTAGAGATGAAAGAATAGTTTTCACAAAAGTTAGCTAAACAAGTTTTAGAGCGAGTGATTCTCCCGGTTTGAATGTCAATGTATATTTGCTCGATGGGATGATCTTTAGCAACTCTTGCTCGAACTCATGAAAGCTTTTGCTTGGGTCTTTGTTGAACATCTTATTCATCTTGTTCTTCTTCTTCTTGGCCTTCTTCATTGTTGGTATTGTCGTTCTCTTGTCGTGGTGGAGAAGGAGGTTGTTGATGTTCATCTTGATGCACTTCCTCATTTTCTTCATCTTGGTGTGTCCCACTTGTGGATGCTTCCGTATCAACTCTTGGTTCTCCTTGTTGTGAAGTTGAAGCTTCCACTTGGACGGACAAGGTACTCTCCTTCACCTCCGTTGGACGAACCTTGCCAATAGCCAAGTCTTGAATTGCTTCCGAAGGATCTTTGTCACCTACATCAATTGGCAATTGCTCTACTTGCGAGCCGTTAGATTCATCAAACTTCACATCTACCGTCTCTTCAACCTTCCGGGTGAAATTGTTGTAGACACGGTAAGTGTGAGAGTTTGAGCCATAACCTAGTAGGAAACCTTCATGAGATTTAGGAGCAAATTTAGAACGACGATGCTTATCAAGAATGTAGCACTTTGAGCCGAATACTCGAAAGTATCCAACTTGTGGTTTGTTACCGGTGAGGAGCTCGTATGCCGTCTTGCCGAGTAGCTTGTGAAGATACAAGCGATTTGTCGCATGACAAGCTGTCTCAACCGCTTCTGCCCAAAAGTGCTTCGGCGTCTTGTACTCATCAAGCATCGTTCTCGCCATTTTGATGAGCGTCCGGTTCTTCCTTTCAACAGCTTCGTTTTGTTGAGGTGTGTACGTAGCCGAGAACTCATGTGAAATCCCTTCTTCGTCAAGAAAGGTGTCCACATTAGCGTTCTTGAACTCCGTTCCGTTGTCGCTGCGAACCTTCTTGATCTTCACTTCAAATTGATTTTGGGCCTTCCTAGCGAAGTTTTTGAAGATCTTTTGGACCTGCGATTTATCATCAAGAAAGAACACCCACGTAAATCTTGAAAAATCATCAACTATAACTAGACCAAAAGAATTTCCACCGAGACTCTTGTAAGAGTTGGGACTAAAGAGATCCATGTGAAGTAGCTCGAGTGGCCTCCTTGTGGTCATGATGTTCTTCACGGGATGCCTTCCTCCAACCTGTTTACCTGCTTGACAAGCACTGCACAGTCTATCCTTATCAAATATGACATCGTTAACTCCAAGGATATGATTTCCCTTAATAAGCTTGTCAAGGTTTTGCATACCAACATGACCAAGTCGTCTATGCCACAACCAACCTTTTGAGGATTTAGCAATGAAGCAAGTTTTAGGTTCGGCCTTTTTAGTGAAATCAACAATGTATAGATCACCTCTACGCACACCGGTAAAGACCATTTTATGATTATCTCGACGAAACACTTGGCAATCTACTTCAGTAAATAGAACATTGAAACCGAAATCAGCAAGTCTAGATACTGAAAGTAAGTTGTAACCAAGATTCAACGAGCATGACATTTTGTATGGAGCTATCATGTGATATGGCCACCTTACCGAGGCCAACCACCTTACCCTTTGAGTTGTCATCGAAAGTGACATACTTCCGAGGACTATCATTCTCAGCAAGCTCACGAAACATGTCTTTATCTCCGGTCATGTGATCGGTACATCCACTATCAAGAACCCATTCCTTTCCTCCTGACATGTATTCCTGAAGATTGGCCATAAGACCAAAACGTCCCATTGCATCATCAAGATCGAAGTCACTATCATCATCCTCATCATAGTATCCATGTTCAACATCGTCATGTGGTGGATCAAGTCCTAGAGAGGGTGATTCATTAGAATGAGTTTGATAATCTTGCTTATGAATTTTTATAGCTTCGAAAATAATGTCACTATGATACCAACATTTCCTTTGGCACGCATAAGGTTTGTAAGCTCAAATAGACGATCACCAAACATAGGATCACTAGTATTCATCTTTCTCAAGGCAATAGACTTACGGAGAATTTCATCAAGATTTTTCAAGGAATAATCTGGAAATCGTTCCTCAAGAAATTTCCATATGGTGTAGGCACACTTGAAAGTAGGCAAACATCCAATCAAGGTTCTAGGCAATCCTCTAATGATAAGTTCGGCAGTTCTAAGATTCCTAATCATGTCAATTGACTCATCCTGGGTAGGATGCATAGGATCAACATAAGGTGCACAAGGACTAGCAATGTACTTATTAAAATGATATTGATTGAAAATAACAAGCATCTCATTTTTTCACTCATGAAAATACTCTCCATTAGGACTAGGCACTCTATGTCTAAGACTCCCAATAGTAGACTCAACCATCTTCCTCCAATGGTGATTAAACCAAAGCAATGGAGACCAAAGCTCTGATACCACTTGTAGGACCTTGAGAATAGGTGTCTAGAGGGGGGTGATTAGACACTAAGTACCAAAGTTGCAGTTTTTAAGTTTCCTTAAGTTTAAGTGGAGTTTCGGCACAATTTCAACAATCACAATACATATCAAGCAAGCATGCAAAGAGTATATGATCAGCGGAAAGTAAAGCATGCAACTTGCAAGAAAGTAAAGGGAAGGTTTTGGAGGATTCAAACGCAATTGGAGACACGGATGTTTTTGGCGTGGTTCCGATAGGTGGTGCTATCGTACATCCACGTTGATGGAGACTTCAACCCACGAAGGGTAACGGTTGCGCGAGTCCACGGAGGGCTCCACCCACGAAGGGTCCACGAAGAAGCAACCTTGTCTATCCCACTATGGTCGTCGCCCATGAAGGACTTGCCTCACTAGCGGTAGATCTTCACGAAGTAGGCGATCTCCTTGCCCTTACAAACTCCTTGGTTCAACTCCACAATCTTGTCGGAGGCTCCCAAGTGACATCTAGCCAATCTAGGAGACACCACTCTCCAAGAAGTAACAAATGGTGCGTTGATGATGAACTCCTTGCTCTTGTGCTTCAAATGATAGTCTCCCCAACACTCAACTCTCTCTCATGGGATTTGGATCTGGTGGAAAGAAGATTTGAGTGGAAAGCAACTTGGGGAAGGCTAGAGATCAAGATTCATATGGTAGGAATGGAATATCTTGGCCTCAACACATGAGTAGGTAGTTCTCTCTCAGAAAATGTATGCTGGAAGTGTAGGTTCAGTCTGATGGCTCTCTCCACGAATGAAGAGGAGGTGGAGGGGTATATACAGCCTCCACACAAAATCTAACCATTACACACAATCTGCCAAACTCGGTGGGACCGAATCGTTAAACTCGGTCAGACCGATTTAGCAAACAATGTGACCATTAGGGTTTTCGGTGGGACCGAAACGCAGCTCGGTAAGATCGATATGGTTAGGGTTAGGGCATAACGTAATCTCAGTAAGACCGATTACACAAACTCGGTGAGACCGATTTTGGTAAAAAGCTTTCCAGAGAGTTGGTCAGGCACACTCGGTGGGACTGATTACTCAAACTCGGTGAGACCGATTTTGGTAATAAGTTTCCAGAGAGTTTGCATTGTAATCTCGGTAGTACCGATTGTTCAAACTCGGTGAGACCGATTTGATAATGGACATACACAGAGAGATTACAATCCCATCTCGGTGAAACCGAGATCCCTATTGGTAAGACCGATTTGCTTAGGGTTTGTGGCAGTGGCTATGACTTTTGGAATCGGTGCCGCCGGATAGGAAGAATCGGTGTGACCGATTTTGGCTTTGGGTTTAGGTCATTTGTGGAGGTGGGAAAGTAGCTGAGGGTTTTGGAGCATATCACAAAGCACATGAAGCAAGAGGCTCATTAAGCAACACCTTATCCCTCCTTGATAGTATTGGCTTTTCCTATAGACTCAATGTGATCTTGGACCACTAAAAAATGTAAAATGAAGAGTCTTGAGCTTGAAGCTTTGAGCCAATCCTTTGTCCTTAGCATCTTGAAGGAGTTCCCACATCCTTTAGTCCATGCCACTCCACTATTGAACTTATCTGAAACATACTAGATAAAAGTGTTAGTCTAACAACAGATATGTTGACATTAATTACCAAAACCACCTAGGGAGCACTTGTGCTTTCACTAGACTTATTAGATGGGTTCTCTTGCTCCAAGGATTTGATTTGCATATTATTGATAGAAAGGGAGCTGAGAACCCCGTTGCAGACAACTTGTCTAGGTTAGAGAATGTTCTTGATGACCCACTACCTATTGATGATAGCTTTCCTGATGAACAATTAGCGGTCATTAATGCTTCTCATACTGCTCCATGGTATGCTGATGATGCTATATACATTGTTGCTAAATTTATACCACCTAGCTTCACATACCAACAAAATAAAAAGTTCTTTTATGAGTTAAGACATTACTTTTGGGATGACCCACACCTTTACAAAGAAGGAGTAGATGGTGTTATCAGACGTTGTGTACCTGAGCATGAACAGGAACAGATCCTACGCAAGTGTCACTCTGAACCATATGGAGGACACCACGCCGGAGATAGAACTTCACATAAGGTATTGCAATCCGGTTTTATTGGCCTACTCTCTTCAAAGATGCTCGTGAGTTTGTCTTGTCTTGTGATGAATGTCAAAGAATTGGTAATATTAGTAGATGTCAAGAAATGCCTATGAACTATTCTCTTGTTATTGAACCATTTGATGTTTGGGGCTTTGAATATATGGGACCTTTTCCTGCCTCTAATGGTTACACACATATTTTAGTTGTTGTTGATTACGTTACTAAGTGGGTAGAAGCTATTCCAACTAGTAGTGTTTATCATAACACCTCTATTAAGATGCTTAAAGAAGTTATTTTTTCGAGGTTTGGAGTCCCTAGATATCTTATGACTGATGGTGGTTCACATTTTATTCTTGGTGCTTTTTGTAAGATGCTTGCTAAGTATGATGTTCATCATAGAATCGCATCTCCTTAACACCCACAGTCTAGCGGTCAAGTAGAGTTGAGCAATAGAGAGCTCAAATTAATTTTGCAAAAGACTGTGAATAGATCTAGAAAGAATTGGTCCAAGAAACTTGATGATGCATGATGGGCCTATAGAACTGCATATAAAAATCCTATGGGTATGTCTCCGTATAAGATGGTTTATGGAAAAGCATGTCACTTACCTCTCGAACTTGAACATAAAGCATATTAGGCTATTAAAGAGCTCAACTATGACTTCAAACTTGCCGGTGAGAAGAGGTTATTTGATATTAGCTCATTTGATGAATGGAGAACCCAAGTTATGAGAATGCCAAACTATTCAAAGAAAAAGTTAAAAGATGGCATGACAAAAGGATACAAAAGCGTGAGTTTAACGTAGATGATTATGTTTTGCTATTCAACTCTCATTTAAGACTTTTTGCAGGAAAACTTCTCTCTAAGTGGGAAGGTCCTTACGTTATCGAGGAGGTCTATCGTTTGGTGCCATAAAAATCAACAACCTCGAAGGCACAAGTCCGAGGGTGGTGAACGGTCAAAGAATCAAACATTATATCTCAGGTAATCCTATCAATGTTGAAACTAATATTACTGAAACCGTAACCTCGGAGGAATACATAAGGGACACTTTCCAGAACGTTTTAGACTCCGAAAAGGAATAGGTATGTGGTACGGTAAGTAAGCCGACTCCAAAACAGTTCTAATGGCAATTTTTCTTTTTTTTGGAATATTTAAGAAAAATTAAAAGCAAGAAGTAATCCGGGAAGGACACGAGGCCTCCACGAGGGTGGAGGGCGCGCCCACCCCTACTGAGTGCGCCCCCTGTCTCGTGGGCACCTCGTGTGCCTCCCGGGATCCGTTTTCTTGCACGTTACGTATTTTGGTCGGTAAAAATTCATTATATAATCTCCCAAAGGTTTTGACCACCGTATCACGCAAAAATCCTCTATTTTCGTTTCGAGCTGTTTTTCTGGCAGGTCTAGAGCATCATGACATCACCCTCCTTCAACAATGAAGACAAGGATGCTTGGCTATTGAAGATAGAGCTGAAAAGAGAAGAACCGGAGGAGATCAACAAGGATGAAGGGATCAATAAGGCCATGGAGGATCAAGCTCCGGCGGTGGGAGAAGAAGACATCCCTCAACCTCTACCCAACCTCTTTACTCCA
The DNA here is from genome assembly GCA_021437245.1 of Aegilops speltoides. Taxonomy (NCBI): domain Eukaryota; kingdom Viridiplantae; phylum Streptophyta; class Magnoliopsida; order Poales; family Poaceae; genus Aegilops; species Aegilops speltoides. The sequence continues at coordinate 396,854,941 of CM038144.1, forward strand.
ACTGAGATTGAAGCTTTCAAGATGATTGAGTTAGCTTGCATACAAAACAAGTATCTCACACAGGAAAATATTTTATTGAAGGATTATATCATCGGACTCAAGGGCATTATCCGCATGTTGGAGGAGCTTTTACGCTCGATGTGCAATTATCCACCATCATCATCACCACCTACATCACCTCCGAGGACATAATCACATGGGTATGGGCACTCCCCTTGGCAACTGCCAAGCTTGGGGGAGGTGCCCCGGTATCGTATCACCACCACACTCCTATCTTTACTGTTTTTCTTAGTTCGATCCTTTTAGTAGTATCTTGATCTAGTAGATTGAAGTTTTGATATGAATTAGTTTTGAGTTTTGCTTTGTGATCTCTTTATGTAATCGATTCCGTGAGCTATCTATAATAAAGATTAGTGTTGAGTCAAGGGCTTTGCTATCTTGCTTTGATCTTAAGAAAATAGAAAGAATAAAAAGAATAAAAGAGTTCATATTGATCCTATGGATAGTAATGACTTCACATATAAAGAGTATGAGGCATAAAAGTTGTTGAGAGTTGACAAACGTAGTTTTAGTCATCGTTGCAATTAATAGGAAGTAATAAGGGAAGAGAGGTTCTCACATATAAATATACTATCTTGGACATCTTTTATGATTGTGAGCACTCATTAAGTATGACATGCTAAAGAGTTGATGTTGGACAAGGAAGACAACGTAATGGGTTATGTTTTCTCACATCTCAGTTAAAGTATATTGTCATGGATCTTGCTAACTTGTTGAGCTTGCCTTTCCCCCTCATGCTAGCCAAAAATTCCTTGCACTAAGTAGAGATACTAGTTGTGCTTCCAAATGTCCTTAAACCCAGTTTTTCCATGAGAGTCCACCATACCTACCTATGGATTGAGTAATATCCTTCAAGTAAGTTGTCATGTTGCAAGCAATAAAAATTGCTCTCCAAATATGTATGACTTATTAGTGCGGAAAAAATAAGCTTTATACGATCATGTGATATGGAAGTAATAAAAGCGACGGACTGCATAATAAAGGTTCATATCACAAGTGGCAATATAAAGTGACATTCTTTTGCATTAAGATTTTGTGCATCCAACCCTAAAAGCACATGACAACCTCTGCTTCCCTCTGCGAAGGGCCTATCTTTTACTTTATGTCTTTTACTTTATGCAAGAGTCAAGGTGATCTTCACCTTTCCCTTTTTCGTTTTATCCTTTGGCAAGCACCTCGTGTTGGAAAGATCCTAATATATATATCCAATTGGATGTAAGTTAGCATGAACTATTATTGTTGTCATCACCCAAAGGTGAATACGTTGGGAGGCAAAACTATAAGCCCCTATCTTTCTCAGTGTCCGATTAAAACTCCGTAACAATAAGTAGTGCGTGAGTGTTAGCAATTGTGGAACACTATATGATAGTTGAGTATGTGAACTTGCTGAAAAGCTCTATTCTTGACTCTTTCCGATGTTATGATAAATTGCAATTGCTTCAATGACTGAGATTATAGTTTGTTAGTTCCCAATAAAGTTTATGAACTATACTTGACATTGTGAATATATTGTAACTTGAGCATAAGAAATCATATGACAAAATCCTTATACGTTGTTGTTATAAGCATGATCATGATGCCCTCATGTCCGTATTTTATTTTTATCGACACGTCTATCTCTAAATATGTGGACATATTTTCCGATTTCGGCTTCCGCTTGAGGACAAGCGAGGTCTAAGCTTGGGGGAGTTGATACGTCCATTTTGCATCATGCTTTTATGTTGATATTTATTGCATTATGGGTTGTTATTACACATTATGTCACAATACTTATGGCTATTATCTCTTATTTTACAAGGTTTATCATGAAAAGGGAGAATGCCGTCAGCTCGAATTCTAGCTGGAAAAGGAGCAAATATTGGAAACCTATTCTGCACAGCTCCAAAAATCCTGAAACTCCACGGAAGTCACTTTTGGAATTAATAAGAATTATTGAGCAAAGAAAATACCAGAGGGGGCCCACACCCTGGCCTGGAGGGTGGGGGCGTGCCCACCCCTACTGGGGGCGCCCCCTGTCTCCTGCGCCCCCTATTGGCCCTCCGGTGCCCATCTTCTTCTATATGAAGGCTTTTACCCTGGAAAAAAATCATAAGCAAGCTTACGGGACGAAACTCCGCCGCCACGAGGCGGAACCTTGGCGGAACCAATCCAGGGCTCCATGAGTTGTTCTGCTGGGAAACTTCCCGGAGGGGGAAATCATCACCATCGTCATCACCAACGATCCTCTCATCGGGAGGGGGTCAATATCCATCAACATCTTCACCAGCACCATCTCCTCTCAAAACCCTAGTTCATCTCTTGTATCCAATCTTGTATCAAAACCACAAATTGGTACCTGTGGGTTGCTAGTAGTGCTGATTACTCCTTGTAGTTGATGCTAATAGGTTTACTTGGTGGAAGATCATATGTTCAGATCCTTAATGCATATTAATACTCCTCTGATCATGAACATGAATATGCTTTGTGAGTAGTTACGTTTGTTCCTGAGGACATGGGTGAAGTCTTGCTATTAGTAGTCATGTGAATTTGGTATTCGTTCGATATTTTGATGAGATGTATGTTGTCTCTCCTCTAGTGGTGTTATGTGAACGTCGACTACATGACACTTCACCATTATTTGGGCCTAGAGGAAGGCATTGGGAAGTAATAAGTAGATGATGGGTTGCTAGAGTGATAGAAGCTTAAACCCTAGTTTATGCGTTGCTTCGTAAGGGGCTGATTTGGATCCATTAGTTTCGTGCTATGGTTAGGTTTACCTTAATACTTCTTTCGTAGTTGCGGATGCTTGCAATAGGGGTTAATCATAAGTGGGATGCTTGTCCAAGAAAGGGCAGTACCCAAGCACCGGTCCACCCACATATCAAATTATCAAAGTACTGAACGCGAATCATATGAGCATGATGAAAACTAGCTTGATGATAATTCCCATGTGTCCTCGGGAGCGCTTTTCTCATTATAAGAAATTGTCCGGGCTTGTCCTTTGCTACAAAAAGGATTGGGCCACCTTTCTGCACTTTATTTACTTTCATTGTTAGTTACTTGTTACAAATTATCTTATCACAAAACTATGTGTTACCTACAATTTCAGTGCTTGCAGAGAATACCTTACTGAAAACCGCTTGTCATTTACTTCTACTCCTCGTTGGATTCGACACTCCTACTTATCTAAAGGACTACGATAGATCCCCTATACTTGTGGGTCATCACGCCCCGGGGGTAGGGCGTGCCCCTGACCCTCGTGACCACTCCGTAAGGCAGTTGGTGCCCTTCTTTCGCCGCAAGAAAGCCAATATCCGGATAAAATCGTATCCAAAGTACAGCCCAATCGGAGTTACGGATCTCCGGGAATTTAAGAAATGGTAAAAGGGCGGAATCAGGGAGCGCAAAAATAGAAGGAAGCAGAGAGAGAGATCCAATCTCGGAGGGGCTCTCGCCCCTCCGCCGCCATGGAGGCCATGGACCAGAGGGGAAACCCTTCTCCCATCTAGGGGGAAGGTCAAGGAAGAAGAATAAGAAGAAGGGGGGCTCCCTCCCGGTGGCGCTGGAACGCCGCCGGGGCCATCATCATGATGGAGATCTACACCAACAACTTCACCATTGTCATCACCAACTCTCTCCCCCTCTATGCAGCAGTGTAACACCTCTTCTCCCCGCTGTAATCTCTACTTGAACATGGTGCTCAACGCTATATATTATTTCCAATGACGTATGGCTATCCTATGATGTTTGAGTAGATCCGTTTTGTCCTATGGGTTCATTGATGATCGTGATTGGTTTGAGTTGCATGTTTTATTATTGGTGTTGTCCTATGGTGCTCTCCGTGTCGCGCAAGCGTGAGGGATCCCCACTGTAGGGTTTGCAATATGTTCAGGATTTGCTTATGGTGGGTGGCATGAGTGACAGAAGCACAGACCCGAGTAAGTAGGTTGTTTGCGTATGGGAATAAAGAGGACTTGATACTTTAATGCTACGGTTGGGTTTTACCTTAATGATCTTTAGTAGTTGCGGATGCTTGCTAGAGTTCCAATCATAAGTGCATATGATCCAAGGAGAGAAAGTATGTTAGCTTATGCATCTCCCTCATATAAAATTGCAACAGTGATTACCGGTCTAGTTATCAATTGCCTATGGACAAATAACTTTCTCGTGACAAAAAGCTCTCTACTAAAACTAACTTAGTTGTGTCTTCATCTAAACAACCGCTAATTTTTATTTATTCACTCTTTATTATCTTGCAAACCTATTGATACATCTCCAACATATCTATAATTTTTTATTGTTCCATGCTATTATATTACCCCTTTTGGATGTTTATGGGCTTTATTTTACACATTCATATCATTTTTGGGACTAGCCTACTAACTGGAGGCCCAGCCCGTATTGCTGTTTTTTTGCCTATTTTAGTATTTCGAGGAAAAGGAATATCAAACGGAGTCCAAACGGAATGAAACCTTCGGGAGCTTGATTTTTTGAACGAACGTGATCCAGAGGACTTGGAGTGCAAGTCAAGAAGCAGCCTAGGTCTCCACGAGATAGGGGGCGCGCCCAATTTCCACCACTGTAACCTTCTGTATCCGTGAGATCCCATCTTGGAGCCTTCGTCGGCGCTCCGCCGGAGGGGGGATCGACCACGGAGGGCTTCTACATCAACACCATAGCCCCTCCGATGAGTTGTGAGTAGTTTACCACAGACCTACGGGTCCATAGTTATTAGCTAGATGTCTTCTTCTCTCTTTTTGGATCTCATTACAATGTTCTCCCCCTCTCTTGTGGAGATCTATTCGATGTAACTCTTTTTGCGGTGTGTTTGTCGAGATCCGATGAATTGTGGGTTTACGATCAAGTTTATCTATGAATAATATTTGAATCTTCTCTGAATTCTTTTATGTATGATTGAGTTATCTTTGCAAGTCTCTTCGAATTATCAGTTTGGTTTGGCCTACTAGATTGATCTTTCTTGCCATGGGAGAAGTGCTTAGCGTTGGGTTCAATCTTGCGGTGTCCTTGCCCAGTGACCGAAAGGGTTGCAAGGCACGTATTGTATTGTTGCCATCGAGGATAACAAGATGGGGTTTATATCATATTGCTTGAGTTTATCCCTCTACATCATGTCATCTTGCTTAAAGTGTTACTCTGTTCTTATGAACTTAATACTCTAGATGCAGGCAGGAGTCGGTCGATGTGTGGAGTAATAGTAGTAGATGCAGGCAGGAGTCGGTCTACTTGTAATGGACGTGATGCCTATATACATGATCATGCCTAGATAATCTCATAATTATTCGCTTTTCTATCAATTGCTTGATAGTAATTTGTTCACCCACCGTAAGACTTATGCTACCTTGAGAGAAGCCACTAGTGAAACCTATGGCCCCCGGGTCTATCTCTTATCATATTTGCTTCCAATCTACTTTTATTTGCATCTTTACTTTTTGCATCTATATTATAGAATACCAAAAATATATTTACCTTATCTTACTATCTTTATTAGATCTCACTTTCGCAAGTGGCCGTGAAGGGATTGACAACCCCTTTATTGCGTTGGTTGCGAGTTCTTTATTTGTTTGTGTAGGTGCGTGGGACTTTTGAGGAGCCTCCTACTGGATTGATACCTTGGTTCTCAAAAACTGAGGGAAATACTTACGCTACTATTGCTGCATCACCCTTTCCTCTTCAAGGAAACCAACACAAGCTCAAGACATAGCACCTATCCTATCACACCTACAAAGTACTTCTAGTTTCATACTTGTTCTAGGTAACGCGAACGTTAAGCGTGCGTAGAGTTGTATCGGTGGTCGATAGAACTTGAGGGAATATTTGTTCTACCTTTAGCTCCTCGTTGGGTTCGACACTCTTACTCCTCGAAAGAGGCTACAACTGATCCCCTGTACTTGTGGGTTATCAGCGCAACCTCGTCCGGAGGTGCGTAGGTGTCCTCATCGCTGCTCTTCGAGTGAGCGTCTTTGGGGGGTGGCGACTCCTTGTCGATGCGTGGGCACACTGGCGGCGCCATGGCAGAGATTTGAGAGAGAGAGAGAGAGAGAGGGCGAGCAAGAGGAGGATCTAGATGAGAATGCAGGCGGGACGACGTGACCAAGGTAGTATTTATTGGCAGCCGGAATCTAGATCGACGGGAACAGTACACACGCCGGTCACCGGAATTTATGAGTATTGTAGTGTGAATTACACACGATTCCCGCAGCAAAATCTGTGTGTGAACATAATAGCTAACGCTTCCTAGTGCAGAACCGTGTCTGATTAATAAAGCCCGCCACTCACCACCTCGAGGCGCGAAATAGAGTGCCAATCATGTGGGGCCGGTTGTCTTGCCATATTTTACATTTTCTTTTTTGAACTCCGGATATTTACATCGTCTGATGATTTTTTAACTCGCACAGAAGTACACAAATATGATTTTTGAAACCGTTATGGTTAGCCGTTGCATGTAGATGCAATTCAAATTGTAATTACGGCCATTAAATGGCTAGAAAATCACTTGAATGTCTTCAAAAGGTCAAACGACCCCTGAAATTTTCCAAATTTTCACATGCCGGTTGTATTAGTGCATGTTGCACGTAGAAAAAATTGAAGGCCGTAAGAGGAAGCTATCTGTCGTTCGTCATCAAACATGCATTGTTCCCTTCTTGGAACCACGAGCCTTCTAGTGAGTTGCTCCGGTTTGTGAGGGGTGTGTATCCAAACTTTCGTCAAACAGGCCAATATTTTTACCACATCATCTTGGTGGCATGACAGTACATCAAGCAAGGTTTAATGTTTTTCTGATCATTTTTAAAAAAATTGGAATTAAAATGCCATGGCACTCCATGCATGTGTCCATGCCGTGAGACCAATATGTTTGAAAATTCCTTCTAATTTACTGCACATGGAATTAACTCGCAGACAAGTACGCAAATATGATTTTTCAAACCATTATGGTTAGCCGTTGCATGTACATCTAGTTGAAATTTGAATTATGGTCATTAAATGGCTAGGAAATCACTTAAATGTCTTCAAAAGGTCAAATGACCCCTGAAATTTTCAAAATTTTCACATGACAGTTTGTATCAGTGCACGTTACACATAGAAAAAATTGAAGGCCGTAAGAGAAAGCTATATGTCATTTGTCATCAAACATGCATTGTTCCCTCTCGGAACCACGAGCTTTCTAGTGAGTTGCTCCGGTTTGTGAGTGGTGTGTGTCCAAACTTTTGTCAAGCAAGCCAATTTTTGTACCCATCATCTTGGTGGCATGACATTACATCAAGGAAGGTTTCATGTTTTTCTAATCATTTTTTAATTTTTTTGGAATAAAAATGCCATTTCACTCCATGCATGTACATGTGTCCATGCCGTGAGAACAATATGTTTGAAAATTCCTTATAATTCACTGCACATGGAATTAACTCACACACAAGTACACAAATATGATTTTTCAAACTGTTATGGTTAGACGTTGCATGTACATCTAGTTCAAATTTGAATTACAGTCATTAAAGGGATAGGAAATCACTTAAATGTCTTCAAAAGTTTAAATGACCCCTGAAATTTTCCAAATTTTCACATGACAGTTTGTATCAGTGCACATTACACGTAGAAAAAATTTGAAGGACATAATAGGAAGCTATCTGCAGTTCGTCATCAAACATGCATTGTTCCCTCTCGGAACCACGAGCCTTCTAGTGAGTTGCTCTGGTTTGTGAGGGGTGAGTGTCCAAACTTTCGTCAAACAGGCCAATTTTTGTACCACATCATCTTGGTGGCATGACATTACATCAAGCAAGGTTTTATGTTTTTCTGATCTTTTTTCATTTTTTGGAATTAAAATGCCATGGCACTCCATGCATGTGTCCATGCCGTGAGACCAATATGTTTGAAAATTCCTTCTAATTTACTACACATGGAATTAACTCGCAGACAAGTACACAAATATGATTTTTCAAACAGTTATGGTTAGCCGTTGCATGTACATCTAGTTCAAATTTGAATTACAGCCATTTAACAGCTAGGAAATCACTTAAATGTCTTTAAAAGGTCAAATGACCCTTGAATTTTTCCAAATTTTCACATGACAGTTTGTATTAGTGCACATTACACGTAGAAAAATTTTGAAGGTCGTAAGAGGAAGCTATCTGTCGTTCGTCATCAAATATGCATTGTTCCCTCTCGGAACCACGAGCCTTCTAGTGTGTTGCTCCAGTTTGTGAGGGGTGTGTGTCCAAACTTTCGTCAAACATGCCAATTTTTGTACCACATCATCTTGGTGGCATGACATTACATCAAGCAAAGTTCCATGTTTTCCTGATCATTTTTTAATTTTTTGGAATTAAAATGCCATGGCACTCCATGCATGTGTCCATGCCGTGAGACCAATATGCTTGAAAATTCCTTCTAATTTACTGCACATGGAATTAACTCACACACAAGTACACAAAACATGATTTTTCAAACCGTTATGGTTAGCCGTTGCATGTACATCTAGTTCAAATTTGAATGACAGTCATTAAATGGCTAGAAAATCACTTAAATGTCTTCAAAAGGTCAAATGACCCCTAAAATTTTTCAAATTTTCACATGAAAGTTAGTATCAGTGTACATTACGCATAGAAAAATTTGAAGGCCGTAAGAGGAAGCTATCTGCCGTTTGTCATCAAACATGCATTGTTCCCTCTAAGAACCATGAGCCTTCTAGTGAGTTGCTCCGGTTTGTGAAGGGTGTGTGTCTAAACTTTCGTCAAACAGGCCAATTTTTGTACCACATCATCTCGGTGGTATGACATTATATCAAGCAAGGTTTCATGTTTTTAATTTTTTGGAATTTAAATGCCATGGCACTCCATGCTTAATTGTTTCATAGCCGTTAGACCAATATGTTTGAAAATTCCTTACAATTTACTGCACGTGGAATTAAATCGCACACAAGTACCCAAAATATGACTTCTCAAACCGTTTTGGTTAGCTGCTACATGTACATGTAGTTCAAATTTGAATTACGATCATTAAATGGCTAGAAAATCACTTAAATGTCTTAAAAGGTCAAATGACTCCTGAAATTTTCCAAAATTTGACATGACAGTTGTGTTAGTACTATAAATTCTCGTACATTTAAAACACCATCCGTTGCCACTTTACTCCAGATTCTTCTTTCACAGCTAATAAAAAATATCTACAACATCACACACAGTTGTTTTGTAGGAATCATTTACGATGAAAAATTCTGGATCTATTTAAGTCTTCCTCCTTAAGCTTTGTGGGCTCGTCTGCTCCAGTGCCGGCAATCCCCAAATCCCAAAATCCCGATCCCCATTCCTGCACCCCCTTCTTACAAAGATGACGCCATGGAAACGGTTCGTGAAGGCCTGTACGATGGCTGCGTCCCCCCGCCCGAGCGCTGCCGCCTACGCTGAGAGTGCCGCCGCATCCGCATTGAGAGCGGCCGCTTCTACTGAGAGGGCGTCTGCGGCAGCCGACAAGGCAGCTGAGCAGCCAAGACGGCTGTAGTTGCTACTGCGACAGTGGCTGCAAACGTCGAGAGCGCTCGAGCTGCCGTCCGTGCCGCCGATGTCGCCCTGGCCCGGGTCGAGGCCATCCACGCCAAGATATTCTAGGCCACCTCAGAATCCAGCATGCAACCCACGTCCGAAAAGGCAGCGGTGGCCATGGAGCACCTACTTCCTCATGAGGTCGTCGAGCGGGAGCTAGAGATGTAGGAGGTGGCGAAGATCAAGGAGCGCCGGGAGGAGGAGTTGCGCGTGGCCCAGGTCGAGGTAGAGAAGAGTCTGTCCGTCGAGGAATCGGTGGTGGAGTACCAACGCAAGCTCTAGCGAGGGCGGCGCCGAGGACGAGGACGAGGACGCGGTCGACTTCAACAGGGGGGTGTGGAATCCACCAACGGCGGCATGTCGCCAGGACAAGTCATCAACGTCTCATCTCACACCGGCAATGCATAGGCCGGCGTGGTGGCGAATTTGTTAAAATTATTCCTACTTAGGCTTTGTTTTTAATGCTGGTCTTTTGTTAGAGCAATGTTTAGGTGAATTGTCTCTGTTTAATTACTAAAGTTGCTTGATTCAATAAGTCTGGTCTGTGTGCTCTACGCTCTTTTGTGTGCCCAAATTAGCAAGCAATGTTAAATTATGCAATGACGTACACAGGGAAATTTCCACCAAAATTTCAATTATCAAACTCATCCCATGCGCGTTAAGCAGAAGAATCCTTTGTGATGCACACTATCGTTCAAAGTGAATGGTGTCCGGCGGCACCGCGCGCAAAGTTTCCCTCCACATTTCGAATTTTTTGGCCTATCGCCGAAATACCTACCCTCCCCCTCCCCATCCCCTTTTCTCCCCGACCACAAGTCACATTTCCCCTGTTTCCCCCTTCCTTCCTTCCTAAGCTATAGCCGCTTCCTCGCTCTCACCGTCTTGCATCCTACCGCCGGGGTCGCCATGGTCTTCTTCAAAGACCTCTCCAGCGGTTCCTCGTCCTCCTCTTACTCCTTCACCACCCGGGTATGCCTCTCTTCTCTCTCTCAGGCTATGACTTGGAATGAAGGATTTTTACCCGGCGGTCAACTTGAGTCATTTCTTCCTCTTGTAGTCCCTAGGACCATCAATTGCAACGAATGGAGCGGGGTGGATGAAGATTTGTCTGCTCGTTGTCACCATCAATCTCCATGCGTGAAGCTAGTTGCGTTTGAATCTATGGACAGTGGGAGGAAGTTTTTGGCATGTGCAGAGAAGGTTAGACCCTCTTTCGTTGTTACAAATCATTTGTTAGATGTGATTCAGACACTGTCACGGTCCCAACCCATTCATACCACACCTTCAACCAAATGCATCCTAAGACAGTGTCATAGTTTGTACCTAGTATCTAAAAATGTTGCCATCTCTTCAGCGGTGCCATTAGAAAATTATTTGGCACCGCTTCAGCAGTTTGTGGAGCCAACTTGTCCACACATCCGAGCAGCCAAGCAGTAAATACTAAATCTTTATGGCACAAAGGAACTGGGCATCGGAGCAACTAGGTGCTTCGGAGATTGGGTCCCTGATTGTTTTCCGCTGCATCAGCTCGCCAGTGCAGGGCACCGGTGCGAGATGTAGCAAAAGTTGTCTTTACACCAGTTTTGGCATACATAGTGGACGCCTTAGTGCTATTAGTTCTATGTTACTAAATTTGTGCATGTACACACTTGTTAGTATCAATTTGCTGCCATCCAAACACTGTCACTATGTTGTTGCAGTTATATTTACCTTCCTCTTAAAATGTTCATTTTGTTATTTATAGTACATGAGTAAGAACTTGTAGCATTCTTGTAGTTAATTATAGCTTCTAATGTTTCAGAATTTGGTTGTTGTGTCAGTAGCACTTAATTCATTTGCACATTGATCTTTTTGAGAAGATATGTCATCATTAACCTGTTTCTTCAGTTTTCAAAATAAGTATTGGTGATTTTCTATGTTGCTATAAACCCATTTTCCTACAATTGTGATTGATCTAGTTTTAAATATTATAGGATGAATGGAAGTGTTCTCACTTGGAGTGGGTTGATCAAGAGTGACCATAGTCTTTGAAGATGTGCCTAGCAAAGCTCTGGAGCATGTATCAGGAAGAAAACAGAGGCAGGCTTAGAGAAAGTGTTGTCAACGCTGAAGAATATTTGAAGATGAGGAATAAAAAGAGGAAGGTGGAGAATGAGCTCAGATTTTTTAAATCAGACTTTGCTAAGATTGTGTTGGCGAAGGAGGAGGCACTTTCCCAGTTGGCCGGTGCAAAATAGGTTCTTACTGAACTAAAAGCAGAGGTGGATAAGGCGAGCCTGTATGATCTCGGTTAGGGAAATGAATATATTGTTCTAATATTGTTCTTATGAAGTTGAACTATCTATATGTTGTACTATGTTGTTTTCGGTAGCTATCGTACTGTGATGTTAAAATATATCTATGTGCCTGATATGAAATTGCCAAACAGTTGTTCGGTATGAAATGTGAATTTGCCTAATACTGGAATTATTAATTGTAAACTAATAAACCTGTGAAATGGGTCATGGAACTTTGCAAACGGTTCTAGAAGTAAAAGCGCTTGTGATGGATAGTCCAATGCCACACAGTTTTCTTCATCAAATTGTGTGTGATGTAGCTGATAAAAGCAAATGCTTAACCAAGGCAAAGTGTGTGTGATAGTTACACGTATCACACACGAGCCTATACATAAATCTGTGTGGGGTGTACATATGAGCAGAAATGTTTTCCCCGGATTGACTGTGTGGGATGTACATACGAACGGAAACGTTTTCCCTGGATTGACTATGTGGGAAGTACATACGAACGGAAACGTTTTCCATGGATTCACTGTGTGGGATGTACATGAGAATGGAAACGTTCTCCTTGAATTGACTGTGTGTGATATACATACGAACGGAAATGTTTTTTTGGGATTCACCATGTGGGATGTACATACGAACGGAAACAATTGGGTTTCGATGCCTCACCCGATCAAACACGAGCCAGCTTGTGTGCCAAGAGGGCCTATCCCTGACGATTTCTGGGTCATACGGGAAGGACCCCCTATCGCCCACACTCACTTGGCGATGGTTCCAAATGCCGTCACGGAAAGGGGTTAAAAACTGTTTGTATAGCACCGACGCGTACCAGTGATACCATGCTCCATTAAAAGAAGTTATGTGAAAATTGCTTTATGTGATTTAGGAGCCGGTGTTAGTGTTATGCCCTTCTCTTTATATAGAAGAGTTGATTTGAATAACCTCACACCTACCGAGAAATCTTTTTAAATGGCTGATAATTCTACTGCTATACCTATTGGAATTTGCAAGGATGTGCCTGTTGTTGTTATAGATATCACTATCTTAATGGACTTTGTTATAATTGATATGCCCGAGGACGACAACATGTCGATTATAAAGTAGTTGATGCATGATATAGCCTCTAGACACTTAAGGGAGTAGTTGCTATAGATTTGGTTAAGTTTTATTCACTTTTATATTGAGTCACTAAAAATTTCAGAAAAAGAAAATGCTCAAGTGGAGGTTGAGAGGTTCTTCGAGCTGGAGTCCTAAGGAGGCTCCAAAGCCCAAGTACAACCTTCCTCGTGCAGCTAAGGTGCGACCGAGTGAATGTTCGTGCAACACATTCTTGAGGTATGCGGGAATTCTCGATGACTTTTATCATTTGGTGAACAACACCAGTATCATCCCATTCCTCGAAGATAAGTGTGATCGGTACATTCTCCTCACAAATACTTTCTTGCAAAATTTTCATTTTCACTCTAGGAGAGAGCCACCCACTATTTCATTCCACTTATATGATATTCCTAGGGAGATGCCACTTGATGAGTTTTTTGAGGCTTGCTTGATTCCATCTGAGGGCAGCCCTATAGAGCCACATCCCAGTGATGTTGCGGACTTCATACCCGAAGTGACCGTGAGGGAGCGTAGAGGAGTTTCTGAGGCTAGGATTGCTAGTTTACATTTTTCACATTTTGTGTTACTACTCATTATTTGTCGGGAGGTGTTTGACTGGACAATGGGAGAGTGGATCACTTAGCTCACCTGACCTTGCTATTTTGCACCATGCTCTTTATAGTGATAGAACTTTTAGTTTGGGTGCTATGATTGCTTGGCGGTTACACACTAAAAGTTCGAAGGGCGTTATTAGCGGTGGTTGAGGGAGTCCTGGACTGAGGGGTGTCCGGATAGCCGAACTATCATCTTCGGCCGGACTCCAAGACTATGAAGATACAAGATTGAAGACTTCGTCCCGTGTCCGGATGGGACTTTCCTTGGTGTGGAAGGCAAGCTTGGCGATACGGATATGTAGATCTCCTACCATTGTAACCGACTCTGTGTAACCCTAGCCCTCTCCGGTGTCTATATAAACCGGAGGGTTTTAGTCCCAGAGGACGAACAACGATCATACCATAGGCTAGCTTCTAGGTTTAGCCTCCTTGATCTCGTGGTAGATCTACTCTTGTACTACCCATATCATCAATATTAATAAAGCAGGAGTAGGGTTTTACCTCCACCGAGAGGGCCCAAACCTGGGTAAAAACATCATGTCCCTTGTCTCCTGTTACCATCCGCCTAGACGCTGATTCGGGACCCCCTACCGAGATCCGCCGGTTTTGACACCGACATTGGTGCTTTCATTGAGAGTTCCTCGTGTCGTCGCCTTTAGGCCCGATGGCTCCTTCGATCATCAACAACAACGCGTCCGGGGTGAGACCTTTCTCCCGGACAGATCTTCAGATTCGGCGGCTTTGCATCGGGCAATTCACTTGGCCACCGGAGCAGATCGAAGCTACGCCCTTGGCCATCAGTCGATTTGGAAGTTTGAACTATACGGCCGACATCCGCGGAGACTTGATCTTCGACGGATTCGAGCCACACTGAGCGAGCGCCAAGACCGTCACAACGGGCATGATTTAGCTCTGCTGCCGGACAGTGCCCTGGAGGCCGCACAAGAGTCCGCTCCGACCCTTAGCTCGGAGCCGACTGCGCCAATCAAGGATGGGTGGCTGGACACCGCCTCGGGGGCTGCTACCTCTACGGCGATAGAGCCGAATATCAACTCTGTCCCTTGTGAAGCTCGTGACTCCAAGGTGTCGGACTGCTCCCCGGACCCCGAACCTTCCGCGCCCCTGCCAATCGAACCCGATTGGGCGCCGATCATGGAGTTCACCGCTGCGGACATCTTTCAGCACTCGCCTTTTGGCGACATCCTGAATTCGCTAAAGTGTCTCTCTTTATCAGGAGAGCCCTGGCCGGATTATGGTCAGGACGGTTGGGATGCGGACGACGAAGAAATTCAAATCCCACCCACCACCCACTTTGTAGCCACTGTCGATGAATTAACTGACATGCTAGACTTCGACTCCGAAGACATCGACGGTATGGACGACGATGTCGGAGATGACCAAGAACCAGCGCCTACAGGGCACTGGAAGGCCACCTCGTCATACGACATATACATGGTGGACATCCCAAAGGATGGGAACGGCGATGGAACAGCAGAGGATGACCCCTCCAAGAAACAGCCTAAACGCCGGCGTCAGCGGCGCCGCTCTAAATCCCGCCATAGCAAAAATGGAGATTCCGGCACCGGAGACAATAACACCCCGGACAGTGCCGAAGACAACCCCTCCAAAGAAGATTCAGCACAGAGGATGGAGAAGCCAGCCCTCATGAGAGAGCGGCAGACAGAGAGGTAGAGGACGATAATTATATGCCTCCCTCCGGAGACGAGGCAAGCCTCGACGACGATGAATTTGTCATGCCTGAGGATCCCGTCGAACAAGAGCGTTTCAAACGCAGGCTTATGTCCACGGCAAGCAGCCTCAAGAAAAAGCAGCAATAGCTTAGAGCTGACCAAGACTTGCTAGCCGACAGGTGGACTGAAGTCCTTGCGGCCGAAGAGTATGAACTCGAACGCCCCTCCAAAAGCTACCCCAAACGCAAGCTGCTACCCCGATTGGAGGAGGAAGCACATAAACCTACATCACCATCGCACAATACAGCCAACCGGCCACCTCGTGGCCGCGACAGAGAGGCCTCTAGGCCCTCCACTAAAGCCGCACCCCAGCGTCGCTCAAAAAGTACAAAGCCACAGGGGAATGCGCCGGACTTACGAGACATATTGGAGGATAAGGCAAGACAAACAAGATCGATCTACGGATCGCGTGGGCGCCCCACGATACGTGACGACAACTGTCACGCCAGACACGGCAATTCTGGCTGGGCCGAACACAATAGACAAAGCTCGTTTGAGCTACGTCGTGATATAGCCCAATACAGAGGCGCCGCACACCCACTATGCTTCACAGAAGAAGTAATGGATCATCAAATCCCCGAGGATTTCAAACCCATTAACATTGAATCATACGACGGCACAACACATCATGTGGTTTGGATTGAGGACTATCTCCTTCACATCCACATGGCCCGCGGTGATGATCTACATGCCATCAAATACCTCCCACTCAAGCTTAAAGGACCAGCTCGGCATTGGCTCAACAGCTTGCCAGCAGAATCAATTGGGTGTTGGGAAGACCTGGAAGCCGCATTCCTTGATAACTTCCATGGCACATATGTGCACCCATGTGATAGCCTGGCTTATTAGGGATGATAGACTACTCATATCAATAAGGAATTCCTTCTTTTCCGGGAGCCCATTCGGACAGAACTTCAAAGTTAAGCGTGCTCAGCTTGGAGTAGTTTCAGGATGGGTGACCGACCGGGAAGTTGCTCCCGGGTGCGCACGAGTGAGGACAAAGTGCGCAGAAAAGACTAGTATTGATCTATGGGGCCAGTCTAGATCCCGCCAGGAGTAACGACCACCGGCGGGTGTGTTCGGGGCGTTACAACCCACCAGACGCTGATGACCTAAGCCACATAATTCAGCAGCCAGACGAATCGGCCAGACAATTCTGGACACGGTTCTTAACTAAGAAAAATCAAATCGTCGACTGTCCCGATGCAGAGGCCCTTGCAGCCTTCAAACATAACATCCGCGACGAGTGGCTTGCCCGGCACCTAGGACAGGAAAAGCCGAAATCCATGGCAGCCCTCACATCACTCATGACCCGCTTCTGCGCGGGAGAGGACAGCTAGCTAGCTTGCAGTAACAAACTGACCAAAAACTCTAGTAGTTCGGATACTAAGGACAGCAATGGCAGGTCGCGTCGCAATAAGCACAAGCGCTGCATTAACGGCGATAATACTGAAGATACGGCAGTCAATGCCGGATTCAGAGGCTCTAAACCCGGTCAGCAAAAAAAGCCATTCAAAAGAAATACTCCGGGCCCGTCCAATTTGGACCGAATACTCGATCGCTTGTGCCAGATACACGGCACCCCCGAAAAGCCAGCCAATCACACCAATAGGGATTGTTGGGTGTTCAAGCAGGCAGGCAAGTTAATTGTCGAAAATAATGACAAGGGGCTTCATAGAGATGACGAGGAGGAGACCCGGCCACCAAACAATAGAGGACAAAAGGGTTTCCCCCCACAAGTGCGGACGGTGAACATGATATACGCAACCCACGTACCCAAAAGGGAGCGGAAGCATGCACTTAGGGACATATATGCGATGGAGCCAGTCGCCCCAAAGTTCAATCCGTGGTCCTCATTCCCAATCACTTTTGATCGAAGGGACCACCCCACTAGCATCCGCCATGGCGGATTCGCCGCATTGGTTCTAGACCCAATCGTCGACGGATTTCACCTCACTAGAGTCGTGATGGACGGCGGCAGCAGCCTGAACCTGCTTTATCAGGATACAGTGCGCAAGATGGGCATAGACCCGTCAAGGATTAAACCCACAAAAACGACCTTTAAAGGCGTCATACCAGGTGTAGAGGCCAATTGTACAGGCTCAGTTACACTTGAAGTGGTCTTCGGATCCCCGGATAACTTCCGAAGCGAGGAGTTAATCTTTGACATAGTCCCATTCCGCAGCGGCTATCATGCACTGCTCGGACGAACCGCATTTGCAAAATTCAATACGGTGCCGCACTATGCATACCTCAAGCTCAACATGCCAGGCCCTCGAGGAGTCATTATGGTCAACGGAAACACCGAACGCTCACTCCGAATGGAGGAGCATACAGCGGCTCTCGTGGCGGAAATACAAAGCAGCCTCCTAAGGCAATTCTAGAGTCCGGCTGTTAAGCGGCCGGACACCGTCAAGCGCGCCCGGAGTAACCTACAACAAGACCACTTGGCACATTCCGAGCATGCGTAGCAATGCGGCCCCAACCCCAGCCCTCGCGAAATTGCGAGACTAGTACCACGCGTACATAACTACGCTCTGGAGATACCATGCGCACAGGGGGAGGGGCATGACCACGGCATGCCCAGAGTGCGGCTCAACCACACCAGGGGCTCCCAATTGTGTCATTCTTCTTTTTCTTTCTTCTTATTCACAGGACTCCGTTTTCCGGAAGCCTGTCCGCAAGAGACTTGCCGAACTCACGATGCAACAGCCTGGGGAAGCGGAAAAGCTACGCCGAGTATCTGGTGGTCTCCATTACGAGCATTATACCTGTTTTACATACCATTCCGCAGCCTACCCCTGGAGGGGGACATGTTAAATAGTCACATCCCTTGCTTATCGCACTATTTGTATCGTTCTGCTTTCATTGCAGTATTTTTTGAATAAACAATGCATCGTTTTTTGCCTGTCATTGCATTCCTTTTTTATATATGTTTACTTATGACATGTTGCACCCATATGCTTTGGTACGGCCAAATACACCAGGGGCTTAAGTTCCCCAAAATATGGTGTGATAAGTCCGAACACTTTCACAGGTGCGGCACCCCGAACTTATCGCATTATATGCATCGGCTCTGAATCATGTCTTGGGTCAACAGTTGGGTTTGCCCGGCTCCCATGTTTTGGTACCTTACGTTCCGTTATATCGGCTAAGGTAGCGTTGGGAGAACCACTGCGATTGTGCCCCAGTTGAGTTGGGTTGACCACCTCAGTGGAGAAAGCTAAAACTGACCGTCATGATAGGGCGAGAGTCGGTCGCTGTTCGAGAGGTCTTTTCGAGTCCCTAAAGTCTTATGCCGCTTAGAGCGAGGAGCCGGCTTTTTCCGGCCCAGGCGTGGATAGCGCCCCGAATTCGGTCTTCCGAACACTAGGGGCTTCACCGAAATTTAAAATTATAGAATTCTATGGCTAAGTGAGAGTGTTCAAGCATTATAAGTCCGGTTGCCTCGTTCGTTGTGTTGAGCACCTCCCTCGAAGGACCCAAAAATGGGAACAAGAGCGCTCAAGTTTATCCCAAACACCCCAGCACTCGTGGCATGGGGGCTGAAGCCAACGACTTGCCATCTCTCAGATTTGATAAACGGCCACACAGATGGTAATATTTTAAATTAACAAGCGTTGCTTAGCGATATGAACAAAGTTTTTAGCGACAGATAACAAAATGCTGAGTCTACTCAAAAATTACATCTTTGGAGCATTCACCGCTATATAAGGCGGAACCCTTCAGACACCCTTATAGTACATCTCGGCGTGAGATACTCCTTGCCCGGCGGTGGCACGTCCGTCACAAGCTTCTCGGTGTCCATCCTGCCCCAAAGGCACTTTAGCACGGCAAGGGCCCGACGGCACCTTCAATGCAAAGCGGAGTGCTTGATGACTTCAACCCATGGACAAAGGCCCACTAGCTGCCGCACTGCATCAAGTAGCTCCTGTGCATGGCTTCTTTGGGCCACAACCGAACTATGAGGCCCTTCATGGCCTGTTCGGCCACCTTGTGGAGCTCGACCAGCTGCTTCAGCTGGTCACTCAAGGGCACCGGATGTCCGGCCTTAGCATACTGAGACCAGAACACCTTTTCCGTCGAGCTCCTCTCCTCGGCTCTGTACAATGCGGCAGCATCGGACACGCTACGGGGCAGATCTGCGAACGCTCCTGGAGAGCTCCGAATCCGGGTAAGTAACAGATAATTCACTTTTACATGCTTGCTTTGCATGAAGAATGCCTTACCCGCCGCTATCTTCTTTATCGCCTCAATTTCCTGGAGGGCATTTTGGGCTTCGGCCTTGGCGGCTTTGGCACTCTCAAGAGCCGAGGCGAGCTCGGACTCTCGAGTCTTCGAGTCACGCTCCAAACTCTCGTGTTTTTCCACGAGCACGGAGCTCTTGCCGCACCTCCGCCACCGCGCCTCCCGCTTCTCCCGCTCGGTGCATTCCGTGGCGATTGCGTTCGCCTTGACACCGCTTCCTTTCAGGTCGCCACCTCGCTCGTGGCCCTGCAATACTCACGTTATCCCTATCATTTTTGCAACCAAATCCTTTTCTATAAGGTATTACTTTAATAAGGTATTACTTACCTTCCTTGTCCTCGAGCTGCTTCTTGGCACGGCCGAGCTCGTTCTCGAACCGCCGAGGCTCGCTTCAAGGCATTGACCTCCGATCGGTCTGGCAGAGGTCAGCAGCGCAGCCTGCATTCCCATATTGACATATTTGTGTTAGACTCCTGCGATATCTTTTAGATCCTCGTTCGGCTTTTCTTTCCTAACACCAAACCGAGCATCGTGGGCTACCGTCTATGCGGTACTATTTTTACATATCTTAATCACATACCTCAAAGCCTGTTAGAAGGCTGGTGCAGGCTTCAGTCAGCCCGCTCTTGGCGGACTGAACCTTCTGAATCACCGCACTCATGACAGTGTCGTGCTCCTCGTTGATGGAAGCGCCGTTGAGCACCTCCAGCAAATTATCCGGCGCCTCCAGTTGGACGGAGGTCACCGGCATCGCAGTCTCGCCCTTCCTACGAAGAGGCCGCCCGCCGGACTCCGGAACCACTAAAGGTTCCGGTGCGGAGCCGGTCCAAAGTCCGGGAGGTTGCCCTGTGGCACCTCCGGGGCCTCCTCCTCCTGGCTGGGCCCCTTTTGGGACCCCACCTCGGCGTCATCTGTGTCACGGGGGGAGGAGGCGGTCGGAAGTGAAGCGCTATTCACATCCGACGAATCCAAGGAGCCGCTTGACGAAGCGGGGAGATCGTCCTTGGGCGGGCTACATGGTGGTATTCGGCATTAGAAGACACTATGCGACGAAAGAAAAATCATGAGTTATTCTGGAATCTGGACACTTATGATCTCGCCAGGGGCTTGGCCCTCAAGGGCCATTCCTCTTCGCCATCGTCGGCGTTGGTGGAACAGTCCAGAGGAAGGTCCTTCCCTTCTTGGACCCTTCGGCCTCCCCTGTTGGGGAGGCCTTCCTTTTCTTCTCTCCCCCGCTGGGGAAGAGGCCTCTTTCTTCTCCTCCTCGTCTTCGCGGAAGGAGTCCGCCTCGGAGTCATCGGACGATGAGTCCGATAACACCTGGCGCCGGGAACTCCTCCGAGTTCCCGTGGCCTTCTTCTTGGCCTTCTTCTCCGGCACCACGTAAGGCGCCGGAGCCAGCAGTCCCGTTAATCGGGCATCCGCTGGGTCTTCTGGCAAGGGAGCTGGACAGTTAACCTGCCCGGACGTCTTCTGTCAGGCCTGTTAAAGGTAATGGGAGTTTAGATCCCGCATGGAGTCAAACTATGAAAAACAAATGTCCCGTAAAGGGTAGAATAGCTTACCTCACCGGCTGGACGCTGCGAGCTGAATCCGCGATCTTTGGTAGCGGATGCGGGAGCCTCGGCGCCCTTGAACAACACCTTCCAGGCATCTTCGTACGTAGTGTCGAAGAGCCTGCTTAAGGTTTGGTGTTGTGCCAGATCAAACTCCCACAAATTAAAAGCCCGCTCCTGGCACCACGATGAGCATGACCTGGACTACGTTGACAAGCTTGAGCTTCTTGTTCACCAAAGTTTGGACGCAGGATTGGAGTCCGGTCAGCTCCTCCGAATCACCCCATGATAGGCCCTTCTCTTTCCAGGAGGTGAGCCGTGTGGGGATGCCAGATCTGAATTCGAGGGCCGCTGCCCATTCAGGGTCACGCGGCTTGGTGATATAGAACCACCCCGATTGCCACCCCTTTATGGTCTCCACAAAGGAGCCCTCGAGCCATAGGACGTTGGGCATCTTGCCCACCATGGCACCTCCGCACTCCGCTTAGCAGCCGCCCACTACCTTCGGCTTGACATTGAAAGTCTTCAGCCATAAGTCGAAGTGGGGCTGGATGCAGAGGAAGGCCTCGCACACGATGATGAACGCCGAGATGTTGAGGATGAAATTCGGGGCCAGATCGTGGAAATCCAGGCCATAGTAGAACATGAGCCCCCGGACGAATGGGTGAAGTGCAAAACCTAGTCCGCGGAGGAAGTGGGTGAGGAACACCACCCTCTCATGGGGCCCGGGGGTGGGGATGAGCTGCCCCTCGTCAGGGAGCCGATGCGCGATGTTGCCGGATAAGTATCCGGCCTTCCGCAGCTTTTTGATGTGCCCCTCCGTGACGGAGGAGGCCATCCACTTGCCTCCCGCTCCAGACATGATTGGGGAAGGTTGAGGCGCTATGTGCGGGCTTGGGCGTTGGAGCTCGAGTGCGCGGAGATGGATAAGCAAAGGAGGAAGAAGGCGTAGGTAAAAAGATGGATCCTTATCCCCTTATATATGGGCGGACGAAACTATGCGTCCCCACCAGCCTGGTAAAACTCGCTTATCTCCCAAGCGCCGCAATCAAAGGCACGGTTGGGTTACCCACGCTCAGACAGGAGAATCCCGGAATAAGGGACACGATCTCGCTTTGACAAGACGTGCAAGGAACCGCCGCTAAACGCTACCGAGGCGGAACAATAAAAACAATTCGAATAAAGGCTTGGCCGTGGTGTGACGTCATGCCACGAAATACGTCAGCAGATTGGACTTGTGTAAATATTATTCTCTCTATGGTGTATGTGTAACTTATTTTGAAGAGCCGGACACTATCCTGGTGTTCAAAATCTTCTATGAAGTATTCGGAGGAGGAACCCGCTTTGCAATGCCGAAGACAATATGCGCGCCGGACTCGTCGTCATTGAAGCCTGGTTCAGGGGCTACTGAGGGAGTCCTGGACCGGGGGGTGTCCGGATAGCCGAACTATCATCTTCGGCCGGACTCCAAGACTATGAAGATACAAGATTGAAGACTTCGTCCCGTGTCCGGATGGGACTTACCTTGGCGTGGAAGGCAAGCTTGGTGATACGGATATGTAGATCTCCTACCATTGTAACCGACTCTATGTAACCCTAGCCCTCACCAGTGTCTATATAAACCGGAGGGTTTTAGTCCGTAGGACGAACAACAATCATACCATAGGCTAGCTTCTAGGGTTTAGCCTCCTTGATCTCGTGGTAGATCTACTCTTGTACTACCCATATCATCAATATTAATAAAGCAGGAGTAGGGTTTTACCTCCACCGAGAGGGTCCGAACCTGGGTAAAAACATCATGTCCCTTGTCTCCTGTTACCATCCGCCCAGACGCACAGTTCGGGACCCCCTACCCGAGATCCGCCGGTTTTGACACCGACAGTGGTATTTATGCTTCCCGCCTCGCTAGGAATTTTAAGATTCCTATTAGGCACGATGAGGTGGAGGAGAAGCTTTTACCTGTTAGACACCTTGTTTATGCTAGCATGGATGGACATGATTTTATTAATAGTGCTCTGAGGCGATTTCGGTATAACTTGGTGTTCAGTCAGGAAACCTGTGAGACTATTACCCTGCCTGCACCTTCTTTGTTCAATCTTTCTACATGCAGGTACACTATTATGTCGGAGGACATTTCCGCTTCTTGGGGCTTGGCACCGCCCCAACTGGATGAGCCAGAGCCAGCACCTGAGCCCGAGCATGTCGAGGAGCCTGTCTATCAGTGGGAGTCGTAGGAGCCCGCTTAACAATGGGACCCGCAGGAGCCTCCGTATTATCCTGGAGGAGGATATTTTGACACGTGGTCATAGAACAACTTTGGCCAATAGCCTAAGCTTGGGGGGGTACGTATTTCTCACAGACATTACATTCATGCACCACACATGCATTCACTCAAGTTGTCGGTGTTCATCCTTTTTCATTGTATATCCATGTTAGTTTTATTTTCCGCTTTCTTCTTGTGTGTTTGAAAAAGTTTGAGAATCCAAAAATATTTCTCGCTTCTTTTTGGTTTTCTTTCTTCTTTAGTTAGTTCGTAGTATTAAAAGAAAACCCAAAAAGATTTCTCGTTCTTCTTTTGTTTGTTGGGAGCTTTCCGGTGTAAATAGTTTTTCTCGCTTTCGTTTTTCCATCATTAATTTGCTTTCTTTAGAAAAACAAAAACTCTAAAAATATTTCATTGTGTTTATCTGAAATTCTTTTTCTTTTCTTTGAGTTGTCATAAGGAGAGGACCACGATGAAAATGATGAGTGGCTCTCATATGCATTATTTTTTATCTAACAAAGAGACCATATTACTTTGTATTCTCCTTTGAATAAAATGTTTGTAGATTCAAGCTTAGTCCATGGCACACTTGCACCTATTATTAATTTCACATCATTCAGTCATGCAAATGAAAGGCAATAATGACGATAATTTGATGAAGTGATTGTGGTGAAGGAAAGCTGGTATGAACTCTCCTTGTTTTTGTTTTTGTAAATATGTTTAGCTCGGTCGATCTTGATTCAACATATTATGAGTAAACATATTTATGATGACAATTAGAGATTATAGTTGCTCATGCTATGCTTAAATAGCTAGGAGTGGATAATGATTTATCTTGAGTGTCCACATGTATTAGAATGGTTATCATGTAGTATGATAGTATGGTATCTCCCTCTGAACAATTCAAGTGGCTTGACTTGGCACATGTTCATGCATGTAGTTGATTCAAAACCAACATAGCCTCCACGATATTTAAGTTCATGGTGTTTATAGCCTACTCATACTCATGCTCGATGTTAATTATTCTCAATGCATGATTATGACTGTTTCGCTCTCTAGATGGTCGCTTCTCAGTCTATTTGCTAGCCTTCGCCTGTACTACACGGGAATACTTCTTGTGCATCCAAATCCTTAAAACCAAAGTTGTTCTAGATGAGTCCTCTATTTCTACCTATATGCGATATTACTTTGTCATTCCAAATAAATTTGCATGTGCCACCTATAAATCATTCAAATAAGCATATGTTTTGTGTTTCTGTACCACTCATGGAACAACAGGGGGTGGTCAATATCTTCCATGCTAAGCGGGTTATTCCCACGATGAGTGTTTATTCACTTGTCACTGCATGAGAGGGGCTGGTATTCGGATGCCTAGTCCTGTAATCAAAATGAAAAAAACATAATGAAACAAACTCCCCCGGAAAGTTGTTGGTATGGAGGGCACCCATGGATTCAGCTAGCCATGGCTTGTGTTTGTATGGTGGAGGGGGAGTAAATTTTACCATTCCACTTGGGAACCAGCGCTAATGTGTTTAGCATGGAAGATATTGAAAATTCTCGGTCGTGACGTTGACAGAAAAGGCATACCTCTCAGAATTATATTCATCTCTGTTTAAGCTTCGAGCTCTGGCACCTCTAAAAATCAATGCTTCCTTCTGCGAAGGGCCTATCTATTTACTTTTATGTTATTTTACTTTTATTATTGAGTCATCACCTTCTTATTCGAGCACCTATTGGAGAGGACTATTGCCATTCTTATGCATTGAGTATAGTTAATATTTCACTAGTACAGTGAGGTGATATATAAACGGTTTTTAACCCCTTTCCGCGACGGTGTTCTGAACCGTCGCCGAGTGAGTGTGTGCGATAGGGGGGTCCTTCCCACATGACCCAAAAACCGTCGCGTATGTACATCCCACACAGTCACTCCAAGGAAAATGTTTCCGTTCGCAGGTACATCACACACAATTTTCCCCATTAAATCGTTTGTGATAGCGTTATCATTGTAGACGATATTAACAATTTTATTATTTGCGTTATTGAATGCATCACACACGGCGCGTAGAATAAACGGTGTGGCATAGGTTGTCCATCACACACACACACTTTTATCTGGTAAATGTTTGTCCAAGGTGGCCTAACGCAAACAGTTTTCAAGAGGAAGTCGTGTGTGATTGTTCACTGATCCAACACGTTTTATTCCAAGAAACTGTGAGCGTTGTCTGAGGTCATCGCCCATGGTGTTTTCTCAATAACCATTTGCAATAGAAAACCCCAATTAGCAGGCTAATTGGTAATTACTAGGCTAATTGGCCATTAGCAGACTAATTGTCCTATTATTAATAATCCATTTATTAATTGACATTTCATATTAAGCACACAATATATTTCATTTTTGTATTAAGGAAGCAGGATTTCATAATTTAAATACATCAGAGTACAACATCATATAGCTTCAGGACTCATCTACCCCATTACATAACTACACCAGCACCAAGTTTCGCATCCAACATCTATAACCTTTCGAAATTAGCATCATAGACAGTACATACACAGATGAATCTCATGTGGAAAACTGCTGAAGTGAAAGGCGAATATTGAGCCTTCATTGATGTTGAAGGTCTTTGCAACTTTAGGCCAGTGCCTGTGGATTATTGATCGTCCATCCTTCGTCCTCTTCAGGAACAGTTCAATATTGAACCGAGGGTGTTGTATGAATACCTTCCTCGCCTCCTGACCATACAGGTGGTTTGAGAGGTAATCATCAGTGAACTGCTTTGGAAAGGCCTGAAAACAAGGATATGCATAAATATCTTCTCTAGATTTGAAATGGCGCAAAGGAATAAAAAAGACAAGGTATAATAGTTAGTACTATCCTGTAGTGCACTGATGTCTTCTTCATTGTGCAGACAAAGATATTGTTGTTTTTTGTCACTAGTTTCTTTATCTTAATAATCTTTCTGAGTTTCTTGACTTGACTGGTATTCATGGACAACTCATTTTCCCATATGCAAAAAGGGTCGAACAGTGGGTCAAAACCTCTAATAGCAGGACCTACATGTGCAAGACCAAATTATTAAAAACCTAAATATTAGAATGGTTCCTGCAATTGCACAATAATGTGATATTAGACAAAGGACCATGCATGTGTGAACCTCGATTGTAAACCTCAGTGCTTCCCATTGTTTCCCTGCAATACATATAAGGTAGTTAGTGATCAGGTTAAGTGAGGGTTCTTATGCTATCAGTAAAATATGTTGATGAAAATAAGCACATTGCAGATTCATCAGATTAATTCGAGCCACACGGAAAACACATTTATCCAAACCAAGCATGATTAAGAATTAGGAAATGTAGCAATTGTATATGTTTCTCGTGTATTAGGTGCAGCCAAATTCGATTTATTCCTCACATGCACAACAATACAAAATTCTACCCACGACAATTGGACATCGCATTGCAGAATTGAACCAAGCAGTTAACTAAACACCACAACAAATGAACCAAACATTAACTGAGCACCACATTGCACAACATAACATACTCCTAACAGAAGATCAGACAATTAACCAAACCAAGCATGCTTAACAACTTGGAAATATAGCAATTGTATTTGTTTCTCATGTATTTAGTACAACCAATTTTTAATTTATTTCTCACATGGTGTATAATAACAAAATGCACCCACAACAATTGAACATTACATTACAGAATTGAACCAAACAGTTAACTAAACACCACAACAAATGAACCAAACGTTAACTAAGCACCACATTGCACAATATATAACATACTAGAAGATCAGACAGTTAACCATACCAAGCATGCTTAACAACTTGGAAATATAGTAATTGTATTTGTTTGTCATGTATTTTGTATAGATAAATTCAATTTATTTCTCACATCGAAGACAATACAAAATTCCACCCTGAAGAATTCAACATCACATTTGCAGAATTGAACCAAACAGTTAAGTGAACACGACAACTAATTAACCAAACAGTAATAAGTGAGCACCACATTGCACGACATATAGAACATATACACTAGAGCAATAGATTGCATGGTAAAAGTAGATAGGAAAATTCACTAGAATTTGTTAAGGAAGGCAGGAGCAGCACATGCAACGGGTAAACCTAGCATGCTTAACCGGCGTAGTTAGCAAACTGAACATAAGTCCCTATAGTGAGGTAATAAGACAAACTACTCCTGATCGTTGGAGATAATGATGATGATTGGCTCCTTAGACACGGAAGAGGGCGAGGCCTCCACATCGTGGGCCCTCGTCGTAGTGGTTAGTTGCCTGAGCTGCTCCGGACACTAACCTGCTGGCTCTCGAGTTGAGGTAAGCACGGTCACGCTGAGAAAACACCTCGTAGTCTTTGTCGAAGGCACCGATGGTGGCCTCGAGAAAACGCCACAAACTGTCGTTTAAAGCAGCCAACCGTGTCGCGGCATCGGCGCACAAGGCGTCGATGGTGGCCTCTACAGCGAGGTGCTCCTCCAAGATCTGGGGGTTGGCACAAATGGCAGCCATCACGACCTCATCCGCGCGTGCGGGCGCAATTTTCTTCGCCGCTGACAAATGCTCCTTGAGCTCCTAGCTATACTTCATGCACCATGGCTTAGGGCGGCGCTCATTTGGGGAGGGGTCGGTGATTTCAGTGGAAGGTGTCACGCCGGCGGTCGGGGCATGTGGGATGTGTAAGGAGGAGGAGGATGGGGGTCGGGTGTGGTTACCTACCTGTATCAACAAGGCCGAGCAGCATGAAGGAGGGTCGCCGACGTGGAGGCGATGCTGCAAGCAAGGAGTGAAGGTTTCAACTTGGAAAGGAAGGCGGAAATAGGGGAAATGTGGCTTTTGGTAAGGGGAGGGGCGGGGAGGTAGATATTTCCGTGGAAGCCGAAAATTTTGTATCGGTGCAGCGAAAAAACTGGCGCGCAAAGTGTCATCAGACACGGTCCCTTATTCAGCACTGTGTACGATATGTGAACATCACAAACGATTCATATAGCTTACCCCGTGTGTGATGAGTTTGAACGTGCAAATTTTAGTTCGAATTTCCCTGGTTACAGTGGTCATCCACGTCATTGCATAATTTGGGTACACAAAGAAGACTACACCGCGCCCACACTTCTTAATTGAGCAAGTTCAGCAATTAAATAGAGATAGCTGACCTAAACATTACTCTAACAAATTAAAGACCAACGCTCTTAATTGAACAAAACAAAGAGTACTACTCCGGCTAGTGCTCGTCGATCTTCGCCGCCTCCTCCATGTCCGGCTCGTGCCCGACGATGTCCTGGGGAAGGGGCTCCGTGGCATCCATCGCACCATACTCGGCAAGCATCTCGACATCCGCATCTGCCATCTCTTTGGAAAAGGCTACCACGAGCTAGGGGTGGGCGGTCGTGATCTGGGCCTGGACGGGCTCCGTCGTGGCAAGGTATGCTGTGGAGGAACGGACGGCTGCTTGAACGCTCTCGGCGATTGCCAACTCTTCGACCGTGGGTTCCCGACTGTTGTCAGAGAAGCTTCGCTCGATTTGTGCGGTGACCACCAGGAGCTGGGCGTGGGCGGCTGCTACCTCTTGAACTTGTGTTGGTTTTTCCCTTGAAGAGTAAAGGGTGATGCAGCAAAGTAGAGTAAGTATTTCCCTCAGCTTTTGAGAACCGAGGTATCAATCCAGTAGCAAACAACGCGCAACGGCGCAAGCCACCGAATACCTGCACAAACAAACACCAACTTGCACCCAACGTGATAAAGGGGTTGTCAATCCCTTCACGGTTATTTGCAACGTGAGATCTGATATAGATGGATAAACGGTAAAGTAATATTTTTGGTATTTTTGGTTTATGGAACGGAAAGTAAAAGATTGCAAAGAAAGTAAATAGGAAACTAAGATTGTAGATCGGAAACTTATATGATGGAAAATAGAAGATTATATGATGGAAAATAGACCTGGGGGGCATAGGTTTCACTAGAGACTTCTCTCAAGATAGAGAATAATACGATAAGTGAACAAATTACTGCCGAGTAATTGATATAAAAGCGCAAAGTTATGACAATATCTAAGGCAATCATCATGAATATAGGCATCACCTTCGTATCAAGTAGACCGAAACGATTCTGCATCTACTACTATTACTCCACACATCGACCGCTATCCAACATGCATCTAGAGTATTAAGTTCATAAGAACAGAATAACGCATTAGGCAAGATGACATGATGTAGAGGAATTAACTCAAACAATATGATTAAAACCCCTTCTTTTTATCCTCGACGGCAACAATGCAATACGTGTCGGTTCCCCTTCTGTCACTAGGATCGAGCATCGCAAGGTTGAACCCAAAGCTAAGACTTCTCCCATTGCAAGAAAAACCAATCTAGTTGGCCAAACCAAATCAATAGTTCAAAGAGACTTGCAAAGATATCAAATCATGCATATAAGAATTCAGAGAAGATTCAAATAATATTCATAGATAAGCTGATCATAAGTCCACAATTCATCGGATCTCGGCAAACACACCGCAAAAGAGTATTACATCGAATAGATCTCCAAGAACATCGGGGAGAACTTTGTATTGAGAATCAAAGAGAGAGAAGAAGCCATCTAGCTACTAGCTATGGACCCATAGGTTTGTGGTAAACTACCCACGCTTCATCGGAGAGGCAAGGTATTGATGTAGAAGCCCTCCATGATCGAATCCCACTCTGGCAGGATGCCGAAAAAAGTCCCTAGATGGGATCTCACGGGTACAGAAGGTTGCGGCGGTGGAAAAGTGGTTTCGTGGCTCCCCTGGAAGTTTTTGGTATATTTCAGAATATATAGGAGGAAGATCTAGGTTACGAGGCCACCGAGGGGCCCACAAGATCGAGAGGGCACGCCCTACCCCCCCCCCCCCGGGCGAGCCCTCCACCCTTGTGGACGCCTCGTGGCTCTTCTGACTTGCACTCCAAGTCTACTGGGTGTCTTCTGGTCCAAGAATAATCATTGCGAAAGTTTCATTCCGTTTGGACTCCATTTGGTATTCCTTTTCTGCGAAACTCTAAAACAAGGGAGGGAATAGAAACTGGCACTGGGCTCTAGGTTAATAGGTTAGTCCAAATAATCATATAAAATAGCATATTAATGCATATAAAACATCCAAAATAGATAATATAATTGCATGGAGCAATCAAAAATAGATACGTTGGAGATGTATCAGCGGCCTCGACATGGTCGTGGGCGGCCTCCATCAGGGCTAAGGCTGCCGCTCTGGAACAGACAGCTGATGTGCCACTCTCGCCAGTTTCTATCCCCGAGGCAGATGTTGATGCCGCCACCTAAGAAGCAATAGCGGCTGTTTGGACTGCCTTAGCCGCCCGGTCACAGATTGTGGCCGCGCTCACGCAGATTGTTAGCACACACATGGCGGCTGCGCTCGCGCTTTCGCCGGAGTGGGCCACCCAAGTTGCCCTCACGATGCGGATCCACGTCCCCATCTTTCACCGGCGATGATTGAACAGTGAAATGATATTTGGGGAGTGAGCTAGTGTGCTTGATACGCCGGCTGTGGACTGTAGCCGACGCACCTTCTCGTGTAAGCCATATACATACTATACTCTGATGGTGCTCCAAGATATTTTGTACTGCATCTCACACGGTTGGTGATAATAAACTGTGTGTGATCTACTTGATTTTTTGTCTTGATTTGGATTACAAAATGGGGTCACAGCGGCAAAGGAGGGTGTTTGAATTGCTAGAAATTTTATCTGCAGTGAACATGCAATTATAGGTGTGTCATCAAAAAAATTGGAATTATTCAGGGTTCGTTTGGACATTTTTATACATTAACTTGGTTTTCTAGGCATTTAAGGTGCACAATTCAAAATTAAACTACATGCACATGCGCCGGCACACCAAAATGGGTTGTAAAATCATATATGTGTCCATGGGTTGATGCTTATGTCCCATGCAAGAAATGGGGCTGAATTTCAAACACCACGGCACCGTGGTTCTCGGGCAAACATTGAGATACATGGTTTCAAAATTCTAGTAAATCGAAAACACGTCTGAAATTCATGAAACTTGACATGATATCATTGAACGGCATCAACATGCTGTGGTAAAAATATTGTCCCATTTGGGGCAGGTTTGGGTATAAGCTTCTCACAAACCGGAGCTTCTCACAACAAGCCTGATGGTTTCGGTAGGGAACTTGCCACCTTTGTGGACGAAAAATATATGTTGCCTATTCTTGCTTTCAATTTTTTTCTAGTGTCAACATAGAAAAACATGAGTGTTGTGTTAAATTTTGGAAATTTTCGGGGTTCGTTTGGACATTTTTATACATTAACTAAGCTTTCTATGCATTTATGTGCATAATTCAAATTTGAACTACAGGCACATGCTCAAGTGCATATAAGTTGGTTGAAAAATCAAATGTGTGTCCTTGCTTGCATGCTTAGGTCCCATGCAAGAAATAGGAATGAATGTCAAACACCTTGCCACCGTCGCTCGGCTGCAAACATTGAGATACATGGTTATTAAATTATAGTAAATCCAAAACTCGTATGAAATTCATGAGACTTGGCACGCTATCATGGAACGGCATCAACATGTTGTGGTGAAATTGTTGTCCCATTTGGGGCAGGTTTGGGTATAAGCTTCTCACATACCATAGCTTCTGACAACAAGCCTCATGGTTTTGGTAAGGAATGCGCCTCCTTGGTGGATGAAACGATATTCGTTGCATCTTCCTATTTTCAATTTTTTCTAGTGGCAACATAGAGCAACAAGAGTTTCATGTTAAAATTTGCAAGTTCGGGGTTCGTTTGGACAGTTTTATACATTAACTGAGTTTTCTAGGCATTTTATGTGCATAATCAAATTTGAACTACATGCACATGCTCTAGTGCAGAAAAATGGGTTGGCATATCAAATGTGTGTCCTTGGGTGCATGCTTAGGTCCCATGCAAGAAATAGGAATGAATTTCAAACACCAGGGCACTATTGATTGCCGGCAAAACATTGAGATACTTTGTTTCTAAATTCTAGTGAATCCAAAACTCATCTGGAATTCATGAAACTTGGCATGCTATCATTTTTCGTGTCCATTTTGAGAGAAGGCACACTCGAATAACAGCTAACAAAGGCATTTTGAAACAAATAGCTACCACTTTAACATCTCAAATGTTTATATAATTTAAATCATGTGTGTTCTATTAACCATTCACGTGACGCCATGCGTCACACTTTTAATGGCTAGGAGGTGCCGTGTGGACGGCTGCTTGACTGAACGGGAGGCGTGTGAGCGCAGTCCACTGCGCAGGCTGGCCGAGAGGCGTGCAAGCTGTCCTCCAATGAGCATGCTCACCAGGAAGCATGCGAGCTGTACGTTGCGCAACCTCACTGGGAAGTGAGCCCTTTGACTTCCATGGCCGCCCGCCTTGCTCACATCCTCTCCACTAATGGCGTCCGAGTCACTGTTTAATACGGGTGACCTTACTGTTTGCCTCCCATTCCCCTCCAGCAGACCTCCACCAATGCCATGGCGCAGAAGGATCATCTGCCACTAGTCTTCTAGTTTGGTGAAGTCAACTCCGAGCCGGACAAATAGAAAATAAGGAGGAATGGGGCCTCATGGACATGGCCCTGGACGAGCTGGCCGCGGCGGTTGCTGCCCCCGCGCCCATCCTTGCTCCCTTCCCCGCGCCCGCGCCAGCGACCATCCCCGTAGCATTGACGGGCTGGTCGCTGAGCACTATCACAGAGTTGGAAGTCGCTGGCGTTAGCGAGGTCTCCGCAGACCCGCGCGAGCTCGTGTACATGCCAGTGCCAGCGCCCGTGCCCGTGCCCGTGCGCGCCCCTGCGGCCACCGCGGTGCCGATCCCCGTGTGTTTGCCTACACCCGCCATGCCTGTGCCCATGTGCGCGCCCCCCTCAGTGACATGGGACGTCATCGTCGACCGCTACCTCGAAGCGCCGCGATTTGTCGTCCTCCCGTGTCACGCCCGTCGATCGCACGACGACCTTATGTTTGATTTCCAAGTGAAAAACATTATATGCTACCTTGACAACTTCAACAATGGCGTCCCGGAGGACGACAACGACAATGCCGGCGTGGCATGTGGCCTCCGCCGCCGCCGTAATTAGTTTTTGGGGGGGGGTTAATACTGTATCAGTGTATCTCGATCATATGAATACAAATTCGCAGTGTGACTAAATGAAAGACATGGTTTGAACGAACTTGCGTT
The DNA here is from genome assembly GCA_021437245.1 of Aegilops speltoides. Classification (NCBI taxonomy): domain Eukaryota; kingdom Viridiplantae; phylum Streptophyta; class Magnoliopsida; order Poales; family Poaceae; genus Aegilops; species Aegilops speltoides. Next base: position 396,888,588 of record CM038144.1, read on the forward strand.
TTTCTCTCTGAATATACAAACTTATCAAACGATTATCTTTAAAAACAACGTAAATGGTTTTTAAATATAAAACACTCATCGCCAACATTTTAGATAGAACATCCATATGCAAACCGACAGCTTCCCTAGGAAGCCAAGGGAAAATGTGCCGAGCAGGATTTGTGCAGCTCTTGATCGCAAATGTTTTAGATAGAACACCCGTATGCAAACTGACAACTTCTTCGGTAAGCCAAGGGAAAATATGCCGAGCAGGATTTGTGCAGCTCTTCATCGCAAACGTTTTAGATGGATCACCCATATGCAAAGTGAGATCTATGGTCTTCCCTAGTAAGCCAAGGGAAAATTCTCCGTGCAGGATTTGTGCATCTCTTCAACGCAAATGCTTCAGATTGAATACGGTATGCAAAGCAAGACTTTCGCGCTAAGCCAAGAGAAAATGTGCACGCAGGATTTGTACATCCCTTCAATGCAAATGGTTTTTCGGATGACCCGTGTGCAACCACGTACAAACAATTTGGTAAGATTTGCATCTGTCATATTGGGTATATTGCCATTTGTCAAACTGAAAAGATTGACATTTGTTGATCTAGTAACATTGCCCTTTGTCAACCTTGTAACACTGCCATTTGTCAACATATGCAGCTACAAATCACTAGCACTATCTAATTTTTGCAACTAAAATTCAGTAATTAAGCATAGATTTCATTCATTGATTAAGCAGTCGTTCTTTATACAAACAGTTCAACTCGACAGCTGAACCGACTAAGCTTTTCCCCAATTGTTGCCAACCACGTACTGAAATAGCTAGTTCAACTATATATACTAGCTAATTTTAAGTAGGTTGTACAGTTCAACCACATCTATAGTCAGATGAACTGAACAAAATAGCCCCCAAAATACTACTACAGAGGGGCTTTGTACTACTTCCGGCAGCCTCTCCTCTGCCGAGCGTGCTCAGTAAGAGGCAGAGGAGGAGGAACCTACCGACGAGTTGACAACTGCAATACGGTGCCTGCCGCTGCCGCACCTTCAGCGATGCTCACCTCGAACGCCCTCTACCGCTCCAGACGACCCCTCTCAAAGCGACGGGACTCCTCATAGATCTCTTGATTCCTCACCTCTACGGTGGTGTGTGCTGCATCCACGACGGTGGCAAGGCTCTTTGCGTGCCCGATGAGGCGCTCCTCCTACTTCCGCAGGAACTCGATGTGGCGCACAAGGTCGCTGACGCACATGCGGGCCTCCACCTCCACCTCCCGCCTTAGGGCGGCGGTGGCAGAGCGGGTGGTGACCCCGGCGGTTGACGGTGGGCTGGCAGCCACGGCGGCTGACGATTGGGTGGCGGCCACGACCACCACCTCCCGCCTTAGGGCCGCGATGGTGGAGCGGGTTATGGCCACGGTGGTCGACAGTGGGGTGGTAGGCACGACGGCCACCTCCGGCCTTTGGGTCATGGTGGTGGAGCGGGCGATGGCCCTGGCTTTCAATGGTGGTGTGGCGGCCACGGTGGCAGATGGTGGGGTCGCAGCAATGGCGGCCGGCAACAGCTGCCAATGGGCAGCGGTGGTGTAGCGTGTGGTGGGTGTTCTGCGCACACCCAACAGGAACGCCACGCGCACTACACTACATCGGGGACTGCGCCGCCGTCGCGGTGTAGTCTCCCAGCTGGAGTTATCCTCTGATGACGGCGGAGTGGCTGAGCGACGACGACGGACCGGTGCCATTTGCGATTATGGGAGAAGCAGACGAGATAAGCTACAGGAAGTGAGGGGAAAATGCCACGCAGGACTCGCCGGCTGTGAGGGTTTATATAGCAGGTCGGTGAGCATTGGGATTTTGGGGGATTCACCGAGTCGGGCGAGAAGCTTGCGTGGGAACCTGCGCGGTTGCGCGGGAACGGGATCGCCACCGTTTGGCCAAAAGAATGTCCCCGCGCGCTGCTCAAGCTTGGCTTGAAGCCTTCTGTGGCAGCGGGGTGACAAGATGTGTGAGAGGAGGACGAAAGGATACGTACACATACGGTTAATAAAAAAATGTTTGTGATTTAATTACGTACTACCCCCCGTCCTGGTTTATATGTTGTCTTTGTATATTTGTGCCAAATTTTGACTAGAGATTTAGCTAATAAAATACAAATGCATGTCGCTAAAGATTATATCATTGGATTCGTATTTGAACATAGTTTCCAATTACATAACTTTTATAACATGCATTAACATTTGGTTAGTTAAATTTAAGGTCAAAATATGGCACAGAATATAAAGGGGACTAATAGACCAAGACGGAGGTAGTAGCACACAGCCGCTCTCTATGCAGCATCGCAACTGCCGGCCGGCTTGTAGACGACCATTCATTGCCTGTTCAACTGCTCTATGCATGTGGTTGCTCGTGGTTGAGGCGGCGCGGCGCGCTCTTCTCTCGCGTCCCTTCGGGCGCTCTGCCCTCGTCCCTCCATGCGCGCTGCCAGTGTTTGGGGCCGACGCATGATCATGTACGTTCATGCTACCATTATGCGGTTGCGTCGGGCATGGCGCCACGATGCAGTTATCCGCTGCAAAAACTGCCATGCGGACGTGCCGAGAATCTAGTTCGCCCGCCCCCATTTATTCCTACGGCCATTTACCTTCATCCCTCGCGCCACATGACACAATAATCACACCCACGACGACACATACAGAGAGGACATCCAGCGGTTCTAATGGCGCACCCCGTGGCTCCAATGGCGCTCCCAGCGGCCGACGCGACAACGGGGCGCAGTTCACCACACATCATGTAGTGGACACCCACGTGAGGGGAAAGGCCCTCTCGGTGGTGTACACGAATGAGACGGTCTCGGTGGAGAGCTCCATCCAAACTATGAAGCAGCCACTTGCTGATGACAAGTACCAAGTGGTCGGCTTCGACCTCGAGTTCACCAGCGGTTGTGCCAGGCATGATCAGAAGGTTGTCATCGCCTAGTTGTGCGTGCGACATGACATCCTCGTATACCACTACCACCTGGACACAAGGCCTTGTGAGCGTTTCTCCAGGTTTATCAATAGCTCCGACTACAGTTTCGCTGTGGTGGACACCACCAACGATCTAAAAGCGCTCAAGGTTTCGAGCTTGACCTGCCATAATCTAGTCGACATCCGTGACCACTACAAGGTCTGGGGCAGCGACGATAACAAACAGAACTCCCTGGTTGACCTCGCCTCAGCCATCATTGACCCCTACTACATGAAGATGAAGGATGAGAGTAAGAAGGACAAGAACGCCTGGCACAATGTCTGGCATCAGAGTCTGGATGAAGAACACGTCAAGTACGCGGCCAAGGACGCGCACACAAGCTACGAGATGTACAGGCAGATCGTTGACATGAGAAATTATCTTCTTCCAGACCCAGACGAGGGATCGAGTCACAGAGCAGTGGCAGGAGCATCACAAGATGTAGATGACTAGACGATCATTTATCCTACTTTAGAATGCGTGCAATTGTTTATTGAGGTGTGTGTGAATGATCTGTATAGTCACTTATGTAATTGGATGTTTATATATATATAGGACAACACTATTCTGATCATGGGATCATAATAATTATTTGGATCACATCAGGCCTATATAGGGCCCAATTAGGTTCTCCCGAACTCCCGAGCTGCTACAGAACGAAAAAAGCCCACATAACTACTAACGACCCCAACCGATCCCCACGACCCACCCCATCATCTCCATCACCGATCTGGCGCCCCCCACCCCCGGGCAGGAAGCTCCACCGCCCCCAACCGCCGCCGCCTGGAACGCGCCACCGCCCCCCAATCGGCGCTGCCACCATCCCTCGCCTCGGATCGGGCCGCCACCACCATCCCTCGCCCTGGATCTGGCCGCCTCCACCGCCCCTCGCCCCTCACCGCCTCCACCGCCCCTCTCCGCGGATCGTGCCGCCATGTCTGTCCCTCGCCCCAGATCGGGTTGCCTCCATGAGCACGAACTTGCTCCACCTATCGTCACAACCTTCCTCCAACTGCCACCATGACCTTCTTTCCTGCACAGCCAGATGACGCCAGCGACACGCCCCCATGACCTCTAACACCCGCTGCTGCATCCGTGCTTCTTCCCCGCTGCTGCATCCAACCATGTCCAATCACCACCGTTGTCCATGGAAGAAGAGCATCTCCCGCCGTCGCGAGATCGACTGGAGGTCAGAGAGATCTGCCGGAGTGGTGGAGACGGGGGTGGAGCTCGGTACCAGGGAGGAGGTGCATCATGGTGGCGTTTCTGTGTGTATGAACATTTTACTCCCAGTTGTTTCTTTACATTCTGTGATTTCTCTAGAATTTGTAATGCATGATGACTGTTGAATGAATTTTGCAACAAAATGTCACAATGAAAAGTTTTTTTGGTGTTGTGTGACAAAGAACACAAAGCACAAAAACATGAAACATGGGTGAGGTTCAGAGATATATATGATAGGGGTTCAAGGGGATGTTGTGTGGCGCTAATTATTGTATTCCCCCAACAAAATGTTCTGAAAGTGTACAAGAAAGAATGGCACTGAAAAATGGGAACCATGAATCGATTATATGTTCATGTGAGAATGTATTTATTCTATGAACCAAAAATTATGAGTTGGTTTTCATTTGTTGTAGCAACTTATCTTGTTGGGACTTTTGTATGTATGGATTATCGTTCAAAAGAGATAATGGATTTTCTTCGTTTCTTAAAGAAACTTCAAAGTTCAAATTTAAATACACATGGCAGTTCGATGTTTATTACAACACTAGAATTTCTCTCCATTGATAAATAAAAAACCAAGAAGTTCAAACTAATAAAATAGAGGACTTCAAAAATTATAGAAAAAGTGGATTTCCGATGTTTCTAGAAAAAACCTAGAGGTTCAAATTAAAATAATGGAGAAGTTCAACATTTATTACGAACCCAAGGTCAAACTAAAAAAATATATCAACACAAATTTATTAAAAAAAGGATTTTCTCCGCTAAAAAAGCCCTAGAAATTCAAATCTAAAAAATGAAATGGCTCGATACTTATTAAAAAACTAGGTTTTTTATTCCCGAACTTGGAATTTTCTGTTACTCATAAAAATAAAGACAAAGAAGTCAAAATTTAATTACATGCTTTAAAATGGCACAAAATGACGTCCAACATTCAATTGCGTGTAATGCAACATATACACAAAAATGTGACAGAAATTCAAGGTGAAAACATCGAGAAGTTTAAGTACTGCAAGGAATGCATTTCAGGTGAGAATAAAATTATAGAAAAATAAAAGATTAAAAGGTTTGTTGAAAGAAATTCAAGTGCTCTCTAAGGGGAAGTTCAAAAATTCTTGCAAGAGAGGTTCACCTTGTATTTCCATGTTCAAAAACACACAAAAAATTGTTTTTGTGTTTTAAAATAATTCTCTCAATCCACAAAGAAGTTCAGTTATTATTTGGGAGCAATTTGATTTCAAAAAGAAAATAAAAAATTCAAATTATAAAAATGGAAAAAGTTCATGTACTACATGGTGTGTGTTTAATATGAGAAAAATGAAAATTCAAATGCAAGGTCCAAATTTTTTGTTGTTATAAGTTCAACTCCTTGGTCGGAGAAAGTTCAAAAAATTACTGTGAGAGATGTTTGTACAAAATTAATATCATTTGTGTAAAACTGACGAATGAATGAGAAAAATAGAAATGAAAATACGTCATAGAAGTTCAACGTGAAAACAGCACGAAGTTCAACTACTACACTGAATGAATTTCAGATGAAAAACTTTTAAAATCGTCGCAAGTATGAAAAAATGATCAACACGCGAAAGTTGCGTGTTTACAGCAGCTTTCCATCGGCATATCACTTGCTAAATTCTGGTGAGTAGATGGAGAGCGGCGAGCAAAAAAAGCCCGTGAAAAACATAGTGAAGTTCAAGTACACACGCCGAGAAGTTCAAGTTCTTCACGCGATGCATTTTTGAAGAATCTGTTTCGCGATAAAGGCAGAATGCATGATCTAACCGTTTTTGAAATTACTTGAAAATGGCGAGGAATCCAAAAAAACAATCAACATGAAAAAGTTCCGCATTTTTCGTAGTTTTTCAACGATATATTATTTGTCCTGTTCTGATAAAGTTTGTAAAAATTACAGTGAAAATACGTTTTTACCCATTTTCAAAATTGACGTAAAAGCGTAATGAATTGGGAGAAACAATATATACCAAAAAGTTTCGCACTTGTTCAAGCTTTCCAACGCCATATAATTTGCTGCAGTCGGGCGTACGGTTAAAAACTAGATAAAAAATACGAACTCGGTGGATCTTGTACCATTTTCTAAATTACACTTAAACCATTCAAAACTAGAAAAAACTATCAACATGAGAAAGTAGCACATTTTTATAAGCTTTCCAATGCCATATAATTTGCCTCAGTTGGATTAGCCGTTTAGAAATGACATCGAAAATATGAACTCGGCTGTTCGATTTGTGAAATTTTATGATTTTCCAAATTATTCTTTAACCATTGGAAATTAGTGAAAACTTTCAACATGTGGAAGGAGCGGTCTTGCAGCAGCTTTCCAGCGCCATATTATTTGCCTCATTCCGATAAACAGTATAGAAATGCGATTGAAAATGTGATTCATGATTTTTTGTATGAAGAAAAAATGGTTTTCAAAACTGCTCTTAAACCGCTTACATTTTGCTAAAAATTTAACTTGGATTATGGTACTGGTGTCCATAGCTTTCCAACAGTATATCGCAAGCCCCATTTGGGCAATGTTGGCGAAAGTTCAACATAGCACAAGGGGAAGCTCAGGTCGAAGAACTCGGGCACTAAAGTTGCAAAAAACGCAATTTCATCACGACCCGAGAGCAAAATCCACCAACAAGCAGATTCTTATTTAAAACAAGCATTTAGTTGCTAAAAACTGTTTCTAGGTTACACTTACATCATATAGAACACAACTAACCAGAATAATTCGTGCGGGGAGACACGGTTGCGAAGATAGCCTGAAGGGCGGGTTCCTACAAAGGGAAGTTCAGGCGTGTAACTCGGGAAGTTCATGTTATGATCAGAATAGTATTTTGATCCCATGATCAGAATTGTGTGTGTGTGTGTGTGTGTGTGTGTGTGTGTGTGTGTGTGTGTGTGTGTGTTATTCTTCTGTAGGCAGGGCAAATCACACAGCTTATTAACAGCAATCATCTGTGTTATTATTTGTCTTCGCACACATTTCTGATTATGGACTTGTTTGCCGCGTATCACACACATCTTGTTCAGTTGAACTGTTTCTGTTTTCTTGGCTCATCACAAACAGTTCATCCGAGTGAATTGTATGCCCTTTGTCGCACACACCTTGGTCTGGCAGACCGTTTCTATTGTGCTGCCTAATCACACACAATTCATCCTAGTGAACAGTATGTCGTATATTGCACACACCCTCATCTGGCTGCCCGTTTCTGTTGGTCTGCCTCATCACAAATAGTTCTGCTGGATTAACCATTTGCCACGCATCGCACACGCAACTCTAATCTGAATCGTGTTTGATGTCAACGCCATCGCAAATGTTTTGTATCTTTTTTGACGGTTTTATTACATCATCGTTTGTGACTAATGCATCGCACATAGTTTTGTCGAAGGGTCTCTGATTGGACTGTCGCGTTTGGACCAACCTGCAATAGTGTTTGGTGTGACTTGACTAGATCTCCTCAATATTAAGTTGCTACTTGAACTTCAGAGGTGCTCTGCATTTATGTTTTGCGGTCTTAGAAAGGGCTAGCGAGATACCATGTTATCATATTATATCATGATTGTTTTGACAAAGTGTTGGCATCTGAGATATGTTATTATTACTCGCTAGTTAGTTATGTTATTGACATGAGTAAATGTGAGACCTAAGTGTTATCATTCATATAGTTAGTTCATAATACTTGTTGAAAACTTGAGCACTAGTTAAGCATATATACAACAACAAGAACAAAAAGAGTTTGTAAAAAAATTTCTTTTATCACTTTCAGTTTGTCAACTGAATTGCTTGAGGACAATCAATGAGTTAAGCCTGGGGGAGTTGATACATCCCAAATGTATCTACGTTTCCAAACACTTTTGCTCTTGTTTAGGACTTTAATTTGCATGATTTAAATGGAACTAACCCGGAGTGACGTTGTTTTCAGCAGAATTGCCATGGTGTTATTTTTGTGCAGAAATAAAAGTTCTCGGATCGGCTGAAAATTTAAGGAGATTACTTTCAGAATATATAAAAAAATACTGGCAAAGAGAATTACCAGAGGGGGGCCACCAGGGGGCGCGCCCACCCCCCAGGGCGCACCTGGCAGGCTTGTGGGCCCCTGGCAGCTCATGCAACCCTAACTACAATCTCATAAGTACCTATTCGTCCAGAAAAAAATCAAAGAGAAGGAATCATCGTGTTTTACGATACGTAGCCGCCGCCACCTCCTTCTTCATCGGGAGGGCTGATCTGGAGTCCGTTTGGGGCTCCGAAGAGGGGGATTCGATGTTGTCGTCATCATCAACCATCCTCCATCAACAATTCCTTGATGCTCACCACCGGGAGTGAGTAATTCCTTCAAAAGCTTGCTGGATGGTGATGGGTTGGATGAGATTTATCCTGGGCTTGATCCCTAGCATCCACTATGTTCTGAGATTGATGTTGATATGAATTTGCTATCCTTAATGCTTGTCACTAGGGCCCGAGTGCCATGATTTCATATCTAAACCCTTTATGTTTTCACGAATATATTTGACTTCTTGATCATATCATGCAAGTTGTACGCACCTATTACGTGTTATGACTCGCATACCCCAAGGTGACAATAATTGGGATTTTTTCCGGTGATTACCATAGTTTGAGGAGTTCATGTATTCACTATGTGCTAATGCTTTGTTTCGGTTCTCTATTAAAAGGAGGCCTTAATATCCCTTAGATTTCCTTATGGACCCCGCTGCCACGGGAGGTAGGACAAAGATGACATGCAAGTTCTTATTATAAGCACGTATGACTATATACGGAATACATGCCTACACTACATTGATGAATTGGAGTTACCATATCGCTCTAGGTTATGGTTGTTACATGATGAATGTCATCCAACATAATTATCCATCAGTGGTCCAATGTCTACGATTATCTCATATTGGTTTTTGCTAAGTTACTGTCGTTGCTACTGCTGTTACAATCGCTATAAAACTGCTACTGCTGCTGTTACTATTACTATTGCTATTGTTACTATTACTATTGCTACTATTACCATTACTATCAAACTATCATACTACCGTGCTACACTGCTACTGATCACCTTGTTGCAGATAGTTAGTTCTCCAAGTGTGGTTGAATTAACAACTCAACTGCTAATACTTGAAAATATTCTTTTGCCCCCCTTGTGTCGAATCAATAAATTTGGGTTGAATACTCTATCCTCGAAAACTATTGTGATCGCCTATACTTGTGGGTTATCAGTTTCAAATCCTGAACGGTCATTTTAATGTAATAATCACCTTCATCTTGTGACAAAACATCAAGTGAAGTATAATTGACTCCCATAATAACCCACCAGACTTCCCTCTAGAACGAGTGAAATGCTAGTGGAAATCTCTACCAGCACACAATTTTTGCAAGTCAGTTCTAGAAAAAGTTTATCTCATAGTTTCCTATAAGCCAAGAAAATCAACTTTTAGGTCCATAATCATTTACTTAAGAGATCTTCTTTTAATATCACCACTGAACCCTCTCATATTCCAAAAAACACCTCTCATTTTCTTTTTTTTTCTTTTTTCCACATTGACCAGGAGTCTTAACAATGGCAGCAGTTCTACCACTAGGATTTCTGGGGTTTCTGCCCTTATATTTCCTTTTTTAGTACAGAAAATTGCTCTTAGTATATCCAAATCATTTCCATTATCATCATCATCACTCCCCTCATCAAGCTCCATCAATTCTTCTAAACTATGTTCCCAGTTTCAGTAACATTTGTCATATCAGAAGTCTAGGTAACTTTTTTATTGTTATTGTTATTATTATTAGAAACCCATAGGTCAACTCTAGCTTGTTCCACAGATTTGATGAGCTTGATATTATGCTCAATCATATCAATATTTTTGCCCAAAATCACTCCCACTTCGTTAGCCACTTTTTGTAAGTAACTATCAGAGGCAGATAACAGAGTAGGGGGTTTTCCTTACCATAGTTGTCTTTCTTAGCAGCTCCTTAGCTAAACTCGGTTATATTGCAATCCTCCTTGTCTTTCAGCCTATCACACCTTCTCAGTCTCTCTATCTCCTTAGTATCTAGTTCTCCCTTCTCAGCTTTATGAATCATTGTCTCAAAAGAGTCTTGATATTTACTGGCAGTGTAGTCCACTCGCTCTAAATATCCTATTCCTTGATCCACCATCTCTTGTTCCATCATTTTTTACCTGCATTAACCTCCTCTCCTTCTAGTTCACCACCATTCATAGACTCATTTCCTCCATCTAGACTTTTGTTTTCAGACTGAGATCCTCTTACATCATCTATTAGTCTGAAGTTGAGTTGCAGCTATTCATGTTGTCTTTTGACCTCTCTTTCCAAGCTTGCCTTTATTATTTCTATTTCCTTCCTTTTTTTTCTCTTCTAACATGAGTTGGGCAGTCTATCTGGCAACCATCTCTTCTGCCAATTGTAGTCTCATAAATAAATATTGTTCCTCTTCTTTTTCTACCGCCATCTCTTTTTCTCTGTCAGTGCTATAGCTTCTTAGAATTTTCTTGTTTCACCAGTCACTGCTTGCTCATATTGCTTCAGCCCCATACTCCCAAGACTAACAGTGTGTTTGCTGAGATCAAAACTTTTGTTTTTCTTCTGCATATCATTTTCTTTCTGCTCAGCCATGTCATCTAGAGATAAGAAGTCAAAAACTTTTCTCTTATTACCATCATCAAATTTATACCATCCCTGCTCAGCAATAGACTCAAACTCAACCAATATCATATAGCAGCATGTCTTTTGTGGTGATTTCAGTCCCAACTAGTATCTTGTGCAGATCCCCTTACACCCACCTCCAGTCTGATTTTCTCTTGAATGAATGTGTTCCACATCCACTTCAACAACACGTCCCAAAGCAGATCCAATCTCACAAATCCCTAGGTAGTGTCTCAAAGTGTTAGGTATTCTTAGCATCTTAACCCAGGCAGAGTGCCACTTTCCTTTAGCTTTGTCATTAGGGCTCCAAAAGCCAACTTCCACCACTGCCCCGGTCCCAAGCAAAGTAAACTTTTCAAAAAAAATCAGTTCCACCATCTTGGATTACTAGGAAATCTCATAAGAAAGGTTTTGGGTCTTTGAAACATAGCTCTCCATGTCCATCCCCATTCAAACATTTTGCTAATACCCTGAGCCACAGTAGTCTCATTGAGTTGTCCCACATGAACAGGCACTAGGGCCATTGGATTAGCATGTTCCGCTGCAGTTATGTCTTTTGTGTTTTGAATCAACAAGCAGTCTGACCCTCTAGCCCCATACCCCACATATTTAGCAACAGGCTTTGTCTATTTCAGAATAGTGCATTCCTCAGTACTACGTGAAGGTGTTTGGCAAACTACACCAAATACCTTCACCTTGCAATCACTTTTTAGATGTCCCTGTCCTTTGCACTTGACACGGAACAACTCTTTAGATCCACTTGACGCATTCCTCTTGTTTGACTCTTTTGATTTATCTTTCTTACTGGCTCCTTGTATTTGCAGCACAACCTTTTTTCGCACATTAGCAAACAGATACTAGTATTGTTGTGCCATTTTTTCTTGGGGCACAAATCCAAATTGCTCCGTTCCCAATCCAACAGGAACCATTTGACGGAAATTTTGGTTAGGCAAAACAGTATATCCACCTCCCTGCAGCACACCATTTCCCTGCCCACCAGACTGTTGAAAGCCAGAATTTCCAGGCAAAAATCCACTACCAACTCCAGCAGAATTCTGTCCAAGCTGCAATTTTTCCTACGGCCCCATGAACCTAACAGAGGTCTACCCACCTAGTTGACTAGAAAAATCATTACCTTGTCCATGTTGTATCCTTTCACACCTAGATCTGCTACTATTAGTTCCAGATCCACCTCTGAAACCACCATCTCCACCTCCATGCTCAAAGTGATTCATGTCCCTGGCGTCTTGCCTCTTGAAATCATGACCATAATTGTTGTTAAATCTACCAGATGTGTTTCCCATCCCCCCAAAACCACCTCTACCTGGCCTAGGATGCCAATTGTCTTGCCTCCCCGCCATCTCTACGCCCACTGTCTGCTGATCGTCTTCCTCTTCATTCCCCACCACTTTTTCCGTCGCCGGTTGTTTGCTAGGGTTTGGTGAGTGAAGGAAATCTGGCTCCAGCATCGGGGGGAAAGCATCCCAGATGTTATATACCACCAACCCCTCACCTTTATCTGGTCCTCCATTCCAAAGCCTTTGTTTAGGCACATCTTTCACAATTTCAGTCTTAGAGCCCACATTATCATCTACCCTTTCCCTCTCTACTCCAAGATCTGAATCTCTCCCCCAACTAAATTCAGAAGCATGTATCTTCAGCATCTCATTATCAGGAATCAAGTTATTTATCGCATGATTCTCAGTCTCTTTGTTAACAACATTATTAGTGCATGCATATAAAACGCTTACCGAAATGATCGTCCCCTTATATGTCCATCAAACACATAGGGATATGACATAGATCATAAACTTTTGGCATCAGAAGTTTCATTTTTTTAAAAAGCGAGATCAACATTTTCGGTATGATAGTTTCCCTGAGCAGTGGAGCTAACAGATGGGAAATGGTTATGACAATCGTCAATAATCTCCCCCATCTGTTCCACCTCTACTTTTAGTGCGCACTCATGTTGCAAACTCTGAACACATCGATTCATCTGAGTTTTAATTCTGCGATTAGCACGCCTAATGCGGCGTTCTATGTTCATTTTTGCTACCCTGCCCCCCCCCCCAATTATCACAAGAGATTAGGAGAAGGTAACGAGAGATGGCATGATCTGGGGTTTTCATACCTAATTTGTAGCCCACGACCCCCCCGAGTCGGCCCTCGAATCTTCGCTAGCTAGCTTCCAGAATCGGTTGCTGGCTAGTGAAGAGTTCAGGCTTTGTTCCCGGTGAGGCGTGCTGAAAGACGAGACGTCGGAGTCAGGGGGAGGTGCCAGACGTGCAGAGCACCGGAGTAGTGGAGCCTGGATCTCTTCCTCTGGGGTGCGCGCATCCACCGGCTCGTCCTGGATCACGATTGGCGCCATGGCCGACCCCGACGCAAGGAGAGCGAGGACCACCTCGCGAGATCTAAGAGTCGTCGCGCTCATGGCCGGGGACAGTGGGACGGTCTCGAACGATGTGAATGTCGCCCACTTCCACGCCACTGACCTCACCGGCGACTCCGCCTAGTCCATCACCCACAGGAGGATCTCCAGTGAATGCTTGCGCCTTCCTCGCCCGAAGAGTGACTCTTCCTCTGCCTCCATCAAACCATCCTGAATCGCGCCCGCCTCTGTATACATTTCCTCCTTGGTTCTGTACCAGGATCCAATCTCTCGCGGGCGGGCTCACTGATGCGCATCCCCGCTCGCAAACCTCTGCAGCTTCTCCTCTCTGATTTCCACCATCTTCGGCTTTGTTCGCACTGGGAGGAAGGGGAACCGCTGCCTCGCACTGCTCGAGTGAGGGAGAAAATGGAAGGCAGAAGCGCACTCACCCTGCGTTCTGCCCGAATTTAAAATTGTTGTTATACACAGGAAGAAATCATGCGGGAACAAATCATATGGGAATCATAAAAAAAATCCTAGGGCTCATTCAGTTTGTAGGATTTTCAAAACAAGAGAATAAGAAAACTAAACAATTAGGATGTCCTCTCCACGCCAATCCTTAGGAATTACGCCAATATAGCTAGACACAATCCTAAGGAAGCTAGTACGGTGGTTAACAAAGTGTTGTGCATGGGGGGGGGGGGGTCATGTGGATATTCTCCAAAAATCCGACGAACTGAATGAGCCCTATAAAAGATTCCAGATTAAAACGGTGTTGGTTTTCTAGAACTTTAACTTTACATCAACAATTTCATCCTTATCCGTTTCAAACAAAGAACTATTTCATCTTTGATTGATAATTGATAGCCTGAGACATGACAGACACATGCATCTCACTCACAGGGATCATGATGCAATTAGAAGCAGGAACAAAACACGATTTATGCTTCTCTCTTATAATGTTAAAAATGGGAAATATTAGAGACTAAAAAAGGAAACAATGCTTATTACCTCAACCGTGATATTTTTGTCAATTACGTCATAAACATCAGGCCGAGAAATAAGAGCTTCTAGAAACGAGCGAGAAAACAGCAAATCGGGGGGCAGATATTCTCCCCAAAAGAGAACGCACGGTATCCACTCGTAGCCTAGTGTTCGTACATACGCGAGGGATGCTCGCAGTAACTTTGTCTTGTTTTTAACTGTGTGCATTAGCAAAAGGGAAATAAAGAAAGGCGATTCGCTATCTACCTGTAGCAGCTGCGGGTGCCGGTGCACAGTCGTAGTAACATGACCGTCAGGAAATCCTCCAAGGCATCCATCAGAATCCGGCTTGGATTGCCAGCGATCGAATCCTGCGCGCCATTACCAGGACAGGCACGATCCTGGGGCCACGCAGGATCTGCTTCTGTCCAAATCGTACCGTCCAGCTCCATCCGCTACAGCAAAAGCAGTAGTGACCCTAGCTAGCCTGTGACTCTCTGATCTGTTGCCCGTTGCCGCCATGTTTCTGTCCTCCCTAGCTTCTGTGGTGAGCATGGCGCCTTGTAGTCATTTGGTACTAAGTATTTCCATCGCACTCGTACAAAGACTGGCTGGCTCTAAAGAGATGGTGATATATCAAGGTTAACCATCCAATGGCGATCCAGAGAGGCAATGGATGCCACGCGACAATGCTGATCTTGATCGTATATAGCAAGAAGCTGCTAGTGCTAGGCTTACATGCGTTATACTGATGAGAAGAATAACTTTAGCTAGCGTGCATATATCTCATCGGACATCGGTGAAGGATGGATAGGAAGGTGTGTGGACTATAACATGTACGCGACGTCGCGACCACGGGCAGCAGTAGTCGACTGTGCATGCATAGACATGCATCTCTATCGTCGGATGCAGTGGTGGCGTGGCGCGTGCCCATCTTCTCGTGTAAAGACGTTAGACATACTTGGTTATCAGACAAGACATATGCGCGGGGCAAGTTGGGCCGTGAGAGAATCATCAACATTGATTTCACTGCACACACGAAAGTAACTCTACTAATTAATGTACTGTACTGTATGTTGCATGCATGATGCATGTTCACGCAAGTAAAGTGATTACGCCCATTGAACACCTTTCAGGAGTAGAAATTATAGTAGCACACTGCTCAGTCCTTCTTTACAAAAGTGAGATCTTGATTAGCTAAAAGAGAGCCAAACGTATGAGAGAATGGCCAGTGTGGAGCAGCTAGAAACGTACGGACGTACATACGTGACACGCCCGCGGCGCACTAACTGGGGAATATATTACGCCGCGTCCGTCCGTCCGTCCGTTGGTACGTACGTACCGAACATGCATGCATGCATGCACCCAGATAGATGTATACAAACCGGGCGGTCACTGCTCGCTTGTCACGTCCCCCTTTCTATCTTCCTCGCCGAACCTATGCTACCAGCAACGTGACACCAGGACAAAGCAAACCTCACAGATGATCGAGATGGATGATTCCCATCGTGCATGCGTCGCATTTGCCTACCGGCCGGTACCGAACATGCACGCACATAGACATAGGCCGTGATCCGCACTGCAGCCAGTCAGTCAGTCAGCCAGCCAATGGAACGCGATCCAGAAACGTACGCTCGGGCGGTCTGAATCCTGGACGACGCAAAGGCTACACCAGCAGCCCAGCAGGCTTCTTTCCCGTCGCCGGGCGAGCACATGGCCGCGCGCGCACGGAGATGCCAAAAATGGCGGTGGCCTAGCCTTTCGGGGGTGGTGGGGGAGCACGCGGCCCCAAAGGGCGCGATCCGGGCGAGATCGTGCCGTACCGCTGTCCCCGCGGGCGTGTCAACCCGGGGTTGGCCGCGCCCGCCGGCCGTCCGATGCGCGCCGCCCCGGCGCCGAGATTACCACTCCGGATAGGGAAAGGTTGAGCATGAGTTAATAATAGTAAATGGTTATTGGTCCAGTTGCAAATCTGCGTTAAAAGGTAGTAGGAGCAGACTGGAAAGTGCGATCGATGCGTGCAATGGCTGATGGGATTAGTGCTCTGGATGGATCCAACTTTAGAGCGGCGTAAATCGGGCTTTAGTTGCTCGCGACCTTAAATCCAAAAGCGAGGAGAAAAGAGGTCGGGTAAGCGTGGACAGACACGAGAGGGACACTGCGTGATGCTCCCTGCTTGCTTAATCCTTCGTCGAGAAGAAACATTTTTTGCCTAAACTGACCTCACCAAATACTACCAGTTACCAAAACGGGCCGGCTAGATTTCCTTGTAGTACATGTTTTTATGCATGTGGCTTCAGATTTATTTGTTTTTGGCGCTCCTCAATGCACAGGCTTTATCTACCGTGAGCTTCCTTTCTCGATCAATATACACCATTGACCATTCTATATTTTGTACTGATGAAAAGCACTTTCTTATCTGTCTGTTGTGGCGTTGCTGGACTGAACGGAACAGATTCAGACATGGAGAAACCAGGCTACAACCACCAAGCCTTGTCAGCCAAACACATAGCACTACTGAAGGATGGATTCAGTTCCTTGCTGCACCTCCCAGAGCCAGCCCGGCGCGATCAATTAGCTGGCAACCCCCATCAAGTGACTGGGTGATGCTCAACACAGACGCCTCCTTCACCGACACTGACGGATCTGGAGGATGGGGATGCATTGCCAGGGATGAAGCGGGCGACGGGTTTTTTTTTTTTTTTTGGCTGCTGCTGGCTGTAATCTCGAGGGCGTCTGGGGCCCTACAGCCGGAAGCGGTCGCGCTAATGAAGGCCATCAACCTGGGAGAGGGGTTTGGCATGGGCCGTGTCATTTTCAGCGTGACTGACCGACTGCCTCACGCTACTGCTGCGGATCGTGCAAAACTTGGGGAGGCAAAGTACCAACTGAGGCTAGGCTTTATAGAGTTTAAAGTTCTTTTTCAGTCCCGTGAATGTAATGTCCCAGCCCACATGTTGATGTTGGCAAGGCATGGTGCAGGAATGGCTTTGGACAGCCAGCGCGTTTGGCTCACTGACCTGCCCCCCTGATGTAATCGGTGTTGTGGCCGGCGATTTAACGTGCGACACTAGCTAATGGAATGCATGGTGTTCCATCTCAAAAAGAAAAAAAACTATTTAGTACTTATGGAAAAATATCAAACTATGCCATGAAATGGAAGAAAGGGTGTGTGTTTATATGATCTTATATAAGATTGAGTTTAAGACCGATTAAGACTGCAAATGGGTATCCTTATTTCCCGACACTTTTTAGTTCAAGATTTCGGAAGTCATGTCACTTCTACAGTTTTGCTGCATTTGGTTGAACTAAGAGGGGTCCGAGGATACCCCAGGTGGGTTGTATGGGTAAAGAAAATTGGCATCCAGCTCTATTAAACACACTTTAGTAGGATTTTTTTGGACTAATAATTCTGTTGGAAATAAGTGTGTGCCACAGAACCTTGTTTGGATGAGAACGAGCGAAGTGGTTGATTTACTTATCCTAAAACTTATTACCCTAACCAGATAAGTCTTGGTTAGTTGCAGCCGCGTAAACGACATGCCGGCGAAACCAATTTTGTAAAGAAGTAGTACTAAATCGGCGACACTTATTTTGGGACGAAGAAAGTAGTATCCAAAGGGTCCCAAATTTGCATGCCCAAGACAAATCAACTAGATATATGGATGACAGCAAATAAAAGTCTCACAAATAGCCCACAACAAGATATGGTCGGTACCACAAATCAAAGTTACACAAAAAATTGTAGGACGAGATCTTTATATATACAACAGTACATCAATGATTTGCACACCCCAGCAAAGAATTACAAAACTGAAACAAATAACAAGTTGCCAAAAAAGGAACCTGAATACACACAGGACCCACCAAAGCTGCCGCCAGCCAAAGTACTGCACCTTCAACCGCAGTAAACACCATTCAATGCAATGTCACTAAAATAACTCGAAAAGGAGATTTTGCTGATCAAACAATATCCAGCTAACCAGTATACTTCCGCAAATGGCACTAATATGACAAAACTTGGGTGACCCCAACCATACCCGAAAAACCTTTCATCAAAGGGCAATCTTGAGAAAACACTCGGGCGGCACACAAAAATCGAAGGTAATAGTTCCCCTGAAGATCATCTTCTACTGGCAAATGCTGCCAATGCATTCGCATGAGCAGGTGGTAGAGCACTTAGTATTGGCTGCATCTGCTGACCATAAACGGATATCAAATGAGAAACAGCCTTGCCAATAGTTGTTTTGACTTCATCACTCTCATCTGGGGATACTACCACTTGGGCAAAGACATGTATCACATCAGGCACTAGAGTGAGGATCTGCAACAATAAAAAGTTAGCTTTGCCTAGGAAAAGTTTGCATGATGGAAGCAAAGATCATGGAATAAATCAAAAAACACGGGGTGGTTTAAGACCAAGTCACCTGGGGATGTGATGATAGCAACAAATTACATAAGCAACTATAGACAGCCATTGATTCTTCGTGATCTTCTTTTAGTGGCAAAGCTTTGATAAACACTGGAAGAACCTAAGAAACAGAAATAGCATTGCAACCAAGTGTTACATAGGCACTTCAAAGCCTGGAATATGAAGCTGTTCAAACATACTCCCTCGTCGGAAATACTTGTCAGAGAAATGAATAAAAATGGATGTATCTAGAACTAAAATATGTCTAGATACATCCATTTCTCCGACAAGTATTTCCGGACAGAGGGAGTATTATGTACAGGACAGTGCCTACCTGGTTGAGAGGAATCGACTGAGGTTGCACCATTATCATTCTAGCAATAGCACCGGCCGCATTATCTCTAACTGCAAGGTCTTGTTCGGAATTAGCAAACAAACGGTGCAGACCCTGCAGTATATCCGGATAATATCTGCAGAAGGATGAGCAAAAGCCTGTCAACAACTGAATTTACAGGACTACCATTCATGTTTCCTAGAATGTTAATAATGTAGAAAGAACATTAATTCATTTAGTGACTTGACAGCAGACCACATCCAATACACTTGGCAAAGTTTAGCTTCTATTCTTCAGCACATAAGTCATTAGTAGAAACTAATTACTAACGTCAGGGTTTAATGTTGTGACACTGCAAGAATTAGGAAGTTGGCAGACTATTACTTGATCTTCTGAAAAGGACTATGAAAAGATAAACTATTGCCTTTTGGGAAAGAACACTGCAGCAATTCCGATACTATGACTTGGACACTAATAAGAGCTGTGGTAACCTATAGTTTTCATCAACTGCTCCTCACTTGCGGGCTTCTTACTCTAAGATTGATAAAGTGAAAAGTGTATGCCCTTGCCTTTCATAAAAGTAATGGAACATGAATCAGATGAAAAAAGCATTCATGTCCATTTCTATGCAGATAGGCTTTTGGAACACAAGAGAAAAATCATGCACAACAGATTTTAAAAAACAGTCGTTTGGTCCTTCTTGCTTCCGAAGTGCAAGACAGACATTGACCTCAGATGTAAAGGTGGGCATGGAATATATCTGTCATTGTAAGTAATATACATACTTCAGTGCTGCAGCACCGCTGTTCTTGCATAGCTCGCCAACACAGAAAGCGGCATTTCTCCTATTCGTAGCCTCAGAAGATGCAAGTTCTTTCAACGCCAAAGGCATTATCCTCTGCAAATGATTTGAATATGAGTAAGCATTCAGAGGTCAACTAAAACGATGATCTCGATGATAAAATGGCATGGTTTTAAAGAAAATTGTAGGCATACATCAACATAAGCAGAAATTGGAGCACCCATTTCTTGAGCGACCTCAGCTAGAGTGGCAACAACCATAGTCTTGTCTTGGGGAGGATGTGGAGATTTCTGCATTTATTCCAGAAAGAACTTTAAACCTTGAATGTACAATTCTCACAATAATCATTATAGGCATAAGGCAGCTGCCATTAGTTGAGGATGACTAATAGACGGGGGACGGGGGATACTCACAGCAAATTTCATTAGGGGGTCAAATAACTTCGCAAAGATAGGATCAAAGTAAGATCGCATCACTTTTGCAAAAGCAGGCAAAAGATCTGAAACTGCGTCCATAAGGACTTCATCATGATCTATGTCACCATCATCTTCGCCATCCGACTCTACTTGCTGACAGCATGATTCTTGACGCAACAAAGCAAGTGTTGCCTCAGCAAGCCGTGGCATATCTGAAACAGCGACAAAAGGGACAGTTTTAGCGGCACAATCTAGTATTCCGAGTGCACCAAACTCTGATGCAGCTTACAAAGTTCAACAGCAGCAAAACCACAATCTTTCATGATATCAGCTACACTCATGCAAGCTTGAGCGACTACTTCTTTATCATCATCCTCTGTCATGGTCTTGATATAGATGTTCATAATAGTATCTGGAAAAAACAATAGAAATTGAGCATGGCTTGATGTCCAGGTGGCACAATAGACTTAAAAGACATCACTTGTAGTAGCAATTACCAAGAACATCCTTCTGTTTCTCTAGTATATCCTGCATGGTAGAAAAAGTACACACTGCATCAGAATTCTGATGTTCCACGGCAACCACTTCCAAATTGACAAGTTAAAACAAGGAAATACTCACAGGATGTGCAGGTATTGCCCTTAATGCAGTTAGGATGTCTGCAATAATAGTTTTACAATAGTTACTAATAACATCACAAAACGTGACTTTAATGGAAGTCTCGGAGAAAAATACTTAAAGAAGCATCTAATTTACAAATTTGAATTTCGGGGCAAGAGTAATCGTTCTGGTTTCTGTGTGAAACATTTGCAATCCATATACTAGTTTACTAGTTGTTTATGATCTGTTGTTAGGTACCTACCAGAACAGAGGGGTTTGCGGTTTGTAGTTGGTCTCTACACAGTATAGGGTCCATGGATCCAGATAAATTTGATTTTCCAACTATACCACGCAAAAAAATGACAAAAGTAAAAAGTGGTAAGATGTAGGAGTCTGCTTTGGGTCTGCATCGGTAGATCGATTTTGAGCCCCTCCCTGGATTGCTAGGTTCAGGTTCGACGACCATTTGAGCAAATCCAGTAATAAGTGGTACACTACCAAGATTGCACTAGCATGATGTTTACTGCACTGAAACTTTGATGATCCAGCTTGAATAGATTAGCTGTTAAACCTAAACAACACCTCAAATGATGGACATAAAGTATAACTATACATCATTATATAAAAGAAGCTCAATAATGAATGCATCTTGTGATTTACATTAATGTATCTTGGTGTGAAAAAGTTTATACCATATCAATATACCATGCTGGAGACATTCTGTAGATTACGTGTGACAAGTTTATTCATCTAAATACCTTTTTGTATGTTACATGACTACTGGAAGTTTGGAACTTTGCAATTACAACTAAAATCATCAGCCTATCTATTACTCCCTCCGTCCCACAATATAAGAGCATTTTGCGAGCTACAAAATGCTCTTATATTGTGGGACGGAGGGAGTAGTTGTTATTCTGTAGGCCTGACAAACAAGGAACAAAAGAGCTGCTACAAACATGCATATTAAAGGGGACTAGGAAAGATGTTACGTTTTAAGGAAATAATAGCCTGAAGCCTGACATCTTCATGAAAATACCCACTGTGCTTGATTAAAATTTTCAACGACTCCTCCAAGTACCTAGTGTCAGTTCAGGAAATTTTGAAGAACAAAAGATGGCAAGAATATGTATTAAGTCCATTTAAGGATACGGGGCATAGGCACTCTTTGTGTGAAGTGCAAAAAATCCAATAGCCTGAGTTGCAGCAGCTTTCTCATCTAACACTCCAGTCCTCACGCTGATATTTCTAACTCTTGGCTCATCATCATCATCATCATCAGAGGAAACACCACTAAATCCATTGTCAACACCATCAGCATCATCAATGTCCACAGCAGAACCATCATCCAAGTTGCACGAGGAAAATGCAAGAGGCACAACATGAGGGAGATACTGCAATGTGCAGCAACCACTTCTGTAAACATTAACAGCATTCGTGAAATGAACAAAACTTAGACTACACTTGTTACCTGTGAGAAACTATCATCCAGAATCTCAGCAACGTTGCTAAAAAAACCATGAGTGTACTCCCTTAGCTCGCTATAATCCAATCCAAAACCCTGCAAATATGAAGAGCATAAAGAATTGCACTAAAGCCTGCTGTTTGTCTGTACTCTGAAGTATTGGAATTAAGACTCACAGAAATAGCAGCCTCAATAAAAGGAGGTAATATGGCTTCCATTCTGGTTCTGCCAACTGCCATTGCAACTATCCCAACAACCTCAGTAGCCCTAGCTCGTGCGCACAAATCTTCGTCCTTAGTGAGCACCATAAAGCCTTTCATCATTTCAAGAACCTTCTCTGCATATGGGATAAATGCCTGTTCTGCAGCAGCTGCTACAGAGCCAATTGCAGACTGCAGCAAAACATCATCTTTGTCAATTTATAAGATAACTTAAGGGGAAAAGGTTGTCACCGTCTTGACATATAGATAATTATGAGCAATGATTTCCATACGAACCATGCATGTCTCTTGCAGGTTCCGAGGACTGCTCTGCAAAGATATAACTAATCTGCATATCAAAGGTTCCAGATATGGTAGGATATCTTCACCCATATCTTCACAGAACGCCGCCAGTGCATAATAAGATTTCTCCTACAAGATCACAAAGCTTATTGGCATTAGTTAATTACTGCAGAAAATGCCATGCAAAGTTAATCAATATCATTTACTCCCTCCGTTCCTAAATATAAGTCTTTTCAAAGATTTCACTATGGACTAGATACGGATCAAAATGAGTGAATCTACACTCTAAAATATGTCCATATACATCCGTATGTAGTTTATAGTGATATCTCTAAAAAGACTTACATTTAGGAACGGAGGAAGTATATCCAAAGTTTCTGCTACTTTTCAGGCTGGTCATAGTGGGAGTAACTTAGCTAGTAACATAGCGCATTTCAAGAAAATTTTGCTTATGTGTCATGCAGGTTAATGAGGAGAGAGGTGTATGGAGTAACATGATATGTTACTGTAACATAACGCAACCCAAAGCAAAATGAGTCTACAATCTAATAATTGCAATATCTATGATACTACTTCTATGTTACTTTGCACTATGAAGATAGTAACATACACATAGTGTCATATGCATGACACTAGTCTATGTTACTCCCCACTATGACTAGCCCCAGAGATGATATCACTTGAACTAGGTTATTTTACCTTAACTTCATCTGATGGATCTTCAAGTGCATTTAAGATGCATGGAAGTACACTCTCATAGTGAGATAAAATTTCTGGCTGCAAGTGTTCAGCAAACTGACCAAGAGCAAATGATGCAGCACCTCTAACCATCTGCTCTTGATCCTTTAAAGCTTCTAAAACAACTTTGAGACATTCTTCCAACTTATCCTTAAAATGTTCAGAACAACCTTCTGAGACAACACCCAGCGAAGTAACAGCAGCCTCACGATACTTGGGATTAACGTGACGAAAGTTTACAGAAGCAAATTCAAGAACTGGTCCAAAAACGTGTCTTGGTAAGTTGATAGCCATTGTATCAATGACTTCAGCTGCAGAGCGATCTGCCGCTAAATCAGAGTCTTCATCTTCATTAGCTGTTTCTGTAAGCAAGGGGCACATAACTTGTAGAATAGGTACAATCAGCTTGTTCTTTTTTAAGAAAGATGCTTTAAATTTTACAAGCCATGAGATTATCTGAATAGCCTGAAACAAATAAGAGCATTTACAGTCAGTTATTTTGTAAAATCAATAAAAATATAATCAATAATGCAGATGGCTGATCAAACCTGTTGCCTTATATTTATTTCCATATCTTGGTTTGAGCAAACTTCAAGCGAGAACTGCACAATTGATCTCACTGAATCTCCAAGAAGTGGTGCAGGAGATTCAATTAGTTCGTCGAATATTTCAAAGGCAATGGAAGCAACATCGTCATCGCCATTAGCAAGACATTGCCTTGATACATTCAAGATACTGGGAACAAAGTCTCGAAACATCTTTACCTACCAGTTATACCAATACAAGATCTGCTCATCAGGCATAAGAGGCAACTCTAGCGGTAGCATGAGATACTATTGAAGATTAAAATCAGCTAAGAGAAGCTACAGCTCTAAAAAGAACAAGACAAACAAAATTACCACTGCTGCATGCAAAGAAAATAACAAACGCATAGAAAAATTAAGTACTACTCCCTCCGTAAACTAATATAAGAGTGTTTAGATCACTAAAGTAGTGATCTAAACACTCTTATATTAGTTTACAGAGGGAGTACTTAATAAAAAGGATCTGCTGAAGAAAAACATTGCCAAAAGGTCTTCTATAAGTATGAAAACTATGATGACACACTTTCACCATGAAAAGTAAATGTTTATAAAAATCAGGAAAGATAGGAAGAACTTACAATGTCTCCTCCTTCATTGACATACTCTATGAAGGATCCAACAGCCCTGTTGCACAGACCAAAAAATAGCTTTACAGTCACAATATGGTAAAATGAGGAAGGCCAAAATTAGAGACATATCACAAACTTAATCGTACTTTAGGGCAGCGATTCTGACTCGAGAGCTGGTCTCATCTTGCAGGCATTTCAGTAAAATAGGTTGCAAATCATTCAGATGAGATTGAAACGTAGTCCCAATAGTTTCAGTAAGGGAGCTGAACAGAATTAAAGCTACCTGTAAAGAGAAGAGCGGGTCAGTAAGCATTGATATTTTGTTGGGAGATATTAAGCAGCACATATTTCTTTCCTGTATAGTTCATTTGAGATAATTTATGGATCCACAAACAATTCCTACGAAATATAGAACTAGGACGCTGATTTCCCTGCAGCACTGCATATACTACATACATCGGAACATTTGATGTCAAAGAATGCACTACCTATCAGTTACACATTACTGTATTAGTATCCCAACCCCACTAACAAACATATACAGGAAGTATAGAAGAAAGTGAACACCAGGTAGACACTTCCGTCAATAAAAAGAGAGAAGATGGTGGTAAGACTTCGCACATGCATAGGCAGTGCAACCTTATGAAACCCAACATTGAAGGTTATGTAACCAGTAGGAGAAAAAGGAAAGCCTTAGTGCTGGAAATGTGTAGGCTTTTTGGCAGCTAAGATGGCCAGTCGCGCATACTGTAAAATCCATGCATAGTTAAGTCATGGATGGTCTTGAGATTTCAACATTTAGCTCTATTTATTGAACATTATGCCAAACAAACAATTATGAAAGAGCACACCAACATGTGGCTGCAGGCTGACAACACAAAAAATACATTTTTATGTTCTTACTACGCGGATAAAGTTCTTGTGGGACTGGCAAACCAGAGGAGCAGAACAGGGGAAGCAAAGGAAGCTATCACAGGTATGGATTTTTTTTAATCTCAAGCTCATTTACATTGCTAGCTTATGGTCTGTAATTATAATACATACGAAAGTACATTGCTAAATCGACCATACAGGTCTAGTAGCTGACAGCCCTATCTTACTCACTAAGTAAGGTCAACCGACCTATATAAACTGACCTCTACTAATACTTAGCCAATTAAGGAAAGGGCAGAAGGATTGCAAGTTTGGAACAGACAGTTCTTTAAAAAAATACCAAATTGAAGAAAAGGAATGTGCAAGTAAGCTCTTATTGTGGTCCACATGTATCAAGTATATTATGATAAAACCACATGGCAGGTTTCATTAGACAAATATCCATACTTACACCCTAAACAAACAATGCATGCATACATAATTAAAGACAGAAAATACATGTCAACTAAGAGATACACTTACTTCCCTATGTTCTTCTTGTGGACTTTGGCTGCATTGGAAAAGGAACGGTAACAGCTCTTGCCACTCTCCTGCAGGGACAGCATACTTAGCAATAATGCTCACGACATTTGCACTACCTCTCCTTACAAGATGACTGCATAAGAAGCAAGAGGAAAATCAGTTCATCATCCCCTCAAAATTTCATGTGGAAAAAACTGAGGCAGATTGAGCAATAATGAAACAGCATTTGCACCAGGGTGGGAATTAGCTTGATGATTGGTGGCTACTAGCTAGTCCGAGTGAAAACAGATCAACCATGCTCGATCGTCATCGTAACTTGTTAGAGCTGTACTACGCATATCTCAGACTTCCATATTTCGAGTTAGCCCAGTTTATGGCAACCCCATCACAGATAAACTTTATATGCAAATATAAGTATTTAAAGTCTAAAGGAGAGGACTTTTTATCGAGGAAGAAAAACTCCAATAGAGTGAATTTCTGAGACATCATAAATACTACTCTAGTGTCAAAAACACTCTTATATTATGGGATGGAGGGAGTAACATTTTGAATTGTTTACTTCGTACTTTTCCATATTTACTATGATTCGATTAGGCAATGTTCTCTTTTCTCACATTTGTTCTGCCTCCTATTCTAACTTCCTCCATTCTAAGTATATTTCCTACTGTTCTCCCTAAAAAAGACATACCAAACCGACTGCAACTTTCCAGCAAGTTGTCCATTTCCGGATAAAACTCGCACAAAAGTATCTCCATTTCGTAACAAACCATTTGCCATTTGGAATACCAGCACATGAATACAATATTATATAAGGAACGGCAGTAGCAGACATCGGTTGCAAGCAGGCCAGATGTATTACAGGTCACCATGATGACTGTAAGTTGTACTACTTGCTTAACCTATGGACCATAAATTACTCCCGACAGGGTTCCAGTTCCCATTAGGTCTAACAGTTGGGTTAATCGTTACACACACACACACACACGAACTGTTCGGTTCAGCTATCCCATAGACAACCCTGTGTAACTGAGGATACAGCAGATGACAAATTATAAATTACGGAGAGGCGGGGGGTGTGGGGAAAGTCGGGTGGGGCAAGCACCTGTTGTCGAGGGTGATGGAGTCGATGAGGGCCTGCTTTAGGGAAGCCTTGGCGTGCGGTGGAAGCTTGGGCCAGTGGGAGGTGATCTTCTTGCGGAGGAGCACGGCGGCGAGCTGGCGGACGTTGGGGGTCTTGGCGGTGCGGAGGTGGTGGACGAGCGCCGGCACGACCTGCGGGTCCCGCGCCAGCCGCCGGATCTGCTCCTCCGCCTGCCGCCGCGCGTCGTTGTCCGGCATCAGGAACTGGATTAGCAGGAGCTCCAGTGACTGCGCCATTCCTCCTGCCTGCCTGCTGCCTGAGCCCGCGGGCCTCTCACTTCCTTCCTTCCTTGCTGTTGTGATCGGCGGCGCCGGCGGCGGGCGGGGGGAGGTCCAAAACCCTACCGATTGGGTTGGCGTGGGTTGCTCGGGTTTTGGTGGCGTCGCGCGTGGGGGCGGCAGGGGTTTATTAGTGAGTAGGGGTAGTAAGTTAGGATATTGCTGTCTTTTCGTGTCTGCTTTGTTTATTTCCATTTCTTTTCTTTTTTTAGTTTATTATCGGTTGGTTGCGAATTGTTTTTTAATCTTTTTCTAGAATTGTTTCCAATGTTGTTGATTGAGGCGTTGGACCTACAGGGCAGGAACCTGGCCCAACTGCATCAGAGTTCCATGACGGCCCACGGATAAACGTTATGCAATCCACCGAACAGGAAAATGACCCATAACTTGGCCAGTCACGCTACTATCACAGCCCAATTATAACAACTTGCGCACATGCACCATAAGGCGAAATCACTAGTTAATGAGTATTTATTGTAAAGATCACTCTCTCCTTTTCAGGTTGCGACAAATGGAGCGCGTCACTTGTCGCAACCTGGTAGATTTTTTTTCATAGATTCGTTTATTCAAACGTTTTATCTCTTAAACCGTGCGTTTAAATCTCGAATCATTTTCATCTTTTGATTCATTTCGGGATCCTCAAAACTAGATCCCATGTTGATTGGTTTTGACGAACTTTTTTTTAAAAAAAGGACGAAAAAACATAACCAGAAGCACGGGTTTTTTCTCTTTGTGAAAGAGGTATGCCCGTGCCTCTCGCGAAATCACAAGCGTGTCTCTCGCGGAAGCAAACCGTGCCTCTCACAAATGGAAAAAAAAGAGAAAAACGCGTTTTTTTCATTTCCGAGGAGGCACGGCCGTGCCTCTCGCGAAAGCACAACCATGCCTCTCGCGGAAGCAAAATCGTGCCTCTCGCGAAAAAAAAAACAGAAAACACATTTTTTTTTTTGTTTCTGAGAGGCACGGCTCGTGAAAGCACAATCGTGCCTCTCGCGGAAGCAACCGTGCCTCTCTAAGAAGGAAAAAACAAAAAATGCGTATTTTTTCGTTTCGCGAAAGTACAACCGTGCATCTCTCGGAAGAAAAAAAACAGAAAACGTGTTTTTTTCGTTTTCGAGAGGCACGGCCGTGCCTCTCGCGAAAGTACAACCGTGCCTCTCTCAGAAGCAAAATCGTGTCTCTCACGGAAGGAAAAAAACAAAAAATGCATTTTTTCGTTTCCGAGAGGCACGGTCATGCCTCTCACGAAAGTACAATCGTGCCTCTCTCGAAAGCAAAACCGCGCCTCTCGCAGAAGGAAAAAGGAAATAAAAAGTGCATCTTTTTTCGTTTCCGAGAGACATGGACGTGACTCTCGCAAAGCAAAATCGTGCCTCTCACGAAAGAAAAAGGAGATTTTTTTCGTCCAAAAGTTAAGGAAAACCTGTGGAAAACTAAAAGTCGAAAAAACCCGAAAAAAACGTTTAAAAAGCCGAAAACGTGTGCAGAAAAATAAAATAAAAATCCAAAGAAAACAGCCAGAGCGCGACACGTGGTGGGCAGCTCAAAGCGCGCCAAGTGGCGCTGGTCGTTGGGAGCCTCCCGAAAGAGCGCTCGTTAACTAGTTGCTCTCGCCATAAGGGACTTCACGCGAGAGCAACTAATCGAGGAGTGCTCGTTCGGGAGTCTCCCCAAGGGTCGCTTGGGTAGGCTAAGAGCGTGTCACTTGGCGTGCTCTCAGCCGCCGCCACATTCGCATTCTGGACGCTTCCTTCGGATTTTTTTTCCGCACGTGCTTTCTGTTTTTTAGGTTTTTTCGGTTTTTCGGTTTTCTGACGGTCTTTCTTAGCTTTGGAAAAAAGGGGGAAATGCTGGAGAATATGTGTTTTTCTCTTCCGCAAGAAACACGGTTTTACTTCTGCGGGAGGCACGGCTGTGCCTCTTGCAAACCCAAAAAAACAGGGGGGTCCCTTCCGTAAGAGGCATGATTTTCTTCTGCGAGAGGCGTGGTCATGCCTCTCGGAAACAAAAAATGCATTTTCTTTTATTTTTCCTTCCACAAGAGGCACCGTCGTGCCTATCGAAAACGAAAAAAAATGTTTTTTTTAATTTCATGAGAGGTACGATTTTGCTTCCGCGAATGGTTTCCTTCTACGAGAGGCACGGTTTTTCCGTCTGTTTTTTTGTGAAAAAAAGTTCATCAAAAGTTATCAACATGAAATCTAGTTTTAGAGATCTCGACACGAGGAATCCAACGACAGAAACACTTCGAGATTTGGGTGCACGATTTTAAGAGATAAAACATTCTGAATAAACGGATCTATGAAAAGAAAAACTCTCAATTTGCGACAAGTGACGAATGAAAGTGATCTTTGAAAGAAGTACTCCTCAATTAGTGATTTCAACTTCGCGCGCTAAGCGTTGGCTAACGAGGCAGCTCGCCCTTTTGGACCAGCCCATGTGTGGGGCGCCCTATTTTTTATATTTCATTTTTTGCCTTTTGTTTTTTTTCTTTTTGATTTTTTATTTATTTTTAAAAAATTAAGATTTAAAAAAAGTTCCAACTTACAAAAAATGTGAATTAAAAAAAGTGTTCACGAAACCATAAAAAGTTCACAGATTCAGAAATGATCATGACTCTAAAAAAATGTTCGGATGGTCACAAATATTCATGATTTTGAAGAAAATGTTTGGGAAATCAATATATGTTTATGATTTTGAAAAAATGTCCAGGTATACAAAAAAGGATTTTTCGTGAATTTGAAGAAAAGTTCAAGAATTTTCTAAAAATGTTCACAAAATTAAAAAAAAAATCGTGAATAACAAAAAAAGTTCAGCGATTCAATAAATGTTCACTAATTAAAAAATGTTCATAAATTCCAAAAATGTCCATGCATTTCCAAAATATTTGTTAAACATAAACAATGTTGTTGAATCTAGAAAATTGTTCCCCAATTTCGATAATTGTGCGCTCGTTCAAAAAATGCTCACGGGTTTCATAAAAAAATACACAATTTTCAAAAAATATATACGTGCATTCAAAAAGGTTCATGATTTTAAAAAGGTTCACGAATTGGTAAAAAATGTTTGCAAAATTTAAAAATGTTCACAATTTCATAAAAAAGTGAATTGGAGAAATGTTCCTGATTTCAGAAAAAATAAAAAATGTGAAATATGGAAACTAAAAATTAAAGAAAAAGAAACATGAAACAAAAAAAGGAAAGAGAAAGGGAGAAAAGAACTAAAGTGAAAAGACAGAAGAAAAAAAGAAGAAAAGCACAAAATGAAAGAGAGAGAAACGGTTTGGGATGGTTCTAGAACCATCTCAAAACCGAAAAGAGCAAATGGGCCGGCCCAAAGTGTATGTACCCGCAGCGGGGGATATGCGTTTGGTCGCTAACTAGCGACCTATGGGCCAAATAGGTTCCCCGTGTCGTATTGCCCGAATCACCATAATGATTGTTCATATATGACGACCGCGATCAAAGAGGCAGTCGAGCGGAATTGCCATATTAGTCTCGGACATGTGAGCCTCCTCATTCAAAGGTTGGGGGCTGATAAAGAGCGGCCTCAGATTCAATTAGGAAAGTTTCAGCCTGCTTCTTCCTCTTCTGCCCTCTCCCTTTCAAGCTCGTGCAAATAGTGTGGTCGCGTATCTAGTGGCAAAAATTCGTTACCCTCAACAGTTGATGAATAGATCGAAAGTTTTCCCCGCAAAAAAACATCAAAATTCTGAAATTTCAAAAAACTTTGGGTTGATCAACTAGATTTTTAGTTAAATCTGGATAAATTCAGATTTAAACAATTAGATAAATTACTTTCAACAATATTTCTACACAAAACCTAATCTCCCAATTGTGTGTTCGTTACATCCAATTTTGTAGACCCGGGTTTGAATCTCAACAGCATAACCTTTTTTTTTACTAAAATTTAATACAACTGGCATAAAGTTCTAGGAAGAAAAGTTGATGTGGGATTCAAACACTAGTCCTCAAGGTGCGAGGAGAACTGCCTACCACTCTGCTATGAGAAGTATGTGTTTCTACTGTTGAATATCGAGTTAGATTTGATACGGAAGAAACTGAGAGTTTTAAACCATCCAAAGGTTTACGACAAGGAGACCCGTTATTGCCTTACTTATTTTTGCTATGTAGTGAAGGGTTGTCTGCTCTCTTGTCACATGCGGAGGAGAGTGGGAAACTTGAAGGTGTGAAAGTATGTAGAGAGGCTCCATCTATTATGAATCTTCTTTTTGCAGATGACTCATTGATCCTGATGAAGGCAAATATTTCTGTACTCGTATTGTAAAGCATCGGGGCAATTGGTCAGTGTTGATAAATCAAGCATATTTTTCAGACCCAATATAAAAGTGGAAATCAAGGAGCAACTCTATACAACCCTCAATATTATGACTAAAGCTCTCAACGATAAATATTTGGGGTTACCGGCTAATGTGGGTATGGATAAGTATGACTACTTTCAGTATTTGATTACCGTGTCATCATGAAGATAAGTGGATGGAAAGAAAAACTTTTATCCGCGAGAGGGAAGGAGATCCTCCTGAAATCTATTAAACAAGCTATCCCCACCTATGTGATGTCCTACTTGAAATTCCTATAAAAATGCAAGGGAATCACTGATGCGATATCTCATTTGGGGGGGGAGCGAGGAGTCAAGGACAATCAAAAGCGGATACATTGGATGGCTTGGTGGAAAATGTGTGTACCCAAAAATCAAGTGGGTATGGGATTCCGGGATATTCATTGCTTCAACCTGGCAATGCTGGCAAAACAAGTGTGGCATATCATTGAGAATCCAGATTCCTTATGTGCGACCGTGTTGAGAGCTAAGTATTTCCCAGATAGTGATTTATTGAATACAAAGCTAAAAACGGCTCCTCTTTTACTTGGCAAAGTATTATGGCAGGGGTTAATTGTCTAAATCTTGGTTATATTTGGCTTGTTGGAAATGGTCACAACATTGATATCTCGGAAGATGCTTGGATGCCTAACTATGGAAATAGAAATGTGATCACACCTGGAGGGAGTAATTTCATCTCAAGTGTATCTGATCTAGTTGATCCTGCTACTAATAACTGGGACGAAAATCTGGTTACAAAAATATTATGGCCAGTTGATGCACAGAGGGTCCTTGCAATTCCTTTGCCCCAACATGACATGTTGGACTTTGTCGCCTGGAGTTGTTCAAAGAATGGAACATTTTCTATTCGATCAGCCTATGCAGTGCAATGGGAACACCAACACGGGGGGAAACTAAGAAGAAAGGATGGTATGGAACATATCCTATTTGGAGTGACATTTGGAAATTATCTTGTCTATCAAAGGTTAAAATTTTCATTTGGCGTACGCTGCATGGCACCCTCCCATGTAGGGTTAATTTGGTGAATAGACACATAAAAGTTACTCCCATTTGTCCTGCATGTTCCATTGGATCAAAAGATACAAAGCATATATTATTTCAGTGTCAGAAAGCAAAGGAGGTTTGGAGAAAGATGGGACTAGATCAGGTCATTAAAAGAGCTTGTGAAGTTGATTATGCTGGTGAGGCGGTTCTTGGATTTTTGCTTTCTATGCCTGAATGGGAGCTTACTATCTTGGGTATTTCGAATGTCCGTGAATTGATTAGAATTCCAACTTGGTATTTATGGTGGGAGAGGCAAAAATTGGTCCATAAAGAGAAAACCCAAGATGCTAACCAGATCTCTATGGGTATTCGTGCTATTACGTTAAACTATGTTAGGGCTATATCACCAAAGGCTACTAGGAAAAGAGGAGGTTGGGTCCAACCTCCAAGGGGGTTTGTAAAACTTAATGTGGATGCCTCTTTTGATCATGACGGGCTTAAGGGCACGACTGGTGTTGTTTTGAGGGACGATAAAGGAAAATTCATTACAAGGGGAAACTGATGAGCCACAAGTATAGTGGATCAATCATAGTCCTTTCGATAAGTAAGAGTGTCGAACCCAATGAGGAGTATAAGGAAATGACAAGCGGTTTTCAGCAAGGTAATTTCTGCAAGCACTTAAATTGTCGGTAATAGGTAGTTTGATAGCAAGATAATTTGTAACGAGCAAGTAACGGTAACGGTAATAAAAGTGCAGCAAGGTAGCCCAATCCTTTTGTGGCAAAGGGCAGGCCGGAACAGTCTCTTATAATAGGTAAAACGTCCTTGAGGGCGCACAGGAATTTCATCTAGTCACTTTCATCATGTTGGTTTGACTCACGTTCGCTACTTTGATAAAACATGGTATGTGGGTGGACCGGTGCTTGGGTGATGTTCTTACTTGAACAAGCCTCACACTTATGATTAACACCCTCGCAAGCATCCGCAACTACGAAAGAAGTATTAAGATAAAATCTAACATAACATTAAACATATGGATCCAAATCATCCCCTTACGAAATAATCCCTCCGTTCCTCTATATAAGGTGTATTTGTTTTTTGATAAAAATTTCAGAATGTAAGGTGCATTTCTTCTAATTCCTCATAATTTCTTTGTTAGCCCACTAGAAATGGGAAAGTAACTCTCTCCTGATTGTTTGTATCTCTCCTTGTAGCAAAAGAAGGAAACTATCTCTCAGTCGATTGCATGTATCTCTTACTTTCCTGGAGTAACTGATTTACTTGCCACTAACCAAGAAATTTGCCAAGGGTAATTTCAACCTAACATGTCTATAATTATGTGCCTTGTTCACCGTGTCGAAAATAATACACCTTATATAAAGGAACGGAGGGAGTAGCGCATAAACTAGGGTTTAAGCTTATGTCACTCTAGCAACCCATCATCTAATAACTACTCCATAATGCATTCCCTTAGGCCCAAGGATGGTGAAGTGTCATGTAGTCGACATTCACATAACACCACTAAGGGAATCACAACATACATACCATCAAAATGTCGAACAAATATCAAATTCAAATGATTACTTGCAACATGACTTCTCCCATGTCCTCAAGAACAAAAGTAACTACTCACACAACATATTCATGCTCAAGATCAGAGGAGTAATAAATATCATAATGGATCTGAACATATAGTCTTCCACCAAATAAACCGGCTAGCATCAACTACAAGATGTAATCAACACTACTGGTCACCCACAAGTACCAATCTGAGGTTTTGATACAAAGACTGAACACAAGAGATGAACTAGGGTTTGAAATGAGATGATGCTATTGAAGATATTGATGAAGATTGGCCTCCGAAAGATGAGATGGTTGTTGGTGATGACGATGGCTTTGATCTCCCCCTCCAGGAGGGAAGTTCCCCTAGCAAAATCGCTCCACCGAAGGGAAAAAGTGCTCCTGCCCCAGTTCTGCATTGAGACGATGGCGCTCCTTCCCGAAAGTCCTCTGCTAACTTTTTCTAGATTAAAAGACCTTATGTATCAGAAGATGGGCACCGAAGGTGGGCCAGGGCCCCCCTACCCACCAGGATGCGCCAGGAGGGGGTGGCGCGCCCTGGTGCCTAGTGGGCACCTGGGTGGCCCCCTCTGGAATTTCTTTATTCCAATATTTTTTATATATTCCAAAATAATACTCCGTGAAATTTTAGCTCATTTGGAGATGTGTAGAATAGGTATCTTTGACATAGCTTTTTCAGGTCCAGAATTCCAGCTGCTGGTATTCTTCCTCTTTGTGTAAACCTTGCATATTATGAGAGAAAAGGCATTAGAATTACTCCTCAAAGTGTTAAAATGCATAAAAACACTGTAAATAACAGTAGGGAAACATGATGCAAAATGGACATATCAACTCCCCAAGCTTAGACCTCGCTTGTCCTCAAGCGAAAGCCGATATCGAAAATCATATCCACATGTTTAGAGAGAGAGAGAGGTGTCGGTAAAAACAAAATACGGACATAGCAGTATCATGCTTATTATCATAACAGCAATAAACTTTATCATAGAACTTCTCATGAGCAAGTAACAATTCATCACAACATCAAAGTATAAATCATAAACTTTCTTGAAAGCAAATAAACTATGTTCTCGGTCAACTTTGCAATTACACTTCATCATATTTTCAGGAAGGGTCTTGTGTCGGAGCCTTTTGGCAAGTCCACATACTCAACCATCATTTAGTCTTCTATGATTGCTATTTGCTAACACTCACATCATATATACGAGCAAAGTGTTTCAACCGGACACGTAGAAAGATAGGGGCTTATAGTTTAGCCTCCCAAATTATTCACCTCAATGGTGACGTGCTACCTCTTGAGCATGCGTTGGTTTTCCCTTGAAGAGGAAAGGGTGATGCAGCAAATTAGCGTAAGTATTTCCCTCAGTTTTTGAGAACCAAGGTATCGATCCAGTAGGAGGCTACACTCAAATCCCTCGTAACTGCACAAACAAATAAGAACCTTGCAACCAACGCAATAAAGGGGTTGTCAATCCCTTCACAGCCACTTGCAAAACTGAGATCTGATAGAGATAATAAGATAAATATTTTTGGTATTTTTATGATATAGATTGGAAAGTAAAGATTGCAAAATAAAATAGGTCGGAAACTTATATGATGGAAAATAGACCCGGGGGCCATAGGTTTCACTAGTGGCTTCTCTCAAGATAGCATAAGTATTACGGTGGGTGAACAAATTACTCTCGAGCAATTGATAGAAAAGTGCATAGTTATGAGAATATCTAGGCATGATCATGTATATAGGCATCACGTCCGCGACAAGTAGATCAAAATGATTCTGCATCTACTACTATTACTCCACACATCGACCGCTATCCAGCATCCATCTAGAGTATTAAGTTCATAAGAATAGAGTAACGCGTTAGGCAAGATGACATGATGTAGAGGGATAAACTCAACAATATGATATAAACCCCATCTTTTTATCCTTGATGGCAACAATACAATACGTGCCTTGCTGCCCCTACTGTCAATGGGAAAGGACACCACAAGATTGAACCCAAAGCTAAGCATTTCTCCCATTGCAAGAAAGATCAATCTAGCAGGCCAAACCAAACTGATAATTCCAAGAGACTTGCAAAGATAACAAATCATACATAAAATAATTCAGAGGAGATTTAAATATTGTTCGTAGATAATCTTGATCATAAACCCACAATTCATCGGATCTCGACAAACACACCACAAAAAGAATTACATCGAATAGATCTCCAAGAAGATCGAGGAGAACTTTGTATTGAGATCCAAATAGAGAGAAGAAGCCATCTAGCTAATAACTATGGACCCGAAGGTCTGAGGTAAACTACTCACACATCATCGGAGAGGCTATGGTGTTGATGTAGAAGCCCTCCGTGATCGATTCCCCCTCCGGCGGAGCGCCGGAAAAGGCCCCAAGATGGGATCTCACGGTTACAGAAGGTTGCGGCGGTGGAAATAGGGTTCGTGGTGCTATCAGATGTTTTCGGGGTATATGAGTATATATAGGCGAAAGAAGTCGGTCAGGGGAGCCACGAGGGGCCTACGAGGTGGGGGCGCGCCTACCCCCCTGGGCGCGCCTCCCTGCCTCGTTGCTTCCTTGACGTCCACTCCAAGTCTCCTGGATTGCGTTTGTTCCAAAAATGACTCTCCCGAAGGTTTCATTCTGTTTGGACTCCGTTTGATATTCCTTTTCTGCGAAACACTGAAATAGGCAAAAAACAGCAATTTGGACTGGGCCTCCGGTTAATAGGGTAGTCCCAAAAATAATATAAAAGTGTATAATAAAGCCCATTAAACATCCAAAACAGATAATATAATAGCATGGAACAATAAAAATTACAGATACGTTGGAGACATATCAAGCATCCCCAAGCTTAATTCCTACTCGTCCTCGAGTAGGTAAATGATAAAAACAGAATTTTTGATGTGGAATTCTACCTAGCATAATTCTCAATGTAATTTTCTTTATTGTGGCATGAATGTTCAGATCCGAAAGATTCAAGACAAAAGTTTAATATTGACATAAGAGTAATAATACTTCAAGCATACTAACAAAGTAATCATGTCTTCTCAAAATAACATGGCCAAAGGAAGTTATCCCTACAACATCATATAGTCTGGCTATGCTCTATCTTCATCACATAAAATATTTAAATCATGCACAACCCCGGTTTTAGCTAAGCAATTGTTTCATACTTTAGTATTCTCAAACCTTTTCAATCTTCACGCAATACATGAGCGTGAGCCATGGACATAACACTATAGGTGGAATAGGATGGTGGTTGTGGAGAAGACAAAAAGGATAAGATAGTCTCACATCAACTAGGCGTATCAACGGGCTATGGAGATGCCCATTAATAGATATCAATGTGAGTGAGTAGGGATTGCCATGCAACGGACGCACTAGAGCTATAAGTGTATGAAAGCTCATCAAAAGAAACTAAGTGGGTGTGCATCCAGCTTGCTTGCTCACGAAGACCTAGGGCAATTTGAGGAAGCCATCATTGGAAGACATAGGAGACTCTCTATCATGAAGATCATGGTGCTACTTTGAAGCACAAGTGTGGTAAAAGGATAGTAACATTGTCCCTTCTCTCTTTTTCTCTTTTTTTGGTGGGCTTCTTTGGCCTCTTTTATTTTTCATAAAGTTCGGAGACTCATCCCAACTTGTGAGGGAATCATTGCTTCCATCATCCTTTCCTCACATGGGACAATGCTCTAATAATGAAGATCATCACACTTTTATCTACTTAGAACTCAAGAATCTTAGAACAAAATATGACTCTATGTGGATGCCTCCGGCGGTGTTCTAGGATAATGAATCAAGAGTGACATGTATGAAAGAATTATGAATGGTGGCTTTTCCATAAATACGATGTCAACTACATGATCATGCAAAGCAATATGACAATGGTGGAGCGTGTCATAATAAACATAACGGTGGAAAGTTGCATGGCAATATATCTCGGAATGGCTATGGAAATGCCATAATAGGTAGGTATGGTGGCTGTTTTGAGGAAGGTATATGGTGGGTGTATGATACCGGCGAAAGTTGCGCGGCACAAGAGAGGCTAGCAATGGTGGAAGGGTGAGAGTGCGTATAATCCATGGACTCAACACTAGTCATGAAGAACTCACATACTTATTGCAAAACTCTACAAGTTATCAAAACAAAGTACTACACGCATGCTCCTAGGGGAAGGGTTGGTAGGAGTTAACCATCGCGCGATCCCGACCTCCACACATAAGGAAGACAATCAATAAATAAATCATGCTCCAACTTCATCACATAACGGTTCACCATACGTGCATGCTACAGGAATCACAAACTTCTAACACAAGTATTCCTCAAATTCACAACTACTCAACTAGCATGACCCTAACATTACCATCCTCATATCTTAAAACAATCATCAAGTATCAAATTTGTCATATTATTCAATGCACTTTATATGATAGTTTTTATTATACCTATCTTGGATGCTCATCATATTAGGACTAAAATTTTAACCAAAGCAATTGCCATGCTGTTCTAAAGGACTCTCAAAATAATATAAGTGAAGCATGAGAGATCAATAATTTCTATAAAATAAAACCACCGCCGTGCTCTAAAAAGATATAAGTGAAGTACTAGAGCAAAATTATCTAGCTCAAAAAATATAAGTGACGCACATAGGGTATTCTAATAAATTCCGATTCATGTGTGTATCTCCCAAAAGGTGTGTACAACGAGGATGATTGTGGTAAACTAGAAAGAAAAGACTCAAATCATACAAGACGCTCCAAGCAAAACACATATCATGTGGTGAATAAAAATATAGCATCAAGTAAAGTTACCGATGGACGAACACGAAAGAGGGGATGCCTTCCGGGGCATCCCCAAACTAAGGCTTTTGGTTGTCCTTGAATTTTACCTTGGGGTGCCTTGGGCATCCCCAAGCTTAGGCCCTGGCCACTCCTTATTCCATAATCCATCAAATCTTTACCCAAAAACTTGAAAACTTCACAACACAAAACTCAACAGAAAATCTCATGAGCTCCGTTAGCGAAATAAAACAAACCACCACTTTAAGGTACTGTAATGAACTCATCCTTTATTTATATTGGTATTAAACCTACTGTATTCCAACTTCTCTATGGTTCATACCCCCCGATACTAGCCATAGATTCATCAAAATAAGCAAACAACACACGAAAAACAGAATCTGTCAAAAACAGAACAGTCTGTAGCAATCTGTAACTTTTGAATACTTCTGGAACCCCAAAAATTCTACAAAAATTAGGAAGTCCTAGATAATTTGTTTATCAATCTTATAAAAAATAATAAACTGAAAATCACGTTTCTGTGATTTATAAAAATTATTCTCATCCGTGCAAATGTTTCTTTTTTCAGCAAGATCAAATTAACTATCACCCAAGAAGATCCTATTGGTTTTACTTGGAACAAACACTACTTAAAACATAAAACCACATCTAAGCAGAGGCTAGATGAATTATTTATTACTAAACAGGAACAAAAAGCAAAAAACAAAAATAAAATTGGGTTGCCTCCCAACAAGCGCTATCATTTAACGCCCCTAGCTAGGCATAAAAGCGAGAATAGATCTAAGTATTGCCATCTTTGGTATTCAATTCATAGGTGGCTCTCATAATAGATTCATAAGGTAATTTGATTTTATTCCTAGTAAAGTGTTCCATGCCTTTCCTTAATGGAAATAGGAATCTAATATTTCCTTCTTTCATATCAATAATTGCACCAATCATTCTAAGGAAAGGTCTACCAAGAATAATAGGACATGAAGGAATGCAATCTATATCAAGAACAATAAAATCTACGGGCACATAATTCCTATTTGCAAAAATAATAACATCATTAATCCTTCCCATAGGTTTATTGATGGTCGAATCTACAAGGTGCAAGTTTAAAAAGCAATCATCAAATTCACGGAAACCTAACACATCACACAAAGTTTTTGGAATCGTGGAAACACTAGCACCCAAATCACACAAAGCATAGCATTCATGATCTTTAATTTTAATTTTAATAGTAGGTTCCCACTCATCATAAAGTTTTCTAGGGATAGAAACTTCTAATTCAAGTTTTTCTTCATAAGATTACATTAAAGCATCAACGATATGTTTAGTAAAAGCTTTATTTTGACTATAAGCATGAGGAGAATTTAACACGGATTGCAACAAGGAAATACAATATATTAAAGAAAAATGATCATAATTAAATTCCTTGAAATCCAAAATAGTGGGTTCATTGCTATGTAAAGTTTTGACCTCTTCAATCCCACTTTTACCAATTTTTGCATCAAGATCTAAAAACTCTGAATCATTGGGACGCCTCTTAACTAAAGTTGACTCATCTCTAGTACTATCATTATCAAGATTCATATTGTAAAACAAAGATTTAATAGGAGACACATCAATCACTTTTAGATCTTCATCATTATTTCCTTCTAACCCTTCTGGTTTGGCGGCCATCTTATTAACTAAGGTGGCCTGCTTATCCGAAATTTGGGCTCTTAAGTTTTCAAGACGAGCAAACTGAAATTTCAAACCATAAAATTCCTTAGACATATCATCAAGCTCTTTATTCATGTATTCCATAAAGCTTTTTTGTTCTTTAAGCTCATTTATAAAGAAATTATTATGCTCAAATTGTAAAGTCATAAAGCTTCTAACGTTGTTTTTGATTTCTTCCAACCTTTTAAGGTGAGGATCAAAGTTTTTAGGCAAGGCCATCAGGGCAAACATGCACACAAGAAGCAAGCAAAAAAGAGGCGAACGGGAAAAAGAGGGCGAATAAAATGGCAAGGGTGAAGTGGGGGTGAGGAAAACGAGAGGCAAATGGCAAATAATGTAATGCGAGGGATAAGAGTTTGTGATGGGTACTTGGTATGTCTTGACTTGTGCGTAGACTCCCCGACAACGGCGCCAGAAATCCTTCTTGCTACCTCTTGAGCATGCGTTGGTTTTCCCTTGAAGAGGAAAGGGTGATGCAGCAAAGTAGCGTAAGTATTTCCCTCCGTTTTTGAGAACCAAGATATCAATCCAGTAGGAGGCACACTCAAATCCCTCGTACCTGCACAAACAAGTAAGAGCCTTGCAACCAACACGATAAAGGGGTTGTCAATCCCTTCACGGGCACATGCAAAAGTGCGATCTGATAGAGATCATAAGATAAATATTTTGGTATTTTTATGATATAGATTGGAAAGTAAATATTGCAAAATAAAATAGATCGGAAAATTATATGATGGAAAATAAACCCGGGGGCCATAGGTTTCACTAGTGGCTTCTCTCAAGATAGCATAAGTATTATGGTGGGTGAACAAATTACTGTCGAGCAATTGGTAGAAAAGTGCATAGTTATGAGAATATCTAGGCATGATCATGTATATAGGCATCACGTCCACGACAAGTAGATCGAAACGATTCTGCATCTACTACTATTACTCCACACATCAATCGCTATCCAACATGCATCTATAGTATTAAGTTCATAAACGCATTAGGCAAGATGACATGATGTAGAGGGATAAACTCAAGAAATATGATATAAACCCCATCTTTTTATCCTCGATGGCAACAATATAATATGTGCCTTGCTGCCCATGCTATCACTAGGAAAGGACAACGCAAGATTGAACCCAAAGCTAAGCACTTCTCCCATTGCAAGAAAGATCAATCTAGTGTTGGAAATATGCCCTAGAGGCAATAATAAAAGTATTATTATATTTCATTGTTCATGATAATTGTGTTTTGTTCATGCTATAACTGTATTATCCGGAAATTGTAATACACGTGTGAACACATAGACCACAATATGTCCCTAGTGAGCCTCTAGTTGACTAGCTCGTTGTGATCAACAGATAGTCATGGTTTCCTGGCTATGGACATTGGATGTCGTTGATAACGGGATCACATCATTAGGAGAATGATGTGATGGACAAGACCCAATCCTAAGCATAGCACAAAGATCGTGTAGTTCGTTTGCTAGAGCTTTTCCAATGTCAAGTATCTCTTCCTTCGACCATGAGATCGTGTAACTCCCGGATACCGTAGGAGTGCTTTGGTGTATCAAACGTCACAACGAATCGGGTGACTATAAAGGTGCACTACAGGTATCTCCAAAAGTGTCATTGGGTTGACACGGATCGAGATGGATTTGTCACTCCGCATGACGAGAGGTATCTCTGGGCCCACTCGGTAATGCATCATCATAATGAGCTCAAAGTGACCAAGTGGTTGGTCACGAGATCATGCATTACGGTGATGAGTAAAGTGACTTGCCGTAACGAGACCGAACAAGGTATTGGGATACCGACGACCGAAGTCTCGCAAGTAACGCATCGATTGACAAAGGAATTGTATCTGAGGTTATTTAATCCTCGACATCGTGGTTCATCTGATGAAATCATCGAGGAGCATGTGGGAGCCAACATGGGTATCCAGATCCCGCTGTTGGTTATTGCCCGAGAGTCGTCTCGGTCATGTCTGCGTGTCACCCGAACCCGTAGGGTCTACACACTTAAGGTTCGGTGACGCTAGGGTTGTATGAATTTGAGTATGCAGCATACCGAATGTTGTTCGGAGTCTCGTGTGGGATCCCGGACGTCACGAGGAGTTTCGGAATGGTCCGGAGGTAAAGAATTATATATAGGAAGTGGTATTTCGGCCATCGGGAAAGTTTCGGGGTCACCCGGTAATGTACCAGGACCACTGGAAGGGTCCCGGGGGTCCACCAGGTGGGGCCACCCATCCCGGAGGGCCCCATGGGCTGAAGTGGGAGGGGAGCCAGCCCATAGTGGGCTGGTGCGCCCCCCTAGGCCCACCCCCTACGCCTAGGGTTGAAACCCTAGGGTGGGGGCACCACATGCCTTGGGGGGCACTCCTCCCCTTGGCCGCCGCCCCTTGGGAGATTCAATCTCCAGGGCGGGCCCTTGGGGGCCTATATAAAGGAGGGCGGGGGAGGCAGTCGTGCACCTTGTGCTTGGCGCCCCTCCCCGATACACCTCGCCTTCCTCCGTAGTCGCTTGGCGGCCTCGCTGAGTTCTCACTGATCCACCACCACGCTGTCGTGCTGCTGGATCATCATCAACCTCTCCTCCCCCCTTGCTGGATCAAGAAGGAGGAGACGTATCCCGTCCCGTACGTGTGTTGAACACGGAGGTGCTGTCCGTTCAGCACTTGGTCATCGGTGATCTGAATCACGGCGAGTATGACTCCATCATCACCATCCCCTTGAACGCTTCCGCACTCGATCTACAAGTGGTATGTAGATGCAAACTCTCTCCCATGACTCGTTGCTCAGATGAACTCATAGATGGATCTTGGTGAAACCGTAGGAAAAATTTTAATTTTCTGCAACGTTCCCCAACAGTGGCATCATGAGCTAGGTCTATGCATAGTTCTCTAATCCACGAGTAGAACACAATTTTGTTGTGGGCGTGGATCTTGTCAACTTGCTTGCCACTACTAGTCATTTCTTGCTTTAGCGGTATTGTGGGATGAAGCGGCCCGGACCAACCTTACACGTACGCTTACGTGAGACCGGTTCCACCGATTGACATGCACTAGTTGCATAAGGTGGCTGGCGGGTGTCTGTCTCTCCCACTTTAGTTGGAGCGGATTCGATGAAAAGGGTCCTTATGAAGGGTAAATATAAGTTGACAAAATCAC
Source organism: Aegilops speltoides (assembly GCA_021437245.1). NCBI lineage: Eukaryota > Viridiplantae > Streptophyta > Magnoliopsida > Poales > Poaceae > Aegilops > Aegilops speltoides. The sequence continues at coordinate 396,932,656 of CM038144.1, forward strand.
GTTGTGGTTATTCGTAGGTAAGAAAATGTTCTTGCTAGAACCCAATTGCAGCCACGTAAAAGATGCAACAACAATTAGAGGACGTCTAACTTGTTTTTGCAGCGATTGTTCATGTGATGTGATATGGCCAGAAGTTGTGATGAATGATGAATTGTGATGTATGAGATCATGTTCTTGTAATAGGATTCACGACTTGCATGCCGATGAGTATGACAACCGGCAGGAGCCATAGGAGTTGTCTTTATTTTTTGTATGACCTGCGTGTCATTGAAGAATGCCATGTAAACTACTTTACTTTATTGCTAAACGCGTTAGCCATAGAAGTAGAAGTAGTCGTTGGCGTGACAACTTCATGAAGACACGATGATGGAGATCATGGTGTCATGCCGGTGACAAGATGATCATGGAGCCCCGAAGATGGAGATCAATGGAGCTATATGATATTGGCCATATCATGTCACAACTATATAATTGCATGTGATGTTTATTATGTTTATGCATCTTGTTTACTTAGAATGATGGTAGTAAATAAGATGATCCCTTACAACAATTTCAAGAAGTGTTCTCCCCTAACTGTGCACCGTTGCTACAGTTCGTCGTTTCGAAGCACCACGTGATGATCGGGTGTGATAGATCCTTACGTTCACATACAACGGGTGTAAGACAGTTTTACACATGCAAAAACACTTAGGGTTAACTTGACGAGCCTAGCATGTACAAACATGGCCTCGGAACACGGAGACCGAAAGGTCGAACACGAGTCATATGGAAGATACGATCAACATGAAGATGTTCACCGACGATGACTAGTCCGTCTCACGTGATGATCGGACACGGGCTACTCGACTCGGATCGTGTAACACTTAGATGACTAGAGGGATGTCTAATCTGAGTGGGAGTTCATTGAATAATTTGATTAGATGAACTTAATTATCATGAACTTAGTCTAAAACCTTTGCAAATATGTCTTGTAGATCAAATGGCCAACGCTCATGTCAACATGAACTTCAACGCGTTCCTAGAGAAAACCAAGCTGAAAGATGATGGCAGAACTATACGGATCGGGTCCGAACCCGAGGATCATCCTCATAGCTGCCAGGAAACAATATGTCCTAGAAGGACCGCTAGGTGACGCTCCCGTCCCAGAGAACCAAGACATTATGAACGCTTGGCAGTCTCGTGCTGATGATTACTCCCTCGTTCAGTGCGGCATGCTTTACAGCTTAGAACTGGGGCTCCAAAAGTGTTTTCCAAGCTGAAACTAGTTTTCCAAGCTCATGCCCAGGTCGAGAGATATGATGTCTCCGACAAGTTCTACAGTTGTAAGATGGAGGAAAACAGTTCTGTCAGTGAGCACATACTCAAGATGTCTGGGTTGCACAACCGTATGACCCAGCTGAACATTAACCTCCTAGATGAGGCGGTCATTGACAGAATCCTCCAGTCGCTCCCACCAAGCTACAAGAGCTTTGTGATGAACTACAACATGTAGGGGATGGTGAAGACCATTCCTGAAGTGTTTTCAATGCTCAAGACAGCAGAGGTTGAAATCAAGAAAGAACATCAAGTGTTGATGGTCAATAAGACCACTAAGTTCAAGAAGGGCAAGGGCAAGAAGAACTTCAAGAAGGACGGCAAGGATGTTGCTTGCGCCCGGTAAGCCGAGCTTGGGAAGAAGTCAAAGAATGGACCCAAGCACGAGACCGAGTGCTTTTATTGCAAGGGAAGGGTCATCGAAGCGGAACTGCCCCAAATACTTAGCGGATAAGAAGGCCGCAACACCAAAGGTATATTTGATATACATGTAATCGATGTGTACCTTACCAAGACTCGTAGTAACTCCCGGTATTTGATACCGGTGCCGTTGCTCATATTTGTAACTAACAGCAGGAGCTGCGGAATAAACGGAGACTAGCGAAGGACGAGGTGACGATGCGCGTCGGGAATGGTTCCAGAGTCGATGTGATCGCCGTCGGCACGCTGCCTCTACATTTACCTACGGGATTAGTTTTGAACCTTAATAATTGTTATTTAGTGCCAAGCTTGAGCATGAACATTGTATCAGGATCTCGTTTAATACGAGATGGCTACTCATTTAAATCCGAGAATAATGGTTGTTCTATTTATATGAGAGATATGTTTTATGGTCATGCTCCAATGGTCAATGGTTTATTCTTAATGAATCTCGAGCGTAATATTACACATATTCATAGTGTGAATGCCAAAAGATGTAAAGTTGATAACGATAGTCCCACATACTTGTGGCACTGCCGCCTTGGTCACATTGGTGTCAAGCGCATGAAGAAGCTCCATGCTAATGGACTTTTAGAGTCTCTTGATTATGAATCGTTTGACACATGCGAACCATGCCTCATGGGCAAAATGACCAAGACTCCGTTCTCCGGAACAATGGAGCAAGCACCCAACTTGTTGGAAATCATACATACCGATGTGTGCGGTCCAATGAGCGTTGAGGCTCGCGGAGGATATCGTTATGTTGTCACTCTCACTGATGACTTGAGTAGATATGGGTATGTCTACTTGATGAAACACAAGTCTGAGACCTTTGAAAAGTTCAAGGAATTTCAGAATGAAGTAGAGAATCAACGTGACCGAAAGATAAAGTTCCTACGATCAGATCGTGGAGGAGAATACTTAAGTCACGAATTTGGTACACACTTGAGGAAATGTGGAATCGTTTCACAACTCACGCCGCCTGGAACACCTCAACGTAACGGTGTGTCCGAACGTCGTAATCGCACTCTATTAGATATGGTGCGGTCTATGATGTCTCTTACCGATTTACCACTATCATTTTGGGGATACACTCTAGAGACAGCTACATTCACTTTAAATAGGGCACCGTCTAAATCCGTTGACACGACATCATATGAATTATGGTTTGGGAAGAAACCTAAGCTGCCGTTTCTAAAAGTTTGGGGATGCGATGCTTATGTCAAGAAACTTCAACCTGAAAAGCTCGAACCCAAGTCGGAAAAATGCGTCTTCATAGGATACCCTAAGGAAACTGTCGGGTATACCTTCTACTTAAGATCCGAGGGCAAGATCTTTGTTGCCAAGAATGGATGCTTTCTGGGAAAAGAGTTTCTCTCGAAAGAAGTAAGTGGGAGGAAAGTAGAACTCGATGAAGTACTACCTCTCGAACGGGAAAGTGGTGCAGCTCAGGAAAATGTTCCTGTGATGCCCACACCAACTGAAGAGGAAAACAATGATGATGATCAAGGTACTTCGGATCAAGTTGCTACTGAACTTCGTAGGTCCACAAGGACGCGTTCCGCACCAGAGTGGTACGGCAACCCTGTCCTTGAAATCATGTTGTTAGATAACGGTGAACCTTCGAACTATGAAGAAGCGGTGGCGGGCCCAGATTCCAAAAAATGGCTTGAAGCCATGAAATCCGAGATACAATCCATGTATGAAAACAAAGTATGGACTTTGACAGACTTGCCCGATGATCGGCGAGCGATAGAAAACAAATGGATTTTTAAGAAGAAGACGGACGCGGATGGAAATGTTACCATCTATAAAGCTCGACTTGTCGCTAAGGGTTATCGGCGAGTTCAAGGGATTGACTACAACGAGACATTCTCTCCGTAGCGAAGTGAAGTCCGTCTCAATCATGTTAGCAATTGCCGCATACTATGATTATGAGATATGGCGATGAACGTCAAAACGGCATTCCTTAACGGACATCTTAAGGAAGAGCTGTATATGATGCAGCCGGAAGGTTTTGTCGATCCTAAGAACGCTAACAAAGTATGCAAGCTCCAATGATCCATTTATGGACTGGTGCAAGCATCTTGAAGTTGGAACATTCGCTTTGATGAGATGATCAAAGCGTTTTAGTTTATGAGACTTATGGAGAAGCTGCGTTTATAAGAAAGTGAGTGGGAGCTCAGAGCATTTCTCATATTATATGTAGATGACATACTCTTGATGGGAAATGATATAGAACTTCGGACAGCATTAAGGCCTACTTGAATAAGTATTTTCAATGAAGGACCTTGGAGAAGCTGCTTATATGTTAGGCATCAAGATCTATAGAGATAGATCGAGACGCCTCATAGGTCTTTCACAAAGCACATACCTTGATAAGATTTTGAAGAAGTTCAAAATGGATCAGTCCAAGAAGGGTTCTTGCCTATGTTACAAGGTGTGAGATTGAGCTCGGCTCACCCCCACCACGGCAAAAGATAAAGAAGAGATGAGTGTCATCCCTATGCTTCACCATAGGATCTATTATGTATGCCATCTGTGTACCGGACTGATGTAAACCTTGCCATAAGTTTGGTAGCGAGGTACCAAAGTAATCCCGCAAGGAACACCGACAGCGGTCAAGAATATCCTGAAGTACCGAAAAGGACAAAGGACATGTTTTCGCTTATGGAGGAGACGAAGAGCTCGTCAGAAGGGTTACATCGTGTCGGGCGGAGCGGAGGAAGAGACCCGCCCCTTGAGCACCTATGGGGCCGGGCCCTTCGTGAGTGCGGTACGAGGGCGGAGGGAGCACAGAGAGCAGATCGAGGCGATGCACGCGGGGCGGATTTTTACCCAGCTTCGGGCCGCGATGGACGCGTAAAACCCTACTGCTGCTTTGTGTTTGTATTTGGTCTTGCTCAAGAATGCGAGCGTACGGTGGTGTTGTGTCGAGTGAATCGAACCAGCCGAACCCCTTCTACGTTGTGCATGGGCCTCCTTTTATAGTGCCAAGGGGTCACCAACAGGTGTCAACGTAAGAGAAAGGGGTAAAAATGTAAAAGAGGTGGTAGTTGGAACAGTGCGGGAACAGTGGAGCTACGATTGCTTGAACAGTGGTTTCTACCTACTTTGTGATGGGGACAAAGGCATTTAATGCCCGTCGCCGTCGACCCCAAAAGCTCCCGCCTTGCGTCTCCGCTCGCCACGGCGATGGATCCACCACCGCGGAGTGCCACCGCACCCCTCAGCTGCCTGACAGCCATCCGCCACGCGTCTCTGGAGAGGGCTCAAGGCGACGTGGGCGATGAGCTGGAGTGCGGGCACACAACAGCTCTCCGGCAAGTGCCTTGCCGGGTCTTGATCTTGCCGGACCCGGAGCTTGTCGGGCTTTGTAACTTGCCGCTCTCGGGCCCTCGCCGACGCGCAGATAGCGCCGAGGCGTGTCTTCTACGATGTAATCTTCTAGTCTCCCGGCGAGCTCCTCTCGCCGTGGCCTTGCGTGAGTGATGTAATCTTGAGCCTGGAACGGCCTTCCCGGCAAGCTCCTCTTGCCGGGGTCTCGATCTTCTGTCTCGTACACTTTGTTCTTGAATGGCTCGATATGGAGCAGGAATGGTCTCCGGCAAGCACATGGTAAATCCTGCCTGCTGGGCTGATCGCCGTGCACAAGTTGGGGTACCGAGGTACCCCTACCTTAGTACAACCGACAGAGCCCCGGGCCGGGCCACACACGGTGCCGAGCGCTGTTGGGCGGGCCCAAAAGCAATCTGCAGGCATACGAGGCCCACGGCGTGCCGACTCCACTTCCGCCTCTGCCGCCTCCCCGTGCAACAGCACGCGTCGATTGCGGCGTCGTGGGATGGGACGTGCCCACGTTCTTTAATGAGAAGAGCGGAACGCCCCCCACTTCCCCATAAAAACAGAGGAAGCAGGCGCGGTTCCCCTCCTTCGCTTTCATTGCTTCTTCTTCCTCCTCCAGAAATCCTCTTTGCGCTCTGCCTCCGCATCTCCTCCGCCGTCTCTTGCGTCTGTGGCGCCGCCGACTCTTCGTCCTCCTTCCTCGCCGCCCGCCATGGCCCCAAGACCGGAAGGGAAGGGAAGGCGGAGAAGATCAAGAAGGAGAAACCGAGCAGCGGCAAAGCTCGCCAGATGCGGAAGCAAACGTCGTCTTTCCGCCGCTCGGCTCGGCGCGGCAGGAACTCGGGGCAATATTACCTGTTCGGGCCAAGAGGACCACGGCGCATCCTCGGACAGAGCACATCCGCCGCCACCATGGACAACTATCTGGCGGGTACTATTTCTTCGCAGCTTTCTTCCACCGCGGTCTTTGTCCTCCTTTTTCGAATTCTTCGCGACATTATGAACACATACGGCTTCCACCTTCTTGACTTCACCCCCAACGCCATCCTCACAATGGCGGTTTTCGCACATATGTGTGAAAACTTCATAGGGATACACCCAAACGTAGCTCTGTTCAGGCACTTCTTCACTCCTAGAGCAGAGCCCGGCTCCCCCCTTTCCGGAGGAATTTCTTGGGTTTTTAAATTCGAACTTGAAGAGTCAGACTTGCCGGGAGCTCCGCGGCAAGTGGGAAGAGTGGCGTGCAGACTGGTGCTGGATTGTTGAAGACGAGCCGCAGCCCTTCACCGCGCCACGCACGACGCCCATCGTGCGCAGCAGAGACTGGAGCGAGCTGGATTCGGACGACATCAAGCTCGACGTCGCCCTCATCCGGATTCTTCGTCTTCGAGAAGCGAGGCTGTCCGTTGCAGAGGTAGGCGCCGACTTCCTCCGCCGCGATTGCCCTCTCCAAGACAGAAAAGGTCGGCTGGGAGTACGGCGGCGCAGGAGATATAATGAGGCTGCGCCCCGGGCTGAACTTTAACTTCACGACGCTGGAGCTGAGGGGGATGGTCCGGGAACTCTTCAAATATGACCCGGCCCATCCAGAGTGGTTCAGACCTCCCGGGAGTGGTGCCCTCTGCAACAGCACAGCTCGGGATCGCCTCGCCATGATGCCCGCGTGCGACTTCGCACGGCGTGGAGCGACATGGATTCCGCCTGAGCCAATGGGCGTCCTCAACTTCTTCGACAACCTTGAGGAGGTGGCGAAGAACAAGGACGAGACTCGGGGCTGACACGGGACACCACGCACCAGAGCTCGCGTACATAGCTTCTCGGGCGAAGAGGCCGCTGCAGCCGCAGCGGGCAGGAGAGTTCGGCAGACGCCCGAGGAGGCAGAGGCTGCGGAGGAGTCTCGCCAAGCGGAGGCGGCGGAGATCTGCAGATCGCTGCAACTTCCTCCCGACGCCGCCAAGGTCCCTCTTCGAGGCACTCCGGGATCCTTGAATCGCGCCGAGGCAGCGGCAAGAGGTGGCGCTGCCGGAGGGAGCAGAGGCGCCAGCAGAAACGCGGCGCCGGAGGGAGCGGAGACGCCAGAGGGAGAGAGGCCGCAGTGCAGGGCGCTGGGTCCGGCGAGCTAGCCGGGGAGGAGGAGGAAGGGGACGCCGAGGCCGCCGAGGGCTCCGGCGGGTCCACGAAGCTTTACGCAGACGACCTCTCCTCGTCGTCGGAGACCTCCCCGCCCCGGGCAAGCCCTAAGCGTTCTCCACTGAAGCGCCTCCGTAAGGCTGCGGCAAGCGATCGCAGCCCCGGCAACTACTACTCGCCGAAAGCAGCAAGCAAGCTTCCTGGGAGTCAAGCTGCGCCGAGGGCGACCGGTGCACCAGCCGCGGCGGGAGCGACTCGTGCGCAGGCCACAGCAAAGGCGCCCCGCAGGTCGGCGCCGAGCGGACATGGGTCTTCTCGGAGCGGAGCGGCGGCTCCGCCCGCTTCTCGGGTCCCGGCTGCCACAGGGGCTGGGTCTTCGCAGCTCCCAGCCCCGAGGACCGCCAAGCGCCCGAGAGGGTCTTCGCCTCCTGCCTCCTCGGCCGACGCGACCTGTGTGGAGTATGATTTCTCCGCCTTGAGCGAAGACGACGAGGAGGACAGGAGGCACCGAGATCTTCATCTTCTTAAATTTCGCCTTGACTGTTGTTGAGGCTAATCTGTTTTTTGTGTTGATTTGGGACCTTGACCGAGCGGGCGGCGAAGAAAGCCAAGGTGCCGTGGTCGAGGTCGCGGACGACTCGCCCGCCCGAGGCGACTGGGACGTGCTTGAGCTAAGCTTGCCGGACCCGAAGGCCGTCCCGAGGAGCAGCCCCAGCGCAGCCCCCAACAGAAGTCCGGGTCCCTGCACCTTCACTTGCCGGCGCGTCTGGAGATTTCATCTTGTTCCAATATCTTGGCGTGTTTGTCTTGACTTGTGCAGAGATGGAGCCGCAGCGGCAGGAACATCCGGAGGTCGCCCTCGAGGAGCCGGCAGTCCCTCCATCCCCGCCAAGGTTGGACTCCCCGGCAAGGGAGAGCGTCCCGCCAAGGGCGGGTACTCCGCCAAGGGCGAGTACCCCGCCAAGAGCGAGCAGCCCGGCGAGGGCGGCCACTCCGCCAAGGGATAGTTCCCCGGCAAGAGAGCCCGCCGCTGACGACGTCCGCCAAGGTAGGTTTTGCAACTTTGTCTTCTTGGCGTTGTTTCTTTTTGGATATTTGCTTGAACTTCTTTTGCTTTTTCTTCTTCTTCTAGATCCTCCTCCTCCCCCCGAGCAGATGGAGACGGAAGTCGTCATTGAGGAGGAGGAGGGCGTGCAGGGCGGCGGCGGCGACGCCTCTGTTGCCGAGGACGCGGCGGGAGCCGCCGAGCCACATGTGCCAGAGATCGCTCCGGCTGCAGACGCAGCGGCCGGAGAGGGGGATGGCGACCGCACCACCGGCCCGGAGGCGGCGGGAGCATCAAGTGCTGCGCCGGTCACCACCCTCCGCCGGAGAGGAACGGTCCGGCCATTACTTGAAGCCCCCAACGGCGTCTTCATCCAGATGCCGTGGGGTTCTCGTCATGACTCCCCGCGAGGGCGAGGCCTTTGATGGGAGGTCCTCGCCTCCGCGGGCTTGAGGATTGTCGAGGGGCCCGGCGGGAGCGACGGGCCCGAGGAGGAGAAGCTACTTCACCAGCTCCTGGCCCTTTACCGGGCCAGACAGGCGAAACTCGCTTCCCGGGAGGCTCTCGCCACCAAGGCCGCCGAGGAAATGGAGAAGCGCGCGGCGGAACTCAGCGCCGCCAATCAGGCAGCTCTCCGTGAAGTGGCGGAGAAGCGTGAGCGACTCGCCGGGGAATATGATTAGTGGTTGCTGGAAAAGGCCGAGGCCGAGGAGCAGCAACGGCTCGCCGGGGTGGAGCTATCCCGGCGAGAAGGAGAACTCATCCAGCGGAAGGTCAACCTCGACGCTCACGAGGAAGACCTTGCCGCCGGGAACAGCCCTTGGCGGGAACCAAGGAGGCGAAGACGCCATGCTGCCGCGAAACCGCCAAGGAGGAGCTTGCCGCCAAGGTCGCGCAGCCTGGAGGAGTTCTTCAAGGCGAAGCGAGGAGAAGGTTGCCGCGCCATCACGGAGCGCGAGAAGGATGCCCACACCAACTCGTAACTCCGGCGCGTTTTTCCGAGAAGGGCGACGAGTTGAAGGTCGCCAAGGACTCCGCCGGGATCTCGAAATGAAAGTCTCGCTACTGAGGGACTCGCTGACGCTGCCGGGATCGGGAGACCAAGTTGAAGAGGAGCTCCGCGAGGAGCGAACCTTGGTGGTCGGCGCCAACAAAGCAGCCGAGGACTTCCGCCAGATCGCCGAGATATGGACCGAGGACTTAGTATCTTTCAAGGCGTCCGCCATTGACCAGAGAGCTGTTTGGCGCCAAGCCGGAGCATCTCATCTACTCCCGGATCCAAACCTTGCTCACACGCCAAGCTCAGCCTCTTCTTCGTGGGGATCGCGCGGCTCTTGCAAATCTACGGAAGAAGATCCCCGCGCAGCTCGCCGAGGAGACGCTACCGCTGTCAGGCGCTGGAACCATGGAGCGCGTGGTCGACGAAGATCGATACCGCAACCCCGCATAAACCTCACCAACGTTCTTCGCAGCTTGCCGCCGACGCGAACATGGAGGCTCAAGGAGCAGGTCGCCCACATCATTGCTAAAGTGAACAAGATCTCCGTGGTGGAGGGCCACCGTGTAGACTAGGCCTCTTTATCTTTATCTCTTTTCGTTCTTTGCATAGGTTGCTATGAACTCATTAGTCATCGCGACAAGTTATTCCTTGTAAGATATTACCTTTATTTTGATCAGCAGATGCAGTGTTATCTCCTTGTTTTGATCCTCAACTTCGCATGCTTCAACCTTACGCTTCTAGGAGTTTTGCGGCAAGGAGCCCTTGCATGGCGCTAAGTGTCGAACTCAAGCAGCCCGCCGGGCTAAGGTCTTACCGGCAAGCAACCTTGCCGTGGCTTGTTGCAACGCACTTATCTTCCGAGCGGATTCGAAAACGAAACAAGGGCGCAACACTTTGTCGCAGCTCACTTAAATCGTTGAGCGTGCTCGAAAACAAGATAAGGGTGCGGCTATCCACGGGTAGGTTCCTCCGAGCACAAGTTTTCCATACGAAGTGTGGTTGTTCAAGGAAGGCAACTTAAAATTTAAAATTTTGAGCTGCTCAAACTGATAACTTAGCTTTCGTGATCTATGCACTCTCCGCAAGCTTCTCTTTCTTGAACAGCACTTGGTTCATCCTCCATTTCCTTCCCCGCAAACTTGTGCACGAGGAACGCTTTTGCTTAAGAGACAAGGAAAGAGAAGAAAAAAAGCATATGGCCTTTCGGCGCATATTGCTTGCGGATATGTGTGTCGCACAAGAGATGCCAAATAACACATGCAAATGGCAAAGAAAGGCATGGAAAAGGCAATCAGCAATAAAACACGTAAACTTTATTGTGCACGGGTCTCGTGCCCGGCTTTGTACAAAGGGTTACATGCAACGGCGGCAAAGCTTTGTACAAAAGGTAGTTGCCGGAGCGGTCACGCAACCGCGCTTTATGGGTGAAATTTGCGAAGATGCTCTATGTTCCAGAGTTGCTCACGGTAAGCCTTCTTCGGTCTCGAGGCATAGCGCGGGCCTCGTGGACTTGTCTCACCCGATAAGGGCCTTCCCACCTCGGCCAACTTGTTGGAATTCTTGGCGGATCGAACACGCCAAGAACAAGGTCGCCTTCCTTGAGACTCTGGCTTTGACCTTGCGGTTATGGTAGGGCGCAAGGCTTGCTGGTATCGAGCAGCTCAGATAAAGAGTTCGAGACGCCCTCCTCGAGGAGCAATGCGCCATCTTGCCGCAGCTTGCTCTTGCTCAAGCTCATCATAAGCGAGCACTCGAGGAGATCCGTATACGAGTTCCGTGGGGAGAACCGCTTCGCTCCATAGACTAGAGCAAAAGGTGTCCGTCCGTGGCTCGATTCGGTGTCGCTCGATTGACCAAAGAGCCGCGGCAGCTCCTCTATCCAATTTCTTCCGCACTCGCAGACTGTCAAAAGTTCTTGTCTTGAGTCCGCGCAGACTTCAAAGATTGGCCCTTTCGCTTGGCCGCTGCTCCTTGGGTGAGCAATGAAGCTTAAATGCACCTTGGCGCCAAGGTCTTGGACGCATCGCATGAAAGTGCGACTAGTGAATTGTGTACCGTTGTCGGTGATAATCCGTTAGGGATCCCAAACGGCATACAATTGACCAAGAACTTGATCGCCGATCAGGTTGTCACCTTTCTCATTGGCTCCACTTCCGCCACTTTGTGAACTTGTCGATTGCTACGCACAAGTACTCAAAGCCCCGACAAGCAGGGGAAGGGGCCGAGGATATCGAGCCCCTGCATCGAGAAGGGCCGGGATAAAGGGATTGTTTGGAGAGCTTGAGTGGCCGATGAATCGCTTTGCATGGAACTCGCACGCTTCACACTTGGTTACTAGTGCGATTGCATCTTGAGGGCTTTTGCCAAAAGAACCCTTGCCGAAAGCTTTCGGCAAGCGCTTCTTTGCGCCAATGTGGTGGCCCGATATGCCTCCGTATCTTCGCCAATGCTTCGGCCCATCTTCCCGGAGATGCACTTCACCGACACCATTGAGTTTTCTTCAGACAGCTCGTTGTCCACTTAACTGGTACATACTTGATTGTCTGGTTATCTTTTCTATTTCTTCCGGTCGCCGGAAGTTCTCCGCTTGCAAGAAACGGACGATCTGCTGCGCCCATGCCGGAGCTTGGGGCTCGGCGACAAGGACTAAAGGCATGAGGGCCGCCGCGAGAACCTCGAGCTTCTACGGCAAGGACCCCGGCTCGCCGGAGCTGAAGGTCTCGGCAAGCTCGCCGGGCGAGGCTTGTCGGGAACACTTGCTTCAATCAGACAGATCCGAGGATCCGCAGGAGCAAACTGTTCCTCGGCGCTCGTCGTTGATCTTGGGGACTTTGGCGGCGGCCTCGTGGAGACCCGCCGCAAGTAATCGCTGGAGACCAACTTTCTTTTCTTGGACTGTCCAATTGATGGCGTGATGATGGTTGAGTCGGTTTGAGCAAGAAGGTCCCCGGTTCCACAGTAACTTCATCAAGCATACTTTGAAAGGCCATCTGCGATTTCATTCTCGAGCTCTCGACATGCTCCATCCGCAAGCCTTCAAAGCACTCCTCAAGCTTCCTCACTTCATCTACATAAGCTTCCATCAAAGGGCTCGATAGCTCTTGTTAACTTGCCGACCACCAACCGAGAATCTCCCGACAATCAACTTCCCGATCCCAAGTTCGGCTGCAATCCTCGAGACCGCGAGCAAACCTTCATATTCAGCAGTGTTGTTTGTCGCTTGTTCTCTTGGGAAGTGCATCCGATAACGATTTGAGGTGCTCTCCGTGGGCGCGATGAGTACCACGCCGCACCGGCGCCTTTGCAGCGAGAAGGCACCATCAAAGTACATTACCCATTCACTTGTCGCTTCTTGTATGGGTGTACTTGTTTCTTGGACTTCTTCATCGTGTTGGGGTCCATTCGCTATGAATTCTGCCAAAGCCCGGCTCAGATGGTTGAAGTACTTTCAAACTTGAGTCCAAAGCTCGACAGCTCCAAAGGCCCACTCAACGATCCTGCCTGTTGCTTCGGGTTATGCAATATCCTCTTGTTGGGAAGCGAGTGACCATCGTTATCTCGTGTGCTCGGAAGTAATGGCGCAGCTTTCTCGAGGCCATGAGGAGGCCGAAAGCAACTTTTGCACACAGTATTTTGATCTAGCCCCTCGAGCAGGAGCTTACAAAATACACCGGGCCTTTGCACCATCTTCTTCCGCACCTCATCCTGCTCCTCAGCAGAGTTGTCCTTGTCGGGGCTGAGCTTGTCGGAGCAGCCCCCGCTTGTCATTTGGACTCGCTTGCGGTGGTGTAGCCTCCTCGTCGGACTCCTTTCCGCTATTAGCGCAACACTAACCACTTGATTGGTTGCCGCTAGGTACAGCAAAGCAACTTCTCCCGTGGTCTAGGTGCGACAAGTATTGGGGTGGAGGATAGGTACCGCTTCAAATCTTGCAGCGCTGCCTCCGCTTCCGGAGTCCACTTCATGGGGCCTGCTTCCTTCAAGATTTTGAAGAAAGGTAGAGCGCGCTCTGTAGACTTTGAAATGAACCTACTGAGGGCAGCCACACAACCTGTGAGCCTTCTGACGTCCTTGACTCGCTTCGGGGCTTCGATCTGCTCAATGGCTTTAATCTTGTCGGGGTTGGCTTCAATCCCCCTCTGCGACACAAAGAACCCGAGAAGCTTGCCGGAGGGAACTCCAAAGACGCACTTCTCGGGGTTCAACTTAAGTGTATCTTCATGCAGGTTACGAAATGTCTCTTCCAAATCTTGAACCAGTGTATCCTTGTTTTGCTCTTCACCACGATATCATCCATGTAAGCCTCTACATTTCGTGGATCTGTGGCTCAAAAGCAGATACACTACCCTTGCAAATGTTGATCCTGCATTCTTCATCCGAATGGCATGCGATGAAGCGAGAAGTGCCACATGGAGTGATAAATGCAGTCTTTCTTCATCCTCTTTGGCCATAAAGATCCGGTGATAGCTCGAGTATGCATCAAGAAAGCAAAGCAGCTCACATCCCGTGGTGGAGTCAACAATCTGGTCAATGCGGCAAGGGAATGGATCCTTGGGACATGCTTTATTTACATCGGTGAAGTCTATACACAGCCTCCACTTCCCGTTAGCCTTGCGCACGCACGACGATCGGGTTTGCTAACCACGCCGGATGGATCACACCTCTAACTAGGCCTCGCTGCCTCTAGCTTGATTGATTTCGATTAATTCTTGGCGCCCACGGCTTGCTTCCTCACTTTTTGCTTGATGGGTCACGATGAGGGCAAACGGCAAGCTTGTGCTCAATTACCTTCCAGGAACACCGGGATGTCGGATGGTTGCCATGCAAACACATCGACATTCGCCCGCCAGAAGGCAACGAGCGCCGCTTCCTATTTGTCGTCAAGCGTGGCACCGATGGTGAAAGTACCACCGAGTGCCGCCCTCCTTGGCGGACACCTTCTTGGTTGCCGGCGGAGCAGCCATTCCCTTTTACTCTTGCGGTGGAGCTCGACGGGACGCCCTCGACAAGCAGCCGCAGACCAAGAGGTGCGGTTGCGGAGTGGGCCCCGAGCATTTTTCGGGCTTGGTCTTCGACTTCTTCCCCGGAGCTTCAGCGCAAGGGTATTCTTGTCGGCCGCTGCTGCCGTGATCCCGGTAAATCTTGTCGGTGCAGATAAGCGCATCCTTCTTGTCGCCGTGGGCGGTGATGACGCTTATCGCCCCGCATCTTGAGCACGCTGTAAGCATAATGGGAAGCTGCCATGAACTTGGCGAGGGCAGACGGCCGAGTATTCCGTTGTATGGCAACGGAATATCGGCGACGCCGAAAGTGACGCTTCGTCCCTGAAATTGAGCTCCCGCCAAAGGTCACCGGCAGGGTGATCTTTCCCTTGGGCTTGCTCCGCCCCGGTTGATTCCTTGAAAGAACCGGCTCTTCGAGCTCGCCATCCGGAATTTGGAGTTTCTTGATTACGCAGAGGAAATCAAGTTCAGCCCGCCCCGCCGTCAACCAACATTTTGGTGACCTTGAGGTTGCGGATGGTGGGTGAGACCAGATCGCAAGCACCACCGTGGTGGTGCGGTCGTGGTGATCCTCAAGATCAAAAATGATGGGCGGTTGGACCATTTGAGGAGCTCGCGCGACTCACGGGCGGCTCCACTGCATTCACTTCACGCACCCACCGCTTTAGCCGGGCGGTGGAGGTGTGCCGAGGCGCCACCGCCGACGACAGACCTCCGTGGCCTTCGAACTCCCGTCATTGCCATCCGTGATCTTCCATGTCTTCGCCGTCGCCTTCTTCATCCTTGTCGCGCTCGGAAGGTCGATCACCTTGCCGCTGCTTGCCTTGCCGGGCGCCCTCCCGACCATTGAACGGCCGCTTGCTCGGTTTCCTCCGCCACCTTGGGCCCTCTCCTTGTCGCGCCCAGATTCAGCTTTTTGCTCGCTCGACGAGATAGTCGACGCGCTTGCAGTTGTAGAGATCGTGGCCCTTGGTGCGTGAATTTTAAAGATTGCTTGCCGGGCCGCCCCGCTTGTCGGCTGCCGCCATTGTGGGCAGATTCCTTGCCGAGTCGCCGCCTGTGTTTGCTTGGCGGAGCCTCCTTGCCGGACTTCTCGACGGCAAGCACCTCTTCCTTGTTCTTCTTCGATTGTTCCGCCACGGCGCTTCTTGTCGGGCGGCGCTGCCGAGTCGCCTCGTGATCAAGATCCTCCCCGGGAGCCTCCTCTCCTCTTCGCTGCGGCGATTTATCACCAGAGCATAAAGCTCACGACATCCCGAATCTTGGTCATCGCCATCTCTTCACGATGCGGCGACACGCGACGTTTCGGTGAAACGCGCCGATAACCGCGCAGGTGGACGCTGTGATGTTGTGCCGCACACGGCTCAAGCGCTGATGTACTTGCGCAGGATTCTCCTTCCTTCGGGCCAAAATGTGGAGATCGCTCTCTCGCCGTGGGGTTTGTGGTCGCCAAAGTGAAGGCGCCAACAAACCGATGGCAAAGGTCCGCCCAGAAGAAATGGAGTTTTCCGGCAAGTGCATAAGCCAAGAACGAACGCTCGCCTAAGCACGAAGGGAAGTAGTTCGCCAATCTTCGTCGCGCCCGCAGCCTCGCACCGCAATGGTGTAGACACTAAGGAATTCCGAGGTGCGTCTTGCCGTCGATTTCTCGCACGTCGGCTTGAAATTCTTCATGCTGGGCCATCGACGCCGCCGCAGCTCGCGGTGAACGCAGGGCAGCTCGCCGCGACGACAAGTCGCCAGCTCACCGGGCGCTGCGGCGCGTCGACAGTGCTCCCACCGGTCTAATTGTCGCTGAAGTTTGGCGGCGCCGATCGTGGTTCGAAGTCTTCTTGTCGCCGATCGCTGGCGATCGGCGTTGATCCCAACGAGCCCGCGGATCCGACGATGCCGTGGAGCCGCTGCCGGCATTGTTCCGCGGGCAGCGTTTTCGCTGCGGCGGGGAGTGCACGGTGGTTGCACCCCCGGCGGTCTTGTCGCCGCCGGCCTTCGTCTTGTCGACTTGCCGCGGCCGTGAGGCCACCGGCTGCTGTAGACGGTCGTTGTTGGCGAAAGCGACCAGGCTCTGGATGGTAGCCCTCCAGTCCTCGGCCTCGTCTTCGGGGCCATGGCGCAGTTGTCGATGAAGTTGCCGACTTAAACCGGAGAGGTTGATGAAGAACGCGCTAACGCCGGATCAGGTCCGCGACAACCTCGACGCTTCTACCGGGCGCGCCTAAAGATGTCGGGCGGAGCGGAGGAAGAGACCCGCCGCCGCGAGCACCTATGGGGCCGGGCCCTTCGTGAGTGCGGCACGAGGGCGGAGGGAGCACGAGAGCGATCGAGGCGATGCACGCGGGCGGATTTTACCCGGCCGGCCGCGGCGGACGCCAGAAACCCTACCGCTGCTTTGTGTTTGTATTTGGTCTTGCTCAAGAATGCGAAGCAGACGGTGGTGTTGTGTCGAGTGAATCGAACCATTTAACCCCTTCTACGTTGCAGCATGGGCCTCCTTTTATAGTGCCAAGGGGTCACCAACAGTGTCAACGTAAGAGAAAGGGGTAAAATGTAAAAGAGGTGGTAGTTGGAACAAGGGAACAAAGGAGCTACAAAGGTTTGAACAAAGGGTTTCTACCTACTTTGTGAAGGGGGGACAAAGGCATTTAATGCCGTCGCCGCCGACCCCAAAGCTCCCCGCCTTGCGTCTCCGCTGCCACGGCGATGGATCCACCACCGTGGAGTGCCACCGCACCCCCAGCTGCACAGCCATCCGCCACGCGCCTCGGAGAGGGCTCAAGGCGACGCGTGGGCGAGATGAGCTGGAGTGCGGGCACACAGCGCAGCTCTCCGGCAAGTGCCTTGCCGGGTCTTGATCTTGCCGGACCCGGAGCTTGTCGGGCTTTGTAACTTGCCGCCTCCCGCCCTCGCCGACGCGATAGCGCCGAGGCGTGTCTTCTACGATGTAATCTTCTAGTCTCCCGCGAGCTCCTCTCGCCAGGGGCCTTGCGTGAGTGATGTAATCTTGAGCTCGAACGGCCTTCCCGCAAGCTCCTCTTGCCGGGTCTCGATCTTCTCGTCTCGTACACTTTGTTCTTGAATGGCTCGATATGGAGCAGAATGGTCTCCGCAAGCACATGGTAAATCCTGCCATGGGGGGCGATCGCTCGTGCACAAGTTGGGGTACCGAGGTACCCCTACCTTAGTACAATCGACAGAGCCCCGGCCTGGGCCACACACGGTGCCGAGCGCTGTTGGGCCAGCCCAAAACAAAGGCACGGCATACGAGGCCCACGGCGCGTCGACTCCACTTCCGCCGCCGCCGCCCCGTAATGGCACGCGTCGATTGCGGCGCGTCAGGAGACGGGCGGCGATGCGATCTTTAAGGCATCCACCCGTGATCGTGGTGCGTAGCGAGGTCGCTTCACCGCCGCCTGCCCGCCGCCGCCACGCTGCCCTCATGCATGTGGGTCGGGCGGCGAAGGTGGGAGACCGAGCCCACGGGCGGAGAAGGCGAGTCGGCCCGCGCCTCCGCCTCCTCGCTTCTCGATTGGCCGAAGGGCGGTTGAGTTTCACCTCGCCCTTTAAAAGGGGCGGAAGGGGAGCACAATGGCCACACTCATCCTCTTCTCCCTTCGCCTTCATCCTCTGTTCTTCTTTCCGCCATGGAAGGGGAAATCCAGCTCTTCGACGGTGGCGGCGAGGGTCGCCCAGTAGCGCACCTCTCCTTTCCGCGCCCCTGCAGGCGGAGCCGCCACGAGAGGGAGAGGGAGGGGCGTGGTCGCGACGAGGCCGAGGGCGTGGCCGAGGCGGCCGGGAGAGGCGGTCGTGGCGCGCGCCTCCCGCCTCCCCGACGCCTCCTATCCACGAGGCGGTCCATACCGAGATGATCCCCGGAGTTCTTCATCGCTACGCCGAAGCGCCGACGTCGCCGGCTGCCGCCCTGTTCGCGGACGCGATGGGACCGGATCCACCCGACGTGATGGAGTTGCGATGAGGGGTGTGGGATCAGCGCACTCGGGTGAGTGTCGTGTCCCCACCCGGCGTGATGTACTTCGACCGAGGGTGGAAGACGTCGCCCGATCCATAGCTTGACGGTGGGGTTTACCCTCCATTTCGTTAATGGAGGGCGACCTTCTCGCCGCCAAGGTCTTCGGGACTACGGGACCCGGTGAGATGCTGTGTGGACAGCTCCTCCGACAGCAAGGTCCCTCCTCGAGCGAGAGGACGAGGAGGGGAGCGACAACGACGACGAGGGGATGGCGGGTTCGACTAGGCGTCGGACACCGCTGCTCAAGGCCACCGGCGACCCTGTAATCCGGGACGCCGCCTTCAACTCCCCGGGCCGCCTCCTTGGGCGGGTGGCGAGAGGCAGCAGAAGAGGAAGAGGGGAGGGCGGCAAGGCCGCATGCCGAGTACGAGGGCGAGGAGCCTTGACAACAGACGACGCCCCACCACCCCGCCTTCAAGCTCGCCTCCGACGCCTGCCTCGCCAAGCTCCTGGCCGGCCCCGGGTGTTCTCTTGGTGTCTTCGGCGCCCGTAGCCTCCGGGGCGCGCCTCCATGCCCGCCACCTGCGCAGCTCCCGAGGGCACGCCACCCCAGTCGCGCAGGGCGCCTCCGCCACGTTCTCCTAGGCGCCCTTTGCCCTTCCCCGACAAGCTTCTCTTGTCGGGAGCCTTCCCAGCAAGCTTCTCTTGCCGGGGCTCCTGACCTACCTCCTAACAGGAAACAGGAGAAGGATTACGGGCATCTTATCTTTTAATTTGTAAGCCCTCGGGCCTTAGCTGCATTTAAATATGTAATCCTCTCTATCATGGTTTTCATCCTCTATGGACTTGTACTAAACTAGGACGTTTTTAATGAAAAGAGGGAAAGCTTGCGGATCGAGCCTTTTACTTGACTTCGTGCCTTGTATGTTCCTACCCCACGCCTCGGGAGCTTGCGGGCTGAACACGCTTGTCGAAAAGGGACATCAAGAGCCCGCTGGCTGGTGTTGCTTCCGCAAGCAACCTTGCCTGACGCCAGCTAGCGCTTGTGTTTGTTGAGCGTGCTCGAACGAAACAAGGGCACGAAGCTTGTCGTAGCTCACTTTAACCGTTTGAGCGCGTGCTCGAAAACAAACCAAGGGCGCAACTGGGCCGCGACTTGGCTCCTCCGCGTATGGGTTTTACAAGGCACGCTCGTTCAAAGACGCAGCCCCGCCTTCCCCGGTCCATAAGAGGATGCATGACGAGGGATGAAAAACTTATCTGATATAGCAGCCCCCAGCAATTCTGGCTTGCCGGAGACGAATCTAGGCGCTCGCAGCCCCCCAGCGACGCTGGCTTGGCCAAAAACCCAAGTGCTGGTGCGCTCTTTCGGTTTCTCCTTGTTGCTGTAATTTCAGCCATGAAAACAGCTGAGATAGATCTGTAATGACTTCATTATCTACATGCATATCGCGATAAGTCCTTTCGTGCAATTTTACGTTAATACGATGCCGTGCCTTGCCCTTCATATGTTTGCACTTCACGTTTCGGGAGCCTGCCGGTCGCGAACACGCTTGTCGAAAAGCGGAACATCGCAGCTCGCTGGTGGTGTTGCTTCCGCAAGCAACCTTGCGGGTCACCGCAAGCGCTTGTGTTTGCCGAGCGGACTGGAAACAAGGCAAGGGCGCAGCTGGACCACGACTTGGCTCCTCTCTCGCACAAGCCTCTCATACGAAGGACATCTTACGGCAAGGCTTGCCACGTTACACCCTCTACTTTACGCCCTTTGTGCGCTTTTACCCTACGCTTTTAGGGAACTTCCCGGTGCTTAACACACTTGCCGAGTGCGGAACATCAGCAGCCCGCTGGCTGGTGTTGCATCCGCAGCAACCTTGCCGCGCCTAGTCGCGACGCTTATCTTGCTGAGCAGACTCAAAACGAAACAAGGGCGCGAAGCTTGTCGCGCTCACTTTTAACTCGCTGAGTGTGCTCAAGCAAGGTAAGGGTGCGGCTATCCACGGGCAGGCTCCTCCGCGCCGACAGGTTTTATGCATAAAGGACTAACGCACGAGGGATATAACATAAAAAAGCATGGAATTAAGGAGTGCTCTGCACAAAAGCTCGAACAACTTAGCTTTTCTATTTCTTGTTTCCCCGCACTTGCCGGTGGAGCTCGATGGCGCGTCCTCGACGGCAGCGCAGCACTCCGGGGAGGTGCGTTTGCCGGAACGAGCACCAGAGCTATCCTTGCCGGATTTGGAACGTTCCGAGGAGCTGCGCTTGTCGGAGTGAGCACCAGAGCTGTCCTCGCCGGACTTGGTGCTCGATGGCGCGTCCTCGACGACAACGTAGCGCCCCAGGGAGACGCGCTTGCCGGAGTGGAGGGGAGCGGGGGCGAGCGGCGCGAGGAACAGGATATGCTCGGACTCCTAGTAGCGACAGGAGGAGCAGGGTCCTGCCCCAGCACTTTCGCTTTGCTCGTGCATGGACAGCGGTCCGGAGCATCCCGCGAAGCCTCCGCACGTTCTTGCCCCAAAGATGCGAGTACCACCTCCGTGGCACGGCGCTGCTGGTCGTCGACGCTGAGATGGACGTGGATCCACGGAGACCGAGCGCGCGTCATCCGCCCTGTCCTCGATTCGTGGCGCCATGCGAGTACCCTCGCCGGTGTCCACCCTTCCGCTGGCGTCTTCTCCGCCTACCGTTGGTTCCGGTGGCGGCGGGTGAGACGCAGATGGGTCTGCGACCCTCGAGGCCCTCGTCTTCGGGGCCATGGCGCAGTTGTTGATGAAGTTGCTGACGAACCTGGAGAGGTTGATGAAGAACGCGCGCGCGCGAACGCCGGATCAGGTCCGCACAACCTCGACGCCCCCTACCTGGCGCGCCAAAGATGTCGGGGCGGAGCGGAGGAAGAGACCCGCCCGCCGCGAGCACCTATGGGGCCGGGGCCCCTTCGTGAGTGCGGTACGAGGGCGGAGGGAGCACAGAGAGCAGATCGAGGCGATGCACGCGGGGCGGATTTTTACCCAGCTTCGGGCCGTGATGGACGCGTAAAACCCTACTGCTGCTTTGTGTTTGTATTTGGTCTTGCTCAAGAATGCGAGCGTACGGTGGTGTTGTGTCGAGTGAATCGAACCAGCCGAACCCCTTCTACGTTGTGCATGGGCCTCCTTTTATAGTGCCAAGGGGTCACCAACAGGTGTCAACGTAAGAGAAAGGGGTAAAAATGTAAAAGAGGTGGTAGTTGGAACAGTGCGGGAACAGTGGAGCTACAGTGCTTGAACAGTGGTTTCTACCTACTTTGACAGTGGGGGACAAAGGCATTTAATGCCCGTCGCCGTCGACCCAAAAGCTCCCGCCCTTGCGTCTCCGTCGCCACGGCGATGGATCCACCACCGCGGAGTGCCACCGCACCCCAGTTGCACAGCCATCCGCCACGCGCCTCTCGGAGAGGGCTCAAGGCGACGCGTGGGCGATGAGCTGGAGCGGCACACAACACAGCAGCTCTCCGGCAAGTGCCTTGCCGGGTCTTGATCTTGCCGGACCCGGAGCTTGTCGGGCTTTGTAACTTGCCGCCTCCGGGCCCTCGCCGACGCGTGATAGCGCCGAGGCGTGTCTTCTACGATGTAATCTTCTAGTCTCCCGGCGAGCTCCTCTCGCCAGGCCTTGCGTGAGTGATGTAATCTTGAGCCTGAACGGCCTTCCGGCAAGCTCCTCTTGCCGGGTCTCGATCTTCTGTCTCGTACACTTTGTTCTTGAATGGCTCGATATGGAGCAGAATGGTCTCCGGCAAGCACATGGTAAATCCTGCCGGGGGCTATGATCGCTCGTGCACAAGTTGGGGTACCGAGGTACCCTACCTTAGTACACCGACACATCGACGCTAGCTTCGACTCGGATCTCGATGACTCTAAGTCACAAACCGGATACGTGTATATGTTGAATGGTGGAGCAAGAGCTGGTGCACTGCAAGCGAGCGCCGTGGCGGGATCTACATGTGAAGCGGAGTACATGGCAGCCTCGGGAGGCAGCGATGAAGCAATTTGGGTGAAGGAGTTCATCACCGACCTAGGAGTCATACCCAATGCGTCGGGCCGATCAAACTCTTCAGGATAACACCGAGCTATTGCCCTTGCCAAGGAGCCTGTGTTTCACAAGAAGACCAGCACATCAAGCGTCATTTCAACTCCATCCGTGAAAAAGTTCAAGATGGAGACATAGATATTTGCAAAGTACATACGGATCTGAATGTCGCAGATCCGTTGACTAAACCTCTCTCGCGAGCAAAACATGATCAACACCAGAACTCTATGGGTGTTCGATTCATCACAATGTAACTAGATTGGTGATCTAGTGCAAGTGGGAGACTGTTGGAAATATGCCCTAGAGGCAATAATAAAAGTATTATTATATTTCATTGTTCATGATAATTGTCTTTTGTTCACGCTATAACTGTATTATCCGGAAATCGTAATACACATGTGAACACATAGACCACAATATGTCCCTAGTGAGCCTCTAGTTGACTAGCTCACAGATCAACAGATAGTCATGGTTTCTGGCTATGGACATTGGATGTCGTTGATAACGGGATCACATCATTAGGAGAATGATGTGATGGACAAGACCCAATCCCAAGCATAGCACAAAGATCATGTAGTTCGTTTGCTAGAGCTTTTCCAATGTCAAGTATCTCTTCCTTCGACCATGAGATCGTAACTCCCGGATACCGAGGAGTGCTTTTGGTGTATCAAACGCCACAACGAATCGGGTGACTATAAAGGTGCACTACAGGTATCTCCGAAAGTGTCTCATTGGGTTGACACGGATCGAGATCGATTTGTCACTCCGCATGACGGAGAGGTATCTCTGGGCCCACTCGGTAATGCATCATCATAATGAGCTCAAAGTGACCAAGTGGTTGGTCACGAGATCATGCATTACGGTACGAGTAAAGTGACTTGCCGGTAACGAGACTGAACAAGGTATTGGGATACCGACGACCGAAGTCTCGGGCAAGTAACGCATCGATTGACAAAGGGAATTGTATCTGTGGTTATTTAATCCTCGACATCGTGGTTCATCCGATGAAATCATCGAGGAGCATGTGGGAGCCAACATGGGTATCCAGATCCCGCTGTTGGTTATTGCCCGAGAGTCGTCTCGGTCATGTCTGCGTGTCTCCCGAACCCGTAGGGTCTACACACTTAAGGTTCGGTGACGTTAGGGTTGTATGAATTTGAGTATGCAGCATACCGAATGTTGTTCGGAGTCTCGGATGGGATCCCGGACGTCACGAGGAGTTTCGGAATGGTCCGGAGGTAAAGAATTATATATAGGAAGTGGTATTTCGGCCATCGGGAAAGTTTCGGGGTCACCCAGTAATGTACCGGGACTCAGGCTGGCAGTCGGGTCGGGTTTGACCGGGTCAAGCACTACCAAACCCATGCCCGAATAGCAAATGGGCACAAGAGCAGACCCATGACCCTATCCATGGGTCTTGAGACAAACCCATGCCCGAACCCGACGGGCAACCCGACCCATTAGGATACCCATCGGGTTTGAAATAAAATATTTTATTATATATAAATATATACTTTAAACTTTAACGTATAGCCAGGTTTTCTGTTTTTCTAGCATACTAGCTACTGGACACAGAAGTCACTTCACGATTGACTAGCTGCTGTGGTGGAGTCTCTTATATAGGCAAACTGCACCACCCACCAGCGCGGCTAGGCGAGGTGGTACTAAATTTAACAAGCTGTGTACCGACGTCGTTGTCTCGCCATGTGCTACCGTGCATGCAAATCAGGATACAAGTTGGCTGGATTTGGAGGCCCAGTTGGTTGGGCTGCTGCTCAACCAACAATCCAAGCAGTAACATTTAATTCATCTCTGGGCCTTACGATCGATCGACAAGAAATAAAAGGCACAACAAAGCATACACATCGCTAGTTCCCTACTGGCAGCGTTGGGTTGTTCTACATAAATAAATAAATTAGCAAGTATATTTATGAAAACGTCCACACATATTATAAAATAAATATATTTTTTAATCACTAATATTAATCGGGCAACCTATCGGGCGACCCATGGGTAGAACATTAAACCCATGCCCTACCCATGACTAATCGGGTTACCCATCGGGCTTACCCATGGGTGAATATGGTAACCCATACCCTATCCATTCGGGTCGGGTGCCCATGGGCGCGGCCGCCCATGGGTCGAACTGCCGTGTTGAACCAGGACCACCGGAAGGGTCTCGGGGGTCCACCGGGTGGGGCCACCCATCCCGGAGGGCCCCATGGGCTGAAGTGGGAGGGGAGCCAGCCCATAGTGGGCTGGTGTGCCCCCCTAGGCCCACCCTCTGCGCCTAGGGTTGAAACCCTAGGGGGGGGCGCACCACATGCCTTGGGGGGCACTCCTCCCCCCTTGGCCGCCGCCCCCTTGGGAGATTCAATCTCCCAGGGCCGGTGCCCCCCCCTTGGGGGCCTATATAAAGGAGGGCAGGGGGGAGGGTAGTCGTACCCTTGTGCTTGGCGCCTCCCTCCCCCTGCTACACCTCGTCCTCCTCCCGTAGTCGCTTGGCGAAGCCTCGCTGAGTTCTCACTGATCCACCACCACGCCGTCAGGTTGCTGGATCATCATCAACCCTCCTTCCCCTTGCTGGATCAAGAAGGAGGAGACGTCTCCCGTCCCGTACGTGTGTTGAACGCAGAGGTGCTATCTGTTCAGCACTTGGTCATCGGTGATCTGAATCACGGCGAGTACGACTCCATCATCACCATCCCCTTGAACGCTTCCGCACTCGATCTACAAGTGGTATGTAGATGCAAACTCTCTCCCATGACTCGTTGCTTGGATGAACTCATAGATGGATCTTGGTGAAACCGTAGGAAAATTTTTAATTTTCTGCAACGTTCCCCAACATCTAGTAGGCCAAACCAAACTAATAATTCGAAGATACTTGCAAAGATAACAAATCATACATAAAATAATTCAGAGGAGAGTCAAATATTGTTCATAGATAATCTTGATCATAAACCCACAATTCATCGGATCTCGACAAACTCACCGCAAAAAGAATTACATCAAATAGATCTCCAAGAAGATCGGGGAGAACTTTGTATTGAGATCCAAATAGAGAGAAGAAGCCATCTAGCTAATAACTATGGACCCGAAGGTCTGAGGTAAAATACTCACACATCATCGGAGAGGCTATGGTGTTGATGTAGAAGCCCTCCGTGACCGATTCCCCCTCTGGCGAAGCGCCGGAAAAGGCCCCAAGATGGGATCTCACGGGTACAAAAGGTTGCGATGGTGGAAATAGGGTTTCGTGGTGCTCTCGGGTGTTTTCAGGGTATATGAGTATATATAGGCGAAAGAAGTCGGTCAGGGGAGCCACGAGGGGCCCACGAGGGTGGGGGCACGCCTCCCTGCCTTGTGGCTGCCTCGTTGCTTCCTTGACGTCCACTCCAAGTCTCCTGGATTGCGTTTGTTCCAAAAACGACTCTCCCAAAGGTTTCATTCCGTTTGTTCTCCATTTGATATTCCTTTTCTGCGAAACACTGAAATAGGCAAAAAAAACAGCAATTTGGGCTGGGCCTCCGGTTAATAGGTTTGTACCAAAAATAATATAAAAGTGTATAATAAATGCCATTAAACATCCAAAACATATAATATAATAGCATGGAACAATCAAAAAGTATAGATACATTGGAGACGTATCATTATGTCAACAATAATAACTCATGATCAGTCACATCCAACTGGATAAATGTGCCTAGATCATTCCCCAACCCATGATGCTTGCAAAAGAGAAAAGTAAAAGGAATAGAGGAGAACACTTTGACTCTTGTATAAAAAGTACATACATAAAAGTAAAAGATAGGCCCTTCGCAGAGGGAAGCAGAGGTTGTCATGCATTTTTTGGTTTTGTATGCACATTCTTTTAATGCAAAAAAACGTCATGTTATATTGCACTTTATGATAGCTACCTTTATTATGCAGTATGTTGCTTTTATTACTTTGCCATCACAAGTTCGTACAACGCTTATTTTCCCTTACACTAAAAGATCCTACACATTTAGAAGCAATTTTTGTTACCCTTTTTGCATCGATGACAACTTACTTGAAGGATCTTACTCAATCCATAGGTAGGTATAGTGGACTCTCAAAACATGAATTGGGGTTTAAAGGTTATGGATGCACAAGTAGTATCTCTACTTAGTGTGGATATTTGGCTAGCAAAGATATTGGGCAAGCACCACATGTTAGAGGATCTATGACAATATAACTTCTATGTGAATATGAACAATCATAAATCATTATGTTGTCTTCCGTGTCCAACGTCAACAATTTGGCATAAGATATTTAATGGGGGCTCACAATCATAAAAGATGTCCAAGATAGTACATTTACATGTGAATCTTCTCTTCCCTTATTATTTCTTTCATGAATTGCATCGTTAACCAATGCTATGTATGTCAACTTTCAATAAATTTTACCACTTATAATTTTCCTTATGTGATGTCATTACTTTCCATAAGATTAGCATATGATTTTTTCATTATTCCTTTATTTTGATTGAAACAAAAGAGTAAAGAAGCAAAAACTCAAACTAATCTTTATTATATAACTCTCACTCGATTACAAAGATAGATAGATTATGAAACTAACAAAAGAAAATAGATCATACTAAACTTTTATTCAAGTAAATCATGAAATAATTAAAGATTGAAGTAAGATAGGTAAAGGTAATAAAAGTTATGGTGATACGATACTGGGGCATCTCCCCAAGCTTTGGCACAAGCCAAGGGGAGTGCCCATACCCGTGTACTCAAGTCTCCTTCTTTGGTGATGGTGGTGATGATGAGGTAGTAAGCTTGTCTTCCGGCTTCCATGGTAGGGGTTCACCATCAAAAGAGGATGCACGAGTCTCCCGAGTCTTGAAACCGGCAACTAAACTCATACCTTTAAATCTTGCTTCATACTCAAAAATTTGATTTTTAATATCATAGATTTGGCTTTGCAGAAAATTGATTTGCTCATTGAAGGTGAAGACGATGTCCTTCATAGACCAGCCATCCACCTTGTGATCACGGGTGAATTCCGTAATCATGGAGTGATTGGCACTAAGTCCATGCTCCACCATCCCTTGGCACTTGAAGATCTCCTGCTCCACCACCTCGAGCCTGGCCTCCATGGTTCCTGTCTTCTGGGTTCCTTGAACATCTCGGATCTAGAGCACCCCCTCACGCATCTCTATGGATTGAGGGTGCTTCATCATCTCCGACAGGTAGGGGTTGATGACCCTCTCAAAGAACTTGTCCTTGGAAAGAGCTTGATGAGGTCATGGTGATCTAGATCTGATAGGAAAACAACACGAAAAAGGAATAGAGGATATTTCTGCGATGTGGTGGTCAAATCGTCCGGGGGAGTATATAAAGATTTTTTTACCTTAGGAAACAAGTATACTACAGGAAAACGGAGTCGGGAAGGTGCCCGAGGGGCCCACTACCCACCAGGGCGTGCCAGGTGGGGCTGGCGCGCCCTGGTGCCTAGTGGGCACCTGGGTTGCTGCTGATGACCCACAAGTACAGGGGATCTATCATAGTCCTTTCGTTAAATAAGGGTGTCGAACCCAACGAGGAGCAGAAGGAAATGACAAGCGGTTTTCAACAAGGTATTCTCTACAAGCACTGAAATTATCGGTAACAGATAGTTTTGTGACAAAATAATTCATAACGGGTAACAAGTAACAATAGTAACTAAGGTGCAGCAAGGTGGCCTAGTCCTTTTCGTAGCAAAGGACAAGCCTAGACGAACTCTTATATAAAGCAAAGCGCCCCCGAGGACACATGGGAATTACTGTCAAGCTAGTTTTCATCATGCTCATATGATTGACGTTCGTTACTTTGATAATTTGATATGTGGGTGGACCGGTGCTTGGGGGATGTCCTTCCTTGAACAAGCCTACCACTTATGATTAACCCCTCTCGCAAGCATCCACAACTATGAAATAAGAATTAAGATAACCATAGCATGAAACATATGGATCCAAATCAGCCCCTTACGAAGCAACACATAAACTAAGGTTTAAGCTTCTGTCACTCTAGCAACCCATCATCTACTTATTACTTCCCAATGCCTTCCCATAGGCCCAAATCATGGTGAAGTGTCATGTAGTTGATGTTCACATAACACCACTATAGGAAAGACAACACACATCTCATCAAAATATCGAACAAATACCAAATTCACATGATTACTTATAACAAGACTTCTCCCATGTCCTCAGGAACAAACGTAACTACTCAGAAAGCATATTCATGTTCATAATCAGAGGAGTATTATTTATCATTAAGGATCTGAACATATGATCTTCCACTGAATAAACCAACTAGCATCAACACAAGGAGTAATCAACACTACTAGCAACCCACAGGTACCAATCTGAATTTTTGAGACAAAGATCAGATACAAGAGATGAACTAGGGTTTGAGAGGAGATGGTACTAGTGAAGATGAAAGTGCTAAGTGGCACTTATGCTTTATTTTGGTGTGATGACAATGTGGTTAGTTGAACTAATATCGGTTGCTAAAGTTTATCTCAGGTTATTGGTTCTAAGTGCCCGCGATGGAGATGTGCGACCCCCCCATTTCAAAAAGGACAAAGACGTTGTCTTTCGACGCTTCGAAGGTTTAGTTTTGGTTTGCTTCGAGTCGTAGGAAAGACCGCACTATTAAGAGGGGTTTGTGTGGATAAATGTTGTGTGGGAATGCCATTGACGAGCCTTACTCTCTTACCCTTCCCACTCCGAGCACCTAATAAGAGCCTAGTGTGTATGCTGTGGTACTCAGAAAGTTGCAACAGAAAGATTCTTGGGTACCCGTGCGCACGGGTTCGTTAACCCCGTCGGCGCACGGGTATCGCAGAACTCTCTGGGTACCCCATGCGACGGGGTCTTTTGACCTGCGGCGCACGGGTATCGCAGAACTCTCTAGGTACCCCTGCGCGACGGGTCTTTTGACTTCGTGTGCACGGGTGGCATGATTGTTCTGAGTACCCTGCAAGACGGGCTGACTTAGCCCTGGCGCACGGGGTCCAACGGGCAGAAATCTCCACCAGCCCCTGCACACTATATAAAGGCCCTTCTTCCACTTCCAACCTCTAACCCTAATGTCTTGTTGAGCTCCACCATTGCTACACCCCCTTTTGCTCAATACTCTCAATCCCTCCACCCAAACTTGTTGAAACTTTGGGGATTGGGAGAGCAAGACCCGATCTACATCTTGACCAAACCAAATCGCGTTCCCTGCAACATTTCTTCCCCATTGACTTGTTACTCTTGGAGCTTGGGCTCAGGTGGCTAGAGGTTCCTCCGAAAGCTTCCTTGCTTGTGGTGTGCTCCGGAGAAGTTTGTAAAGGTGTGGTGGTTGCCTTCAAGACCAACCCCGAGTGTTTTGAGGCTCATCTGTTGGGGGTGACTCGAAGGAGAATACGGTGAGCCTTTGATGGAATTCCGCAAGCTTTGGCTCCGGCACCGCTCCAAACGGAGATTAGCTCTTCCCCAAGGAAGAGTGAACTTCGGGTTAAAATCTGCGTCCTCGTCTCACTTGTGGTTAATCCTTTCCTGCACCATTCCTTGTTGTTGTATGCTTGTTGGCTTGCTAAGTAGTTTGTTGCCTAGCATATTCATCTTGGAGCTTGCTTGTCATATAGGTTGCATTCACCTAGTTGCATACCTAGTGAACTCTTTTATCCGCTAAGCCTTAAAATCTACAAGAAAGATTAAAATTTGTAGTCTCCTATTCACCCCCCTCCTAGTCGACCGTATCGATCCTTTCAATTGGTATCAGAGCCTCGTGCTCTAATATAAGGTTTTTCAACCTTAGAGGATATGGTCGATCTAGGGAATGAGGGAGGTGGCTTACCCGTTGCGGAGGATGGTCAAAACCAATCCCCTGCCGCGACCGAGACACTTGGTGCTCCTGTCGTTGCTCCCGCCGCTCCTCCTAACCTGAATGTCCCCTTGACCGCGGCCGATCTTCTTTCAATGTTTGTGGACCTCAAAGTCTCTATGATGAAAGAGGTTCGGGCCTCGGTCAAGGAGGAAATTGATGCCCGCTTAAAGCCATTAACGTCCGTGATCAAACTCGCTTAATCCAAATGAAGTTCATGATGCGGATGACTCAAGGAACCTCTTGCTTCTCGGGCCATACTCAAGTTCCCAAGTACAATGCCGTGGAACCCTTTACTCTCCTCAACCCTTGCAAGATCCCTCAAGATAATCTGTTGGGCCTCCGCCTTTGAAAGCTAATGCCTTTGCTAAGTGGAAGCTAGATATGGAGTCTCACATGCGTAGTGCTTCAACTCAATTGTGGTGGATTGTGGTCAATGGATTCAACACCAAGGACCCAATGAATCTCACTCCAAGAGAAGCAGTTGACGATCAACTCATCGCTATCAAGACACAACATGCTTCGCAACGCCAGGATCAAGACTATAGTGATTCCATTGCTCTTCTCAAAACCGCAAAGGAAATTTGGGATTGACTTGAGGAGGCTCTTGAAGGAGATGAAGCAATTCAAGATCTCGGTTGGCCTTGCTCAAACAAGAAGTCAATCTCTTTGTGAGGAATGAGGGTGAGTCCACCAAGAGGTTTACCAAGGTTGAAGTCTCTTGTGCTCAACTTGAGAACCTTTGGGTGCACTTGGGCAAATGATGACTTCATCAAGGACAAGTTCATAGATGCTATGGTTCTCATGGAACATACCATGGTCATGATGGTTCATCAACGTCCGGACTATCACAAGCTGACTTCGGCTCACGTTGTTTCCACCTTCTCTACCCCTGTTCTTTTGGAAACCAAGTCCAAGAAAACATTTGCAATAGCTCAAGCAACCAAGAACTCCAATCTTGCCTTGAAGGCCAAGAAAGTTGTGAGCCAACCCTCGAGGGAGGAAGAAGTGAGTGAAGAGATAGCTGAGGAGGATAATGACACCTCGTGTCCGGCAAATGATTTTGCGGAAGACTTGGCTCTCTTAGTCAAAAAGTACTCCGGGACCATGGCAAACAAAGGAAGAAATCTTCAAGGAAGATCTTTTGGATGAAGGAAATGCTACAATTGTGATAGCCCAAGACACTTTGTTCATGATTGTCCATATGAGAGACGTGAAGACAAGTCCGAGAAGCTTGTGCTTAAGAAGAAGTTCACCAAGTTTGCAAAGAGGAAGGATGACAAGGCTCTTGTTCATGAAGAATACATGTCTGGAGATGAAGATGACGGTGATGATGATCAAGTGTGTGTCGGTGTACTAAAGTAGGGGTACCTTAGTACCCCGAACTTGTGCACGGGCAGTCGCAGCGCCCCGCGGCAAGGCTTGCCGGGCGTTCGCCAAAACCCTTCGTCATTCCTATTTTACTGCCATTCAAGAACAAAGTGTTAACTAAGAAGACAAGGCCCGGAAGAGGAGCTTGCCGAACGATAAGACCCCGCAAGAGGAGCTTGCGGGAAGGATAAAGACCCCGCAAGAGGAGCTTGCCGGAAGGCCAACCAAGGCACTTCAGAAGACTTGCCGCGACGCATCGCTGGCGCCCCGGCGAGACCCGACGAAGCGGCGAGCTTATGGGTGCAACAAAGAGAGACCGCGGCAAGGCACTTGTCAGCGGCGGCTACCACTCTGCGCTCCAGCTCACCCGACGACGTGTCGCCGCAGATCACCTGGTGCACGTGGCGGGTGGCTTGGCAGCCTAGCGTGCGAGGTGGCGTTTAAGGTGACTAGGAGGCCATCGTGGCGATCGGTGGCGCCCCTAACGGTCGCTTCTGGCACTGTTGGAGCGACCGGACGGGCATTAAATGCCCTTGTCCCCTGCCGTCAGAGTTAGGTAGGGGAACTGTAGATAGTGGTTGTACCAACCCGCGTTTTTACCTTTTTACCCCTCTTTCTACGCTGCCACCTGTCGGTGACCCCTTTAGACTATAAAAGGGAGGCCCATGCGCACGTAGAAGGGGTTCGGTTCGACCGATTCGAGACCACAGCACACCCACGATCTGGAGCAAGAACAAAATACCAACACAAAGCAGCAGTAGGAGTTTTATCTCTCCGGAGAGCTCCGAAGCTGGGTAAAATCCCCCGCGTGCTTTCGCCTCGATCTAATCTTCGCGCGACCCTCCGCTCCCTGCCGAACCGAGAAGGGCCCCCTGCCCCATAGGTGCTCGTTCCCAGCCACGACATCTCGGCGCGCGCTGTAGGGGCGCCGAGGTTCAGCGAACTGATCCGTCTCGCGCGCTACATCAACATCTTCATCGACATGCCACCGAAGAAGAAGGCTTCAGAGGTGGCCACTCCGTCTGCGACCATCCTGCTGCCACCAGAGCAAACAGGCAGTGGGGTGGACGCCGGCGGAGGAGCGGGCGCCGATGGTGGGACTCACGCCGTCACCAGGTCCAAGGACAAGGCCCCGCAAGCTTCAGCGCTCGATATCCACCGCACCTCTCGGGAGGTGCAAGATCGACAACGCCACGGTGCCCCTAGCACCGTGCTCGCTGGAACAAGGCCAACTGGTGGGTCGCGGGACGCCAAGGCCAACGTACACGCCAACACGCCGGCACGAGCGCAAGGCGGTCGCTCGACGAGACGTTGTTCTTCTAACACCGTTAGGAGTTTGAGCATGTCCCGCACTCGCGCCGCCACCACCGCCACCTAAGACTCAGAGGAAGCGCCGCCCGAGCCCGCTTGTTTTAGATTACCCTCGGCGCGGACAAGATCGACGATCGAGGGCCGCCATTTATAGACTCATTGGCTTCGCCAACACCGACAAGCCCCGCAATGAGCACGCCGGCCGCTGCAAGACGCCAGCGGAAGCCGGTGGCGATAAGACCGCTGGGGTGCCACCACCATGCACTCCCCGCCCGAAGGCCAAGGTCGCCGACTCGCCGCCAACCTCGATGCCGACTCCACCGCGTCGCCGGACCCGCGAGCTCGCCGCGATCAACGCCACGCTCTCCAAGAACGACGACATGAAGACGCCAGACTGCGATCGAGCGCAGAAGAGAAGCGCGGCGTCAATCTGACAGCGCGCCGGGCCCACTGCCGATATGCATGCGCTTAGGGAACCAGCGACTTGCCGACGCTGCAGGTTGCCCTGCTCACCCGTGAGCTGCGGCAAGTCCAAAGGGCCCAAGACCAAGAACTTCAAGCCGACGCATGCAGAAGTACGATGGCAGGATACATCCGCCGGAGTTCCTCGGCGCATACACCATCGCGTGCAAAGCGTCGGGACGCGACGAGAAGATCTCGCCAACTACTTCCCACCGGTGCTCAAGCCCAACGCCGATCTTGGCTCATGCACTTGCCGGACAACTCCATCTCTTCATGGGCGGACTGTGCTATCGGTTTGTCGGCGCCTTCACAAAGTGCCACAAACCCCATGGTCGAGAGCAACCTTCATCCGCTAGCCCGAAGAAGGAGAACCCTGCGCAAGTACATACAGAGATTAAGCCTGTGTGCAGCGCAACATCCCTGACGTCCACCCGCCGCGGTTATCGCTGCTCCATCGAACGCGGCGAATCGCAGGATGAGGGAGGAGATGGCAATGTGCAAGATCGAGATGTCACGAGCTATACGCTCTGGCCGACAAGTGCGACGGATGAGGATGAGGAGGAAAATCCCCGAGAGAATGCAGGAGCGTATGATCCGACAAGGAGGATGCCCCTCCGGCAAGGAAGAACCGAGGCGGAATAATGTAAAGAGAAAGGCTAAGGATGTGCTAGTCGTCGAGCAGTCCGGCAACGGAAGCGGCGCCGGCAAGGCCAAAGCTGATGACTCCGGCGAGGCTGTGGTGGCCGCCGACAAGCAGGACGGCTCCGGCAAGCAGTAATGCAAGATCCATTGCACCAAGGGCCATGACCTCCAAGCCTGCAAGAAGGTTGAGCAGATGGAAGAGTTGCAGAAGGCCGAATATGAGCGTCGCGACAAGGAGAAGGCCCAGGGGGGTGGCGGAGGATCCGGCAAGAAGCATCCCGCCCGGGGAGGGCACCGCGGCAAGGCCAAGCAGCGGCAAGGAGACAGACCTCCCCGCGGCCGCGACAAGGACGAAGACGAAGATGAAGATGATGAGATGGAGGAAGATGAGACCGACGAGCAAGAGTTTCAGAAGGCAACGGAGGTTTTGTGCGTCGACGGCGGTGCTTCTCTGCACACCTCGCACCGTCAACTCAAACAGTGGGTGCGGGAAGTGAACGCAGCAGAACCGTCCGTTGAGTCGCGCAAACCCCTGAAGTGGTCTAGCACGCCCATCATCTTCGACGTTGAGGATCACCCGATCGCATCAACTGCGGTCGGGTGCTTGCCGATGTTGGTTTCGCCAACCATCCGCAAGCTCAAGGTCACAAAGATGTTGGTTGACGGCGGGCCGCCTAAATTGATCTCTTCGCGGTGCTCAACAAGCTCCAGATCCCGACAATGAGCTCAAGAGACGGTACCTTTCAAGGAATCAACCCGGGAAGGAGCGCCGAAGGGGAAGATCACACTGCCGGTGACGTTTGGCAGCGAGCTGAATTTCAGAACAGAGAGAGTCACATTTGATGTTGCTGATTTCCCATTGCCTCACAATGGGATACTTGGCTGTCCAGCACTCGCCAAGTTCATGGCAGCCTCTCACTACGCCTACAATGTGCTCAAGATGCCTGGTCCGATAAGTGTTATTTCTGTCCATGGCGACAAGAAAGATGCACTTATCTGTACCGACAAGATCTACCGGGAAGCAGCAGCCGCAGTAGAGCGCAAACCACTTGCCGCTGAAGCTCCCCGGGGGAAGAAGAAGAAGACCAAGTCCGGCAAGAGTAGCTCTGATGCCCACTCCGGCAAGCGCACCTCTTCGGAGTGCTGCGCTACCGTCGAGGACGCACCATCGAGCTCCACCGGCAAGTGCAAGAAGGCAAAGATAGCAGCACCAGAGACCAAGAAAGTGGCCGCCAAGGAGGACGGCATCGGTGGTACCTTCACCATCGATTGCCACGCTTGATCCTAAATAGGAAAGCGCGACTCGTTGTTTTCTCATGGGCGAATGTCGATGTGTTTGCATGGCAACCATCCGACATCCCCGTGTTCCTGTGAAAGTAATTGAGCACCACCTTGTCGCCCCGCCTCACGCGCGGCCCGCCAAGCGAGAGTCGAAGCAAGCGAAGAGAGCGCCAAGAGTTCATTGTCAAGAGATCAAGAAATTGGAAGCAGCAGGCTTGGTCCGAGGAGTGCTCCATCCAACGTGGTTAGCCAATCCAAAGAGTCGTGCGCAAAGCAAACGGGAAGTGGAGGCTTTGTATTGACTTCACCGATGTTAATAAAGCTTGCCCCTAAGGATCCATTTCCTTGCCGCGCATTGACCAGATTGTCGACTCCACAGCAGGATGTGATCTGCTTTCATTCCTTGATGCATACTCAGGATATCATCAGATCTTCATGGCAGAAGAGGATGAAGAGAAAACCGCATTCATTACTCCATGTGGCACGTACTTCTTTGTACGCATGCCTTTCGGACTAAAGAATGCTTGCTTTTGAGCCACAGTTGCACAGAAATGTGGAAGCTTACATGGATGACATAGTGGTCAAGAGCAAGGACAAAGAGACTCTGATCCAAGATTTGGACGAGACTTTTGCAAATCTGCGCAAGATCAATCTCAAGTTGAATCCCGAGAAGTGCGTGTTTGGAGTTCCTTCCGGCAAGCTTCTCGGGTTCATTATGTCCCAGAGGGGGATTGAAGCCAACCCCGACAAGATCAAGGCCATCGAGCAGATTGAAGCCCCGAAGCGCGTCAAGGATGTGCGAAGGCTTGCCGGCTGTGTTGCTGCTCTCAGCAGGTTCATCTCTAAGTCTGCTGAGCGCGCCCTACCATTTTTCAAAATTTTGAAAAAGGCAGGTCCAATGAAATGGACTCCGGAAGCGGAGGCTGCGCTGCAGGACCTGGAGAGATACCTATCCTCGACTCCAACACTTGTCGCACCTAAGCCACAAGAGAAGTTGCTGCTATATCTAGCGGCAACCAATCAAGTGGTTAGTGCTGCGTTAGTAGCGGAGAGGGAGGCGGATGATGAGCCAGCCGTCGCTGCAAGCTTAATCCGGCGACAAGCGGGCTCCCGGATGTGTTCTCGATTCCGCAAGGATGGATCTGTGCAGCCACAGGAAGAGAAAGTTGGTTACTGGCGACTACTTTTCGGCAGAGCTCCCCGGAGCCGCCGCCAAGAAGGTCCCCAGGATCAACACAGAAAGCGCTGAGGAGCAGTCTGCTCCGACAAGCCCTAGGGTTTGTTTCGTTGATGCAGACGCTCCCGACAAGCTGTGTCCAGACACGCTTGCCGTGGAGCATCACGCTCCGGTAGGATCCCAGATTCTTGCCATAGAAGCGGATGTTCCCGCAGCAGCATTTGCGCCTTTAGTCCTCGTTGTCGGAGCTTGATAACGATGTGGACTAGGTGTCATTCAAAGAAGCATAGCCTTGCCGGAATGCAGAAAAGCTAAGTTTCCAAAGTTTGAGCACAG
This sequence comes from Aegilops speltoides, assembly GCA_021437245.1. NCBI lineage: Eukaryota > Viridiplantae > Streptophyta > Magnoliopsida > Poales > Poaceae > Aegilops > Aegilops speltoides. Next base: position 396,969,402 of record CM038144.1, read on the forward strand.
TCAGTTTTTAAATTTTTAAGTTATACTCCTTGAACGACCGTGCCTTGTATGGAAAAACCTGTGCGCGGAGGAATCAACTCGTGGCTAAGTTGCGCCCTTACTTTGTTTCGAGTCCGCTCAACAATAAAAGTGTGCTGCAAGTAGCCCCGACGAGGTTTCTTGCCGGAGGCAACACCGCCAAAGAAGCTGCCGATGTTCGCGACTCAAAGAAGCGTGTTAGCACCGGCAAGTTCCCTAAAAGCGTAGGGTAAAGACATACAAGGAATGGAACTGAATGAAGGAGATAACATAGTCAGCATTGCCCGGAACAAAGTTATATTACAAAAGTGACTTGTTACGGCACTGACTAGGTTGTTCTCATAACTAAAATAACAGCGACAAGGAAGGAGAAGAAGGGTGCGCCGGCACCTGGGTCCCGGCAAGCCAGTGTTGCTGGGGGCTGCGAGTACTAAGATTTGTCCACGGCAAGCCAGAGTTGCCGGGGGCTGCGATATCAGATAAGTCTTTCGTCCCTCATCATGTATCCTCTTATGGGCTGGGGAATGCGAGGCCGCGTCCTCCACGACCATGCCTTGTATGGAAAACCTGTGCGCGGGGGAACCGGCTCGTGGCTAAGTTGCGCCCTTACTTTGTTTCGAGTCCGCTCAACAAGTGAAAGTCTTGCTGCAACTAGCTCCCCGACAAGGTTTCTTGCCGAAGCAACACCGCCGGGCAAGTCTGCTGATGTTCCGACTCAGGCCATGCAAGCGTGTTCCCACCGGCAAGATCCCTAAAAGCGTAGGGTAAAAACATACAAGGGATGGAATCAAGTGGAGGATATAACCCGGCAAGCATCCCCTTTTCATTAAAAAACATCCCACACAAGTACAGTCCATAGAGGATGAAAAACATGAAAGAGAGGATTACAAGCTTTAGATGCAGCTAAGGCCCGAAGGCTTACAAATTAAAAAGATAAGATGCCCGTAATCCCTTTCCTGTCTCTCTTTTCAGGAGGTAGGTCAAGGAGGCGAAAAGGGCAAAAGAGGCGCCTAGGCGAGCTACAGGTGCCAGAAGACACCAAGAGAACATCCCGGGGGCCGTCCGAAGGCTGGACGGTGATGGCGGCGCCGGAAGCAGAGCTCGAAGATGGGGCAGCAGGACTTTAGCACGCTGTCGAGGGCGCTACGCCCTCGTACTCCGACTTGACGGCCTTGTCGCCAGCCCTTTTCCACTTCCGCAGCCTCCCTACGCCAGCCGCCCAAGGAGATGACCCCGGGGAGTTCAAGGAGCCGGCGACCCGGATGATGGGGTCGCCGGTGGCGCACGAGGCGACGCCCGACACCTAGTCGGGCCTGCCATCCCGCCGCCCGCTACCCCGCTGTCGCTGCCGCTCTCCTCCTCGCTACTCGCCGAGGGGAGTCTTCGCTGTCGGAGGAGCTGTCCACGCAGCACTTCGCCCGAGTGTCGGAGTCCCCGAAGACCTTGACGGAGAGGAGGTCGCCCTCCATTAACTTAAAATGGAGGGTAAACCCCGCCATCAGGCTGTGGATACGGGCGAACGTCTTCCACCCACGATCAAGATACATCACATTAGGGGCTGGGAATACAACGCGGACTCGCGTGCCGCTGATCCCACAGCCCTCATGTGCGCCTCAAGATCTCGGCAGATCCGACTCCATCGCGCTCGCAAACGGAGCTGGAAGCCGGAGGCGACGACGAGGCGCCCGGCGCAGCTTGACGAAGAACTCGCAAGGGTCGTCCCCTGTATGGACCGCCGCGGGGATAAGAACCGCCGGTGGAGGTGGAGATGGTGCGCCACCCCGCCCGCCTCTTCCCTGAGCGCCTCGACCTCGTCGTCGACCTCGTCCACGACCTCACCCCCTCCCTCTTCCCCTTGTGGCTGGTGTAGGATCGAAAGTATGTCTAGAGGGGGGTGATTAGACTACTTGACAATATAAAAATTCAGCCTTTTGATTAAGACAAGTTTTTGGCAAGTTCACAATGATGATCAAGTCAAGTATCACCCTACACATGCAATTCTAGAGTATTGGCAGTGGAAAGTAAATTGCACATGTAGTAAAGAGAGGTGGAGAAGAGCAAACACAATTTGGAGACACGGAGATTTTTTCTCGTGGTTCCGATAGGTGGTGCTATCGTCAATCCACGTTGATGGAGACTTCAACCCACGGAGGGTAACGGCTGCGAGAGTCCACGGAGGGCTCCACCCACGAAGGGTCCACGAAGAAGCAACCTTGTCTATGCCATCATGGCATACGCCCACGGAGGACTAGCCTTACTCGGGTAGATCTTCACGAAGTAGGCGATCTCCTTGCCCTTACAAACTTCTTGGTTCAACTCCACATCTTGACGGAGGCTCCCAAGCGACACCTAACTAATCTAGGAGGCACCACCTCCAAAAGGTAATAGATGGTGTTGGTGATGATGAACTCCTTGCTCTTGTGCTTCAAATGATAATCTCCCCAACACTCAACTCTCCTCACCGATTTGGCTGTGGTGGAAGAAAGGATTGAGTGGAAAGCAACTTGGGAAGGCTAGAAATCAAGTTTCATATGGTGGGAGTGGAGCAACTTGATCTCAACACAAGGGTAGGTAGTTTTCTTCTCGTAAATGTAAGGTAGGAGTGGTAGTTCTTTCTCGATGGCTCTCTCCACTAATGAAGAGGGGTGGAGGGTATTTATAGCCTCCACACAAAATCCAACTGTTACACACATTTGACCAATCTCGGTCAGACCGAAGTTGACAACTCGGTGAGACCGAAAGTTCAAATCTTGTGAACGTTGGGATTTTCGGTGGGACCGAAAATACAATCTCGGTGAGTCCGATTCTTCCAAAGACTAGGGTTTGCCAATCTCGGTGGGACCGACTTTATCATCTCGGTGACACCGATTTGATGACTGAAGGTTATAGAAGCTTAACACTAGTTTCGGTGAGACCGAGTTTGGAATCGGAAAATCCGAAATTTCTAGGGTTTGACTATTTGGCTGAGGTGGTTCATCTCGGTGTGACTGAGTTTATGGAATCGGTGGGACTGATATTACTTATGAGTGTATGTTGGAATGAAAGATTGCTGATGGTTTGGGAGATAGATCACTAAGCACTTTGAGCAACCAGATCATTAACATAACCTCATCCCCTTTAATAGTATTGGCTTTCCTATAGACTCAATGTGATCTTGGATCACTAAACCAAAATGGAGTCTTGAGCTTTTGCCAATGCTTTCCTTAGCATTTTGAGGGGTCCACTTCTTCAGTCATTGCCATACCCATATCATCGAACTTTCAAATGATACTCAAGAAACTATTAGTTCAATGATATATATGTTGTTATTAATTACCAAAACCACCCGGGGAATAGTTGCACTTTCAATCTCCCCCTTTTTGGTAATTGATGACAACATATAGATCAAAGCTTCGACAAATGATATAATCAATGAATGATATCGTCGCTTTGAGAAGTATGTGATAAGCAAGAGCTCCCCTAAATTTGTGCATTATTTAAGATTTGCGCTTGAATGCAAATGCACAATCGATTAGGATCATGGGTCACTCTTCCATGTCACATACATCTTGGTGGAGCGCACAAAATGATAAGAATGAATGGCATGCACCCAATCACCAAGACATGAGTAAATGATCATACAAGATATGAATAGCATATGATAAGCATTAAGCACACATTAAGGCATAGTATGATCAAGCACTCATCAAAGTAGAGCAAACGAGTATCAAACACACGAATGTCTCAAAAACTCAAAAGTATCTCAAAAGACCGCAAATAAACGAAAGAGCAAAAGCGAGCACTCTCTCTCGAAATCCTATGATCTATACAATTTCTCCCCTTTGGCAACAAGTTACCAAAAGTTCGAAAGGTATAGAGCTAAACGTCACTAGGGACTCTGCTGGCGGCTCCTGCAGGTTGATGGAGTTGAGATGGCTGCATCCGCAAAGGCTTGGTGATGTCTAAGGAGTGGACACCGAGCCGAGCTGGAACCGATGGAGCTGTGGGAGGTGCCGAGGCTGTAGTCCCGTGTCTCCATCGAATAGCAGCTGATCTAGGTCTTGTGGGAACCGGAGCAGCTGTTCATAATCATCTGGACTAGGTCATCCTGCATCTCACGCATGAGCTCTTCCTTCTCCTTCTTGGCTTCCTCGATATCCGCCTCAAGCTTGTTGACAATGACTTGCACTTGATCGACTTGACATCCAGAGCATGGAACTTGTCTTCAACTATCCTCTCAAGACTCTCCCGAATCGCACAATGTGGCCAGCGTTGTTCAATCCTCTCCGGTAGCTTCAAGGAGCTGCTCTCCAACACTCTTGGGTTTAGCTGCTACTGCTGCTGCTTCCTTCTCGGCTTTAGCTTTCTTGGCAGCTTCAGACTTTGCATGACCTTCAACTAACGTTGGGTCCTCCTCATCCATCACAACTTCATTGTCCTCATGCTCAGGCTGCAGTGGCAAGTGTGGTCTATCCAACAAGTAGGTGCCCGTGCCAAACTTGGCATTGACAAGCATCTGAATGTGCGGGGCAAATCCACATGACCTCTTCTGGTCTGCTGCAGTCCTCTTGATAGTCTCAACTATCAGGTCCATCACCTTGAAAGGTGTCTTCTGATCAAGTATATGCAGCATGTTGATAGAATAGCCTCTTATCATGCGATGATCTCGCACTTGGGCATCAAGGTATGCCTCGTAATTGTGTTCGTGGTAGGGAGACTGCTCGAGATGATACACCGAGCCGAGCTTCCAGATCTCTACATCCTTAGTGGTACCTCATTGTACATGTTCTTCATAGACTCATGGTTTTTCTTGGGAATACCATAGACATCAACATCATCTTCTCTTAGTATCGAGCATTCAGCAAGGCTGCCCATTCTTCAACAAGAGAAGAGAATCTCCGCCTTCACCATCCATGTGATTTTACCATCCGGATAGAAATGAGCAATGGCATAGAATTGCATGATCATCTCATCATTCCAATCACAACTTCGACCAACGAACTCAGCAACACCACATGCAAGAAAGCTCTCATGCACATGTGGAAAGAAGTCTCTGTGCTCTTCATTGTCAATATATGCCCAATCAACATAGCGAGTGTCTCGCAATAATGGGCTTCTTGTCCATAAGCACAGCCTCATAGAAATCCTGCTGCTCTCGGTGTGGAACCTTGGGTCAACAGCAGTTCTTCTCCTCACAAAGATATGGATCAGCTTGTCTCCATAGCCCGAGACCTTTATCCTTTCTTTCCTTCATGTTTTCAGCTCGAGGATGAGCATCATTGTGAATAGGCAATTTCGACGGAGTTTCAAGAATACAGTGCCTCATCATCGACTCATTGGTGGCACATTGTCTTTCTTCTTCTCTGAAGCTGGGATGTTTCTCACAGTTTTCTTGGGCTTGGCGGCGAAGCTTGGCTTGAGCTGCCTTTCTTTGGAGCAGATGGCTTAGACTTTGAAGGTGCTCCCGCCTCGATGGCATCACCCATCAACTTAGGCTTCGAGGAGGTGGGGTGCTTCCTCATCATCATCGAATTTGCCGCTTCATCATGCACAATTCTCTTCCTCTTGGAAGTTTTCTTCACTTTGCTCAAGTTTCTTCTTCCATACTCAGCTTCTTGGCAACAAAGTGGACTTCTTCACTTTATCGGTGCCTTTCTTGGTTTGTCGCCCTTGATGCTCTTTGGCAACCACTTTCCTCTTTGGCTTAGATGAGATCTCTTCCTCAGCTATGAAATCAGAATCTTCATCATCAGAATTCTTCTTCTTCCTCGCCCTGGTGGCAGCAGGAGGCAAACCACTTGGTGTGCTCCTCTCACCATCATCTGAAAAACTGCTGGCCTCGGGACTAGTGCCCGCCTCGAATTTCAGCAATTGGTGATTCAGACTGTTCGCTGTCACCGGCATCCGACATGGCCGACAACCCGTGAATAGATTAGGTGTAGGCGAGAATAGAAGAGTTATCACAAACTGCGAAGATTTTGCAAAAGGAATGAGTTCAAATTTCAGTTTTAGGTTTTCACAGAATGCATTTCGGTCGATCGAGGCTAAAATTCGAGAATCCAAGTGTCTAAACAGTAACCATTCACACCACTTTCGGTTGGACCGAAATGGGTTTCGGTCTAGCCGAGAACACTAGGGTTTCACTAAATCCTCATTTCGTCACACCGATTTGCACAACTCGGTTGGACCGAAAAGTGCAAAGGCAATGGCAGAGGCCAAATCGGTCATACCGAGAATGTAGAATCGGTCTCACCGAGATGTGTTCATGGAAACCTAACCCTAAAACTTTTACTCAATTTCGTTCTAAGAACTAATCTGCTGGATAGGAAGATCTCAAACGTGGCAAGAAGCTAGGCAAACCAATCGTGCATAGAATCGGAGGTTGAAGACGAGAGGATCAAACTCACCCTAACTTGGTGGAGTTTTCACGGCGGCAACGGCGCTGGAGTGAATGACCGCTGACGGCGATGGAGACCCGCGGCGAGGGCGCACAAAGCGACGACGGAGACGATCCGGAGACCACGGCGACGGCAAAAAAGGGTTTGGGGCGAGGCGTTTGAAGAAAGAATCAACGCGCTGCCCTCGGTATATATACCCTTTTGTCTTTGTCGGTGGACCGAGTTGTAAACTTCGGTGGCACCGAGATGGTTAACTGCAAGCAGTTACACACTTCGGTCACGCCAAAATTTGCAACTCGGTTTCACCGAGGTGAAAACCTAGATCAATCCAAGTGCTTTTGGTCTGTCCGAGTTTGAGTGGGTTGGTCTGACCGAAAATACTTAGAAGGTTTTGGATGTTTAGTCTTTGACGGATCGGTGGCTCCGAGTGCTCCTCACTCGGTGTGTCCGAAAATGACTTGTTCAAAGTTTGTGATATAAGCATGAATAGACTTTGAGACAAGAAAGCATAGATAACTAGGGGAGGAACTTAGGCATTCTTGTCCATCCATTTGGTCAAAAAGAAAATCCAAAAGACCAAAGCAACAAATGGATGTCCTCGAATGGATAAAATCATGCATCCAACATGCTCACACAATAAGATAGCAAATGAAATATGTGTCAAACATGCACAATCAAAACTCTAGCTATTATCACACAATTTGTCGATGACTAGGTCATCTATATATGAGTATATTGACTTAGGAGTCAAATGAAAACATTTGATCATAGGTCATACTCATCGTTTAAGCACAAGTGGGGTTACCACTTTTACATAAAGCATTGATGTGTTCACATCATTTGAAGATGCTTTAGCTCAATTCTTTAGAGCAAAGCTCCCCCTTGATGTGAGAACCCTTTAAAGGGTCAAACTAACCTTGGGTTGTCGAGAAGACTTCATGTAGATATTGAAGATGTGGATGCTCAATGTTTATGAAGATCATCAAGAGTTGGGAGCAATCCTTTGGATTCGGCACTTTCAATACCTACATGGGTTAGTCCCACAAGGAACAAACAAGGATATCCATGGACATAGATTGAAGTTCACAATAGATGATGTCCATGAAAGCAATGATTACCTTGTCCCTTGACTTACCAACAAGAGGGTTTGTGACTCCATGAACTAGTGCAAGATGTGGAAGTTGATTGCACAAGTTCTTGCCAAAATGAATGTGAGTGAAGTATGTTGGCGGAGTCACCCTCAAGAACTCTCTAGTTCTTCTTCTTCGGGATCCACATCATCTTGATGGGAATCCTTGGGGTAGTAGTTGAGCTTTATGAAGTAGAATTGACGTTTCCTTGGGAACCCACTTGACCATGGCTTTAGGTGCTTCAATAAATGCATCAATCTCCTCTTGAAGCTTGTCCTTGCCTTTTAGCTTGTGGTCTTGTGGTGGAAGGTCATCTTGAGCTTGTTCCACATTGGAAGAAGTAGGATCATACTTCTCCTTTTGAGAAACAAACTTTAGAGTGGGATATTGACCTTCTTCCCATTCAACACCCTCGGCGTTGAACTTTCGCTCAAAACCAATTCCTTGATTCTTCCGGTGCCTTCCTTGCTTAAGTAACAATTTCTCAAAGTTCTTGCTTCCGCAAGGCTCTTGTAGACACCTTTTCTATAATCCCTTTCAATAAACTATTTTCTTGCTCAAGTGTAGCTTGGCTTGAAACATTGTTAGTGGAATCAAGAGAATTTCTAGCAGCAACAATATTGGATTTAGCATGGTTATTGTTACTACTAGATGAAGAATTTTTCTTATGCTTGTCATGCTTAGTTTTAATAGGTGGCAAGAAATTAGACAAGAGAAGTCATTTGGCAAGATATGAAGAACTCTTCTTTCGAAGATCGTCATTGATAGCTTTTAGGAACTCATGTTCTTGCTCTAGATTGAGCTTCTCGAAGCGTAGCTTCTCATGAGATCTTAGGAGCTCTCTATGATCTTCTTGAGTTGTTTCATGAGCTAACTTAAGAGTGTTTAGTTCTTTAGTTAGACGCTCAATCTCCTTCATAGCATTGTCATTCGACTCTTCTCGACTATAAAGACTACTAGCATGTTCATCATTACTAGGCTCACTAGATTTGTCATGTAAAAGCTCATCTTCACCAAGCAAGTCATCCTCATCACTATCAAAGTCAATGAATTCAGGGTGTGATACCTTGGGGCCTTTAGCCATGAAGCATCTTCCAATTCCCTCATTTGGTGAATCAAATAAGTCATAGGAGTTGGAGTTGGAGGACACGAGAGCAAGACCGCAACACCTTCATCTTGATCAGATTCGAGTTGGAGTGATAGCTTCTTTCGAGTGATTGTCTGAGTCGGAGCCGAGACCCATTCACCTACATGAGCTTGATGTTTTCTTCTTGTATAGCTCCTTGATGACTTGTCTTTCCTCTCCGAATCCTTGCTTCTCCGAGAGGATCTTCGCTCATAACGATCATCTCTACTCCTTCTCTCTTCCGAGGTGACTCTTCTCTTGAGCTTCTTCTTCTTGGAGATTCTTCTCTTCTCTGTGGGGAGCCGAACACTCATTTGAGTAGTGTCCGGTCTTCCACAATTGTAGCAGATTCGATCACGACTAGAAGATCTCTTTTCATCATATGATCTAGACTTTGAGCTTCTTTCCTTGCTTCTACTCTTGTAGAATTTGTTGAAGTTCTTCACCATTAGGCTTATCTCTTCATTGGAAACTAGCTTGTCACTTGAGGTTGTGGGAGCATCACATGTAGCTTTGTAAGCACCACTTGACTTGTTGTGAAGCTCTTCCTTATCTTTAAGTGTCATCTCATGAGCAACAATTCTTCCAATGACTTGGTAGGCTTGAGATTCTTGTAGTTTGGCATCATTTGGATCAAAGTGCACACGGTGTCATACTTTCCATCCAAAGCTCTGAGAATCTTCTTGATGATGAATCGGTCGGTCATTTCCTCGCTTCCTAAGCCGGCAATCTCATTTGTGATGAGAGCAAGCCTAGAGTACATTTCAGCGACTCCTTCACCTTCCTTCATCTTGAACTTGTCAAGTTGACCTTGAAGAACATCTAGCTTTGATTCCTTCACGGACTCGGTACCTTCGTGCATTTCACCAAAGTATCCCAAATCTCTTTTGCATTCTCAAGACGGCTGATTTTGTTGAACTCCTCGGGACACAAAGCATTGAAGAGAATGTCGCAAGCTTGAGCATTGTTTTGCAACATCCGCAATTCATCATTGTAGCTTCACGATCCGAACTTTTCCTTCCTCAAGAACTCACCTTGCAAGCCAACACAAATAATGCCCCATGCGGCGTGGTTATGTCCAAGAATATGCATTTTCATTTTATGCTTCCAACTAGCAAAATTTGAACCATCAAAGTAAGGACCTCTACGAAAATTACCCTCACTAGACGCCATACTCTCCTAGGTTGTGAAACCAAGCTTATGGAGTCCAATGCAATGGAGACCAATACAATGGAGACCAAAGCTCTGATACCACTTGTAGGATCGAAAGTATGTCTAGAGGGGGGGTGATTAGACTACTTGACAATATAAAAATTCAGCCTTTTGATTAAGACAAGTTTTTGGCAAGTTCACAATGATGATCAAGTCAAGTATCACCCTACACATGCAATTCTAGAGTATTGGCAACGGAAAGTAAATTACACATGTAGTAAAGAGAGGTGGAGAAGAGCAAACGCAATTTGGAGACACGGAGATTTTTTCTCATGGTTCCGATAGGTGGTGCTATCGTCAATCCACGTTGATGGAGACTTCAACCCACGGAGGGTAACGGATGCGAGAGTCCACGGAGGGCTCCACCCACGAAGGGTCCACGAAGAAGCAACCTTGTCTATGCCATCATGGCATACGCCCACGGAGGACTAGCCTTACTCGGGGTAGATCTTCACGAAGTAGGCGATCTCCTTGGCCTTACAAACTTCTTGGTTCAACTCCACATCTTGACGGAGGCTCCCAAGCGACACCTAACCAATCTAGGAGGCACCACCTCCAAAAGGTAATAGATGGTGTTGGTGATGATGAACTCCTTGCTCTTGTGCTTCAAATGATAATCTCCCCAACACTCAACTCTCCTCACCGATTTGGCTGTGGTGGAAGAAAGGATTGAGTGGAAAGCAACTTGGGAAGGCTAGAAATCAAGTTTCATATGGTGGGAGTGGAGCAACTTGATCTCAACACAAGGGTAGGTAGTTTTCTTCTCGAAATGTAAGGTAGGAGTGGTAGTTCTTTCGATGGCTCTCTCCACGAATGAAGAGGGGGTGGAGGGTATTTATAGCCTCCACACAAAATCCAACCGTTACACACATTTGACCAATCTCGGTCGGACCGAAGTTGACAACTCGGTGAGACCGAAAGTTCAAATCTTGTGAACGTTGGGATTTTCGTGGGACCGAAAATACAATCTCGGTGAGTCCGATTCTTCCAAAGACTAGGGTTTGCCAATCTCGGTGGGACCGACTTTATCATCTCGGTGACACCGATTTGATGACGTAGGTTCTGAAGCTTGGCAACACTAGTTTCGTGAGACCGAGTTTGGAATCGGAAAATCCAAATTTCTAGGGTTTGACTATTTGGTGAGGTGGTTCATCTCGGTGTGACTGAGTTTATGGAATCGGTGGGACCGAGATTACTTATGAGTGTATGTTGGAATGAAAGATTGCTGATGGTTTGGGAGATAGATCACTAAGCACTTTGAGCAACCAGATCATTAACATAACCTCATCCCCTTTAATAGTATTGGCTTTCCTATAGACTCAATGTGATCTTGGATCACTAAACCAAAAATGGAGTCTTGAGCTTTTGCCAATGCTTTCCTTAGCATTTTGAGGGGTCCACTTCTTCAGTCATTGCCATACCCATATCACTGAACTTTCTGAAATGATACTCAAGAAACTATTAGTTCAATGATATATATGTTGTTATTAATTACCAAAACCACCCGGGGAATAGTTGCACTTTCAGCTGGCTCTGCCACCACGGGCGCGGGATAGGAAGGGATGCGCTGTCTGGCGGCGACCCTCGCCGCCACCGATGAAGGGCTGGGGTTCCCTTTCTCCATGGCGAATGAGAGAAAGGAGAGCGGAAACTGAAGAAAGGAGGAGATGAGAGAGTGCGGGCTTCTGCGCTCCCCTTCCGCTCTTTTTAAGGAGAGAGGTGGGGCTCGGCCACCCCGCTTAGCGAATCAAGGCAAAGGAAGAGCAGGGAGTGGGGGCCGACCCGCTGCCCCCGCTCGTGACAGCCCAGTTTCCCACTTCCACCGCCCACGACCCCAAGCGCATGGGAGCCGCGTGGCGGGGATGCAGAACCGAGGCGACGGATGAGATGACCTCGCCCCACCCCATGATCACGAGGGGTGGACGCCTCGAAAATTGCCCATGACCTCTCCCACGACGCCGCGATTGACGCGTGCCGTTACGGGAGGCCGCGGTGGATACGGAGCGGATTTGGTTTGGACCTGTGCCGCGTGTCTGCGTGCCTGTTTTGGGCCCGCCCAACAGCTTCGGTACCGCAGGTATGGCCCAGAGCCGGGGCTCTGTCGGTGTACTAAAGTAGGGGTACCTTAGTACCCCGAACTTGTGCACGGGCAGTCGCAGCGCCCCGCGGCAAGGCTTGCCGGGCATCCGCCAAAACCCTTCGTCATTCCTATTTTACTGCCATTCAAGAACAAAGTGTTAACTAAGAAGACAAGGCCCCGGCAAGAGGAGCTTGCCGAGAACGACATGACCCCGGCAAGAGGAGCTTGCCGGGAAGGACAAAGACCCCAGCAAGAGGAGCTTGCCGGGAAGGCCAACCAAGGCACTTCAGAAGACTTGCCGTGACGCACCACGCGTCCCGGCGAGACCCGACGAGCGGCAAGCTTGCGGGTGCAACAAGACAGAGACCGCGGCAAGGCACTTGCCGTGGCGAAGCCACCACTCTGCGCTCCAGCTCACCCGACGACGTGTCACCGCATGATCACTCCTGGTGCATGTGGCGGGTGGCTGGGCAGCCTAGCGGTGCGAGGTGGCAAGCGAAGGTGACTAGGAGGCCATCGTGGCGATCGGTGGCGCCCCTAACGGTCGCTTCCGGCACTGTTGGAGCGACCGGACGAGCATTAAATGCCCTTGTCCCCGCCGTCGAGTTAGGTAGGGCATCAGAGATAGTGGTTGTACCAACCCGCGTTTTACCTTTTACCCTCTTTCTACGCTGCCACTGTCGGTGACCCCTTTAGACTATAAAAGGGAGGCCCATGCGCACGTAGAAGGGGTTCGGTTCGACTGATTCGAGACCACAGCACACCCACGCTCTGGAGCAAGAACAAAATACCAACACAAAGCAGCAGTAGGAGTTTTATCTCTCCGGAGAGCTCCGAAGCTGGGTAAAATCCCCCGCGTGCTTTCGCCTCGATCTGCTCTTCGCGCGACCCTCCGCTCCCCGCCGAACCGAGAAGGGGCCCCTGCCCCATAGGTGCTCGTTCCCAGCCACGACAGTGGGCACAACCGCCTTTGCCATGCATGCCACTACCTCCTCCTCCACCACCGGCCTCTTCGACTCTCCAAATGAGGACAAGCCATTCACTCATCGGTGCCTCATGGCCAAAGAGGTAAAAACAAAGTCCAAACCCAAGAAACACGACAACTACACTCCCAATGTCTCATGTGAGATAGTGGAGGATGAGTGTGAGGAGGGTGTGGATAATGATGAGGAATCCTTAATGGCTTTCATGAAAACTCTTCATGGTGAAGCTCGTGCTCGTTTTGGCGATCTCCTTAAGTTACTTGCCGAACGCGATGACTTTATTGAGAACGTTGAGAACCTCCTTATAGAGGAAAAAGAGAGAGTGGATCTCCTCGAGCACGAACTTAATGAAGAGAGTGTCATGAGAGCATCACTTGAGGAAGCCTTATCTGCTCATCAAATTGACTTTGTTAAAACCAATGATGCTTTGCAACTTGCTCTTGAGAATAAAGATGCTCTTAACGTTAGAGTTGAAAAGCTTCTAGTTGACCATACAAAACTTGTTGAGGAGCATGAGTTCCTTGTGATTAGTTCCAAGGTTGTCAAAGGTGACCTCATTGCCCTCACCGAGTCTTATGCCCAACTAAAAGCTACAACCATTAAGGCTCTCACTTGTGTACCTCATATTGATTTAAATGATGATGCTTGTACTGCTAACTTTGCTCATGATTGCACTTTGCTTCAAGAGGAAAATAAGAAGTTGAAAGCTCAAATTGAGAAAGGGCTTGTGTCATGCATCCAAGGGGAGAAAAATCTAAACGACCTCTTGAGCAACCAAAAGGAGTGTGTTGCCAAGGAGGGAGTTGGGTTTAATCCCGCATCTAAGAGTGGTAAGAAAAAGAAGAAGAAGACCAACAAGAAGATCGGTCCGACTCCTTCCCCTCCCCAAAAGGTAGTGTTTGTGCATGAAGGGCACAAGGAGAAGGAGAAGGAAATGAAGGGTGTTGGGAATGGAAAAGTCATTAGGGACAAGGCCATTCCCAAGAATTTTGCCGGCAAGAACAATCCATCATACGTTCTCATGAGAGGAGATGATGGCCATACCTTTGCAAAATTTGTTGGAACTAACTATGATGATTATGCTTGGACTATTTGGGTTCCCAAGATCCTTGTTGCTAACTCACCAGGACCCATTGCAAAATGGGTACCTATAACCAAAGCTTGATTATTGTAGGACTATGTCTCCGATGGAACTCAATGGGTGATCGACAGTTGATGCACAAATCATATGACCGGAGAAAGGGAGATGCTCGTGGAGTTCGTTGATTCACTCAAGGCCTCTTCGAACATGTCCTTCGATGACAATAGCAAGGGCAAGGTATTAGGTTTGGGCAAGGTGGTAATCTCTAATGATTCATCTCTTTCAAATGTCATGCTTGTCCAATCCATTCACTACAATTTACTTTCAACTATTCAATTGGCTCGTGCCGGATATGATTCACATTTTGGTGGATTCCATGTGACCGTCTTTAAGAGAAGCAATCTCAAAGTGGTCTTCGTTGGGCATGTTGAAGACAACCTTTACGTGGTTGATTTCTCGAAAGAGAAAACTCATCTTGCAACATGCCTAATGGCCAAGGCCGACGTGGGGTGGCTATGGCACCGTAGGCTAGCCCACGTGGGCATGAGAAATTTACAAGCTCTCTTAAAGGGGGAGCACATTCTTGTACTAACCAATGTGTCTTTTGCCAAAGATCGTCCTTGTAGTGCTTGCATTGCCAGAAAGCTTCATGAAAAAGCTCACAAGGTGAAGACTACCATCACCACCTTGAGGCCCCTCGAGCTTATCCATTTGGATCTTTTTGGGCCTGCCACATATGATAGTTTGGGAGGAAGGAGATATTGCCTTGTCATTGTTGATGACTTCACAAGATATACTTGGGTGTTCTTACTCAAGACTAAAGATGAAACTCAAGAAACCTTCATCAACTTTGCCAAAGAAGCTCAACGTCAACATAACTGTGAGATCAAGGCAATCCGGAGTGACAATGGCACCGAGTTCAAAAACTATACAATGGATGATTTCTTGAGTGAAGAGGGGATAAAGCACCAATATGCCTCACCATATACTCCCCAACAAAATGGGGTTGCGGAGAGGAAGAATCAGACTCTTATTGAGATGGCTAGGACCATGCTTGATAAGTACAAATCACCATACAAGCTTTGGGCAGAAGCCATCAACACCGCGTGCCATGCTTCAAACCGGCTTTATCTTCGCAAGCTCAAGAACAAGACCCCTTATGAGCTCCTAATCGGGAGAAAGCCCAACGTCAAATACTTTCGGGTATTCGGTTGTAAGTGTTTCATTTTAAACAAAAAATCCCGGTTAGCTAAATTTGAGTCTAGAACTTATGAGGGCATATTTGTTGGATATGCGTCAAACTCTCATGCTTACAGAGTTCTCAATAAATCCACCGGATGCATTGAGGAAACGTTAAATGTGGAGTTTGATGAAGATAATGGCTCCCGCATGGAGAAAATTGTTCCTAGTGTTGTAGGTGATGAGGCTCCTTCACAAGCTATAAGGACAATGGGGATAGGCCACATTCTCCCACAAGAAACACCCCATGTCCAAGTAGAAGAAGAAGGAGTAAGAGCCCCTCTTGAGGATCTCCACAAGGGAAGTCATCACCGACGCCACTTGTCCAAGATGCTTCGGGAAATAATGAACCTATCCAAGAACAAGATCAAGACTCTCATATTCCTGAGCAAGATCAAGAGCAAACTCTTCCGAATAATGAAGAACCAATCGTTGAGGCTCAAGATCAAGCTCAAAGTCATGATCATGATCAAGATCAACCCCAACCACATGTGTCTTCATTGACATCACTTCCTACAGAGCAAGAACTTGTGGTTGCAAAGAGAAGAGTGTATCCAAGGTTAAAGCAATCTCAAGGGCAAGCCTCCTCATCAAGTCCAAAACCAAGTGAATAAGAGCTTGACTGCAAAGAGCAAAAAGTGGCCGCCAAGCTGAAACATCTTCAACACCTCACCAAGAACATCTACGGAAGCATCAAAAAGGGGGTAACTACTCATAGACGTTTGGCAAACTTTTGTGAACATCACTCGTTTGTCTCTTGTGTTGAACCCCTTAAGGTGGAAGATGCACTTGACGATCCAGATTGGATAGATGCCATGCATGAAGAACTCAACAACTTCACACGCAACAAAGTATGGACCCTTGTAGAAAGACCCAAGGAATTTCATAATGTCATTGGAACGAAGTGGATTTTCAAGAACAAACAAGATGAATATGGACAAGTAATAAGGAACAAGGCAAGGTTAGTGGCACAAGGTTTCACCCAAGTTGAAGGTTTGGACTTTGGTGAAACTTTTGCCCCCATTGCCCATCTCGAATCCATTGGCATCTTGCTTGCTTATGCTTCTCATCATGATTTCAAATTATATCAAATGGATGTTAAGAGCGCTTTTCTTAATGGTCCTCTTAAGGAGTTACTGTATGTCAAGCAACCTCCCGGTTTTGAAGACCCCGATCATCCCTCTCACGTTTATGAACTCCATAAGGCACTCTATGGACTCAAACAAGCACCTCGTGCTTGGTATGATCACCTTACGGCGTTCCTAAGCGAGAAAGGGTTCCAGATTGGGGTAATAGATTCCACTCTCTTTACAAAGAGGGTAAAAGGAGAGTTGTTTGTCTGCCAAATATATGTTGATGATATTATCTTTGGGTCAACTAACCATGCTATTAACGTTGAGTTTGAGAATCTTATGACTAAGGAATTTGCGATGAGCATGATGGGAGAGTTGGAGTTCTTTCTCGATTTTCAAGTGAAGCAATTGAGAGGCAGAACCTTCATCAATCAATCTCGTTATATCCAAGACATGCTCAAGAGATTCAAAATGCAAGATATCCAGCCAAAGAAGACACCCATGGTCACAAATGGTCAACTTCATCTTGATCCAAATGGTAAAGAAGTGGATCAAAAGGTATATCGCTCTATGATCAGTTCCTTGCTTTACCTTTGTGCATCTAGGCCAGATATTATGTTGAGTGTGTGTATGTGTGCAAGATTTCAGTCTGCTCCTAAGGAGAGCCACTATTCGGCAGTGAAAAGGATCCTTCGATATTTGGTTCATACCCCAAACTTGGGCCTTTGGTATCCCAAGGGATCTTCATTTGAGTTAATGGGTTACTCGGATTTGGATTGGGCCGGAGACAAGGTTGATCACAAGTCCACCTCCGGTTCATGTCAATTTCTAGGGAGGTCGTTGGTAAGTTGGTCTTCAAAGAACCAAAATTGTATATCTCTCTCTACAGCCGAAGCCGAGTATATTGCTGCCGGAAGTTGTTGTGCCCAATTATTATGGATGAGGCAAACTTTGATGGATTATGGTGTCAAATGTGACAAAGTGCCTCTTTGGTGTGACAATGAAAGTGCCATCAAGATCATCGAGAATCCGGTTCAACATAGCAAGACCAAGCATATTGAGATTCGTCATCATTTCGTTAGAGATCATGTGGCCAAGGGAAACATTGAGTTACTCCATGTCAACACCGAGAATCAACTTGCAGACATTTTCACCAAGCCCCTTGACGAAGCAAGATTCCGGGAGTTAAGGCATGAGCTAAATATCGTGGATATTAGTAACTTCAGATGAAACTCTTGCTCATACACACATACTCATGTACTATCTTGCTTAGATGTAGGCACATGTCTAGGGGAGCTAGCTCAACCCATGAGCTATCTTATCCTGGAAGTGCATAAATCAAACTCAATCTTTCACATTAGCCACCTTAGGTGGTACTTGTGCTTCAAAGATGAGTATTGGTCTTGGGCCCAAGGTTCATATCTTCACGGTGCCATACCAAGTAAACTCAAACATGGTGGCCTTGGCCACCGCCCTCGCTTGAGGGTTGTGTCCGTGTTTGTTTCGCCTGTGTGGTGTGTTGTTTCTTTTTTTTTGTGTTTTGTTCTTCTTACTTCTCTTTTGGTACAAGTGCTCCACATATACCCTTTCCATAGTGATAGGTCTTTCCTCGCGGCGTATTAAGAAATGTCGACCGAGTGCTTTGTGAAGTAGGGGTAAGAGTATACACTCAACCCTGTATTTAAAACAAATCCACTCATGTCAAAGTTCCTGATTACCCCGTGCGCACGGGCCTGTATCGTGCGCACGGGACCCCCGTGCGCACGAGGATCTCTTAGCCCGTGTGCACGGGGTCTGCGGTTTCTGGTCCTGAAGGTGGGGCGTGGGGGAGGCTCGAGCTCATTTCCACCCATTCGCCCCCTCCACTCCCCAGAAAGCCTCCAGCGCCACCGCCGTCACCTCCCCTCGCCAGAGCTCCTCCGGGCTTCGTCGGGGTTCTTCCTCGGTGGATCTGCATCCAGATGGGGTCCTCCTACGGTTGGTCTTGCCTCCTTGGTCTATCTCCTTGTGGTTCTATCTTTTTCTCTAGCTTTAGGGTTTCTTTTGCTCCCTAGATTCGTTTAGCCTCAACGGTTGGTAGATAGAATTCTAGTGCTTAGATCCTCTGGTCCCTCTGCTTCACCCACTCCCGGAGTTCATTCTGGTAGTGGCTGCTGCTGGGAGACCCTCGTGTCCATGGGGTGTTTGACCCCCGTGCCCACGGTCCTGTACCGTGCGCATGGGACCCCCGTGCCCACGGGGACTAAACCCCCGTGTGCACGGGCTATCCAGGAACTTTTGCCTAGATTTTTGTCTATCCCCTTGCCATTCATCTTGCACTTGTACTCATTTGTGGTTCGTGCTTTATGTTGTTGGGTGTTTGCGTGTGTTTCAGACTCCGCTGACAAGAGGTCCGAGCTTCGTCGCAAGCATGGAAAAAGAGGATCAGAGGACTTCACCATTGCTCGTCGTCAGCCGTCTGAAGGCATGGGTCAGGGGTCTGGGTCTGGTCAGGGTCGTGTTCGCCGTGCTACCTCAAAGCGGCCCGTTGTAGAGGCTTCCGATAATTCTGAGGAAGAATATGACTCGCAAGATGATGTTTACTACGCCAATCCCAATAATGATGATGAGATAGAAGAAGAAGATGATTGTGGTGAGGAAGGTGAAGAAGAGGATGAGGAGTCTAGTCTGGAGCAAGCCATTCCGGGCGGGCGTGACCTCCGGAATTTGCCTCTTGTCAAGTGGACCAAGCCAGAGATCTGGGCTGAGAGACAGAGCCATCCGTATGTTGCTGCCACTGGTATGGGAGTGGATCCTCGGTTCAAGAATGAGTTTCAGCAAAGGGTCTATCATGAGCTTCTTATGACCAAGTCAAAGAAGTTTGCCCCTCACAAGCAAGTCAACACTGAGAGTTTGCGTGATAACGACCATCTGTATCCCGGTGTGTACTCCATTCTTGGACGACTGGGTCTGATTCCGTTTGTCACCTTCAACCACCCCTATAATGAAGATCTAGTGATGCAGTTCTTTGCCACTCTGTACTTCTCCAATGATTCTGCTCTCACCCTCACCTGGATGTCCGGAACGCATCAGTGCTCAGCTCCTATGGCAAAGTTCTCCGAGATCATTCCCTACCCGTTCATGGATGAAGAGACCGTTTTTGATGAGTTTGGCGTTGTTCGGGAAAGTGGGCAGCGCACTAAAGATGAGATTGCATTTGCTTACAAACAAGAGAAGTCGTTTGTCACTAGGTCAATCAAAGACCTCTTGCCCCTCTATGATACCATGCGCCATATCCTGAGGTATACCCTCACTCCAAAGGCCAGGGATTCCCATAACATTCGGAGCTCCATGCTTGATGTCTTTGTGTATCTTCATCAGAAGAAGAAAGTGGATGTTCTGGATTTCATGTACTACGAGCTGCGTCAGTGTGTTCAAGAGAACAAGTCCTTGACCTATGCTCCTTTCATACAGGCATTGATTGAGACCGTCTGTCCAGCAAAGTACATTGCCAGCTTCAAGACTTCTGTTCCCAAGCGCAACTCCAACTGGACCCCAGTTGCTCCTGCTCCCTATGTGCCTATCAAGAAGGGGCGCAACCCTAGGCCTGAGGATCGTGCTACCTACACTCCTGCATGTCCTCATCGCACGGATCCCTCATGGTCGGGCCAAGTCTGTTGGTTACGAGGCCATCTTTGCCAAGGAGAGAAGAAGTCACTGCTCAAGACCTTGAGCAACATGTTCAAGATGTGTCATCCATTCAGCGTCGTCCGATCAAGGAAATCAACAAGGAGAAGCTTGTTCGGCGTGGAGCGAGAAGGCAGCAAGGGCAGCTTTGGTGAGGAGGTCGGTCCAGTTCAGAGGACATCGGCAAAGGAGGCCATCGCCGGTCTTTCCCAATGGCCAGGTGGCATTTTGATGATGATGATGATGCCTCGAGTGCTCCTCCTCTTGTCTAATGGGTCTCGTGTCGCCATTTGTCTCCTTTTTGTTGTCTTGATGACAAAGGGGGAGAAGTGGTGTGTGGTGTGCGTTCGTGGATGTGTTGAGATGCGTTCGTGGATGTGTTGAGATCTCAAGCCTCGTGTTTCTCGCTGTTGGTTGGTTTTAGTTGGCTTGAGATACTCTTATTTACCTTCTGTCTGTGTGGTTGTGAGACTCTAGCTTTATTATTGAACCTTGCCATTATCCTCTTATCTACTACCACTATAAAAGAAAGAGAGGGGCAGATCCAAACAATTTTATCCGTCCATCTATAATATCTGATGGCCCATAATACTCCCGTGTTTAACACAACAAGCCACGCATTAAGCCACTAATCCATCCATCCTCGCTAACCTGCACCAAAAAAAATCACTCCCAACAACGCACCCGCATGACCTCTCCCCTCTCCTCCCAACGCCCGCACGTCCTCCCCCACCCCCCTTCCCCCTCCCAACAGACGCCACACCACCGACGGGCCTCCGCACGCCCATCCTCCCG
Source organism: Aegilops speltoides (assembly GCA_021437245.1). Taxonomy (NCBI): domain Eukaryota; kingdom Viridiplantae; phylum Streptophyta; class Magnoliopsida; order Poales; family Poaceae; genus Aegilops; species Aegilops speltoides. The sequence continues at coordinate 396,990,182 of CM038144.1, forward strand.
TGCCGTTCGCCGCCCCGCCATCGCCGCCGGAGCCGCCGCCGCAACGCCTGGAGCCGCCTGTCGCGCGCGCTTTCGCTGGGTCGCCAGATCCTACGCCCTGGAGCCGCCGCCCGTCGCGCCCGCGCCGCTGGTCGCCAGCGGGAGCGGCGCGCGCAAGACGATCCAGCGGCTGGCGAACGCGCCGCCGCGATCCAAGCAGCCCGGCGGCGCCTCATCCTTGCCACTCCGGTCGCAGATCTCCTTCCTAACCATGAAGTGGGTGCACGGGGTGGGTTCCGCGAACGCGCCATGCTCCAGCCAGCGGCGCGCGGCGCCCGCCCGCCTCTCCTCTCCGCCGCACCGGTCTCCTCCCTAACCATGAAGTGGGTGCACGCAGGCGGGCTCCGGCGAACGCGTCGGCGCTGGGTGAGCACCGGCGAACGCAACGGGCCCGCATCCTCGCCTCTCCGGTCGCACGTCTCCTCCTTCCTACGGCGGGCGACGCTGGGTGGGCTCGCCAACCGCGCCAGAGCTCTGCTTCCAACGGCCGCATCTACATCAAGCTCGGCTAGCACATCGCACAACTGGTACGGAACAAAATTCTTAACTCTGTGGATACGCCTGAATTCGCTTTGGATTCATGTCAAGATTGCTCTTAATTGTTTGTATGTTGACCTTCCCACTTCTCTTTTCAGCAGGCTACTTGAATTTTAGGCGAGACGGCAGGGCTCACAAGCATAGCTGTAGCATTCCTGAATCTCACGTACACAGTTAAGAAATATTCTCCCCGCTCGGAAAGTCATTTTTGTGCACTTGTTTTCTAGCTAGCCGCTGCATCCTTTATAGCCGAGAGAGATCGTTTTACTGCATGATGTTCAGGTGTAGCTACCATTAGCCTTACTGGAGCAAATCTACATTTCACAGGAATTTCATCATAAACATCGGACCCACATACACTCGAAATATAACATTCTTCTCTGGAATTTGAGTTTTTTTCAGAAGGTTATGATAATATTTATTTGTTATGATAATATTTTGTTGCTTGTATTTAATCCTTGGGGATTAGGATCTTTCCCATTCTGAGGAGTCCAATTGATACTTCCCATTATTTTTTAGAAATCTATCACATTATTTTCTCTGGCTACGCTGCACCTAGCTACCACATTTTAAGTAATATTATGTCTTAACATCTGAGGAGAGAAGGAATGAACCAGGGTATTCATGTCTTAACATGGATGGGACCGAAACTTGCTATTATGCACTTGGATTATGTTTCTTTTGTTTTTATATTGCTAGCTCGTAACGTATATCATTTAATTTTCGGCTCTACCACATGATTTCATACTAATATCTGGTTGTAAGCATCTTTTAATTAAAAAACGTGTTTCTGGGTCTCCTTTGATATTGATATAAAATTTATTGCCATCAGTTTACTTGGCACAGATAAAATAGTTCTCAATTTTGTGCAAAGTAGTATACAATCATGTGGCACTCAACAAAACGAGGCGCATCATTTTTTAAATTATATATAGAACTGAATCACATTTAAATCGTGTAACGACAGTGTGCTCGTAACCCAAGTTCTCCGTGGACAACGATTTAATTCATTAGTGCACCGCGACAGCCGCCGATCCATCGACTGTTGTTCGTGCTCGAATCAGGGCGGGGCCAATTGCCCAGATTTCGCTCCCCATGGTGCTCCCAAGCTGCAGCGACAACGCTTTTTGTCCATCCACCCCTTTCTTTCCCCCACGTCCTACAAGGCTACAACGCACCCTTGGACTGTATTCATGTGGTAGTGACTCAAGCTTATGTTATGTGTGGCGTTTGGTTCATTGGTTGGTTTCAGTTATGCTTTGGGAGACGAGATTGGGTTCAGACGAGTTGAGCTACCTGTTCTAATCACAGAGGCTGAACTGCGAGTTTCAGAGGGCCATGTGCTACGTAATGGTGTGATCTATCTATTTTTCTTTTCTTTTGATGATAGCAATTTTTTGTTCAGGCGAAGGCTTTTGTTGATGTCCCAATGTGAAGGTACAACGCTGGCTCATATATCTTCATATTGTATCCTGTCTACAAATCTCCCAGATTTTAGTTTCCACTTGCTTTGAATCAACGAAAAGGAGACATCCAATAATTTAGTTCCCCCTTCCCTTGTAGAGTTGATGTTTCCTCTTCCTTTAAAGAGTTGATGCACAAGATTCATCCTGGGCCAAAGTTTGTGGAATATTTTCCAAAAACCAGTATAAACAAGAACCTATTATGAGATTATTCACATGATTTATCATGGGGTAGGTATAGATTTGGTGCTAGGCACAAGTGAAGAAATAGAAATATTTTCCATCTCCATGCCATCTGTTTCTTTTTCCTTATAAAGAACTTGTTTGTTTTCTAGATTATGGTTGTTCGGTTCATTGTCCCTGCTCCCTGCACCCACAAAGGTCAGTGTTCAAGCAACAATCTTTAGCTAATATACCTTTTGACATTTGCAACCATACCAAGATTAAATTATAAATGAGATGTATTTGTAGTAAATTCATGGCCCAATATTGCAGATGCAGCTCACGAACAAATTTATTATTCAAGCACGGTTAGAGAGCACCCTATGAATCGACCGCACCATTTTGAGTTGCTTTATTTACGAAGGCATTCATGCTTGATCATGTGGAAAAAAATGTTGGCATGCAGACCAGCTGGAGGCTATAAGAAAATTATCTAATGACATTGCAAAATCTGATAGAGATTGGCTTGTCGGAAGTGTTCTTGAACAAAGAGATTAGCATAAGGAATTATAACTGTGTTCTTTTTGCAGCAAACCATTTTGATAGGTAGTTCTGGTAAGGTAGTCTGTTTTAACATTCTTTTGCTCAGACCACTCTCTCATTCGCACTTAAAAATCCATAATTGTTCATTCTATTCAGAACATAGTCTGTTTTAACATTGTTTTGGGAAAGAGGCATGAAGCACACCATGTAACCATTACTGTTCGTGCTAATTAGAAGAACGAGAAGAAGAGATGTCTAATATCGTATTAAAATCTTGTGTGATGTTTTAGAGGATGGCGAAGGCGGTGCAGGAGCCGACGGCCTGTCCGCTGTGAGGAGGTGATGGAGAAACAACCCCACACTTGATGGGTAGGTGCAGGGCGGGAGGGTGCCGCCAGAAGGTGATTCTTTGTCACAAGAGGTAATCGAGGAAGGCGACGATGCTTCCGTCGGCGAGGGATCAGCCTGGGATCTGTTCCTTTTTATGGGATATATGTTTTTTATTTGCGTGGCTTGCATTATGCGTGATTGTAGGGGTTTTGGTGGAGTGTGCTCGAGTTTGTATCCTCCTCTGCGGTGGAGTATGGTCACCAATGTAAATCTGAAAGTGCACACTGAAACATATTACATTAACACTAGCCATTAGATTGAACTCAGTGGGCCAAATCATGCGGCATGTTTAGTAAAGATTATGTTTGATATTTATAGCACATTTACATGGCAATCTTTGTTTTTTCCAGAATATATTGGGCTCATACATGATGGTCCCTGATCCTGGAAAAATGAACAGAGAAGACGTTACTGATTTTAAATAAATTATTTTGTAAGGTTCACTACTACTAAAAATATTTTAGTACTGTAGAGGAACACCGTCAAATGTGCTTTGATTTGTGGCTGCTCATATTTCAGGCATTTACAAGGCCATCAAGATGGTCAAAACAAAGATTCATGTATCCATGAGCGCTTGTCAAATTTATGCAATTTTGTACATGAATGGGTATCTTTAAGAGTGGCTTCAAAGTCTATATCTGAGATGACGGCTCTCGGCAGAAGGCGAGGGCCCGTCTATTAGACGGATGACCACGTGGTGGCCTTCTATTCGTTAGCGTTTGCGGAGAGCAGGCTCTCGGCAAAGATCGATGAGTAGCTCAGACTTCATATGAATAATCAACTAAAAGAATAGGTGAGTAGTTGAGACTTCATATAAAGAGCAATCATGTAATAGGTATCCACGCATTTTCTGTTTATATCATGGATGTATCTTCGTTTCTGATTTTTTTGTTTTGGACAACTCAGACACCTTGTTTAATACTTTCTTCGCCGATTAACTGTTGTTGAAACGAGTGTATCTAGATACACTCATTACAACGAGAGTTAGTTCTGGACGGAGCTTGTATTTACAAGCCTTTTTTGCCAACTGTTCAAATAAGCTCTTATTTTGTGTAAATGGTCAAACAATGCACTTCAAATAATTAAGTTGTTATCCCAGGAATATTTTGGAAGATGTTGTGCTTATCATCTTAGATAATCCTTATTCATTACACAGATTGCATTTTCATTTATTTATTTTCAAGAATAGCGCATATTACATTTCTGTACTACTATAGATGTTTGATATATTGTGCGTATAGACTAGCACATATCACATTTCTTTGCAACTATAGACTAGCATATCACATTTCTTTGCAACTATAGATGTTTGACATAATGCGTGTTAGTATATACGTGCGTTGCACGTGCAAGCTTACTAGTGCTTATTGGGTCTCACATTATTTGCTCACCACACTGTGTCATGAGTTCTAGGCACCATTATAGGTTTATTTTGTTGAATCTCATGTCTTTTCAATAATGATCTTGGTCGAACCTCCTATGGGTGTTCTAGATGCATTCTTGTTTTCGGGCACACATATAGGGGGAGCTATCATGATCATTATTTGTTCCATGGCTTTCTATCTATTTATCCTCTATGCCATGCTCTAACCACGTTGTCATCAATGCACCAAAAAGGGGGAGATTGAAAGTGCTAAGTCAGAGAGGTCAGCACGCCAGTCTAAATCCTATGCGCGCAGGGGTCTAGGTCCATCGCCCATTGCACACCTGCACGTTGCATGGGCGGCCGGTGACCAGACCTAGCAACCTCCATTACAAAGGAAGTTGCATTACACGGTCCAACCCGACGCGCGCCGCTCAGTCGCTGACGTCAAGAAGGCTTCGGTTGATACCACGACGTCGAGTGCCCATAATTGTTCCCGCGTAGTTGGTTAGTGTGTATAGGCCAGTGGCTAGACTCTGATCAAATACCAAGATCTCGTTAAGCATGTTATGATGAAGTAACCGCGAACGCCGACCAGGGCCAGGCCCACCTCTCGCCTAGGTGGTCTCAACATGCCCTGTCGCTCCGCCATAAAGTAACAGTCGGGGGCCGTTGGGAACCCAGGCCCACCTCTAGCGGGATGGAGCCACCTGTCCTTTCAGCCCCCATATCCGAATCACTTGTGGGTACTCAACGAGCCGACCCGACTTTAGTCACCATCTATATAGTATGCATATATGTATAGTATATACCCGTGATCACCTCCCGAGTGATCACGGCCTGATAGTATAGCAAGGCAGACTGACTAGAATGTAGGGCACTGATGATAAACTAGCATCCTATACTAAGCATTTAGGATTGCGGGTAAGGTATCAACAACTATAGCAACAATGACAGGCTATGCAACAGAATAGGAGTAAGCGGAACAATAACATGCTATACTACTCTCATGCAAGCAGTAGAGGGAAGAATAGGCGATATCTGGTGATCACGGGGGAGGGGGGGCTTGCCTGGTTGCTCTGGCAAGAAGGAGGGGTCGTCAACTCCGTAGTCAAACTGGGCAGCAGCAGCGTCGGTCTCATAGTCTACCGGAGAGAAGAGGGGGAAGAAACAGTAAATACAATGCAAACATAAGCATGACGATGCATGACATGACAACGAGCAGTGTTAGGTGTGCCCTAACGTGGTAGTAGGTGATACCGGTGAAAGGGGAAAACATCCGGGAAAGTATCCCTGGTGTTTCGCGTTTCCGGACAGATGAACCGGAGGTGAAATGTTGCAGGTTCGCTATGCTAGGGACGCGTGGCTGACGAACGTGCTGCGTATTCGGATTCGTCTTGTCGTTCTGAGCAACTTTCATGTATAAAGTATTTTCGTCCGAGCTACGGTTTATTTTATAATAATTTATAAAGATTTAATTCTTTCTAGAATTAATAGAATTAATTTAATTAGAAAAGGTAATTATGACATCAGCGTGAGGTCAACATGATGTCTTCAGTCAACCGTCTGTTGACTGGGTCAACAGACGCGTGGGTCCCGTTCGTCATTATCTCAGGTTAACTAAACAGTAGTTAGTTTTTATTAGTTGAATAATCAGTTTTAATTATTTAATTAAACAGATTAATTAAGTTAATTAATTAAAATTTATTATTTGTTATTTTTTATATCTTTTTTCTAAAGAAAAAAACAAGTTTCCAGGGGGGCCACTGTCAGTGGCCCTAGGGCCAAACGGGGCGGTTCAGGCGCTGGCGCCCGACAGGGCGCCGGGGGGGGGAGGGGGAGGAGGGGCTGGCGAGGCGCAAAGTGGGGCGAGGCTGCGGTGGTGCACGGGCGGCCGTCGGAGGCCGTGCAGGCGGCTGCCGGAGGCGGCGCTCGGTTGCGGCCCAACAGGAGCTGCGGCAATGGCCGCGGGGAGGCAGCCGGAGCCGCAGGGGGAGGCGGGCGTGACCAGAGGTGGCGTAGAGGGGCGAGGTGGCGCGGGGCGACAGGGGGCGCTGGGCGCGCTGTAGAGGGAGCCGGGTGCGGCCAGGCCATGCGCCAACGCGGACCACGACGATGTAGGGAGCGGGCGGAGAGGGGCGCAACTGTGCGGCGGTGACGACAGCACGCGGGAAGGTCAGGGGCGCGTCAGAGCGAGCTCCGGGCGCGGGTGCAGCCGTGGGCTTGCGCGCACGAGAACAGAGGAAGGAGGAGGAGGGGCGGAGCTCACGGGGCCGGTAGGGGGAAAAGGCAGTGGGGGCCGGGGTGGTCGACGGGGACGACGACGACGTGGAGGAAGCAGTCCGGCGAGGAAGCTCCGGGCGACGTGGTGGCCGTGACAGCGGTGTTGCTGCAAGCACGGCGCTTGGGACCGGCCATGGCAAGGAGGAGGCGAGGTAGGCCGGATCCTCAATGGGGCCTCGAGGATCCGTCCATCTCCGGTGGCGAGGCGACAGCAAGCACGGCGCTTCGGTCGCCCCAGGGGTGATGTAGGCGCCGGCTGGGCCGGCCTCGTCTGCTGGGCCGGCTAGGCTTGCCCAGTGAAGGCCCAGGCAGAGAGGAGGGGGTCCCTTCTCCTTTTATTTTAATTTTGTTTGTCTTTTCTTTTCGTTTACTTTTCCTTTTACTATTTTATCTTATTTAGTTTTATAAAATGCAAAAGTTGTACCTAAATTTGTATCACTAATTATACCTCTGCTACAAAAAGTTTAAACCTCCAATTAAAACATTTTATTAATTATAAAAGCATTCAATTAAATTCTTTTGCTACTGTTTTATTTATTTTAGGACATTCAAACACTTTTAAAGAATGTTGGTTTATCCATCATTATTACTTATGCATTATTTGTTAAAACCAGAACAATTTGATTTTAATATTTGAAAACTTTTATTGTATGCCTTTGTTTCAAATTTGAAATTTGAACTGGGTTTCAAACTGATGCGATTTTATCCACAATGACCGAGGCAACGTGGCATCATTAGCGGGGTTCACTGTAGCTTAATCATCTAGGCATCACAATTCTCCTCCACTACAAGAAATCTCGTCCCGAGATTTAAGCGGTGGAGTAAGGCGTGGGGAGGTCTTTGGTAGTGAAAAACCTAACGAGTCTTCTCGGTCTTGGCTGCCCTTTCGAAGAGGTTGATCCCTTTCATTGATGTCTTCATTTCTCTGCTTCAAGTCACCCTGATCAAGTCGTCATCCTTTCTTAGGGATCTCCATCATCCTACGAACGCGACCAAGGGGAAAAACTCTAGGAAAACGCATCTCCACAAAGCTGGGCATCTGACGGTGAACTCAATGGGAAATACACAATGTACCCCACGAGTTGTATTCCAGTGTATTCATTGAGTGCAATATACGATGGTACCAAAGTTTCAAATGGTAGGCAATCATTCGATGACTTGACAGAAGTTGGAATGGGGGTTTGAACCACGAGAATAACATGGTGTTTGATTCCAAGATGAATAATGGTATAGAATTTAGCTCGTGAATCACATACGAAGACAGGTGCAAAGGATACATTAGAATCCGGGTTGGAAAGAAGAGTCAGGTCTCAATCCAGTGGACCTGTGGGTTATGGGCCCACCATGTGGGTTGAAAGTTGGAAGGGTGGTGACATCTTGCACAAACACGATAGGAAGGCATGTCAGTGGATAGCTTGGCAGCTATGTCGGTACCAAGGACGAGGAACGAAGAGAACCATTTTCCTGCTTGTTGAACGAGGCGAACCAATTGGCAAAGTTCTCACCCATCGGTGGTTACCGCAATGTCATCAATAATAGTAACAGGGTCTTACCGACAGAGTGGTACAAGAAGGTGCTTACCTAAGCAGGGAATTATCTCTGCTCAGCTAAGTCAGATTACAGGAAAGGCTAAACAAAAGAATGGAAAGGAAAACACGATTATTAGATTAAACAGAACAATGGAATTACACACAATTATTAGGAGTATATCCTTCCCATGGACAAGCAGAACATGGCATACAGGGTAGGAGAGAAGATACCCAGCCATTCAGATAAAGATGCAAGGATTAATCAAGATGTTACTGTTGGAGATATGCCCTAGAGGCAATCATGTATGATGATATCTCCTATGTGTTTATGAATAAAGATAGTCCATGGACATTATCAATGATGTGTATCGGCAAGTACGTGACTTGTTTGTGGGACTATGCATTGTATGGTGACTGTCCTAAAAGGTCCCTAGTCGAAAGGGTGTGTGGACGCCTTGCGACCGACTAGACTAGCATATGACACGATCGATGGCTTGGTCTCACGGCCATGGAGCATTGGATGCTAACCGGATAATATGGACTTGGAAAGGTCTGGTCGGATTCGGACGTAGTCGGATCCGAAGTCGAGATAAGGTCCGAGTCGGATGCACCCAACTATAAGGCGCAGCGATATGTCATCTGTGAGTCTCTAGTACAACATACGTTCTATGTCCTAAGACCTGAGTGACGCATGTACTCGGGATGGTGAGACTTGCTTTGGGCCGACCAAACGCTACTCCGTGATCGGGTAGCTACAAAGGTAGGTTTCGGTTTGTCCACCCCATCTTTGCGAGACATGGTCGAGCAAGATGGGATTTGCCCCTCCGATCGGAGAGATATACTCTGGGCCCTCGTGTGATCCGACCAGGATAAGCATGGCCATGCGACAGGGATTATGAGATAATCCGGTTTGTGGTCGGTATCACTGGAACAAGAAAGAGGTCGGGCTAGCACAAGGATGACAGTCTTGCCTTGAGCCCGACAACATATATCATGAGACAAAGGGAACAGAAGTGTGACACGTTGTACAGGTTCGCCTAACCAGCTTCATAGTCTGCTTGGTGGTCGGCATGCCTTGCTAGAGGCCGCTACCAATCGTGCAGGTCGGAGGTGATTCGAACTACGACCAAGCTGACTTGAACCTAAGGGGTCGCACGCTTAAAGGAAGGAACCTACGAGGTCGGTTCATAGGACACTGGTCGGACGTGATCCGAACTAGACTAGGAACGTGACCGAGTAGACTTTGGGCTTTAGGGTCCGTGCGAGGCCCAAGTGTTGAGCCTGCGACAGACGCTTATATAAAGTGCAGGTGCGGCACACTCATGCAGTTGATCGCTTCGGCGCTGCGACTAGGGTTTGCATGTGTTGCGAATAACCACCTCTACTCGCCGCCGACTGTGTGATCGGACCTAGCAATCCGCCGCACGGTGTTCCTCCTGCACGCGCGGATACCGTTAGAGGCGTGCACCTGTGCCACTCCGGCGAACTTGTATGTGGGATCAGATGACCGGCTGTTCGAGGGAGATCGGACGAGGAGGAGACGATCCACGCAGACGTGCTGCCCCAACTCTTCTTCATTGCCGCGACGCTGCGCGCCTAGTGGTAATGAAGCGTGATCCATCTCCGTAGCATGTTCTGTTGTTCTGCGGCGAGGAAAATTTTAATTTGCGATCAACGCACCCTACCGTAGAACCCAACAAAGGGTATCGAGCCTCGCTATAGGATTTGGATTCAGATCATATGCATATTAGATATGTGGAGGCGGCAGATGAGATCTATTGTCGTTGGTAAGATCGGCTATGTGCACGGTTGATGTGATCAACTACACATGGGGATCGTTGAGGCTATGTTTTCTGTCAATCGAGATCGATGAGGTCGTGACACGATCTACTCTTACCGGTCGGTCATCCGCCATTGGGGTTAACAGTGAAACGTAAATCCGAATCGGATTCGCAATGATCGATATGATCAGTCAGATCAGAAAATTCGGCGTGAACGGAGTTCAGATGCGATCTATGATTTCCAAAAACGTCGGGCATTGCCCGCACCCACGAGGGCGCTGCCCCTTCAAACCCCGCCCGCTAACCGGCTAGCGGCCGCCGTGTGCGTAGCACCGTGTATTTCATACCCGACACACAAACCGGTAGAATGCGATTCTATGCACAACTTTGTTTTGTAGGTTTGATGTGAATAGTATGGCTCATGTGTATGTGATGCATGTGTGTAATTTATACGTGGCCTGCGTGTCATGTTTGTCAGCTGGAAGGAGCCAAAGTGCTGTCGTTATATTGTATAACGACCTGCGTGTCGACTTGTGATTCTCTATGTAAAATTCATTACTAGTTGTAGTAGTTGGATAATAGAGATCAGGTTGGTGGCTTGGCGTCCCGGCGTGACAAATAAGATGGAGTTCCTAGATGGTCATCAGAGTCGGAGCCGACCTGGAAGAACGTCCATGAAGGAGCCATACTATTTCACAATATGTGTTTATTTGTGATTGTTGTGCTTCTTTGTTTCTATGCATGTTAGAATGGTAGAAAGATCCCTCATGAATATCAAGCGAATTGCCATCCCCGATGTTGCACCTTTGCACGTCAAGTACGTCTAGTAGTGGGCTCATAAAATTGGGGTGCTGCTGGATGTCTTTGAACTGAAGGGTTCGTGTCAGACACGGACATGCACTGCATCAGGTTAACTTGACAAGGTTATCAAAACGGTTTTGGGCCTTGTGGCAAAGAAGGTTGGGAGCCGGGGTATGAGATACCTTCCCGACCGACAGGAGTCGTATAGAGATACGGTTAGCAAGGAGTTGCTTATCGGATAGGTATGTTGGCTAGCAGTGATGCTAAAGCTCACTAGTCGAATGCGCTAGTCGGATCCTGAATCACTGAGAGTTTGCGGAGGGATGCTGACTTCAGTGGGAGTATTTCTGTTTAGGCTAGAACTGCTCTACATAAACACATTGCTTAGTGATTGCATATTTTCTACTGTAGATCAATGGCACCACCTGCTCAACCCAACTTTGCATTGAAATCAATTCTGGAAAAGGATAAACTGAATGGAACAAACTTTACCACCTGGTATAGAAATCTGAGAATTGTTCTCAAGCACGATAAAAGGAACATGTTCTAGAGGATCCACTTCGGAGGAACTCGCCGATAATGCTAATGCCACAACTAAGAATGCCTACGTAAACTCGTTGATGAATCAACGGAGATCACCGTCGATTTGGCTTATATGGAGCCCGATTTGCAACACATTTGAAAATGTTGAGGCTTACGATATGATTGAGAGTCTCAAGAGCATGTTTCGCATACGCTAGGACCGAAGGTTCAACGTCTGGCGATCCTTGATGGATTGCAAGCTGAAGGAAGGTGATCCATCGAGCCCACATGTGATCAAGATGATCGATATGTGTAAGCTTTGGATCATTTGGGCTTCCGCTCTTGGATGAGCTGACATCGATCTTTGTTTCGGGTTCTCTTCCGCCCGACTATGGGACGCTCATCTCGAACTATCATATGCATGGCATGGATAAGAAGCTCATTGAATTACATGGGATGCTCAAAGTGGCGAGCAGGATATTAAGAAAGGCACGATCAAGTGTTGATGGTGCGTAAATCGCTAAGTTCAAGAAGAGTTGGTCCAAGAAAAGGCTAAGGCAAAGGGCACGGAGACGGTAACCTCTGCCGCCACGCCAAGTCTGGACGGACTTGAAGACCGTTTGCTTTCACGACAAGGAGACCGGTCTTTGGAAGAGGGCTGTAGCAAGTGGCTTGCGAGCATGGCAAGAAGGCGGAAATGCTTCTTGTGCAAAGGTACACTTGTTGCATATGTTATAGACATTTACCTTGCTGACATACCTAGTAGCTCTTGGGTATTTGATACCGGATCGGTTGTTCATATTTGCAACTCGATGCAGGGGCTGGTAAGAACTAGGCGTGTGGCACAAGAGGAGATTGACATCAGGGTCGGCAACAAAGCAAGGGTTGCTGCATTGGAGGTCGGCACGATGCAGCTCCAGCTTCCTTCGGATTCATTATGGAATTGAATAATTGTTATTACATTCCTGCACTTAGTCAGAGCATTATTTCTGCCTCATGTTTGACGAGTCAAGGTTATGAATTCAATTTAAAGGACAATGGTTGTTCGATATTTTTGAATGGTATGTTCCACGGCTATGCACCCATTGTAGATGGGCTATTTATATTGAATCTAGAATAGGGACCAGTCTATAACGTGAATGTCAAGAGGCATAAGCCAAATGAGATAAATCCGACATACTTCTTGCATTGCCGGCTTGGACACATTAGTATGAAACGCATGAAGAAGCTCCATGATGATGGGCTCCTAACTTCGTCTGACTTCGGGTCGTTTGAGACATGTGAATCATGCTTGCTCGGCAAGATGACTAAGTCTCCTTTCGCAAAGAGTAGCGAGAGGGTGTCCGAGCTGTTGGAGCTTATACATAGTGATGTGTGTGGTCCAATGAGCACAACTGCCAGAGGTGGCTATTAGTACTTCGTGACTTTTACCGACGACTTGAGTAGATATGGATATATCTATTTGATGAGGCACAAGTCAGAAACTTTTGAAAAGTTCAAAGAGTTTCAGAACGAGGTTGAGAATCAGCTCGGAAAGACAATAAAGCTTCTACGATCAGATCGTGGAGGTGAGTACATGAGCCAGGAGTTTGATGATCATCTGAAAAGTCGAGGTATAGTACCTCGGCTCACACCTCCGGATATGCCCCAGAGAAACGGCATGTCGGAACGGAGGAATAGGACCTTGTTGGACATGCTCCGGTCTATGATGAGCAAATTGGATTTACCCTTGTCATTCTGGGGATACGCTCTAGAAACTGCAACTTTCACACTTAATAGGGTACCATCAAAATCCGTAGACAAGACACCACATGAGATGTGGACTGGGAAGAGTTCCAGCTTGTCTTTTCTAAAGATTTGGGGTTGTGAAGCATTTGTCAAGTGACTTATGTCAAACAAGCTTACACCTAAATCGGATAAATGCATATTCATGGGATATCTGAGGGAAACCTTGGGATATAGCTTCTACAACCGGGAAGAGAACAAAGTGTTTGTTGCTCAGAATGGGGTTTTCCTTGAGAAAGAGTTTCTCAGTCGGGAGGCCAGTGGGAGGACGGTTCGACTTGAAGAAATTCGAGGACCACTCGGGGACGGCTCGGCTGGTGATGAGATCATACTGGAGTCAGTCAGGGAACCTGTAGTGGAATCGGCACCGAAACCACGGAGGTCGGAAAGATTGCGCAGAGTGCGTGATGTATTGTTGCTAGAAAGCGACGAGCCGGCCACGTATGCGGAAGCGATGGTGAGCCCAGATTCCGAGGCATGGCTGGAGGCCCATGAGATCTGAGTTAAAGTCCATGGATGAGAATCAAGTCTGGGACTTGGTTGATCCGCCGCCTGGCGTAACGGCCATTGGTTGCAAATGGGTCTTTAAGAAGAAAACCGATGTGGATGGAAATATTCAGATCCACAAAGCTCGGCTTGTCGCTAAGGGTTATGGACAAGTTCAAGGAATTAACTATGATGAGACTTACTCACCGGTAGCGATTCTAAAATAGGTGAGGATCATACTAGCTTTGCTGCATATTTCGATTACGAGATATGGCAGATGGATGTCAAAACGACTTTCCTACATGGAAATTTAACCGAGGATGTGTATATGATACAGCCCGAGGGTTTTGTCGATCCGACTAGCACTAGTAAGGTATGCAAGCTCAAGAGATCCATTTATGGGTTGAAGCAAGCATCTCGGAGTTGGAACATTCGTTTTGATGAGGTCGTCACTGGTCACGGTTTCATCAAAAGCGAAGAGGACTCTTGTTTATACAAGAAGTTAAGTGGGAGCTCGATAGTGTTTTTGATCTTATATGTGGACGACATACTACTGGTCGGAAATAATGTTTTGATGTTTGTCAGGACCCCGACTCAATGTCACATCGATCTAGCATGTAACACCTCATATCACTTTGCGGCCTCACGCACGGTATTCCCACGGGTGTCGCCTTACCTTTGCCCGGGACCGTTTGCGCCTTTTGGCACACGATATGATAGTGTCGCTAGCATCCATATGATAAGGAGCCCGGCTGACATGGCTAGTCGTAAACCCAAAGTGGCACAAACTTACAGGACAGCATCCATGACCCAACATCGAATGTGTCGGTCATCACGAGTGAATCCAGCTGTAGCATCGGGCTAGCAGACTCAAATGAACCGGGCTGTAGCGGGCTAACATGACTCTGGTATTCATCGTGACATTTCCCGAAGGATGTATACAGAACGAAGAAGGACACATGCCGGCCAGCCTAAGTGATTAGGAGCAAGAGCAAGCTACCATGGCTCGGTGGAAACACTAGGAGACATTTCCGTAAGAGAGGCTACTAAAGATAAACAACTAGATAGTCGATCCCACACATACCAAGCATTTCAATAACATACACACAATATGCTCGATATGTGCAAATACAACATGGCATCACAACATGACTCTACGACTCAAGTATTTATTCATTAGGCCCGAGGAGCGAGGTAATATAAACATGGGTCTCACGACCCAACATTGAGCATACAAGTCAAAGCACAAGCGAAGCTAATATGTCCGATCTGAGACATCTACAAATGAAAAAGGCTTGAAAGCCTGACTAACTATTAGATCCTGCCGAGGGCACAAGATCGTAGCTGAGGTAACAAGCTAAACGTCGAAGTCCATGCGGAACTACTAGCGAGACTGACGTCTCTCTGCCAAAACATAAAATAGGCAAACGTGAGTACAAATGTACCCAAAGAAGACTTACATCGTAACTATCTACATATGCATCATTATCAACAAAGGGATGGTGGGGTTTAAGCCGCAGAAGGCAGCTTTGACTCGGTGGCTATCTGAACTACTATTGCAAGTAACTCTTTTGAGGTGGCGCACACGAGTCCACATATTCACCATAGCAATACACCACTATGGATCCGCTCCGTCTCCCTCACGAGAACGCCATCCATAGCACTCACGCTTATCTTGCGTATTTTAGAGTATCCACTTTCATTGTCTATGAACTGTTATAGGCAACCTGAAGTCCTTTACGCGGACACGGCTATTCAATAGATGATATTAACCTGCAGGGTGTGCTTCTTCATACATGTTTCCACCACTTAGCGTCGACACGACATGTGCTCGGCGGACTTCAGCTTAAAGCCGACGTGGGTGTAGACCACGACCTACCTAGACACTCAAGTCTCTAGTCCAGTTTATCGCCTATTCGGGTTCCATCCATGAGGAGATCCGCCGAAGTTCCGCCACAGCCCCAAACGATGTGAACAGGTTCCGTGACACCAAGCAGGCGCCGGTTTACCTGCCACGTGCCTACCGCATCACAGCCCACCCCTACGGTCAAGATCAAGCACCGGCCTCCAAAGATACTACAAACACGAAACTACTTGCAACTCCCGGACAGAGGACAAGGGTGAATAAGAAGTCGGCGGGGTCATATTTCAGGCCCAATGCATGGTAGTAGCTGAATCATGGATCACAAACACGAACTCGGTTCCTAAGGACGGCTTCAATGAGACAACCCACCATGTACTCCTACATGGCCTCTCACCGCTACCTTTACCAAATCGTGTTCACACACTTAGCTCACACACACAAGAGGACATGTTCATACACCTCGATTCATCCTCGATGAATCGGACCGACTCAACTCTAAGCAATAGCAGGCATGACAAACAAACATGAATGAGTAGGCACAACAGGCTCAAACAACTCCTACTCATGCTAGTGGGTTTCATCTATTTATCGTGGCAATGACAGTCATGCAGAGGATAAATGGGTTCAACTACCACGCAAGTAATGAGATGAATCGTTGTTGTCCTAATGCATAAAATAGAGCGGGAGCGAGAGAGTGGGATTATAACAGAATGAACAAGGGGTTTTGCTTGCTCGGCACTTCGAAGATAGTATATCTCTTCATCGGTGTCATCGAACTCATCGTTGGAACGCAGCGTCTATCGAGAGGGGCAATTAAACGCAATCGAGAAAGAAACACAATCAATGCAAATGCACAATATGATGCATGATCATGACATGGCAATATGATGGGGTTTGAGCTAATGCAACTAGCAGCAAGTTAAATGAAGTTGGTTTGAACCCTAGATTCAAATTCAAACTCCATATGTGGATATTTAAATGCCATTTATATGATTTGTGCTAAACAGCAGCTATAAGTTGTTCTAACATGCATGAAAATGGTACAGATGGATAGATTGGATTTTTCTAATCATTTTTCATATATAATTCATTTCATTTGGAGTTACGGTTGAATTTATATGATTTTTAGAAGTTTTGGGCATTTTCTGTAATTTCCTGTATAAAAAATAATTCCAGTAATTGAATTAATGCGTCAGCATGACGTCGGGGTGACGTCATCAGGTCAAAGGCGCCAGCCCAGGTCAAACCTGACGGCAGGGACCCACATGTCAGTGTAACAACTAACTAACAGAGTTAGTTAGTGTTAAGTTAGCACTAACCTAGGTTAGCTAGGGCCTGGGCCCACTGGTCAATGAGCCAACTAATTAACTAAGTTGATTAGCATTAACTAACCAACACCTAAACTAAACAGGGGCGATTAGCACTAATTACAACCCTACACTAATTCGGTCAAAGGCCGGCCCCACATGTCATGGACACAAGGGGTCCCGCCGTGGTCAAAGTGGGTCAAACCCACCGGCGTTTAGCCGGCGGCGGGGTCAAACGCGGCGGAGGAGCTGCGGGTTTCGTGCTCCGGCATCCAAACGGATGGAGGAGACCACCTACGGGTAGCTGGTGATCCAGCGCGTCGAGTGGTGTGATCGATTCTGGCCGGGCGACCTATATCGGCAATGGCGAGCTCGGTTGCGGCCGCCGGAGTTCGGGCGATCTCGGGGTGGCGTTACAGAGCACGGGAGGAGACTTCGTGGGTGTCTACGGATTCATGCGATCGTGCTGAGCACGACGGTGGGCTCGGGAACGAGCTGCGAAGGGCTATGTACGGCTACGCCATGGCCGTGGCAAGATGCTTCGGTCATGGTTGGGGATCGGGGCTAGAGCTCGTGAAGGATGACGAGTGAAGGGGGAATCGGGTCAGAGGCTCACCGCGGAGCTGCAGGGATGGTTAGTGGGCTCGGGGGCGCGCCGGAGTGGCCGAATCGACGAGAGGGGCGCCGGAGCCAAGCTTGAAGACGATGACGATGGCGGCTGCCGGGGCCCTTTCGGTCGCGTGAGGCGACAAGGAGGACGAGGCGGAACGGCGGAGCTCGTGGGGCGCAAGCAGGCGTGGGGTGGCGGTGGCTACGGCGGCGAACGGCGGCGACGAGCGCGTCGATCATAGCGGGGGAGGACGAAGGAGAGATCCAGGGAGAGAGGGGACAAGCCAGGGGGTTCTGCGGGCGTGCGTGGCGTCGTCTGGAGCCGTCCAAGGCGTCGGCAGAAGCGAGGAGGTGGCAGCGGCTCGGTGTGTGCGGCCACGACAATGCCGAAGCGCGAGGAAGACGACAGCGGTGGAGGTGGGCTGGGCGGCACAGAGCTGGGCCGGCTGGCTGCCAGGAGGCGCCTGTAAGTCCTCTGCTCTCTGCTTTTCTTTATTGTTTTCTAATTCTATTTCTGTAGTTTTGTTTCTGATTTAGTTTATAGCCCAAATCATTTTAATAAATCCTAAAAATAGTTGTGGGCATTAAATGAATTATTACAGAGGCCCTTAACATTTTGTAATTGTTGGAGCACTTAAAAATATTAATAGTATTTAAATGCCCCAATTCAAATACAATATGGATTATCCAAAATTCCATAATGGCCCAAAAATATTGGCATCATTTTTGGTAGAGGTTTTTCACCTTTGTCAAAAATCATGAACATTTTTGAAAGCCACTTGGACTTACTGAAATTATATTAGGTAAACCTAGTGAATTTCTTTAATGCTAGGGTTTGAGCAATCCCCGTTTCAAAATTAAGCAAAATTTAAATATGATGCACACATGAAGCTAGCCTAGTGCAATAGCAGAAGCTATGGATGTGACAACTCGCCCCCACTAAACAGGAATCTCGTCCCGAGATTCAAGACGTGAGGTAAGAAGGTAGAGGGGATACAAAGCTAGCTCAAACTTCATGATCCGGTTGCACTTCATAAGAACGTTGATTCGATCATCATCTTGATCTTGACATCTTGCTTCAGGAACTCTTACCAACATGACAACGAGAAGGAAAAGAAACTCTAGAAGGGTCGATCTTCTCGAAGATCAACAACTTAGGATCAACTCACGGGGTGAGTCATAAAAATATCTCTCGAGCGATTTTTGGAGGGGGGTTCGGTAGAATGGCATACTCGGACTAATATGGATGATGTGGATTACCTTGTTGAAGACAACGCGAAGGATGATCTTGCTTATCATCGGAAATGGATGGGACCCATGGTAGGACCACTTTTGAAAATGATCATGATCAGTAATTACTGAGAAGGTAATCTAGAGTAGGGTGGCACGATGGCGGTGCAAGCTGGGAACAACATGCAAATGATGGGAATGATTCTGGTAACTGGGGAGAAACTCAATAGTAGAGAGTGAGTCCACTATTTGAAAAGTTATAGCATAACCGAGGAAACTGAGAGCAAGCCCAGTTAGTGCCGATGATAACACCTAGAGCTTGTGCGTGCTCTCAAGAACTTGAGCATTTCCTTATTCATCAAGGTTTTACCAACATCCGTGTCAAGGGTGCTGACAACACAACATACTACCATGATGAGTAGCGATGGACGATGCAGATACAAAGGAAGACAACACTTTCTCATATTTCACCTTAGCGGGGCCAAGGGGACTAAATCTGGATGATCGACCGAGAGACATTTAACACTTCGCTTCTAATGTTCTCCTTGATGTACTAGCGTATCCCATTCATTGAAATGGTCTGGTATCTAGAACATCAAGTAAAGGTCGGACTTCGGGAGCACAAAAATCATAAGGCACACAAATAGGGAATAATTCCTACGACGTCCTTATGGAGAGGTGGCCAACTTCTTTAATCAAGATATTACAATAACAGGTCTTCCGGCTGGGTGTGTTGGCCACGACATCCACTTTACCGGGTTATAGAGAGACCAATAATATAATTCTTGGGAAATGTTCCAACCATCATATCTGCCTGAGATTCAGATCTGGTTGGTGTCAGAATATTCCAGACTCATCAAGTCTAGAGAGATGAATGAAAGTTTGCAACACAAATCGACGAGACGACGTTGCAAGATTCTCGAGAAATGGACTACGGTAGTAAGCTCCAAAACATGAGCTGGTTTTGCTACAAACACGTGAACACGTTGTCCCAGACAAACATGGCCACATAGTAGTCTTATAATAAAACACTACCGAGTTCAGGTGGGGAATCATTATCGAGGATATCAAAGTCCTTACATAAGTCTAGCTCTTAAGAAGGAACTTCTTCTCCTTGAACAAGTCAATCAGTGGCTTGGTGTGCTAGGAAACACATATGGAATGGAGGCGGCCAACCTATCAAACCATAGAGTACTTCGCATATAGGCATGACTAACTTGGGACGATTCCAGAGGAAGCAAAATCTAACTTTCTCGAACCCACGGCGGCAACTTGCATCGAATGCACATGAGTTAGAGAGAGTCGCTTCTTTCATCCGAACATATGCTTCATGAGCTAGCATGAAGAAATGCTTTCAAAAGTTTCCAATACTAGCTTAATGTTCAACAAGATTATGGAGAAGATAAGGATGTTGTCGATGGGCTCAACAACAGTTCATCCTGGTTTCCATATAAATGGAATTCCATAATTAGGTGGACACAGTGATAGCATTGGTCAGACCCAAGGATATAATGGTGTATGCCCGAGGGATCAACCACGGGTAAGACAACATTACGCACATCATTGGTTCTGATATGACTTGACAATAGCCCACACTCAAGTCAAAGTTTTGACAACGCAATAGATCCAACAACTGATCACGAGGACCAATCGATGGGGATATCATCTTTCCTCAACACATATACAAGATATCCCTTAACATGAGCTAAGTCGGACAAGCTTTTATTGTTGGGGAACGTTGCAGAAAATTAAAATTTTTCCTACGGTTTCACCAAGATCCATCTATGAGTTCATCTAAGCAACGAGTAACGGGAGAGAGTTTGCATCTACATACCACTTGTAGATCGCGTGCGGAAGCTTGCTTGGTGATGATGGAGTCGTACTCGAACGTGATTCAGATCACCGATGCCAAGTCTTTGAGCGGACAGCACCTCCGCGTTCAACACACGTGACGGGACGAGCGACGTCTCCTCCTTCTTGATCCAGCAAGGGGAAGGAGAGGTTGAGGAAGACGGCACCACCGGCAAGACGACGGCGTGGTGATGGTGGTGATGCAAGATACTCGGCTGTGGCTTCGCCGAGCTCTACGGAGGAGGAGATGTGTTGGGAGGGAGGGCTGCGCCTTGGGAGATGTGTACAGCAGCCCCCTCCCCCTTTATATAGGCCCCGGTGGCGGCCCCTAGAGATCCAATCTCAAGGGGGCGGCGGCAGGGGTGGAGTGCCCCCAAGCGGGTGGGCGCCCACCCCTAGGGTTTCAACCCTAGGCGCGGGGTGGGCCTGAGGGGCACCAGCCCCCTGTGGGCTGGTTCCTTCCCCTATGGCCCATGGGGCCCTCCGGATGGGTGGCCCCACCGGTGGACCCAGGACCCTTCCGGTGGTCCCAGATTTTGCCCAGTAACCCGAAACTTTCCCGATGGCGAAACACCACTTCCTATATATTATTCTTTACCTCCGGACCCTTCCGAACTCCTCGTGACGTCAGGGATCTCATCCGGACTCGAACAACATTCGTATTCACATACTAGTCTTCCTACTAACCCTAGCGCCACCGAACCTTAAGTGTGTAGACCCTACGGGTTCGGGAGACACGCAGACATGACCGAGACGACTCTCGGGCAATAACCAACAGCGGGATCTGGATACCCATGTTGGCTCCTACATGCTCCTCGATGATTTCATCGGTTGAACCACGATGTCGAGGATTCTATCAAACCCAGTATGCAATTCCTTTGTCAATCGATGCGTTACTTGCCCGAGACTCGATCGTCGGTATCCCAATACCTCGTTCAGTCTCGTTATCGACAAGTCACTTTACTGCATCGTAATGCATGATCCGTGGCCAACACCTTGGTCACATTGAGCTCATTATGATGATGCATTACCGAGTGGGCCCAGAGATACCTCTCCGTCATACGGAGTGACAAATCCGATCTCGATCCATGTCAACCCAATGATACTTTCGGAGACACTGTAATGCACCTTTATAGTCACCCGATTACGTTGTGACGTTTGATACACCCAAGGCACTCCTACGGCAACCGGAGTTACACGATCTCATGGTCGAAGGAATAGATACTTGACATTGGCAAAGCTTCTAGCAAACGAACTATACGATCTTTTATGCTAAGCTTGTGATTGGGTCTTGTCCATCACATCATTCTCCTAATGATGTGATCCGTTATCAACGACATCCAATGTCCATAGTCGAAACCATGACCATCTATTGATCACAACGGGCTAGTCAACTAGAGGCTCACTAGGGACATATTGGGGTCTAAGTGTTCACACGTGTATTATGATTTCGGATAACACGGTTATAGCATGAACAAAAGACAATTATCATGAACATTGAAATATAATAATACTTTTATTATTGCCTCTAGGGCATATTTCCAACATCTCCCACTTGCACTAGAGTCACTAATCTAGTTACATTGTGATGAATCGAACACCCATAGAGTTACGGTGTTGATCATGTTTTGCACGCGAGAGAGGTTTAGTCAGCGGATCTGCGACATTCGGATCCGTGTGCACTTTGCAAATCTCTATGTCTCCATCTTGAACATTTTCACGGATGGAGTTGAAACGACGCTTGATGTGCTCGGTCTTCTTGTGAAACACAGGCTCCTTTGCAAGGGCAATAGCTCCGGTGTTGTCACAGAAGAGTTTGATCGGCCCGACGCATTGGGTATGACTCCTAGGTCGGTGATGAACTCCTTCACCCATATTGCTTCATGCGCTGCCTCCGAGGCTGCCATGTACTCCGCTTCACACGTAGATCCCGCCACGACGCTTCGCTTGCGGTTGCACCAGCCATTGCTCCACCATTCAACATATACACGTATCCGGTTTGTGACTTAGAGTCATCGGATCTGAGTCGAAGCTAAGCGTCGGCGTAACCCTTCTGACGAGCTCTTCGTCTCCTCCATAAACGAAACATTTCCTTTGTCCTTTTCGGTACTTCAGATATTCTTGACCGCTGTCCGGTGTTCCTTGCGGGATTACTTTGGTATCTTGCAACCAAACTTACGGCGAGGTTTACATCGGTCAGTACACAACATGGCATACATAATAGATCCTATGGCTGAAGCATAGGGATGACACTCATCTCTTCTTTATCTTTTGTCGTGGTCGGTGGTCGAGTGAGCTCAATTTCACACCTGTAACATAGGCAAGAACCCTTCTTGGACTGATCCATTTTGAACCTCTTCAAAATCTTATCAAGGTATGTGCTTTGTGAAAGACCTATGAGGCGTCTCGATCTATCCCTATAGATCTTGATACCTAATATATAAGCAGCTTCTCCAAGGTCCTTCATTGAAAAACACTTGTTCAAGTAGGCCTTAATGCTGTCCGAAGAGTTTTGTATCATTTCCCATCAAGAGTATGTCATCTACATATAATAGGAGAAATGCTCTGAGCTCCCACTCACTTTCTTGTAAACACAGGCTTCTCCATAAGTCTGCGTAAACCAAACGCTTTGATCATCTCATCAAAGCGAATGTTCCAACTCCGAGATGCTTGCACCAGCCCATAAATGGATCATTGGAGCTTGCATACTTTGCTAGCATTCGAGGATCGACAAAACCTTCCGGCTGCATCATATACTGCTCTTCCTTAAGATGTCCATTAAGGAATGCCGTTTTGACGTCCATCGCCATATCTCATAATCATAGTATGCGGCAATTGCTAACATGATTCGGACGGACTTAAGCTTCGCCACGGAGAGAATGTCTCGTCGTAGTCAATCCCTTGAACTTGTCGATAACCCTTAGCGACAAGTCGAGCTTTATAGATGGTAACATTACCATCGCGTCCGTCTTCTTCTTAAAAATCCATTTATTTTCTATATCGCCGATCATCGGCAAGTCTGTCAAAGTCCATACTTTGTTTTCATACATGGATTCTATCTCGGATTTCATGGCCTCAAGCCATTTGTTGGAATCCGGGTCCGCCATCGCTTCTTCATAGTTCGAAGGTTCATTGTTGTCTAGCAACATGATTTCCATAACAGGTTGCCGTACCACTCAGTGCGGAAGCGTGTCCTTGTGGACCTTGAAGTTCAAGAGTAACTTGATCCAAGTATCTTGATCATCATCAATGATTTCCTCTTGATGGGTGTGGGCATTACAGAACGGTTTCTGCGGCACCACTTTCCCGTTCGAGAGGTAGTACTTCATCGAGTTCTACTTTCCTCCCACTTACTTCTTTCGAGAGAAACTCTTTCTAGAAAGCATCCGTTCTTGGCAACAAATACTTTGCCTTGGACCTTAAGTAGAAGGTATACCCGACAGTTTCCTTAGGGTATCCTATGAATACGCATTTTTCCGACTTGGGTTCGAGCTTTTCGGGTTGAAGTTTCTTGACATAAGCATCGATCCCCAAACTTTCGAAACGACGACTTAGGTTTCTTCCCAAACCATAATTCATACGGTGTCGTCTCAACGGATTTAGACGGTGCCCTATTTAAAGTGAATGTAGCTGTCTCTAGAGCGTATCCCCAAAATGATAGCGGTAAATCGGTAAGAGACATCATAGACCGCACCATATCCAATAGAGTGCGATTCGACGTTCGGACACACCGTTTATTTGAGGTGTTCCAGCGGCGTGAGTTGTGAAACGATTCCACATTTTCTTAAGTGTGTGCCAAATTCGTGACTTAAATATTCTCCTCCACGATCGATCGTAGGAACTTTATCTTTCGGTCACGTTGATTCTCCACCTCACTCTGAAATTCCTTGAACTTTTCAAAGGTCTCGGACTTGTGTTTCATTAAGTAGACATACCCATATCTACTCAAGTCATCGGTGAGAGTGAGAACATAACGATATCCTCCATGAGCCTCAACGCTCATTGGACCGCACACATCGGTATGTATGATTTCCAACAAGTTGGTTGCTCGCTCCATTGTTAGGAGAACGGAGTCTTGGTCATTTTGCCTAAGAGGCATGGTTCGCATGTGTCAAACGATTCATAATCAAGAGACTCTAAAGTCCATCAAGCATGGAGCTTCTTCATGCGCTTGACACCAATGTGACCAAGGCGGCGATGCCACAAGTATGTGGGACTATCGTTATCAACTTTACATCTTTTCGCATCCACACTATGAACATGTGTAATATTACGCCGAGATTCATTAAGAATAAACCATTGACCATCGGAGCATGACCATAAAACATATCTCTCATATAAATCGAACAACCATTATTCTCGGACTTAAATGAGTAGCCATCTCGTATCAAGCGAGATCCGGATACAATGTTCATGCTCAAACTTGGCACTAAATAACAATTATTGAGGTTTAAAACTAATCCGTAGGTAAATGTAGAGGCAGCGTGTCGACGGCGATCACATCGACTCTGGAACCATTCCCGACGCGCGATCGTCACCTCGCCCTTCGCCATCTC
The DNA here is from genome assembly GCA_021437245.1 of Aegilops speltoides. Lineage (NCBI taxonomy): Eukaryota > Viridiplantae > Streptophyta > Magnoliopsida > Poales > Poaceae > Aegilops > Aegilops speltoides. Next base: position 397,015,283 of record CM038144.1, read on the forward strand.
CGTTTATTCCGCAGCTCTGCTTGTGAGTTACAAATATGAGCAACGGCACGGTATCAAATACCGGGAGTTACTACGAGTAATGGTAAGGTACACATCAATTACATGTATATCAAATATACCTTTGGTGTTGCGGCCTTCTTATCCGCTAAGTATTTGGGGCAGTTCCGCTTCAAATGACCCTTCCCTTGCAATAAAAGCACTCGGTCTCGTGCTTGGGTCCATTCTTTGACTTCTTCCGAAGCAGACTTACGGCGCGGCAACATCCTTGCCGTCCTTCTTGAAGTTCTTCTTACCCTTGCCCTTCTTGAACTTAGTGGTCTTATTGACCATCAACACTTGATGTTCCTTTTCGATTTCAGCCTCTGCTGACTTTAGCATTGAGAACACTTCAGAATGGTCTTTACCATCCCCGCATGTTGTAGTTCATCACAAAGCTCTTGAAGCTTGGTGGGAGCGATGGAGGATTCTGTCAATGACCGCCTCATCGGGAGGTTAATGTTCAAGCTGGGTCATCTGGCGTGCAACCTGGACATCTTGAGGATGTGCTCACCTTGTAACTGTTTTCCTCCATCTTACAAGCTGTAGAACTTGTCGAGACATCATATCTCTCGACCGGGCATGAGCTTGGAAAACTAGTTTCAGCTCTTGAACATCTCATATGCTCCGTGATGCTCAAAACGCTTTTGGAGCCCGGTTCTAAGCTGTAGAGCATACCGCATTGAGCGAGGGAGTAATCATCGAACGAGTCGCCAGACGTTCAAATCGTCTTGCAGTCTTTGGAGAACAGTGGATCACCTAACGGTGCTTCTAGGACATCTTGTTTCTTGGCAGCTATGAGGATGATCCTCGGGTTAGGACCCGATCCGTATAGTTCTGCCATCATCTTTCAGCTTGGTTTTCTCTAGGAGCGCGTTGAAGTTCATGTTGACATTAGCGTTGGCCATTGATCTACAAGACATATTTGCAAAGGTTTTAGACTAAGTTCATGATAATAAAGTTCTTAATCAAAATTACGAACTCCCACTTAGATTAGACATCCTCTAGTCATCTAAGTGTTACACGATCCGAGTCGACTAGCCCGTGTCCGATCATCACGTGAGACGGACTAGTCATCATCGGTGAACATCTTCATGTTGATCGTATCTTCCATCGACTCGTGTTCGACCTTTCGGTCTCCGTGTTCGAGGCCATGTCCGCACATGCTAGGCTCGTCAAGTTAACCCTAAGTGTTTTTTTGTGTAAATCTGTCTTACACCCGTTGTATGTGAGCGTAAGGATCCATCACACCCGATCATCACGTGGTGCTTAGAAACGATTTAACTGTAGCAGCGGTGCACAGTTAGGGAGAACACTTCTTGAAATTTTATAAGGGATCATCTTATTTACTACCGTCGTCCTAAGTAAACAAGATGTAAAAACATAATAAACATCACATGCAATTATATATAGTTGTGACATGATATGGCCAATATCATCAAGCTCCATTGATCTCCATCTTCGGGGCTCCATGATCACCTTGTCACCGGCTTGACACCATGATCTCCATCATCATGATCTCCATCATCGTGTCTTCATGAAGTTGTCGCGCAACGACTACTTCTACTTCTATGACTAACGCGTTTAATAATGAAGTAAAGTAGTTTACATGGCGTTCTTCAATGACACGCAGGTCATACAAAAAATAAAGACAACTCCTATGGCTCCTGCGGTTGTCATACTCATCGACATGCAAGTCGTGAATCCTATTACAAGAACATGATCTCATACATCACAATTCAACATTCATCACAACTTCGGCCATATCACATCACATGATCAATCGCTGCAAAAACAAGTTAGGCGTCCTCTAGTTGTTGTTGCATCTTTTACGTGGCTGCGATTGGGTTCTAGCAAAACGTTTTCTTACCTCGAATCACCACAGCGTGATTTTGTCAACTTCTATTTACCCTTCATAAGGGCCCTGTTCATCGAATCCGCTGCAACTAAAGTGGGAGAGCGGACACCCGCCACCACCTTATGCAACTAGTGCATGTCGATCGGTGGAACCGGTCTCACGAAGCGTCGTGTAAGGTTGGTCGGGCCGCTTCATCCCACAATACCGTTGAGCAAGAAAAGACTAGTAGGGCAAGTAAGATGACAAGATCAGCGCCCACAACAAATTTGTGTTCTACTCGTGCAATAGAGAACTACGCATAGACCTAGCTCATGATGCCTTTGTTGGGGAGCGTTGCGAGAAAATTAAAATTTTTCCTACGGTTTCACCAAGATCCATCTATGAGTTCATCTAAGCAACGAGTAACGGAGAGAGTTTGCATCTACATACCACTTGTAGATCGCGTGCGGAAGCTTGCTTGGTGATGATGGAGTCGTACTCGAGCGTGATTCAGATCACCGATGCCAAGTCTTGAGCGGACAGCACCTCCGCGTTCAACACACGACGGGACGAGCGACGTCTCCTCCTTCTTGATCCAGCAAGGGGAAGGAGAGGTTGAGGAAGACGGCACCACCGGCAAAGACGACGGCGTGGTGATGGTGGTGATGCAAGATACTCGGCGTGGCTTCACGAGCTCTCACGGAGGAGGAGATGTGTTGGGAGGAGGGCTGCGCCTTGGGAGATGTGTACAGCCCCCCCCCCCTTTATATAGGCCCCGGTGGCGGCCCCTAGAGATCCAATCTCAGGGGGCGGCCAAGGGGTGGAGTGCCCCCAAGCCGGTGGGCGCCCCCCCTAGGGTTTCAACCCTAGGCGCGAGGTGGGCCTAGGGGCGCACCAGCCCCTGTGGGCTGGTTCCCTTCCCCTATGGCCCATGGGGCCCTCCGGATGGGTGGCCCCACCGGTGGACCCGGGACCCTTCCGGTGGTCCGTGCTTTGCCAGTAACCCCGAAACTTTCCCGATGGCGAAACACCACTTCCTATATATTATTCTTTACCTCCGGACCCTTAGGAACTCCTCGTGACGTCAGGGATCTCATCCGGACTCGAACAACATTCGTATTCACATACTAGTCTTCCTACTAACCCTAGCGCCACCGAACCTTAAGTGTGTAGACCCTACGGGTTCGGAGACACGCAGACATGACCGAGGCGACTCTCGGGCAATAACCAACAGCGGGATCTGGATACCCATGTTGGCTCCTACATGCTCCTCGATGATTTCATCGGTTGAACCACGATGTCGAGGATTCTATCAAACCACGTATGCAATTCCCTTTGTCAATCGGATGCGTTACTTGCCCGAGACTCGATCGTCGGTATCCCAATACCTCGTTCGGTCTCGTTACATCGACAAGTCACTTTACTCGCATCGTAATGCATGATCCGTGGCCAACACCTTGGTCACATTGAGCTCATTATGATGATGCATTACCGAGTGGGCCAGAGATACCTCTCCGTCATACGGAGTGACAAATCGATCTCGATCCATGTCAACCCAATGAGATACTTTCGAGACACCTGTAATGCACCTTTATAGTCACCCGATACGTTGTGACGTTTGATACACCCAAGGCACTCCTACGGCAACCGGAGTTACACGATCTCATGGTCGAAGGAATAGATACTTGACATTGGCAAAGCTTCTAGCAAAGCGAACTATACGATCTTTTATGCTAAGCTTGTGATTGGGTCTTGTCCATCACATCATTCTCCTAATGATGTGATCCCGTTATCAACGACATCCAATGTCCATAGTCGAAACCATGACCATCTATTGATCACAACGGCTAGTCAACTAGAGGCTCACTAGGGACATATTGGGGTCTAAGTGTTCACACGTGTATTATGATTTCCGGATAACACAGTTATAGCATGAACAAAAGACAATTATCATGAACATTGAAATATAATAATACTTTTATTATTGCCTCTAGGGCATATTTCCAACATTTATCTTCCAACTCTCCAAGTTGTTGTTTAGCTTAACCAACTAGCTCAGGGGTATACAACACAGATTCTTGGAGAAGGGGTGGTTTATATGAAACCAACTTGATCACGAACTCAACATAGCAGTCAGGAGACAACCTGGTAATACTTCCGAGAAGATATTCGGAAAATCACAATCCACCGATATGTTGCTAAGCTCGAGAACAATCTTGCTTTTCAGGGCAAGATGATATGATCAAAAGAGCGAGGGTTTGACAAAATACTAGCTCATTGATCGAAGAGTGCACCAGAAATAGAGACTAGGTAGCACAATCAGTCTTAGGGTGATGATTCAATAATCAACACACTAAGAATGAGGTTATCGTCCATTTAACTACCAAGCAACGGAGTTGCTAGGGCAACGGAGTTGCTAGCAGTATTGATTTCACACACCATGATTCACTTGTCGGCATTCCGGTTACAATAACACGGAAACCGAGGAATGAACAATGATGGCAAGAAGTATCACGGTATCAAGAGTTCATAGGATGGTGTGCAATTCCCATGACATTCTTGATATAAAGATGGTAATACTCCAAGGTAGAACAGAGCAAAAGCTAGATTAGCAATTTGATCTGCAGAGTACAACTACTTTGACCCAATCCTGGATATGGATGAGGTACTGGAGTTTGTTTCTCTTAGTCATACCATAACAGGATGGCTTGACGGACCACAGGAATAATAAGCATCGATGAGCTCGAGTGCACAACTACTCCTGTCTATCAATCGATAGACGAAGGTCAGGATACAACTAAAGAGGGACAACTCAAAAGAGCATATGATTTTCTGAGTTGTGGATGCATAGATTAGTATGTCGAACCAAGTTCAACATGTTTCTTCCGGATAACCCATGCAGAGAGGTAGGACTGGCAGAGTCACAATATAGCAAGGAGAACTCATCGAGATCACTCCTGTTGTGATCTTTTGATCCAACAAACTTCTGCCATAAGTGGTTCATAGTATTTGGAAGAAGGAAATACCACGGACCTCGAGGATTAATGCAAAGGTTACTAATTTCCTAAAGGAACTAGCAAACACTATCAACATGAGGTAAGTAGGGTGAGTCTTGGGTTCAAAACCCAGGAATAGAATACCTACTACTAAGTAGCATCACGGGATGCTTTCGAGAATGGTGGCCAGAATCATCACACTGGGATACAAATCATGGCTAGATTACTAGATGATCCCCTAAGACACCTAGGGTCATAATAATAATTCCAACATATATATCGAGGCAATATTATACCTCAACTCAGCAATTAGTGTGATTACCCTGGCCCAAAGGAACATCAAAACCAGAGGGAGAGGATTTGCAAGTGCATCAGACTATTTAGAAACCTGGGATGACTCGGACAGCATAATGGCTGTAAATGCTCAAAAAGATTTGAGACATCCTGCAAAATAGTGGCATGACCACTCAACATCACAATACCAAGGTTCTGAGGCCAGCTATGAACATACGGAAGTAGTAAAAACTGAATTGAGACTTGAAACTATCAATTCTACAAGTCTATGGATTAGTAGCACGTCATCCTGATAGATAGATGAGAAGGCCTAGTTCTTAATCCCCATAGAAAATAAGAGGATGACTCAGATCAGAAGGCCATGAGGTATAAGGAGTAAAAAGAGCCTTACGTTCCATCCCACAATCAATTCCCTTACATAACTAAAGCATTTCTAGACACAACTTCGACCAGTTTGGCTTGGTAATCCTACAGGCAGTCAAGATCTGATACCAAAGCTGTCAGGACCCCGACTCAATGTCACATCGATCTAGCCTGTAACACCTCATATCACTTTGCGGCCTCACGCACGGTATTCCCACCGGTGTCGCCTTACCTTTGCGGGACCGTTTAAGCCTTTTGGCACACGTATATGATAGTGTCGCTAGCATCCATATGATAAGGAGCCCGGTGACATGGCTAGTCGTAAACCCAAAGTGGCACAAACTTACGAGGACGAGCATCCATGACCCAACATCGAGCGTGTCGGTCATCGGTGAGTGAATCGTGCAGTAGCTTTGGGCTAGCGAGACTCAGATGAACCGGGCATGGCGGGCTAACAGGACTCGGTATTCATCGCGTGACATTTCCCGAAGGGATGACACGAGAGCGAAGAAGGACACATGCCGGCCAGCCTAAGTGATTAGGAGCAAGTAGCAAGCTACCATGGCTCGGTGGAAACACTAGGAGACATTTCCGTAAGAGAGGCTACTAAAGATAAACAACTAGATAGTCGGATCCACACATACCAAGCATTTCAATAACATACACACAATATGCTCGATATGTGCAAATACAACATGGCATCACAACATGACTCTCGACTCAAGTATTTATTCATTAGGCTCAGGAGCGAGGTAATACAAACATGGGTCTCACGACCCAACATTGAGCATACAAGTCAAAGCACAAGCGGAAGCTAATATGTCCGAGTACTGAGACATCTACAAATGAAAAAGGCTTGAAAGCGACTAACTATCGAGATCTGCCGAGGGCACAAGATCGTAGCTGAGGTAACAAGCTAAGCGTCAAGTCCACGCGGAACTACTAGCGAGACCAGCGTCTCTCTGCAAAAACATAAAATAGGCAAGCGTGAGTACAAATGTACCCAAAGCAAGACTTACATCGAACTATCTACATATGCATCATTATCAACAAAGGGATGGTGGGGTTTAACTGCAGCAAGCCAGCTTTGACTCGGTGGCTATCCTGAACTACTATTGCAAGTAACTCTTTTGAGGTGGTGCACACGAGTCCACATATTCACCATAGCAATACACCACTATGGATCTGCTCCCGTCTCCCTACGAGAACGCCATCCATAGCACTCGCGCTTATCTTGCGTATTTTAGAGTATCCACTTTCATTGTCTATGAACTGTTATAGGCAACCCAGAAGTCCTTTACCGCGGACACGGCTATTCGAATAGATGATATTAACCCTGCAGGGGTGTACTTCTTCATACATGTTTCCACCACTTAGCGTCGCACACGACATGTGCTCGGCAGACTTCAGCTTAAAGCCGGCGTGGGTGTAGACCACGACCTACCTAGACACTCAAGTCTCTAGTCGGGTTTATCGCCTATTCGGGTTCCATCCATGAGGAGATCCGGCGAAGTTTCGCTCACAGCCCCAAGCGATGTGAGCAGGGTTCCGTGACACCAAGCAGGCGCCACGTGCCTACCGCATCACAGCCCACCCCTACGGTCAAGATCTGCAAGACGGCCTCCAAACATACTACAAACACGAAACTACTTGCAACTCCCGGACAGAGGACAAGGTGAATAAGAAGTCGGCGGGGTCATATTTGAGGCCCAATGCATGGTAGTAGCTGAATCATGGATCACAAACACAGAACTCAGTTCCTAAGGACGGCTTCAATGAGACAACCCACCATGTACTCCTACATGGCCTCTCACCGCTACCTTTACCAAATCGTGTTCACACACTTAGCTCACACACACAGTAGGACATGTTCATACACCTCTGATTCATCCTCGATGAATCAGACCTGACTCAACTCTAAGCAATAGCATGCATGACAAACAAACATGAATGAGTAGGCACAACAGGGCTCAAACAACTCCTACTCATGCTAGTGGGTTTCATCTATTTACTGTGGCAATGACAGGTCATGCAGAGGATAAAGGGGTTCTACTACCACAGCAAGTAACAGATGAATCGTTGTTGTCCTAATGCAGTAAAATAGAGCAGGAGCGAGAGAGTGGGATTGTAACAGAATGAACAAGGGGGTTTTGCTTGCCTGGCACTTCTGAAGATAGTATATCTCTTCATCGGTGTCATCGAACTCATCGTTGGAACGCGTCTATCGAGAGGGGGCAATTACCGGCAACTGAGAAAGAAACACAATCAATGCAAATGCACAATATGATGCATGATCATGACATGGCAATATGATGGGGTTTGAGCTAATGCAACTAGTAGCAAGTTAAATGAAGTTGGTTTGAACCCTAGATTCAAATTCAAACTCCATATGTGGATATTTAAATGCCATTTATATGATTTGTGCTAAACAGCAGCTATAAGTTGTTCTAACATGCATGAAAATGGTACAGATGGATAGATTGGATTTTTCTGATCATTTTTCATATATAGTTCATTTCATTTGGAGTTACGGTTGAATTTATATGATTTTTAGAAGTTTTGGGCATTTTCTGTAATTTCCTGTATAAAAAATAATTCCAGTAATTGAATTAATGCATCAGCATGACGTCGGGGTGACGTCATCATGTCAAAGGCGCCAGCCCAGGTCAAACCTGACGGCAGGGACCCACATGTCAGTGTAACAACTAACTAACAGAGTTAGTTAGTGTTAAGTTAGCACTAACCTAGGTTAGCTAGGGCCCAGGCCTTTGGTCAATGAGCCAACTAATTAACTAAGTTGATTAGCATTAACTAACCAACACCTAAACTAAGCAGGCGATTAGCACTAATTACAACCCTACACTAATTGGTCAAAGGTCGGCCCCACATGTCATGGACACGGGGGTCCCGCCGTGGTCAGTGGGTCAAACCCACGGCGTTTAGCCGTGGCCGGGTCAAGCGCGAAGGAGCTACGGGTTTCGCTCGGCGTCCAAGCAGACGGAGAGACCACCTACGGCAGCTGGTGATCCAGCGTCGAGTGGTCTGATCGATTCGCCGGGGCGACCTATATCGGCAATGGCGAAGAGCTCGGTTCGACGCCGGAGTTGAGCGATCTCGGGGTGGCGTTCTGAGCACGGAGGAGACTTCGTGGGTGTCTCACGGATTCATGCGATCGTCTTGAAGCACGACGGTGGGCTCGGGAACGAGCTGCGGTGGGCTATGTGCAGCACGCCATGGCCGGGCGGCGAGATGCTTCGGTCATGGTTGGGGATCGGGCTAGAGCTCGCGAAGGATGACAGTGAAGGGGAATCGGTCGAGGCTCACAGCGGAGCTGCGAGGATGGTTAGTGGGCTCGGGCGCGCGGAGTGGCTGAATCGGCGGAGAGGGGCGCCGAGCCAAGCTTGAAGACGGCGACGATGGCGGCTGCTCGGGGCCCTTACGGTCGCGTGAGGCGGCGAGGAGGACGAGGGCGGAAGCGGAGCTCGTGGGGCGTTGGTGGCGTGGGGTGGCCGGTGGCCACGGCGGCAGCGAACGGCGGCGACGAGCGCGTCGGCCATAGCGGGGGAGGACGAAGGAGAGATCCAGGGAGAGAGGGGAGAAGCCAGGGGGTTCTGCGGGCGTGCGTGGCGTCATCTGGAGCCGTCCAAGGCGTCGGCAGAAGCAGGAGGTGGCCGCGGCTCGGCTGTGCGCGCGCCACGCACAACGCCAGTAGGCGCGAGGAAGACGACAGGCAGGTGGAGGTGGGCTGGGCCGGCACAGGAGCTGGGCCGGCTGGGCTGCCAGAGGAGCGCCAGGTAAGTCCTCTGCTCTCTGCTTTTCTTTATTGTTTTCTAATTCTATTTCTGTAGTTTTGTTTCTGATTTAGTTTATAGCCCAAATCATTTTAATAAATCCTAAAAATAGTTGTGGGCATTAAATGAATTATTACAGAGGCCCTTAACTGTTTTCAGAATTGTTGGAGCACTTAAAAATATTAATAGTATTTAAATGCCCCAATTCAAATACAATATGGATTATCCAAAATTCCATAATGGCCCAAAAATATTGGCATCATTTTTGGTAGAGGTTTTTCACCTTTGTCAAAAATCATGAACATTTTTGAAAGCCACTTGGACTTACTGAAATTATATTAGGTAAACCTAGTGAATTTCCTTAATGCTAGGGTTTGAGCAATCCCCATTTCAAAATTAAGCAAAATTTAAATATGATGCACACACGAAGCTAGCCTAGTGCAATACCAGAAGCTAGGGATGTGACAATGTTGAACTCGGTCAAGGAATCATTGAATGGCAAGTTTTCGATGAAAGACCTTGGTGAGGCAGTGTATGTTTTAGGCATTAAGATCTATAGAGATAGATTGAGGAGGCTGCTCGGCTTAAGCCAGAGCACGTACATAGATAAATTGTTGAAGTGGTTCAACATGAGTGAGGCGAAGAAAGGGTTCTTGCCACTCTCACATGGTATAAGGCTAAGCGAGACTCAGAGTCCTTCGACATCTGATGAGCGAAGCAGGATGAGTAGGATTCCATATGCCTCGGCAATCGGATCCATCATGTATGCCATGATACGTACAAGGACTGATGTTGCTTTTGCAATAAGCCTAACAAGAAGATACCAGGCCAACCCAGGTGAGAGTCACTGGGCAGCGGTAAAGACTATTTTGAAGTACCTGAAAAGGACTAAAGAGATGTTCCTAGTTTATGGAGGTGATGAAGAGCTGCGTCGGGGTTACACCGATGCTAGTTTCCAAACCGGCGAGAGATGATTGTCGATCACAGTCCGGATTCGTACGCGTCTGAGCGGAGGAGCGATTGTAATGGATGAGTTCCAAGCAGGATACGTTGGCCAATTCTTCCACAGAAGCCGAATACATTGCGGCTTGTGAAGCTTCAAAGGAAGGTGTTTGGATCCGGCATTTTCTGGATGATCTTGGTATTTTCCCAGCCTCGGTGAAACCGTTGGACCTTTATTGTGATAATTCTGGTGCCATCGCACAAGCCAAGGAGCCGAGGAATCACCACAAGGTTAGACACATAGATCGGAAATATCACCTGATACGAAAGATCGTAAAGAATGGTGATGTAGTGTTATGCAAGATTCACACGGATGCAAATGTTGTAGATCCGTTGACTAAGCCACTTCCACAACCCAAGCATGAGGGGCACGTTAGAGCTATGGGCATTCGATGTCTATTTGATTGACTCTAGTGCAAGTGGGAGACTGTTGGAGATATGCCCTAGAGGCAATCATGTATGATGATATTTCCTATGTGTTTATGAATAAAGATAGTCCTTGGACATTATCAATGATGTGTATCGGCAAGTACGTGACTTGTTTGTGGGACTATGCATTGTATGGTAGCTGTCCTAAAGGTCCCTAGTCGAAAGGGCTGTGTGGGCCAAGCCGACTAGACTAGCATATGACACGGTCGATGGCTTGGTCTCCTTGGTCATGGAGCCTTTGGATGCTAACCGGATAATATGGACTTGGAAAGGTCTGGTCGGATTCGACGAGTCGGAGTCAAGTCGAGATAAGGTCCGAGTCGGACGGACCCAACTATAAGACGCAGCGATATGTCATCTGTGAGTCTCTAGTACAACATACATTCTATGTCCTAAGACTGGAGGCGCATGTACTCGGGATGGTGACAGACTTGCTTTGGGCCGACCAAACGCTACTCCGTGGATCGGGTAGTTACAAAGGTAGGTTTGGGTTTGTCGATCCCATCTTTGCGAGACATGGTCGAGCAAGATGGATTTGCCCTCCGATCGGAGAGATATACTCTGGGCCTTGTGTGATCCGACCGGGATAAGCATGGCCATGCGACGAGGATTATGAGATAATCCGGTTTGTGGTCGGTATCACTAGAACGAGAAAGAGGTCGGGCTAGCACAAGGATGACAGTCTCGCCTTGAGCCCGACAACATATATCGTGAGGCAAAGGGAACAGAAGTGTGACACGCTGTACAGGTTCGCCGAACTAGCTTCATAGTCTGTTTGGTGGTCGGCATGCCTTGCTAGAGGCCGCTACCAACCGTGCAGGTCGGAGGTGATCCGAACTACGACCAAGCCGACTCGAACCTAAGGGGTCGCGCGCTTAAGGGAAGGAACCTACGAGGTCGGTTCATAGGACACTGGTCGGACGTGATCCGAACTGGACTAGGAACGTGACCGAGTAGACTTTGGGCTTTAGGGTCCGTGCGAGGCCCAAGTGTTGAGCCTGCGATGGACGCCTATATAAAGTGGAGGTGCGGCACACTCATGCGGTTGATCACTTCGGCGCTGTGACTAGGGTTTGCATGTGTTGCGTATAGCCACCTCCACTCGCCACCGACTGTGTGATCGGACCTAGCAATCTGCCGCACGGTGTTCCTCCTGCACGCGCAGATACCGTTAGAGGCGGTGCACCTATGCCGCTCCGGCGAACTTGTACATGGGATCGGACGACCGGTTGTTCGAGGGAGACCGGACGAGGAGGAGACAATCCACGCGGACGCGCTGCCCCAACTCTTCTTCCGCTGCACGACATTGCGTGTCTAGTGGTAATGAACTGTGATCCATCTCCCATAGCATGTTCCTGTTGTTCTGCGCATAGGAAAATTTTAATTTGTAGTCGACGCACCCTACCGTAGAACCCAACAGTTACCCATACAACGATGTTTGGATAACTGACCAAGAAACAACTAGTATCGCGCCTCCAATGTTCTTGTTGATGAGCAGGGTATCATAGTCATGCTTCTAGGTAGCAATGATATGGTGTTTCAATCAAGGGCCAGACTTTGGATACACAAATGATCCATCAGGAGCAACTTATAAAATAAGTCTTACAATTTCCTCCAGGAAGAATGGTTATCCTTGCAAAAGAAATTATAATGATAGGTCCTCCAGCCAGGGGGTGCTAGGCATGACATCATATTACCGGGTCATCAAAGGACCCACATCATAACTCCTAGAAAGTTGTCCCAACCATCATATCTGACCGAGATGCAGATCCGATTGGTGTCATGATACCTTAGACTTAGGATGTTCGAGAAGAAAAGGTGCAACACAAATCAATGAAATGACATTGCAAGATTCTCGGGAAATGAACTATGGGAGAGGGTTCCTGAAACAATAGTTCATCATTAAACCAATTAGAGAAGGAGGAGGTGGCTGATGGGCGCGACAATTCATCGAGAATTCCAAACAGATGGATTTCCACAATAATGTGAACAAGAAGATGACACTTGTCAATTCAAATGATATAATATGGTATGCTTGAGGAAAACATGCACCATCAATCATTAGTTGAAAGGTGTGCCCGAAATATGAGCAAGATCAATGTTAGAGTGATGATTCAATAACCAACAATCTAAGAATGAACTGTCGACCATTAACTTCAAAGAAATAGGGTTGCTAGAAGCACAAAACTCAAGCAACATCGTTAGCATATTGGTATCCCGGTTAAAAACAACACGGGGACCAAGGAAGAATGGTGATGGTGAGAAGTATCATCATACCGTGAATTTCTAAGAGGTGGAGCCATCCCCACAACATTCTCGACATAAAAGACAGTAATACTTCAAGGAAGAACACAACACTAGCTGGAGAGCAAGTTGTATTCATAATGTGGACAAGTTCGCGATGAAAGGAAGTTGAGGGTGTTGTCGTTGATAATAAAAATCATCGAGGGCAAGGAGGGTATTTATCATCATGAATTCGATTGATATCCTGGAAGAGTTGCGAATGTTGATGATGATCACAACAATTTTTGTTGAGAGACTCCACGAAGAAGCAATTGAACAATGACTGTATCGAGCAAAAGGACTGATGCAGCGAAAGATTATTGGAACCACAGATACGGCACAAACTTGGAATCAAGTTTGTTGTTCAAGGCGGAATGATATGTCGAGGAAAATCAATGTAAGCTTAGCTCATCATCGAAAGTGGTGCTCCGGGTACAAGGACCAGGTAGCACAGTTAAAATCATCACAATAATGATATAGCCAAACAGGCTAGGAATGACATGATCAGGTACAGACTCGTAGGTAAAGAAGATTACTAAGAGTTGTTGAACCGTAATGCGGACTCCGTTCAGTTACCGGTGTCCTTGAGTGTTTAAAAACTGAGAGCCCGTGAAAAATTGGAATCAGTGAGGATGTGGTACTTGATGAAGAACTCATAAGAAGTTATGCAGTTTCATGATAATCTCGAGATACCAGGGGGTAATACTCGACGACAGATCAAAGTAGAGGTTGAACTGGGGTATTGCTCTGCAAAAGACAAGTGCTTAAACTTGCACGAGAAATGGTATTTAAAGGAGAACATGGTCGTGACCACGATTGCAAAAGGCCAGATCCTAGATATAGGATGAACTTATACCAAGGGAATAATTAATTTAAGAGAAGCTTTAATGATAAGATCTACATTGTGTCCATGGGCATGAACACAAAGTTCAAGGTCGACTCCCACTTCTTCAATGCACAACTTTTCATTCACTTCTCGCTTTCGAGGAAGTTGTAATGTTGAAATTTTATCTGACGAAAAGCCAGTAGAGTATAACTCGCGTAACTTATGAGCTTACACATATTAGGGAAGGCATAGGTCCAACCCACCAGGGCATCTTAGGAACATATAACACGGACTTCAGGAGTAAATTTATACTAGCTCGACAACAGAGCATGGTTGAGAAAGTAGAGGATACGATTTAGCAAAGGTATTATGTACCCGAGGAAAAGGCCCGCAAGAATTTTGAATGTGAAAGACACCATCGGATAATTATCTGATATGTCTCCAACGTATCTATAATTTTTGATTGTTCCATGCTATTATATTACCCCTTTTGGATGTTTATGGGCTTTACTTTACACATTTATATCATTTTTGGGACTAACCTACTAACCGGAGGCCCAACCCGTATTGCTATTTTTTTTGCCTATTTCAGTATTTCGAAGAAAAGGAATATCAAACGGAGTCCAAATGCAATGAAACCTTCGGCAACGTGATTTTTGGAACGAACGTGATCCAGAGGACTTGGAGTGCAAGTCAAGAAGCAGCCGAGGCGGCCACGAGGGTGGAGGCTGCGCCCACCCCTACAGGGCGCGCCCCCCTATCTCGTGGGCCCCTCGGGCAGCCACCGACCTACTTCTTCCTCCTATATATACCCACGTACCCCGGGAACATTAGAACAAGCCACGAAAACCTAATTCCACCGCCGCAACCTTCTGTATCCGCGAGATCCCATCTTGGAGCCTTCACCGGCGCTCCGCCGGAGGGGGAAACGACCATGGAGGGCTTCTACATCAACACCATAGCCCCTCCGATGAGTTTTGAGTAGTTTACCATAGACCTTCGGTCCATAGTTATTAGCTAGATGGCTTCTTCTCTCTTATTGGATCTCAATACCATGTTCTCCTTGATCTTCTTGGAGATCTATTCGATGTAACTCTTTTTGCGGTGTGTTTGTCGAGATCCAATGAAGTGTGGGTTTATGATCAAGTTTATCTATTAGAAATATTTGAATCTCCTCTGAATTCTTTTATGTATGATTGAGTTATCTTTGCAAGTATCTTTGAATTATCAGTTTGGTTTGGCCTACTAGATTGATCTTTCTTGCAATGGAGAAGTTCTTAGCTTTGGGTTCAATCTTGCGGTGTCCTTTCCTAGTGACAGCAGGGGCAGCAAGGCACATATTGTATTGTTGCCATCGAGGATAAAAAGATGGGGTTTATATCATATTGCATGAGTTTATCCCTCTACATCATGTCATCTTTCTTAATGCGTTACTCTATTCTTATGAACTTAATACTCTAGATGCATGCTGGATAGCGGTCGATGTGTGGAGTAATAGTAGTTGATGCAGGCAGGAGTCGGTCTACTTGTTGCGGACATGATGCCTATATACATGATCATGCCTAGTGCTACGTCTTGAGCTTGCATTGGTTTTCCTTGAAGAGGAAACGGTGATGCAGCAATAGTAGCGTAAGTATTTCCCTCAGTTTTTGAGAACCAAGGTATAATCTAGTAGGAGGCTCCTCAAAAGTCCCACACACCTACACAAACAAACAAAGAACTCGCAACCAACACAATAAAGGGGTTGTCAATGTTTTTGGTATTATAATAGAGATAGTATGATAAGATAAATATATTTTTGGTATTTTATAATATAGATGCAAAAAGTAAAGATGCAAATAAAAGTAGATTGGAAGCAAATATGATAAGAGATAGACCCGGGGGCCATATGTTTCACTAGTGGCTTCTCTCAAGATAGCATAAGTATTACGGTGGGTGAACAAATTCTTGTCGAGCAATTGATAGAAAAGCGAATAATTATGAGATTATCTAGGCATGATCATGTATATAGGCATCACGTCGCAACAAGTAGACCGACTCTGCTGCATCTACTACTATTACTCCACACATCGACCGACTCCTTTTGCATCTAGAGTATTAAGTTCATAAGAACAGAGTAACGCATTAAGCAAGATGACATGATGTAGAGGATAAACTCAAGCAATATTATATAAACCCCATCTTGTTATCCTCGATGGCAACAATACAATCGTGCCTTGCAACCCTTTACATCCTTTGGGTAAGGACACGCAAGATTGAACCCAAAGTTAAGCACTTCTCCCATGGCAAGAAAGATCAATCTAGTAGGCCAAACCAAGCGATAATTGAAGAGACTTGCAAAGATAACTCAATCATACATAAAAGAATTCAGAGAAGATTCAAATATTATTCATAGATAAACTTGATCATAAACCCACAATTCATCAGATCTCGACAAACACACCGCAAAAAGAGTTTACATCGAATAGATCTCCACGAGAGAGGGGGAGAACATTGTATTGAGATCCAAAAAGAGAGAAGAAGCCACCTAGCTAATAACTATGGACCCGTAGGTCTGTGGTAAACTACTCACAGCTCATTGGAGGAGCAAGGATGTTGATGTAGAAGCCCTCCGTGGTCGATTCCCCCTCCGGCAGAACGCCGGTGAAGGCTCCAAGATGGGATCTCGCGGATACAGAAGGTTACGGCGGTGGAAATTGTGTTTCGGTTGCTCCCTAGATGTTTTAGGGGTACGTAGGCTTATATAGGAGGAAGAAGTACTTCGGTGGACGCCCGAGGGGCCCACGAGACAGGGGGCGCGCCCTATAGGGGGGGGGGGCGCCCTCCTATCTCGTGGAGTCCTCGGCTGCTTCTTGACTTGCACTCCAAGTCATCTGGATCACGTTCGTTCCAAAAATCATGCTCCCGAAGGTTTCATTCCGTTTGGACTCCGTTTGACATTCCTTTTCTTCGAAATACTGAAATAGGCAAAAAAAACAGCAATACGGGCTGGGCCTCCGGTTAGTAGGTTAGTCCCAAAATGATATAAATTTGTAAAATAAAGCCCATAAACATCCAAAAGGGGTAATATAATAGCATGGAACAGTCAAAAATTATAGATACGTTGGAGACGTATCAAGCATCCCCAAGCTTAATTCCTGCTCCTCCTCGAGTAGGTAAATGATAAAAAAGAAATTTTTGATGTCGAATGCTACCTAGCATAATTCTCAATGTAATTTTCTTTATTGTGGCATGAATGTTCAGATCCAAATGATACAAAATAAAAGTTCATATTAACATGAAAATGGTGATACTTCAAGCATACCAATCAAAGTAATCATGTCTTCTCAAAATAACATGGCCAAAGAAAGTTATCCCTACAAAATCATATAGTCTGGCTGTTGCTCTATCTTCATCACACAAAGTATTTAATCATCGACAACCCCGATGACAAGCCAAGCAATTGTTTCACACTTCAATAATCTCAAACTCTTTCAACTTTCACGCAATACATGAGCGTGAGCCATGGACATAGCACTATAAGTGGAGTAGAATGGTGGTTGTGGAGAAGACAAAAAAGGAGAAGATAGTCTCACATCAACTAGGCGTATCAACGGGCTATGGAGATGCCTCTTAATAGATATCAATGTGAGTGAGTAGGGATTGCCATGCAACGGATGCACTAGAGCTATAAATATATGAAAGCTCAACAAAAGAAACTAAGTGGGTGTGCATCCAACTTGCTTGTTCATGAAGACCTAGGGCACTTTTGAGGAATCCCAACATTGTAATATACAAGCCAAGTTCTATAATGAAAAATTCCCACTAGTATATGAAAGTGACAACATATGAGACTCTCTATCATGAAGATCATGGTGCTATTTTGAAGCACAAGTGTGGAAAAAGAGATAGTAGCATTGTCCCTTCTCTCTTTTTCTCTCATTTTATTTTTTTTCTTTTTCTTTTTTTCTTTCATTTTTTTTTTCTTTGGCATTTTTTTTTCTTTTTGGCCTTTTTTTTGTAAAGTCTGAAGTCTCATCCCGACTTGTGGGGGAATCATAGTCTTCATCATCCTTTCCTCACTAGGACAATGCTCTAATAACGAAGATCATCACACTTTTATGGATTTACAACTCAAGAATTACAACTCAAAGCTAGAACAAGATATGACTCTATATGAATGCCTCCGGCGGTGTATCGGGATATGCAATGAATCAAGAGCGACATGTATAAAAATTATGAAGGTGGCCTTGCCACAAATACAATGTCAACTACATGATCATGCAAAGAGAAATATGACAAAAATAATGCGTGTCATATGAATGGAACGGTGGAAAGTTGCATGGCAATATATCTCGGAATGGCTATGGAAATGCCATGATAGGTAGGTATGGTGGCTGTTTTGAGGAAGGTATATGGTGGGTGTATGGTACCGGTGAAATTTGCACGACACAAGAGAGGCTAGCAATACTGGAAGGGTGAGGTGCGTATAATCCATGGACTCAACATTAGTCAAAAGAACTCATATACTTGTTGCAAAAATCTAGAAGTCATCAAAAACCAAAGCCTTACGCGCATGCTCCTAGGGGGATAGATTGGTAGGAAAAGACCATCGCTCGTCCCGGACCGCCACTCATAAGGAAGACAATCAATAAATAAAATTGTGCTCCAACTTCATCACAAAGCGGTTCACCATACGTGCATGATACGGGAATCACAACCCTCAACACAAGTTATTTTTCATAATCACCTCAACTAGCATGACTCTAATATCACTACCTCCATATCTCAAAACAATTATCAAGCATCATATTGATTATAGCATCCAATTCTTTTTCTATGATAGTTTTTATTATACCCAACTTGGATGCTCATCATTCTAGGACCAACTTTATAACCATAGCAAATACCATGCTGTTCTAAAATTCTCTCAAAAAGATATAAGTAAAGCATGAGAGACTAGCAATTTCTTCAAAATTAAGTCACCACCGTGCTCTAAAAGATATAAGTGAAGCGCTAGAGCAAAAACTATCAAGCTCAAAAGATATAAGTGAAGCACATAGAGTATTCTAGAAAATTCTAATCAAGTAGGCTTCTCCAAAAGGTGTGTACAGCAAGGATGATTGTGGTAAACTAAAAAGCAAAGACTAATATAATACACGACGCTCCAAGCAAAACACATATCATGTGGCGAATAAAAATATAGCTCCAAGTAAAGTTACCAATGAACGAAGACGAAAGAGGGGATGCCTTCCCGGGGCCTCCCCAAGCTTAGGCTTTTGGCTATCCTTTAATATCTTGGGGTTCCTTGGGCATCCCCAAGCTTAGTCTCTTGCCACTCCTTATTCCATAGTCCATAAAAGCTTTACCCAAAACTTGAAAACTTCACAACACAAAACTC
Organism: Aegilops speltoides; assembly: GCA_021437245.1. Taxonomy (NCBI): domain Eukaryota; kingdom Viridiplantae; phylum Streptophyta; class Magnoliopsida; order Poales; family Poaceae; genus Aegilops; species Aegilops speltoides. Next base: position 397,034,520 of record CM038144.1, read on the forward strand.
AACAGGAAATCTTATAAGCTCCATTAGTGAAATAAAACAAAACCACCACATAAGGTACTGTAATGAACTCATTATTTATTTATTTTGGTGTTAAACCTACTGTATTCCAACTTCTCTATGGTTTATAAACTATTTTATTGGCCATAGATGCATCAAAATAAGCAAATAACACACGAAAAACAGAATCTGTCAAAAACAGAACAGTCTGTAGAAATCTGTAACTAACGCAAACTTATGGAACTCTTAAAATCCTACAAAAATAGGAAGTTCTGGACAGTTTGTCTATTGATCAGCATAAAAAATAATCAACGCAAAAGCACGTTTCTGTGAATTAACAAAATTATATTCGTGCATGCAAAGTTTCTGTTTTTCAGCAGAATCAAATCAACTATCATCATAGGTTATCCTATAGGTTCTACTTGGCACAAACACTAATTAAAAGATAAAAACACATCTAAACAGAAGGTAGATGCAAGATTTATTACTAAACAGGAACAAAAACAAAAAACATAAAGAAAATTGGGTTGCCTCCCAACTAGCGCTATCGTTTAACGCCCCTAGCTAGGCATAAAAGCGAAGATAGATCTAACGAGTGCCATCTTTGGCACTAAATTCATAAGTAGCACGCATGATAGATTCATAAGGTAATTTGAATTTCTTTCTTGGAAAGTGCTCCATGCCCTTCTTTAATGGAAATTGGAATCTAATATTCCCTTCCTTCATATCAATAATCGCACCAATCGTTCTAAGGAAAGGTCTACCAAGAATAATTGGGCAAGAAAGATTGCAATCTATATCAAGAACGATTAAATCTACGGGCACCAAATTTCTATTTGCAATAATAAGAACATCATTGATCCTTCCCATAGGCTTTTTAATGGTGGAATCTACAAGGTGCAAATTTAGAGAGCAAGCATCGAGATCATGGAAACCTAGAATATCACATAAAGTTTTCGGAATCGTGGAAACACTAGCACCCAAATCACACAAAGCAAAACACTCATGGTCTTTAATTCTAATCTTTATAGTAGGTTCCCACTCATCATTAAGTTTTCTAGGTATAGAAACTTCCAAATTAAGTTTTTCATCATAAGATTGCATCAAGGCATCAACGATATGTTTGGTAAAAGCTTTATTTTGACTATAAGCATGAGGAGAATTAACAACGGATTGCAACAAGGAAATACAACCTTCTAAAGAACAATTATCATAATCAAATTCCTTGAAATCTGAGATAGTGGGTTCAATACTATTTAAAGTTGTGACCTCTCCAATCCCACTTTTACCAAATTTAGCATCAAGATCTAAAAACTCCGAATTCTTGGGACGCCTTCTAGGCAAAGTTAATTCATCATCAGTCCCATAATTATCAAAATTCATATTGCAAAACATAGATCTAATAGGAGACGCATCAATAACTTTAAGATCCTCATCATTATTTTCATGTAAATTTTCTGGTTTGGCAGCCATCTTATTGACTAAGGTGGCTTGCTTATCAGAAATTTTGGCTATAGCATTTTCAAGCCGGGTAATTTGAGCATTAACACCATAAAATTCTTTATTCATATCATCAAGCTCTTTGTTCATATACCCCAAAAAACCTTTTTGTTCCTTCAACTCTTCAACTCTTTTCTAAAGAAAAACAGAAACTTTGCGCGCACGAAATTAGTTTTGTTAAATCACAGAAACGCACTTTTGCGTTGATTCTTTTTGATGTAGATCAAAAGACAAATTTTCCAGGACTTCCTATTTTCGTAGGATTTTTGGAGTTCCATAAGTATTCGTGGGTTACAGATTGCTACAGACTGTTCTGTTTTTGACAGATTCTATTTTTCGTGTGTTGTTTGCTTATTTTGATGCATCTATGGCTAGTATTAAGTGGTATGAACCATAGAGAACTTGGAATACAGTAAGTTTAACACCAATATAAATAAAGAATGAGTTCATTACAGTACCTTATGTGGTGGTTTTGCTTTCTTTCACTAACGGAGCTTATGAGATTTCCTGTTGAGTTTTGTGTTGTGAAGTTTTCAAGTTTTGGGTAAAAGATTTGATGGACTATGGAATAAGGTGTAGCAAAAGCCTAAGCTTGGGGATGCCCATGGCACCCCAATATATTCAAGAATAGACAAAAGCCTAAACTTGGGGATGCCCCGGGAAGGCATCCCCTCTTTCGTCTTTGTTCATTGGTAACTTTACTTGGAGCTATATTTTTATTTGCCACATGATATGTGTTTTGCTTGGAGCGTCGTGTATGATATTAGTTTTTGTTTTTAGTTTCCCAAAATCATCCTTGCTGTATACACCTTTTGGGAAGAAGCCCACTTGATTAGAATTTATTAGAATACTCTATGTGCTTCACTTATATCGTTTGAGCTAGATAGTTTTTGCTCTAGTGCTTCACTTATATCTTTTAGAGCATGGCGGTGGCTTAATTTTGAAGAAATTGTTGATCTCTCTTGCTTCACTTTATATTATTTTGAGACTCTCTTAGAACAGCATGGTATTTGCTATGGTTATAAAATTGGTCCTAGAATGGTAGGCTTCCAAGTTGGGTATAATAAAAACTATCATAGAAAGTGAATTGGATGCTATGATCAATTTGATACTTGATAATTGTTTTGAGATATGGAGGTAGTGATATTAAAGTCATGCTAGTTGGGTGATTATGAATTTAAAGAATGCTTGTGTTGAAGTTTGTGATTCCCGTAGCATGCACGTATGGTGAACCGTTTTGTGATGAAGTTGGAGCACAATTTTATTTATTGATTGTCTTCCTTATGAGTGGCGGTCGGGGACGAGCGATGGTCTTTTCCTACCAATCTATCCCCCTAGGAGCATGCGTGCAATACTTTGTTTTTGATGACTTGTAGATTTTTGCAATAAGTATATGAGTTCTTTTGACTAATGTTGAGTCCATGGATTATACGCACTCTCACCCTTCCACCATTGCTAGCCTCTCTTGTGCCGTGCAACTTCCACCAGTACCATACACCCACCATATACCTTCCTCAAAACAGCCACCATACCTACCTATTATGGCATTTCTATAGCCATTCCGAGATATATTGCCATGCAACTTTCCACCGTTTCGTTTATATGACACGCATCATCATTGTCATATTGCTCTTTGCATGATCATGTAGTTGACATCGTATTTGTGGCAAGGCCACCTTCATAATTTTCATACATGTCGCTCTTGATTCATTGCATATCTCGGTACACCGCCGGATGCATTCATATTGAGTCATATCTTGTTCTAAGTATTGAGTTGTAATCTTGAGTTGTAAGTAAATAAAAGTGTGATGATCTTTATTATTAGAGCATTGTCCCAGTGAGAAAAGGATCATGGAGACTATGATTCCCCCACAAATCGGGATGAGACTTCAGACTTTACAAAAAAAGAAAGAAAAGAGAAAGGCCAAAAAAAGAAAGGCCCAAAAAAATGAGAGAAAAAGAGAGAAGGGACAATGCTACTATCCTTTTACCACACTTGTGCTTCAAAGTAGCACCATGATCTTCATGATAGAGAGTCTCCTATGTTGTCACTTTCATATACTAGTGGGAATTTTTCATTATAGAACTTGGCTTGTCTATTCCAGTGATGGGCTTCCTCAAAACGCCCTAGGTATTCGTGAGCAAGCGAGTTGGATGCACACCCACTTAGTTTCTTTTGTTGAGCTTTCATACATCTATAGCTCTAGTGCATCAATTGCATGGCAATCCCTACTCACTCACATTGATATCTATTAATGGGCATCGCCATAACCCGTTGATACGCCTAGTTGATGTGAGACTATCTTTTTCTTTTTTGTCTTCTCCACAACCACCATTCTATTCCACATATAGTGATATGTCCAGGGCTCACGCTCATGTATTGCGTGAAAGTTGAAAAAGTTTGAGATTGCTAAAGTATGAAACAATTGCTTGGCTTGTCATCGGGGTTGTGCATGATTAAATACTTTGTGTGATGAAGATAGAGCAACAGCCAGACTATATGATTTTGTAGGGATAACTTTCTTTAGCCATGTTATTTTGAGAAGACATGATTGCTTTGATTAGTATGCTCGAAGTATTACTATTTCTTATGTCAATATGAACTTTTATTTTGAATCATTTGGATCTGAACATTCATGCCACAATAAAGAAAATTACATTGAGAATTAGGCTAGGTAGCATTCCACATCAAAAATGTTGTTTTTATCATTTACCTACTCGAGGACGAGCAGGAATTAAGCTTGGAGATGCTTGATACGTCTCCAACGTATCTATAATTTTTTATTGTTCCATGCTATTATATTACCCTTTTTGGATGTTTATGTGCCTTAGTTTACACATTTATATCATTTTTGGGACTAACCTACTAACCGGAGGCCCAGCCCGTATTGCTGTTTTTTTGCCTATTTCAGTATTTCGAAGAAAAGGAATATCAAACGGAGTCCAAATTCAATGAAACCTTCGGGAGCGTGATTTTTGGAACGAACGTATCTAGAGGACTTGGAGTGCAAGTCAAGAAGCAGCCAAGGTGGCCACGAGGGTGGAGGGCGCGCCCCCTATCTCGTGGGCCCCTCGGGCGGCCACTGACCTACTTCTTCCTCCTCTATATACCCATGTATCCCGGGAACATCAGAACAAGCCACGAAAACCTAATTCCCTTGCCTTGAACCTTCAGATCCATGAGATCCCATCTTGGAGCCTTCACGGCGCTCCACGGGGGGGAATCGACCACGGAGGGCTTCTACATCAACACCATGGCCCCTCCGATGAGTTGTGAGTAGTTTACCACAGACCTTCGGGCCCATAGTTATTAGCTAGATGGCTTCTTCTCTCTTTTTGGATCTCAATACCATGTTCTCCTTGATCTTCTTGGAGATCTATTCGATGTAACTCTTTTTGTGGTGTGTTTGTCGAGATCATGAATTGTGGGTTTATGATCAAGTTTATCTATGAGAAATATTTGAATCTCCTCTGAATTCTTTTATGTATGATTGAGTTATCTTTGCAAGTCTCTTCGAATTATCAGTTTGGTTTGGCCTACTAGATTGATCTTTCTTGCAATGGGAGAAGTGCTTAGCTTTGGGTTCAATCTTGCGGTGTCCTTTCCTAGTGTCAGCAGGGGCAGCAAGGCACGTATTGTATTGCTGCCATCGAGGATAAAAATATGGGGTTTATATCATATTGCATGAGTTTATCTCTCTACATCATGTCCTCTTTCTTAATGCGTTACTCTGTTCTTATGAACTTAATACTCTAGATGCATGCTGGATAGCGGTCGATGTGTGGAGTAATAGTAGTAGATGTAGGCAGAAGTCGGTCTACTTGTTGCGGACGTGATGCCTATATACATGATCATGCCTAGATAATCTCATAATTATTCGCTTTTCTATCAATTGCTCGACAGTAATTTGTTCACCCACCGCAATACTTATGCTATCTTGAGAGAAGCCACTAGTGAAACCGATGGCCCCTGGGTCTATCTTTTATCATATAAGCTTTCCATCTACTTTTATTTGCATCTTTACTTTTCCAATCTATATCATAAAATACCAAAAATATATTTATCTTATTATACTATCTCTATCAGATCTCACTTTCGCAAGTGGTCGTGAAGGGATTGACAACCCCTTTATTGTGTTGGTTGCGAGTTCTTATTTTGTTTGTGTAGGTGCGTGGGACTTTTGAGGAGCCTCCTACTGGATTGATACCTTGGTTCTCAAAACTGAGGGAAATACTTACGCTACTATTGTTGCATCACCCTTTCCTCTTCAAGGAAAACCAACGCAAGCTCAAGATGTAGCATTATCCAACAAGGGGTCTTGTGGTGTACAACGGAGCTGACGTGAGTATCGGTACTCAATTAGAGGAAGAATCAATGCAAAGGCATCGGATTATAGAAACAACTGACTAATTCAAATTCCAAATACAAAGGAATTATGATTTCCAAATCAATGGGTCAGAAGCAAACACTCTAATTAAGAATGAACAAGTAGAATAGACTTAGGGGTACAATCGTCGGCAATTTGATTGGCCGAGAACCAGCTCGAGTTAAAAATGACGGCTGGGCCGGAAAAATAATCCATAAGGATCACCTAATGATTGCGGGAATTCGCAACATATTGAATCAACGGACTCAAAATGATGTTGACAAGGGATGCCAATAAGATTACGACACTTATGGGGTTAACCATAATGCAAGCAAGCAAGAATTTCAAGAGCAATAGGTTGCTCAGGATTTTTGGAAGATCGAATGGTATTTCAAAGACTTATGTAAAACATATGAGCAATTGGGAATGAGCGGACACTCAGTAAGTGCGAGGAATTATCCGTAGGGGCATTATTGCGGAAAAGAGTTGCAAAGCAGTAGACACAAAGGATTCTCGGAATATCGGAGAATTTTTTAGGGTATCAAGTAATAGCAAGGGCAACTGGGTACGAAAGTATGAGTGACAAGTGTAAGTAGTTATCCTTAAGGGTTTACTAGTGGTCGGGAATAGCAAAAGCGGTGGGCACAAAGTCTAGAGAGAATATCATAGAGTATCCTTGGAATCTTCTTGTGCAGCAAACGATCATCTGTGATAAGGGGCTCTCCGGGAGGAAGTAGTTACGAGAACCTAGAGTTAGAGTTAATAAAACCATTTAACCCGAGTAGAACAGAGATAAGAGTCCCAGAGTATAGACAAGGAATAAAAGATCCTAATACCACCCAATGGTGGCGTGGGCCCGTAAGCCACACAGCCATGTTAGTAAAAGTTTAGCAATGACTAGACTCAACTTCGGCCAAGGAGTTGGAAAGGGGGATTCCTACAGGCAGTCGGCTCTGATACCAACTTGTGACGCCCCCGATTCAATCGTACACTAATCATGCACACAAATGTGTACGATCAAGATCAGGGACTCATGGGAAGATATCACAACACAACTCTAAAAGTAAAATAAGTCATACAAGCATCATATTACAAGCCAGGGGCCTCGAGGGCTCGAATACAAGTGCTCAAACATAAACAAGTCAGCGGAAGCAACAATATCTGTGTACAGATATAAGTTAAACAAGTTGCCATAAGATGGCTAGCACAAACTGGGATACACAGATTGAAAGAGGCGCAGGCCTCCTGCCTGGGATCCTCCTAAACTACTCCTGGTCGTCGTCAACAGCCTACACGTAGTAGTAGGCACCTCCAGTGTAGTAGGTAGGATAAATCGATGGTGGCGATGGCTCTGGCTCCAACGTCAGTTGCGGCATCCGAGAAGAAGAGGAAAAAGGGGGGAAAGAGGGAGCAAAGCAACCGTGAGTACTCATCCAAAGTACTCGCAAGCAAGGATCTACACTACATATGCATGGGTATATGTGTAAAGAGGCAATATCGGTGGACTGAACTGCAGAATGCTTGAATAAGAGGGGGATAGCTAGTCCTATCGGAGACTACGTTTCTGGCAGCCTCCGTCTTGCAGCATGTAGAAGAGAGTAGATTGAAGTTCTCCAAGTAGCATCGCATAGCATAATACTACCCGGCGATCCTCCCCTCGTCGCCCTGTGGAAAAGCAATCACCAGGTTGTCTCTGGAACTTGTCTGGGTGTGTTTTATTAAGTATCCGGTTCTAGTTGTCATAAGGTCAAGGTACAACTTCGGGTCGTCCTTTTACCGAGGGACACGTCTATTCGAATAGATAAACTTCCCTGCAGGGGTGCACCACATAACCCAACACGCTCGATCCCCTTTGGTCGGACACACTTTCCTGGGTTATGCCCGGCCTCGGAAGATCAACACGTCGCAGCCCCACCTAGGCACAACAGAGAGGTCAGCACACCGGTCTAAATCTATGAGCGCAGGGGTCTGGGCCCATCGCCCATTGCACACCTGCATGTTGAGTGGGCGGCCGGTGAGTAGACCTAGCAACCTCCATTACAAAGGAAGTTGCGTTAGGCGGTCCAACCCGGCGCGCGCCGCTCAGTCGCTGACGTCAAGAAGGCTACGGTTGATACCACGACGTCGAGTGCCCATAACTGTTCCTGCGTAGTTGGTTAGTGTGTATAGGCCAGTGGCCAGACTCCGATCAAATACCAAGATCTCCTTAAGCGTGTTATTATGAAGTAACCATGAACGCCGACCAGGGCCAGGCCCACCTCTCGCCTAAGTGGTCTCAACCTGCCCTGTCGCTCCGCCATAAAGTAACAGTTGGGGGCCGTCGGGAACCCAGGCCCACCTCTACCGGGATGGAGCCACCTGTCCTTTCAGCCTCCATATCCGAATCACTTGCGTGTACTCAACGAGCAGACCCGACTTTAGTCACCATCTATATAGTATGTATATATGTATAGTATATACCCGTGATCACCTCTCGAGTGATCACGGCCTGATAGTATAGCAAGGCAGACTGACTAGAATGTAGGGACACTGATGATAAACTAGCATCCTATACTAAGCATTTAGGATTGCGGGTAAGGTATCAACAACTATAGCAACAATGACAGGCTATGCAACAGAATAGGAGTAAGCGGAACAGTAACATGCTATACTAATCTAATGCAAGCAGTAGAGGGAAGAATAGGCGATATCTGGTGATCAAGGGGGGGGGCTTGCCTGGTTGCTCTGGCAAGAAGGAGGGTTGTCAACCGTCAGAGTCGAACGGGCAAAGCAGCAGCGTCGGTCTCGTAGTCTACCGGAGAGAAGAGGGGGAAGAAACAGTAAATACAATGCAAACATAAGCATGACGATGCATGACATGACAACGAGCAGTGTTAGGTGTGCCCTAACACAGTAGTAGGTGATACCGGCGAAAGGGGGAAACATCCGGGAAAGTATCCCCGGTGTTTCTGAAAGCACAAGTGCTCCCTGGGTGGTTTTGGTAATTAATGTCAACATATCTCTTGTTGGACTAACACTTTTACCTAGTATGTTTCAGATGAGTTCAACAATGAAGTGGCCTGGACTAAAGGATGTGGAACCCCTTCAAGATGCTAAGGACAAAGGATTGGCTCGAGCTTCAAGCACAAGACTCTACATTTTATATTTTAGTGATCCAATATCACATTGAGTCTATAGGAAAAGCCAATACTATCAAGAGGGGATGAGGTGTTGCTTAATGGCTTACTTGCTCAAAGTGCTTAGTGATATGCTCCAAAGCCCTCAACTACTTTCTCACATCCACATATGTCCTAAACCAAAAAGTCTAACTCGGCCCTACCGACTCTTTCTTTCCGGCGCCACCGAGTTCAGATGTCTTAGCCACTGCCACAAACCCTTGGCAAATCGGTCTCACCGATAGGGATCTCTGTCTCACCGAGATGGGATTGTAATCTCTCTGTGTATGTCCAAAATCGATCTCACCGAGTTTGAGTAATCGGTACTACCGAGATTACAATGCAAACTCTCTGTTCCTCTTCGTAACATTTCGGTCCAACCGAAATGAGCGAATCTGTCCCACCGAGTTTGCCTGACCAACTCTCTGGTTAGCTTATTACCAAAATCGGTCCCACCGAGTTTGTGTAATCGGTCTCACCGAGATTACATTATGACCTAACCCTAATCATACCGGTCCTACCGAGTTGCATGTAGGTCCCACCGAAAATCCTAACGGTCACTAGATTTACTGAATCGGTCCGACCGAGTTTCTCAATTCGGTCCCACCGAGATTGGTAAGTTGTGTGTAACGGTTAGATTTTGTGTGGAGGCTATATATACCCCTCCACCTCCTCTTAATTTGTGGAGAGAGCCATCAGAACGAACCTACACTTCCAGCATACATTTCTGAGAGAGAACCACCTACACTTGTGTTGAGACCAAGATATTCCATTGCTACCATATGAATCTTGATCTCTAGCCTTCCCCAAGTTGCTTTCCACTCAAATCTTCTTTCCACCAAATACAAATCCTGTGAGAGAGAGTTGAGTGTTGGGGAGACTATCATTTGAAGCACAAGAGCAAGGAGTTCATCATCAACACACCATTTGTTACTTCTTGTAGAGTGGTGTCTCCTAGATTGGCTAGGTGTCACTTGGGAGCCTCCGACAAGATTCTGGAGTTGAACCAAGGAGTTTGTAAGGGCAAGGAGATCGCCTACTTCGTGAAGATCTACCGCTAGTGAGGCAAGTCCTTCGTGGGCGACGGCCATGGTGGGATAGACAAGGTTGCTTCTTCATTGACCCTTCATCGGTGGAGCCCTCCATGGACTCGCGCAGCCGTTACCCTTCGTGGGTTGAAGTCTCCATCAACGTGGATGTAAGATAGCACCACCTATCGGAACCATGACAAAAACATCCGTGTCTCCAATTGCGTTTGAATTCTCCAATCCCATCCCTTTACATTCTTGCAAATTGCATGCTTTACTTTCCGCTGCTCATATACTCTTTGCATGCTCGCTTGTTATGTATTGTGATTGTTAAGCTTGTGCCAAAACTCCACTCCAACTTAAAGAAATTAAAAACTGCAACTTCTTGTATTTAGTGTCTAATCACCCCCCCTCTAGACACCTCTTCTCGATCCTTTCAATTGGTATCAGAGCCTTGGTCTCCATTGCTTTGGTTTAAACACCATTGGAGGAAGATGGATGAGTCTACTATTGGGAGTCTTAGACATAGAGTGCATATACTTGATGGAGAGTACTTTCATGAGTGGAAAAATGAGATGCTTGTGATTTTCAATGAATATCATTTGAACAAGTATATTGCTAGCCCTTGTGCACCTCATGTTGATCCTATGCATCCCACCCTTGATGAGTCAATTGACATGATTCGCAATCTTAGAACTGTTGAACTTATCACTAGAGGCTTGCCTAGAAACTTGATTGGATGTTTGCCTACTCATAAGTGTGCCTACACCATATGGAAACTTCTTGAGGAGCATTTTCCAAATTATTCCTTGAAAAATCTAGATGAAATTCTCCATAAGTCTATCGCCTTGAGTAAGATGAATTCTAGTGATCCTATGTTTGGTGATTGTCTATTTGAGCTTACAAACCTTATGCGTGCCAAAGGAGATGTTGGAATTATTAGCGATATTATTTCCGAAGCCATAAAAATCCATAAAGAAGATCATTGTCAAACTCACTCTAACGAATCACTCTCTCTAGGATTTGATCCACCACATGACGATGTTGAACATGGATACTATGACGAGGATGATGATAGTGACTTTGATCTTGATGATGCAATGAGACACTTTGGTCTTATGGCAAATCTTCGGGGATATATGGCAGGAGGAAAGGAATGGGTTCTTGATAGTGGATGTACCGATCACATGACCGGAGATAAAGATATGTTTTGTGAGCTTGCTGAAAATGATGGTCCTCAAAAGTATGTCACTTTTGGTGATAACTCAAAGGGTAAGGTGGCTGGCCTCGGTAAGGTGGCCATATCACATGATAGCTCCATACAAAATGTCATGCTCGTTGAATCTCTTGCCTACAACTTACTTTCAGTATCTAGACTTGCTGATTTTGGTTTCAATGTCCTATTTACTGAAGTAGATTGCCAAGTGTTTCGTAGAGATAATCATAAAATGGTCTTTACCGGTGTACATAGAGGTGATCTATACATTGTTGATTTCAATAAAAAGGCTCAACCTAGAACTTGCTTTATTGCTAAATCTTCTAAAGGTTGGTTATGGCATAGACGATTAGGTCATGTTGGCATGCGAAACCTTGACAAGCATATTAAAGGAAATCATATCCTTGGCGTTAACGATGTCATATTTGTAGCGCTTGTCAAGCAGGTAAACAGGTTGGAGGGAGGCATCCCGTGAAAAACATCATGACCACAAGGAGGCCACTCGAGCTACTTCACATGGATCTTTTTGGTCCCAACGCCTACAAAAGTCTCGGTGGAAATTATTTTGGTCTAGTTATAGTTGATAAATCACAGGTTCAAAAGATCTTCAAAAACTTCGCTAGGAAGGCCCAAAATCAATTTGAAGTGAAGATCAAGAAGGTTCGCAGTGACAACGGAACGGAGTTCAAGAACGCAAATGTGGATACCTTTCTTGACGAAGAAGGTATTTCACACGAGTTATCGGCTACATACACACCTCAACAAAATGGAGTTGTTGAGAGGAAGAACCGGACGCTCATCGAAATGGCGAGAACGATACTTGATGAGTACAAGACGCCGAAGCACTTTTGGGCGGAAGCGGTTGAGACAGCTTGTCATGCAACAAATCGCTTGTATCTTCACAAGCTACTCGGCAAGACGGCATACGAGCTTCTCCGGTAACAAACCCCAAGTTGGATACTTTCGAGTATTCGGCTCAAAGTGCTACATTCTTGATAAGCATCGTCATTCTAAATTTGCTCCTAAGTCTCATGAAGGTTTCCTACTTGGTTATGGCTCAAACTCTCACACATACCGTGTCTACAGCAATTTTACCCGAAAGGTTGAAGAAACGGTAGATGTGAAGTTTGATGAATCTAACGGCTCGCAAGTAGAGCAATTGCCAATTTATGTAGGAGATAAAGACCCTCAGAAGCAATTCAAGACTTGTCTATTGGCAAGATTTGTCCAACGGAGGTGAAGGAGAGTACCTCGTCTGTCCAAGTGGAAGCTTCTACCTCAAGACAAGGTGAACCAAGAGTTGATACGGAAGCATCCACTAGTGGGACACACCAAGATGAAGAAAACGAGGAAGTGCACCAAGATGAACGTCAACAACCTCTATCTCCACCACGATAAGAGAACGACAACGCCAACAATGAAGAAGGCCAAGAAGAAGAACAAGATGAAGAAGATGTTCAACCAAGACCCAAGCAAAAGCTTTCACGAGTTCTATCAAGAATTGCTAAAGACCATCCCGTTGAGCAAATCTACAATGATATTCAAACCGGGAGAATCCGCTCTAAAACTCGTTTAGCTAACTTTTGTGAACACTATTCATTCATCTCTAGCATTGAACCTATGAAGGTTGAAGAAGCATTGGAAGATCCGGATTGGATAAACGCTATGCATGAAGAGCTACACAACTTTGGACATTGGTTGAGAAGCCCGACGACAACCACAACATCATCGGTACCAAATGGGTTTTTCGCAACAAGCAAGATGAGATGGACAAGTAGTTCGCAAGAAGGCACGTCTCGTCGCCCAAGGCTACACACAAGTCGAAGGTATGGACTATGGTGAGACTTATGCTCCCGTTGCTAGACTTGAGTCCATTCACATCTTACTTGCCTATGCTAATCACCATGATATCACCTTGTACCAAATGGACATTAAAAGTGCTTTTCTAAATGGTGAAATAGAGGAGGAAGTATATGTTAAGCAACCTCCCAGCTTTGTTAATCCTAAGAAACCTGATCATGTTTACAAACTTCACAAAGCTCTTTATGGTCTTAAACAAGCTCCTAGAGCATGGTATAAATGCTTGACCAAGTTCCTTATTGAAAAAGGCTTTGAAATTGGAAAAATAGATTCTACTCTTTTTACTAAAAGGGTCAATGGAGAACTATTTGTATGCCAAATTTATGTCGATGATATTATATTTGGATCAACTAACCCTCATTTTAGTAAGAAGTTTGGAAAGCTAATGTCGGAGAAGTTTGAGATGTCTATGATGAGTGAACTCAAATTCTTTCTTGGTTTGCAAATCAAGCAAACTAAGGAAGGTACCTTTGTCTCTCAAACGAAGTACACCAAGGAATTTTCAAGAAGTTCAATATGCAAGAATGCAAAGGTATGACTACACCCATGCCTACTAGCGGACATCTCGATTTGACCAAAGATGGTGAACCGGTCGATCAAAAGGTTTATCGCTCTATGATTGGTTCATTGTTATATCTATGTGCTTCACGTCCCGATATCATGCTAAGTGTGTGCATGTGTGCACGATATCAAGCTGCTCCTAAAGAATGTCATCTTAAGACCGTGAAAAGGATAGTGAGATACTTAATCCATACACCAAACTTTGGTATTTGGTATCCAAAGAGAGCCTCTTTCGATCTTGTTGGCTACTCCGACTCGGACTATGCCGGTGACAAGGTTGATAGAAAGTCCACTCCGGGTACTTGTCAATTTCTTGGTAGATCTCTTGTATCTTGGTCTTCCAAGAAACAAAACTCAGTATCCTTATCCACCACCAAAGCGAAATACATTGCCGCTGGTTCATGTTGTGCTCAATTACTTTGGATGACCCAAACTCTTAAAGATTATGGGATATATGTGAAACATGTTCCATTGCTTTGTGACAACGAAAGTGCTATCAAGATTGCTCACAATCCCGTGCAACACTCTCGAACTAAGCATATTGAAGTTTGTCATCATTTTATTCGAGATCATGTTGCCAAAGGGGACATTAATCTTAAGCATGTTCGCACCAAAAAACAATTAGCGGATATTTTCACCAAATCACTTGATGAGAAAGTGTTTTGCAGGTTAAGAGGTGAATTGAACATCACTAATGCTTCAAACTTGGAGTAGGAACTCCATTGGATACATGCAAGACATGAGCTTATGACTAACCCTTGATATTTCTCTTATGATGATAATATTATGTCTTGGATATATTTGCACCTTGCATGTTATCTAACCCATGTAGGTACTTGGATGAATCTAAGTCTATGAGATTGCAACTCACTCACATCTTGAGCAATCTCTACATCACCAAGTCTCTACACAATGGTGGTTGAAGACAAGGAAGCACGAAACCATTCAAACATATCCTTTGACAAAATTATTATTGAGTTTCATGATTGTCATTTTGGATACACAAGTGCTCTTCCTTGCAAAAACTAACCCATGTAGGTAGATGAACTCAAATTCCAAGTGGTGCTCCCAACTCTTGATGAGCTACATCAACTTTGAGCAACCCACATAAGTTCAACTACATGATCACGATCAACACCACCATCCAAGGTATGTTATTCCATCTTAGAGAAGCTTTCCTCCAAGTCATGAGTCAAAGCAACTCGACAAGATGTGAATACATCAAGATGCTTAAACGAAAAATGGTAACCCCATTTTGAGCTTAAACAATGAGTATGACCTATGATCAAGTGATCTCACTTGAATCCTAAGTCAATATACTCTAACATAGGTGACTTTGTCGCCAACCAATTCTAGATGAAGTTCTCTAGTGTTCCTTTCTGTGCACTTGCATTTGTCTCATGCATATTTGTTTCCAAAAAAAAAACTTCATCTAGATTTATTTTCTGTTTCTTTCTGTTCTGCATTCCCTGCATCCAATTCATTGCAAATCTTCAGTTAATTCCTTGCAAATCCTTGTGAGATCATACTTGTCTAGTGAGCTGAGGTGACAAGTGTTTTCTCTGTGATGAACTCGGTCACACCGGTCTCTTGTTTTCGGTTCAACCGAATTCTTTCGGTGCAACCGAAGCATACCACTCGGTGACACCGATTTCACTACAGGAAAGACATTTCGCCATTTGTTCCTGCATTACTTTTGATCCAGCTCCACTCAATGAATCTTGTCCTCTACCAGCATCACATTTACCTTAGTGCTTTGTGCTGTGACTCAAGGACCAAACCCATTCATGACAAATTCCAGAAGACCCTTCTTGGAAATTGATGTCAAAGGGGGAGAGAGAGATCACATCAAAGCTTAATCATATCTCTAGGGGGAGAGAATACTCAAGGAGAGAGTAATCTTCAAGGATCCCAGATGCTTAGTGTTCAAGACGAGAGATGCTACATGTCTTCTTGAGGGGAAAGACATGTTCATATGTGCTTATTTGCATTAGCTCTGTTCATTTGTTTCTTTGAGCTCTAATTTTCTGTTCCCTATCTTCTCCCAGTATCCCATGCTAGATTCAGGGGGAGCAAGACATCTAAGGGAAAGAAATTCTTTAAATTCATTGCACATCTTTACCTTTGGGGACATGTCTATATCAAATGTGGTACTTAGTACTCACTCTCTACATGTCATCCCAGTCTTGGTACTCTTGTGGTTCTTTTTGTTTGCTCTGGCTAATAGGTGCATCTGTGTTATCTAACCTTATTTTCACAGGTTCGTTCCATCCTAAGCCAACTCAAGACTACGAGGTAAGTATATGCATCACAGTCATGTGTATGAGAAATTCTTGCTGATGTACATACTGTTTGCAAGAAGGACTCATGAGCATAAAGGTACATTTCCCATATTCACATCTTTTGCTCTGATGCATATAGCCAAGATACATGTAACACATTGCCTACTCTGTCATGGTTATGCTCTCACATGCTTCTATATTCCATATTCACATGATTGCATACATGTAGGGGAGCCTATGCTTGTTACATGTCTTTCCAAAGCTTTACTTGTTATTCTCTACATCTTCATCTAAAGCTTTGATGTATGTTGTCATCAATTACCAAAAAGGGGGAGATTGAAAGCACAATTACTCCCTGGGTGGTTTTGGTAATTAATGTCAACATATAGTATGTTTCAGATGAGTTCAACAATGAAGTGCATGGACTAAAGGATGTGGAACCCCTTCAAGATGCTAAGGACAAAGGATTGGCTCAAGCTTCAAGCACAAGACTCTACATTTTATATTTTAGTGATCCAAGATCACATTGAGTCTATAGGAAAAGCCAATACTATTAAGAGGGGATGAGGTGTTGCTTAATGGCTTACTTACTCAAAGTGCTTAGTGATATGCTCCAAAGCCCTCAACTACTTTCTCACATCCACATATGTCCTAAACCAAAAAGTCTAACTCGGCCCTACCGACTCTTTCTATCCGGCGCCACCGATTTCAGATGTCTTAGCCACTGCCACAAACCCTAGGCAAATCGGTCTCACCGATAGGGGTCTCGGTCACACCGAGATGGGATTGTAATCTCTCTGTGTATGTCCATTACCAAAATCGGTCTCACCGAGTTTGAGTAATCGGTACTACCGAGATTACAATGCAAACTCTCTGTTCCTCTTCGTAACATTTCGGTCCAACCGAAATGAGCGAATCGGTCCCACCGAGTTTGCCTGACCAACTCTCTGGTTAGCTTATTACCAAAATCGGTCCCACCGAGTTTGTGTAATCGGTCTCACCGAGATTACATTATGCCCTAACCCTAATCATATCGGTCCTACTGAATTGCATGTCGGTCCCACCAAAAATCCTAACGGTCACTAGATTTGCTGAATCGGTCCGACCGAGTTTCTCAATTCGGTCCCATCGAGATTGGTAAGTTGTGTGTAACGGTTAGATTTTGTGTGGAGGCTATATATACCCCTCCACCTCCTCTTCATTCGTGGAGAGAGCCATCAGAACGAACCTACACTTCCAGCATACATTTTCTGAGAGAGAACCACCTACACTTGTGTTGAGACCAAGATATTCCATTGCTACCATATGAATCTTGATCTCTAGCCTTCCCCAAGTTGCTTTCCACTCAAATCTTCTTTCCACCAACTCCAAATCCTGTGAGATAGAGATGAGTGTTGGGGAGACTATCATTTGAAGCACAAGAGCAAGGAGTTCATCGTCAACACACCATTTTTTACTTCTTGTAGAGTGGTGTCTCCTAGATTGGCTAGGTGTCACTTGGGAGCCTCCGACAAGATTCTGGAGTTGAACCAAGGAGTTTGTAAGGGCAAGGAGATCGCCTACTTCGTGAAGATCTACCGCTAGTGAGGCAAGTCCTTCGTGGGCGACGGCCATGGTGGGATAGACAAGGTTGCTTCTTCATTGACCCTTCATCGGTGGAGCCCTCCATGGACTCGCGCAGCCGTTACCCTTCGTGGGTTGAAGTCTCCATCAACGTGGATGTATGATAGCACCACCTATCGGAACCACGACAAAAACATCCGTGTCTCCAATTGCGTTTGAATTCTCCAATCCCATCCCTTTACATTCTTGCAAATTGCATGCTTTACTTTCCGCTGCTCATATACTCTTTGCATGCTTGCTTGTTATGTATTGTGATTATTAAACTTGTGCCAAAACTCCACTCCAACTTAAAGAAATTAAAAACTTCCACCTTTTGTACTTAGTGTCTAATCACCCCCCCCTCTAGACACCTCTTCTCGATCCTTTCAGTTTCGCTTTTCCGGACAGATGAACCGAAGGTGAAATGTTGCAGGTTCACTATGCTAGGGACGCATGGCTGACGAACGTGCTGCGTATTCGGATTCGTCTTGTCGTTCTGAGCAACTTTCATGTATAAAGTATTTTTATCCGAGCTATGGTTTATTTTATAATAATTTATAAAAAATTTATTCATTTCTAGAATTAATTTAATTAGAAAAGGTAATTATGACATCAGCATGAGGTCAGCATGATGCCATCAGTCAACCGTCTGTTGACTTGGTCAATAGACGCATGGGTCCCGTTCGTCATAATCTTAGGTTAACTAAACAGTAGTTAGTTTTTATTAGTTGAATAATTAGTTTTAATTATTTAATTAAACATATTAATTAAGTTTATTATTTATTATTTTTTATCTCTTTTTTCTAGAAAAACAAGTTTGTGGGGCAGTGCAGTGCCCTGTGGCCAAACGGGCGCTTGGCGGCACCCAACAGGGTGTGTGGGCGCTGGGGAGGCGCCGCCGAAGGGCGAGGCCGCTATAATCTTGCGGCCGCCGTCGAAGGTCAGGCGGGCAAGCAAATGGAGGCGGCGCTTCGGCTGCTGCCAAGAGAGCTACGACAATGGCCGCGGGAAGGCTAGGCCGAGTCGCAGGGGAGGCGGGCGGTGATCGGAGGTGGCGCAGAGGGGCGAGGTGGCGCGGGCGGCAGGGTGCTGGACGCAGCCGCAGAGGGAGCCGGGCCGCTGCCCATCGCCGCCAGCGGACCACGGCGATGCAGGGAGCGGGCGGAGAGGAGCGCAACTGTGCGGCAGTGACAACGGCGCGCGGGAAGGTCAGGGGCGCGTCAGAGCAAGCTCCGAGCGCGGGTGCAGCCGTGGGCTTGCGTGCACGAGAACAAGGGAAGGAGGAGTAGGGGCGGAGCTCACGGGGCCGATAGGGGGAAAAGGCAGCGGGGGTCGGGGTGGTCGACGGGGACGACGACAACGTGGAGGAAGCAGTCCGGCGAGGAAGCTCCCGGCGACTAGGTGGCCGCGACGGCGGTGCTACTGCAGGCGCGGCGCTCGGGGCCGGCCATGGCAAGGAGGAGGCGAGATAGGCCAGATCCTCAATGGGGCCTCGAGGATCCGTCCATCTCCGGTGGCGAGGCGACGGCACGAGGACGGCAGGAGGACCTGCGGGGCGGAGGCGGCGGTCCGGGGCGATGGGGTCGTGCTAGGATCGGGTCCTCCTCAAACCAGATCGGGGGGGAGGAGGAAGCGAACATGAGAGGGGGGGCGAGTGGGGGGCGAGAGGAGTGGGGAGTGGGGCGACTTGGGAGGGACCGCTAGGGTTCGGTCGCCCCAGGGGTGAAGTAGGCGCCAGCTGGGCCGACCTCTTGTGCTGAGCCGGCTGGGCCTGCCCAATGAAGGCCCAGGCAGAGAGGAGGGGGTCCCTTCTCCTTTTATTTTAATTTTGTTTTGTCTTTTCTTTTCGTTTACTTTTCCTTTTACTATTTTATCTTATTTAGTTTTATAAAATGCAAAAGTTGTTCCTAAATTTGTATCACTAATTATACCTCTACTACAAAAAGTTTAAACCTCCAATTAAAATAGTTTAACATTTTATTAATTCTAAAAGGCATTCAATTAAATTCTTTTGCTACTGTTTTATTTATTTTAGGACATGCAAACACTTTTAAAGAATGTTGGTTTCTCCAACATTATTACTTATGCATTATTTGTTAAAACCAGAACAATTTGATTTTAATATTTGAAAACTTTTATTGTATGCCTTTGTTTCAAATTTGAAATTCGAACTGGGTTTCGAACTAACGCGATTTTATCCACAATGACCGAGGTGATGTGGCATCATTAGCGGGGTTCACTGTAGCTTAATCATCCGTGCATCACAAACGTAGGATGCAATTTTAAAAAGATTCCTACACTCACGCAAGATCTATCTAGGAGAAGCATAGCAACGAGAGGGGGAGAGCATCTTCATACCCTTGAAGATCGCTAAGCGGAAGCATTTATCAACGCAGTTGATGTAGTCGTACACCTTCACGATCCATCCCGATCAAGTACCGAACGTACGCCACCTCCATGTTCAACACACGTTCAGCTCGATGACGTCCTCACGTTCTTGATCTAGCAAGACAGGCGAAGTAGTAGATGAGTTCCGGCAGCACGACGGCTTGGTGATGGTGTTGGTGAAGAACAATCTCCGCAGGGCTTCGCCTAAGCACTACGGAAACTATGATGGAGGATAAACTAGAGGGGAAGGGGTTGCTGGCACACCTCTTGGTGAATCTGGATGTCCCTTTGGTGCTAGCCCTGCCCCTCTATTTATATGTTGAGCTCTGGGGTCGAAACTTGGAGCAAAAGCCTCCTCAAATTTGGTTTTGCCCAAAAGGGAAGAGTCCCACTCGAACTCCAGGACCAAACTCCACAATTCTTGGTGTTTGGGACCAGGGCCAGACGCCAGGGCGTCCGGCGTTTGGCCTCTGACCTCCGCAAAACTTTCTTTTGAACCGACCTATAGCCCTATGGGCCTGACCCCTTGGCCTAACCATATCATCCAATATATGAATCTTTATCTTCGGACCATTCCGGAGCTCCTTGTCATGTCCGTCTTCTCATCCGGGACTTTGAACAACATTCAGTCACCAACATACATAACCCATATAATACTATATCGTCAACGAACGTTAAGCGTGCGGACCCTATGGGTTCGAGAACTATGTAGACATGACCAAGATACCTCTCCGGTCAATAACCAATAGCGGGACCTGGATGCCCATATTGGCTCCTACATATTCTATGAAGATCTTTATGGGTCGAACCTTATGACAACATACGTAATTCCCTTTGTGTTGGGGATATAACTATTGGGTATGACCCGCCCAGGAGGGGCCCGGGTCATACCACTGGAGGTTCATAACAAGAAGGCCCACGAAGATGTTGAAGATGGCGGTTCACGAAGCAAGCTTACTGAAGGCCCAAGACCCAATGCGACTTGAGGCCCACATGCATAAACCACCATATGTTTAACTTGCATGTTAAGGAAAGTGTAAATTCTGTCAGCGAGCCGGTCGGGACTCTATAAGCCGTCGGGCATCAGCCTGTGCATTAAAGGGGTGACCCGGTGGCGGTTTAGGGCAAGAAAGAAGAGATCGAGAACTAGGTCAAGCATATTCGCTCCATGGTAATCGAAGCCCAAGCAATACAGCCCTAAACTGGAGTAGGCCTTTACCTCCACCGCGAGGGGTTGAACCAGTATAAATCTCTGTGTCCCTTGTCCCGTTTAACCCCTCCAAGCTAACTATGTTGGGATGGCTCCACACCTAAGTCCTCATGCTAGGGCATCTGACGTGACAATTCCACGACAGTTGGTACCCACCATGGGGCTAGCGCATGGTGGTTTCGAGTTCTTGAAGGACAGCTTTGCAGGGCTCAAGGGATACGCTGTGTGCCAGATGACTAAGAGTCATCGCGGCAAGCTCAACATCAATGACGAGGGCTAGGGCCCCGAGACGGCTCAATCGAGTATGGGTACCGAGTCCCCTTTGGCGGAATCCATGTCTTCATTGGCAAGATTGGTGAGTTGGAAGCTGAGCCGGACATTTGCACCGACATCATCAAAACGGCTCGACTCACGCGACCCGCCAAGGTTCAAGATGCCCAAAGCATGTCTTCATTGGTTTCATTCGTGGAGCGAAGCCGGAAGGAGGATCTGAATCTGGTGGCGAGACGGTTGTCTACTCAGGCGACGAGTCCTCAACTGGTGAGACCAACTCCATCTATCAGGTTCAGGATGGTGGGCTTGGGGGCTGTTCCGATGGTGACAGTATTCCGGACCCCTACGAGCCGCCACACTGGGTTGTGACCTTCATGGCCGGTACACAGCCAATGCAGGATTCTTTGACTGCAGCAGCAATGATCTCCGGGTCAGCAACGGCGACGGCTGCTGGGGCAGGAGGCCTTGTGCACCCGCCGGTTCAGGTTTTGTCCGATCTGTTGGAGGCCCTGGCAATGTTGTTGACGGCGGAGGTTAACCTGGCGAATCAAACTTAGCATAACGTGGATGTTGCGAAATTACGAGATGAGATAACCCAAGCCAAGGAGGAGCTAAACGTGGAGAACACCTAGATGGCAACTGAGCGAGCCGCCTTGCAGAGGGAGGCAGAACGGTTTCGGGCAGAGAGCTTCCGCTTAAGCCTGGACCGGGATGCATCAAACGCCGTCTTTAACAAAAGGCATGTGAGCAGGCTGCCCCCGACTTACGATGCGAGGAACCTTTTCAACACGCATGGGGCAGGAACCAGTAACCCACCTAGTGTGGATCGGGCCGTTGAGGCACCGGCGGCTGGAGAATCGGTTCAGCCACGTGCTACAGACCCCCCACGTTTGAACTTGACCCCTCCTCATCACATTCCGACGCCCTCGAGGCATTTTTTCTAACCCCTTGGATAACAAGATAGCTGCGGCTACTTGGCTGGCGGCTCTCCCAGCTCAGGATGAGTCGCCATCGGCAATGGAAATACGGAGAACCGGAGAACTTCTTCAGACGGATGTAGCCCAACAGGCGGCTTATTCGTATAGTCGTGATCGTATCCACTCAACACCATGCCCAAGCAGGAGTTATAGCAGGAATATTGATGAACCGACCATGTCAAGCAGTGAACGACACCGCAATCAGCCTTGTAGGCCCGACCTGCCGTGTGCTGGTAATGATGCTCAGGCTTTGGTAGACCAAGGCATAGCCGCGACGTGAGGCGGAGCTGGCGACTTAGTTGGCGGCTCAACAACAATCTCTGGTTTATCTGTCAGCGTCCATGGAGGCAGGAGTGACCTCTAGAACCTTGGGTGTGCCATGTTTAGTGCCGACTCTACGCAATGAGCGCTTGCCTAAGGATTTCAAGGGCCCCCGTAAGGTGCCTAATTACACGGCGGATCAGCCCCCAGAGGCTTGGATTGAGAGTTATGAGATGGCTATGGAGATGCTGGATGTCAGTGATGCTGCATGTGATAAGTATTTCACCATCATGTTGGATGGTCCGGCTCGTACTTGGTTGAAAAGTCTGCCCGCTAATTCCATTGGGTCATGGGCGGAGTTGAAAAGGCGATTTATTCAAAATTTTGAAGACACATGCAAGCAGCCTATGTTAATTCTGGATTTGGATTCCTGCATTCAAGGTGAAGGCGAGTCAACAACCAATTGGGTGCGCCGGATTTCAACTGTTATACACTCGTCGGACAATATCAACGCCGGTTCAGCAGTCCTGATGTTAGAGAAGAATTGTCGCTTCCTTCCCCTTAAGCAGAAATTGGGGCGTCTTAAGCATCATTGCAATGATATGGGGGAGCTCATGGCGGCACTTGTCAAGTATGCCGGCTCTGATAGCACTAAAGATCCCGAGTCCGATGATGAGCAGACTGGGAAGGGGAAGAAGGGTGGTAATGCAAAGGGACAGCATAACACGGCGGGTCAAGGTGGTAAATGTAAACGTAAGGCGTACGGCGGTTTAGATTTTGTGGCTAACACCAGCACGTAGAATAATAACCAACGTCGTAAGGGGAAAGCTCAAGCGCCCCGATTTGGAGGGCCAAAGTTCAACCTTGAAGCTATGATGAATCAGCCTTGTCCAAAACATGGGACCCAGGATAAGTCGGCCAGTCATCTATGGAAGGATTGCTTCATCATGAGGGAGTACAAAAACTCTAACTTTTTTCAGAATAATCATGGCCCGCACGGCGGTTCAGGTTCCACTACTACAGGATGCTACTAACGCGACACTACGATTAGAGACCCTTCGATGAAACTGTGTGCGATGCAATAACCGCAAACGGTGGTGTAAAAAACCCGTCAAAAAAGGTGCAAAACGTTTGCGATGGAGGATGCATCAAACATGGTTCGAGTTTTAGTTGCGTGTGCGATGCGGGGCATACGGTTCAGTTCAATTAACCATTTTCGATGAGGAGGAACAAAAGAAACAGGCAGCAAGATGAAGGTGTGTGCGATGTACAACATACGGTTCACTCGGATGAACTGTTTCTGATTAGGCAACACAAAAGAAACGGTCAACCAGATCAAAGTGTGTGCGATGTACATCATACAGTTCACTCGGATGAACTGTTTGTGATTAGCCAACACAAATGAAACGGTCAGCCAGATCAAGGTGTGTGCGATTTACGACATGCGGTTCACTCGGATGAACTGTTTGCGTTGAGACAAGAGAACAGAAACGGTTCAATATAACAAATACCATAAATATTGCAAGGTTCAAATTCAAAGATTACAATGCCCAAATTCAAACATTGCAAACCACGTCGTGCAAGCCTAGCCCATGCCCTGGCATGCACCTGGCGCTGGCGTCCTCGGTCCCCGCCCCAGCGCACCTCCGCAGCAGGCCTACTTCGCCGGGCCGACCGTGCCATCGTTCCCTCCGGGCTACGGTGCCTACGGTGCCCCTCCCAGTTTCGGCTACGGCTCTCCAAGCGCTAGCTCCAGCATCGCGCCATCGCCACCACAGTCGCAGCCTTGGGACATGGGGCCACTGCACACGGCTCCGCAGGCTGCGTCCTCTTTGGCTCCACCCGCTGGGAGCACCTCGGACTAGTACCTCGACTCAGGCGCGACAGCACATATGACCGCCAACCTTGGTACTCTCCAATCCCTTTTTTCCCACTCCTCCACACCGGCCACGACTTGCTGATCACCACAAATTCTCCACTCGTTCTTCACAATGTCTTGCTTTCTCCCTCTCTTATCACAAATTTGCTCTGTATTCGCCAACTCACACATGAGAATCTTGTTTCTGACGAATTTGATGAATTTGGCTTCTTTATTAAGGACATCCGCACCCGCCAGGTGATCCGACACTGTGATTCGACTGGCGATTTGTACCCCGTGATGCCCTGCAGTGTGCCGTCCTCTTCGCCCTCGTTCGCCGGTGTCACTTTCGTAGAGCTGTGGCACCAGCGGCTCGGTCATCTTGGAGACGACACGCTTCACCGGGTGCTGCACCAGTTCCCCTTCACCTGCGCGCCCTCGGCCATCCACACCTGCCACGCCTGCCGGCTGGGCAAGCATGCCTGCCTGCCATTCTCTCCTTCGCAAAGTCATAGCTATTTCCCTTTTCAGCTGTTGCATTTAGATGTTTGGACTTCACCTGTAGCTAGTGTCTCTGGTTTCCTGTACTATCTGGTTGTACTTGACAGTTGCACGCATTATGTTTGGACTTTCTCTTTGCGCCATAAATTTGATGTGCTCTATGTACTTACTGCCTTCTACGCCTATGTTCAGACATAGTTCGACCGCCCCGTTCTCGCCTTTCAGACAGACAATGGCAAGGAGTTCGACAGCCTCGCTTTTCGCTCGCTCCTCTCCAAACACGACACGGTCCTGCGCCTTTCCTTCCCGTACACCAGCCAACAAAACAACAAGGCCGAGCGAGTGCTATGCACTTTGAACGACATCGTACATCCTCTGCTCTTTTACGCCTCTGTGCCTGCTCGTTTTTGGGCGGAAGCCCTCAGTACTGTGCCACTTCTTCTCAACTACAAGCCATACACCACCTCCTCGCCGTGATCACCGCATGAACTGCTCCTCGGCACTGCTCCTGATTACTTCACCTTGCGTGTTTTCGGTTGCCTTTGCTACCCCAACACTTCTTCCACCTCACGTCACAAACTCGATCGCCGCTCCATCGCTTGCGTGTTCTTTGGCTACCCCGATCACCACGGCTACCGCTGTTACGATCCTCTCTACCGTCGGGTCCTCACCTCTCGACATGTGCGCTTTCACGAGAATCAATTCCCCTTCGCTGCCGTTCCGGCGACTCCTAGCCACCCCACCGTTAGCACACCGTCGGCCCCATGCTACGTCCCCGTTCCCCTGCGGGCTCCCGTCGCTGCTCCCTCGCCGCCCGAGTTGGACCCCACCTCTGCGTCGGCCTGTATCAACGGCCCATTCATCTCTGCTGAGCTCGGCCCTTCTGCAATGCGCCCGCGCGCGGGGGCTGACAGTTCAAGCTCGATCGCTCGATCATCATCCAGCGGCATCGACTCTTCCTCATCTAGCGCCACCCCTCGCCTTTCAAGCTGCACCGACGGATCTGCATCGAGTAGCCCGGATTTGAATCCGGCCGCTCCTGCGCAACACGGTCTCGTCCCCGCCAGTTCTTCTTCACCACCTGCTGGCGCCTCACGGATCACCAAGCGGGCTAGGGCTGGCGTGTTCCGCCCTAACATACGCTACGCCGATGACTACGTCTGCGTCACCTCCATCAACCCCTCGCCGAACATCTCCCCGCTTCCCCGTTCTGTTCGCGATGCCCTTCGTGACCCGAACTGGGTTTCCGCCATGCAAGAGGAGTTCGCCGTGCTCGTCGGGAATCGCATGTGGGAGCTGGTGCCACGCCCTCCACGCGCGAACGTGATCACCGGCAAGTGCTTCAAGCACAAGATGCACTCCGACGGCTCCCTCGAGCGCTACAAAGTGTGTTGGGTCGTGCGAGGGTTCCGCCAGCGCGCCGGAGTCGACTACGGCGAGACCTTCTCCCCTATCGTGAAGTCGGCGCCCATCCGTACTGTGCTCACACTCGCCGCCTCGCGTGGGTGGCCCGTTCGGCAACTCGACGTCAAGAACGCCTTCTTACACGGCACACTCCAGGAGGAAGGTTTCTGCCTGCAGCCTATAGGTTTTGTCGACGCCGGCAAGTCCGACCACGTCTGCCGGCTCACCAAGTCGCTCTACGGGCGAGCATGGTTCCTTTGCTTCGCCAGCTTCCTCACCACGCTCGACTTCACCGCCACGCGCTCGGACAGCTCGCTCTTCCTCCTCGCGTCTGGCGCCGAAGCCGCCTACCTACTGCTCTATGTGGACGACATCGTCCTCACGGCACGCTCGGCTACTTTTCTTTAGCGCATCATCGTCAAGCTCACGCACGAGTTCTCCATGAAGGACCTGGGAGCGCTCCACTACTTCCTTGGCATACGGGTGACACGCACCGCCGCTGGCTTCTTCCTCTCGCAGACCCAGTACACTGAGGACATCCTCGAGCGCGTGGGCATGGACACCTGCAAGGCTGCGCCTACATCAGTTGATACGAAGGCCAAGCTCCCGTCGTCCGACAGGCCCCGCGTCTCCGACCCCACCTCCTATAGAAGCCTCGCCGGAGCATTGCAATACCTCATCATCACCCGCCCCGAGCTCGCCTACGTCGTCCAGCAAGTCTGTCTTCATATGCATGATCCGCGCGAGTGTCATCGGGTGCTACTCAAGCGCGTGCTCCGCTACGTTCGCGGCACGGTCACCCTTGGCCTCAACATGCGTGCTTCGTCGACCCTGGAGCTCTACGCGTACACCGAAGCGGGCTGGGCTGGCTGCCCCGACACCCGACGCTCTACTTCAGGCTTCTGCATATTCATTGGCGACGCGCTCGTGTCCTGGTCATCCAAGCGCCAGACCACCGTCTCACGCTCTAGCGCGGAGGCAGAGTACTGTGACATCGCCAATGCCGTCGCGGAATGTGTCTGGCTGCGCCAGCTTCTTCGCGAGCTTCATTGCACTGTCAACACGGCGTCGCTCGTCTACTGCGACAACATTTCGGCGGTGTACCTCTCCAGCAACCTTGTGCATCACCAGTGCACCAAGCACATCGAATTGGACATCCATTTTGTTCGCGAACATGTGACCCTTGGCAACTTCCTCCTGCACGTCCCAACTCGCCAGTAGTTCGTCGATGTGATGACGAAGGGGCTGCCCTCTGATGTTTTTCGGGACTTCCGTCCCAGCCTTTGCATCTCGAGCATCGACGCCAAGATTGCGGGAGGGGGGGTGGGTGTTAGACTACTGTATTCTGTACGTATAAGGTAGAGTAGTGTAGTGACCGTGTGTGCAGTTTCCCCACCTAGCACACACGTCCTCCTCCACGATCATGGCCATCCCACTATCACCATCGTGGCCTCGCGCCTCTCCCTCTGTAAGCTATATGTATGCCTGAGATCAATGAATCAATCGCGTTCAATCTCCTTCCCTGAAACACCATCCAACCTTGGTTCTGGGCATTACAAGGTTTTTGTTGCAATGAATTCCGGCTTCTAGGATCTTGTGTCCCCACCCGCTGTTTAATAAAAACAGGGAAAATACCTCATTCAATGTACTCCCTCCGTTCTAAAATTCTTGTCTTAGATTGGTCTAAATACGAATATATCTAATACTAAAACATGACTTGATACATCTATATTTAGATAAATTTAAGACAAGAATTTTAAGACGAAGGGAGTAGTTATTTTCCTGAACTCCTTGCTGCAATATATGCTTTTATGTCAAATCGGTGCCATAACTAATCCAGATTTGTAACTTTGTACCATATGCAGATCTTGGCTACCGTTCTTATTTTACAGATGTGCAGTTTTTGCTTTTCGTACGTGTGGCATAACTCATTTTGGCACGTACCGTTAGGTAAGCTGAATTGCCAGCTTCCAAGTCCAGTTTTCTCGTACTGAATGCCAGAGCCACGCCATCCAAGACACTTGGTACGCAGCATTAGCAATAGCAATGGTTTAAAGAGAAAAAAATTGGTCGTCTTAGCAAAATACTACAGTAAACACTGCTCTTCACATTGTTCTGGCATACAGAGGGTTAACGTGTATTTTTATATCATTAATTTAACTAACGAGGTCTAAGTTATATGTAAAGAATATAGCATTAGAAATTTGCTTCATACTGAAATTGCCTTTTACACGCCTCGGAAATAGGATGCATGAGTTTGAACTTGAAATTTTGCATGTATATAGGACATTAGTCACATTACCCTTCTAACATGTTGTGTTTTTTGGGATAATCTTTATCTGCTATCAAAATACGGTTTTCGTTGAGTTTTCACCACCATATGGGTTTGACCAAAAGTTTACAACCATAACTCATGCTCAAAGAACAATAAAACTTGCATGTTTAGTTTGTCTTAGAAAATATCCTACCAAAGTTTTGATATCACAAGAAGAATTGGTTTTGTTAGGAATGGTTGCCAAATACACACACTTCCACATTTAATCTAGACATCGCATACTTGCACTAATCGATGATACTGTTGTCTTCATTTTTGTTCCTAACGAGCATAGGAGTATGTATCTTTCAACCCATGCAGAAAAAATAAAAATGTAGAAACCGAGTAGAATGCTAACACATACAATCAATTTTTGCATGCAAACATAATTGATTCGAAGCCCCTAGCGGGTTATCTATCCTCTGGCGGCTCTGAACCGCTGAGAGTATCTCCATTCCAATTTCTGCCTCCCTCGCGTTCTCGCCCACATTGGAGCCTCTTGCCCTGGTGTTGGTGGCGCTGGATCTTTGTGCTAGTGGTTTGATGTTGCCTCTTGTCCGATCACGGGCGACTGAGGCGAATAAAGCGGGGTGTCGAAGGACCCTGTCAAAGAATTGCTGGAACATCTGGCGCCATATGAGGAGGATGCACACAAGTTCATCTGGGAAGAGGAGATCAGCGACCCACCTAAGAAGGCAAAGTGGCCAGCAATACCTAAAGTCCACGCCTCTAGAGGATTTACTTTTTTGTGGCTATGCGACTTACATGGTATCTAGCCAAGGAGATGATCTGGAGAAGGATTGAAGAAAATATCTTTACTGTTCAGTTCGCATGCGAGGGTAATTAGAATAAAGCTACTAAAAAAGGCCATCACTGCTGCCATGACTGTTTAGGAATCAGGCTTTGTTGACTGAAGAGTATGATGGATTCTTAAACCCTAGAATAAAGATTCTGGATAAGTTGACAGTAAAATTTCTGGATAAATGAGGCTCCGTTCGTCACGTAGGACCTGGAACGGACTACATATGACAAATTTATGATAACCACCATAATATCCTGAATTTCCATCCTAAGGAAGTGTCAACAAATTCCGAAACTGTGCTGAAAAATGCGACGAATGTTGTTCTTCAACCTTTGAGGGTAAAAAGTCCAACTTAAAAGAAGGCTCCTCGAGGGCTCCTGGTGCATGCACTTCGATGAAAACATGTGCCTTTGCGAATGGTTTGGCCCCTAGAGACATGCTACCGGAAACCTGGTGCGACGCGTGTCCACACTATATGATGGGCACAATTCCATTAGGACGGAAATTCAAGAAAACCTGGTGAATATATACATTTTCTTCCTATTCTGCAGTGACATCAATCTTGATCATTCCTTCATGAGGCGCCACCCAATATGCATAAGGTAAATCATACAAAGGTATATCAACCTGGGGCGATACTTTAATTTTCATAATGTTTCGACGAACCCAAATCCTTGGAAGCTCCGTTGAAGGTCGTCCACATATTATTCAAAAAGACAACTGACATCCCAACTGAGGTCTTCCCATCACTAAAAAACATTATTTCTCAAGTGCCATGCCCTGTACAACAACAACAACAACAACAACAACAACAACAACAACAACAACAACAATTTTGATCGTTCATTAACATTAGTCTTATCCAATAAGTGAAGATACAAATCCGGGACATCTTGCTTTATTAGACCCTCTCTAGGTAAGTTCTAAATGTTACAGGCTGCTAGGTGAAGCATACATACTTTTGGACACACAATCAGAGCTGCAATATGTCCTTCTGAGCCGATCTACATATAAATACATCCACTACAAAAGATTTGACGAGGTCGTAATCTAGGCATTTGGACCGCTAGACTATTGGTGACCGCTCTCTAAGTGAGAACTCTCAATTTAAAGGGGGCATTAGTATTCTGAATGAGGTTCCAAATATTCATAAATCCATCTACCGTGTCACTTCCCTTGTATAAGATCTTCTCTAGCCGAGTCGCCATATTGACACAATTGCCATAATAATCGTCATTATGATGATTTTGATCAAAAAATGCATTCCAGCAAAGTTATCTTATGCCATCTGATCGTCATAATTTATGAAGCGCCATTCATATTTAGCCTCTCAGACTTCATATATAACAATTTAGGGCTACCTATTGAAGCGCACTCCATATGGCAGTTGTGTGCGGTTATGTATCGTTGAAAAGAAACTTTAGGTGATACCCTACCGCACATTAGTTTTTTTAATTTAATTAAAGAAAACAATGCCTCATTGACACATGGTCCCGTAGTTATGAAGGCTGCATTTTGGCAACATATATCTAGGCACAACCTCCTAGCCTTCATAAACCGCTCCAATATAACAACACTATTGGAGCTATGTAAGATCTATCTACCTCGATCTAGAAATTGATGCAGGTCAACAACGAATTCGAGCTACAATTCCATTAGAGGAAGGGGATCAAATTTCTCTCACACACATGCCTCACACACCACCCATGTCAAGCCACAGCCTCCAGCCATTCTATTCCTCCTGTCCAACACACACACCCCAGCTAAGTAATTAAGAGCTAGTACAACCCATAGACCATTCTCGGACGGCTAGTCAAGCTGGCAGGCGAGACTTGCGGATGGGCTTGCTGTTTGAATCCTTCTTCATTTCCCACTCTGCATCCAAGTAGCTAACAATCCCTCCCTGCTGAGTAATGGCTTGTCTCTAAGCCGGTGCACGGGGGAAGAGTTGCTTGACATAGTACATATCTTCCCAAGCAGCGAGATCCAAAGTGTTGTTGCTCCACTGAACAGGAACCTTTGCCAGTGATTTACCTGCTCGCTGAATAACACAACGCTGGAGGATCTTATTTGGCACTTGTACATGAGCTTCAGGTGATGGTATGTGGGCAAAAACCTGACAGTCCGGCTTGAGCACTTTTCACATGAGAGAAACATGAAAAACAAGATGCACCTTGCTTGAAGTAGGTAAATAAAGACGATAAGCAACGTCTCCCACTCGTTCCAGAATAGTGTAGGGCCCAAAGAACTTGAATGCTAACTTGTGGTTAGTGCGGGGAGCCACCAAAGCTTGAAGATAAGGTTGGAGTTTCAGGAAGACTGCATCCCCAGGAGCAAAGCTTCGTTCTGAATGGTGCTTGTCAGCTTGCGACTTCAAACTTCGCTGAGCACGAAGAAGGTGTTGGCGCACTGACTCCAGTATCACGCGCCGCTGCTCAAGCCACTGGTGCAAATGAAAAGATGCCCTTGTACTATCAGGTTCAATACCAAAGTGGCGCGGATAATGCCCATAGATGATTTCAAAAGGGGACTGACCCATAGCTGAGTGCTAGTTAGTGTTGCACCAATACTCACAGAGGAATAACCATTTGGACCAACGAGAGGGATGGGCACTTACAAGACAATGGAGGTAGCATTCAATCTGCTCATTAACTTGTTCAGTTTGCCCGTCGGGTTGGGGATGATGAGTTGAGCTCATTCATAATTGTTTCCCTTGAGTGTGTTGGAATAATTCCTTCCATAAAGAGTTAGTGAAAATACGATCTCTGTCAGATACAATTGACAGGGGCATACCGTGCAGTTTGTAGACTGAATTGAGGAAAGCCTCGGCCACTCCTTGAGCTGTGAAAGGATGGTGCAACGGAATAAAATGTCCATACTTAGATAACTTGTCAATGACCACCAAAATACGGTTGTACTACCCAGAGGAGGGGAGCCCTTCTACAAAGTCCATGGTGACCATCTCCCATGGCATCTTGGGTACAGGTAGCGGTTGCAGAAGGCTAGGGTATGGAATCCTCTTGGGTTTGGCTTGTTGACAGGTAAGACACTGCTGGACAAAGTTCGTCACCATGGCTTTCATACCGGACCAACAAAAAAATTGTTCGATGCGCCTGTAGGTAAATGGAAAACCAGAGTGACCATCTAAAGGAGAGGAATGGAAGGCATGAAGAATTTTGTTGATCAACTCAATATGTTGCCCCACCTAGATACAGTTAGCCTTGCATATCAGCCCATTTTCACAGAAAATTTGCTTTCAGTAGTGTCATCTGTAGCTAATTTCTGCAACAATTTCTGACGGAAAGGGTCCTTGGCATAACTGCTAATAATATCAGACAACCATGCAGGCCGAGCAGATGAAATGTGGTGTAACTCCATTGAATCATGTGTACGACAGGACAGAGCGTCGGCGGTGCTATTTTCAGAGCCTTTTTTATATATGATCTTATACTGCAGACCAAGCATCTTGGTCAGAGGCTTTTGCTGCCAGCTAGTGTGCAGATGCTAATCTCCAAAACAGGAAAGGTTGTGTTGATATGTCTGAATCACAGACTCATTTAGGAGAAAATATTGCTGCCTATTCTAAACTGCCAAAAGAATGGCCAGGTACTCTTTCTCATACATAGAGAGCGAACAATTTTGAGGCCCCAACGCCTTGCTGACAAACGCCAAAGGGTGCCCCTCCTGCGTCAACACAACCCCTATGCCTACATCACATGCGTCCATATGAATCACAAAAGATTTCTAAAAATTAGGTAAGGCCGAAACAAGAGCAAAAAATAAAGCCTTTTTGAAAGCCCGGAATGCATCTTCTTCCTGGGAAGACCAGTGAGAAACAACCCCCTTCTTCATAAGTGTTGTCAGAATTCTACAAATAGTTCCATAATTTCTTATAAACTTATGGTATTAGCCCGCTAGACCAAGGAATCCATGGACCTCCTTCGCATTAGTAGGAGTAGGCCAAGTTTCAATCGCTGAAATCTTGCTAGTGTCAGCCGCTACGCCCAATCCACTAACGACATGCCTAAGGTAACCAATCCGTCTCTACACGAAGGCACATTTTGACATTATAACTTGCCATTAGTGCTAAAACAACAGCTTGAGAATAGATGCTGGATGTTGCAAATGGAGCTCAAAAGAGGCACTATAAACCAAAATGTCATCAAAGAAAATGAGTTCATAGTGGCGGAGAGCAGGAGAAAGTGTAAAATTCATGGAAATGGGAAAGTGTTGGGGCCGCCAGCCATACCAAAAGACATTACTATTAATTCATAATGACCCATATGAGTTTGGAAGGCCGTTTTGTACTCTTCACCAGGGGCAATACGAATCTGGCAGTAACTAGATCGTAGGTCAAGTTTGGTAAACCAAGTGGCACCTGATAGTTCATCGAATAGCTCATCGATGACTGTAGTAGGGAATTTGTTTTCTGGGTCATGGCATTCAAATGACCATAGTCAATCATGGGGCACCATAAAAGATCTTTCTTCTTGACCGTCAATAACGGAGAAGAAAACAGGCTGTTGCTCGGTCTGATCACACCACTGTCGAACATGTCCTGAATTTGTCAACCGAGTTTAGACTTCAAGGCAGGTGGAATCCTGTAAGGACGCAGAGTAACAAGACTAACACTAGGAACCAGAGGGATGGTGTGATCATAAGGACGATGCGGAGGCAGCTCAGTGGGTGCTTCAAAACTATGCTCGAATAGGTCTAGGATACATTGGACAACAGGGTCAATCGGTGTATTATCCGCAGTTAGAAGAGAGCAAATTTCCACCACAGTGAGCTCCAGAATGATTGTTGCATTACCCAACAGTGTGATAATTTCACCATTGTGACAGAAGGAAAACCAATGACATTCCCAATCAACAGTGATAGGGCTTTGAGAAGCCAGCCAATCGAGTCCCACAATGCCATCATGGCTATCCCAAGGGAAATATACTAAAGTCACTAATTTATGGCCAGACAACCACACGTAGTTGACAATCTTACCGTTGCAAATGATAGTATCCCCATTGGCAATTTTCACTCTGATCTTGGGCATGGGAATGACACCCTGCAACTCAGAGGACAAGGCAACATCGAGGAATGAGTGCGTACTACTAGAGTCCACAAGAAAGGTAAGGTTGCGCCCTTGTAACTTCACTCTGAATGCAGGCAATTCAGATTTCTCACCAAGAGCTGCAGCGGAAATGGAGATCATGTGAGCTTCAGCCATTTGATCACAGTCCCCTGTCTTCGACAATTCAGAATTCTGAAGAAACTGAACCATCTCTTGAATGACATGAAGCTGCACTTCCTGCTTGCATTGATGCTCATGACCCCATCTCTCACCACAAATAAAACAGAGGCCCTTGGCCTTACATGTTGGGGAACGAAGCATGAAAATCAAAAAAATTCCTACGAACACCAAAGATCTCTCTAGGAGAAGCATATCAATGAGAGAGGAGAGTGTGTCTATGTACCCTCGTAGACCGTTAAGCGTAAGCGCATATCACGTGGTTGATGTAGTCGTATTCATCACGATCCAAACTGATGAAGTACCGAACGGACAACACCTCCGCATTCAGCACATGTACGGCTCGATGTCGTCTCCTCCTCCTTGATCCAGCAAGAGAGGGAGGAGAAGTAGATGGGATCGCCGACAGCACGATGGTGTGACGGTGATGGTGGTGGAGTGCTTTTGGCAGGGCTACGCCGAGCGCTACCGAAACAACGAAGACGGAGGAGTTATGAAGTAACGGGAGAGAGAAGGGGGGCAAGGGCTTTTGTGTCCTCTTGGGGGCGCCCCCTCCCCTCTATATATAGGTGGAAGGGCGTGGTGGCCAGCCCTCCAAGCCCTAGGGGCGCACCAAGGGGGAGTTGGACTCCTAGTCCAATTCCCTCCTTTTCCATGCACATGTGGACTTTCCACCTCTCCCAAGCCACATGGGCCTTGAGGGACTTGTGCGCCTGGCCCAATAAAGCCAGGGTGCCTCCCCTCAGCCCATCTGGCCCTTGGGACATGGTGGAACCCTTGGTGGACTTCTGGACTCCTACGGAAGTTTCCGGAACCTTCTGGAAGCTTCCAAGTACAATACCGAAAAAACTGAAACTTTTTCCGGAACCCTGAAAGCAACTTTCCATATATAAGTCCTTACCTCCGGACCATTCCAGAGCTCCTCGTGAAGTCCAGGATCTCATTCAAGATTCCGAACAATATCAGTCACCAACATGCATATCCCAATATTACTCTATCGTCACCGAACGTTAAGCGTGCGGACCCTATGGGTTCAAGAATCATGTAGACATGACTGAGACACCTCTCCGGTCAATAACCAATAGCGGAACCTGGATGCCCATATTGGTTCCTACATATTCCACGAAGATCTTTTATCGGTTCAACCACGATGTAAGGGATTCGGTTAATCCTGTATGCAATTCCCCTTGTCCGGCGATATGTTACTTGCCT
The DNA here is from genome assembly GCA_021437245.1 of Aegilops speltoides. Taxonomy (NCBI): domain Eukaryota; kingdom Viridiplantae; phylum Streptophyta; class Magnoliopsida; order Poales; family Poaceae; genus Aegilops; species Aegilops speltoides. The sequence goes on from CM038144.1 coordinate 397,070,530, forward strand.
GAGATTCGATCGTCGGTATCTCCATACCTAGTTCAATATCATTAATGACAAGTCTCTTTACTCGTTCTGTAATACAATATCTCATGACTAACTCATTAGCCACATTGTTTGCGGGCTCTTTATGATGTTATATTACTGAGAGGGCCTAGAGATATCTCTCCGTCATACAGAGTGACAAATCCCAGTCTCGATCCATGCCAACCCAACAGACACCTTCAGAGATACCTGTAGAGCATCTTTATGATCACCCAATTATGAAGTGACGTTTGATGGCACACAAGGTATTCCTCTTGTATTCGGGAGTTGCATGATCTCATGGTCTTAGGAATAGATACTTGACATGAAGAAAGCTATAACAATAACTCAAGTGATATGATCGAATGGCTTTGGTGCCAGATTGTAAGATCTACAAATTCATGGAGTTCAACAACAAATTCGAGCTACAATTCAATTTGAGGGGAGGAAGGTGATAAGCTTTCTCTCTCTCTCTCTCTCTCTCTCTCACACACACACACACACACACACACACACACACACACACGCGCCTCACACGCCATCCATCTCAAGTCACGTCCTCCAGCCGTTATGTTCCTCCCGTCCAATACACACACACACACACACACACACACACACACACACGCGCGCGCGCGCACACACACACACACACACACACACCAGCTAAGTAATTAAGAGCTAGTACGGACCATAGACCATTCTGGGCCAACTAGTCAAGCCGGCAGGCGAGACTTGCGGATGGCCTGCTGTTTGAATCCTTCTTGAGAGAAACATAAGGGAAGTTCATCAAAAAAGATATCTCTTTACCGCCCCTCTCGAGTCGCCTCCGCAAGGTGACCGAGAGGGCGACCAGATCTGCCGTGCGAGCTCCCCCTCATCCTCTCCCCTGGTTCACCGCCACCACAGGGCACGACCGGGAAAAGCCTGGCCGGTGCCGCCGGGGCGGGGACCCTAGCATCCTACCGCGCGACGGAGGCACTACAGGCATGCTTCCCAAGCCGGGGCGTGGTGTGGTGGTGGGCGCGACGGCGCAACGGCGGGCGGGCGTGGTGACTGCGCACGGTGATGGCGGCGCCGCGTTGGCTCGTGCTGTGTGATGGACATCAATGGTGGCGGGGCATGTGTGGGCTGCGACGGCCGGATCTGGCCACCGGGTGACGCGGGGTGCGGTGGCTTGGGTTGAAGGTCGTCGTCCGGCCGGCTGGCGACGGTAGGTCCTGCTCGCGCGTGGTCCTCTCTTTGGCCATAGAGGGTGTAGATGATAGTGCGGGCTAGTCCAGATCCGGCCGTGCAGCAGCCGTGGTCTGGCTAGTGGCGCGGGGTGGCGGCGCGGCGACCTCCCTTCTCTTGGGTTGGAGCCAGTGGCGTGCGCGGCTGGTGGCTGCGCCCACAACGGCGGCTCCCCTGACCTAGGGTTTCTGCTCGGGCGGGCCAGATTTGGGACCGAGCCGGATCGAGGTGTTCTCCGTGTAGGTGAGGTTTGGGCTCGGCCCGGGATGTACCGGTGAGTGTTGTCCTCGCGGGTGCGGTGTGCTGTGGTGGTAGTCTGGACACTGTGTACTCGTAATGCCGTGTGGCACCGACGATCTTGGATTTGGCGTTGTGCAAGCTCGGCTTCGGGGCAGCCGTCGGCAGTCCTTCGATAGTGTCCCTGGGTCCACCAGGACTGGCTGGGGATACAGTCATCGGCACCTCCTACGGTGGAGGTGCTGACCCAAATCCGGGGACTGATGTTGGGCTAGGTGTGGAAGGACGGCCTTGTACCCTACCTGCCGGGGTTGGTGTGCCGTGTGGTGGATGGGTGGCGGGGTCTTGGGCCAGGATGCCGGGGCCGCGGTCCCCATGTTTGGCTCTCCGACGGGCCTCATGGCAGCGGTGGTGGCTTTTCTTCTTGGTCGTGTGGGTAGCGAGAGGTCTAGCGGCTGGTGGCTTGGGCACGTCATTGTTGGCGGTGCCCGAATCCGTATCTGGGAGTCGGAACACGCCCCTAATGTCATGGTTACCTCCGTGTGATATGGATGAGTTGCCGAGCGAAAGCTCCGCACTTTGGCGCCGATGACGGCGATGCTTGCGGGCGCCGCTATCTTCCCGAAGACATCATTGTGGTTCTCCTCTCTATGTTTGGGCTCCGGGTGAAGACCCTTGTCCATTCTGGACTCGGCTGCGGCGACGCTCTGCGCCATTCTCCCTCCTGAGGGCGTTGTCGCGGAGCCTAGGTGTGGTAGGGCGTGGCGTGACGTTGTATTCTGACCTCCCCTTGTTCTTCTTTGGTAGCATAGTCTCTGCGTACTACCAAGATCGCAAGATCTGCTTTGTAAGAGGACTACCTCTCCCCTTTGTATCGTTCGGCCGTGTACTTTGGTTGTTGCTTATCTATAAAGCGGGGCGCAAGCTTGATCCTATTTTTGAATCCTTCTTCATTTCCCGCTCTGCAATCAAGTCGCTGACAAGCTGCTCTAATCGACAGAACTCCATTCTCTTTGTTCTTGTCACAACATAACAACGTTAGCAAATATAAAAATATTTTTACGAAGATACCACCTCGCGAACATTCTCTGGGAAGGAAGGGGTGTCAAGCGGACTTTTAAAGGCATTTATTTATAGATGGTAGGAGATGGCAAATTCTGTCCATTTTTCCGCAAAATTTCCTTGTTTCCAGAAACTATCATGCGTCTCGGAAGAACTGTCATGGTCTATCAAGAAACCACGGGGACAAAACATTGAAAAATGTTTCGCTGGCTACTGCGGTCCATATTTTTTTAACTTTCCACCGACGAGTTGCATTTTCTTCTTGCCTGATTTTTGTTCACACACACGGAGCTAACGAAAAATGTATCCGAGGCACCATGCGGGCGAGACGACTCACGTGGCGCGCGACCGAGCGGGAGCGCTTTTTAAGTTGCGGCTCCGCGACTGCTAGTCATCCATGCTCCCCCTGCTCACTCCGCTAGTCCGCCTGACATCGCTTCCTGTGCCAAAGCCGACGCCTACAAAAGCAACAAAAAGCTAAAGCAAAACCGTCCCACCGCCTCCCCCATCCTTCCTTCCTTCGGCTCCTCCGCCTATCACGCCAACCCCAAGTCCCCTCGTCTCATCTCAGGAATCCCTCCAATGAGATACCTCGTACTACCACAACTATAGTGTAGGAGAACTCGATCTGCCCACCACCAGCTATACCTTGGAATCGAGGAGCGGGCCGATCATGCCGCCGCAAGCCGCCGCCTCCTCGCAGCAGGGGGACTGCTGCCGCCACGGCCAGCTCCCCCGCTGGCACGGCGACGCCGGCGCCGAGGCGCTGCCCTTCTACGTGCCGCTGCGCAAGCGCCTCTCCGTGGACGGCAAGTCCCCGGCGCCGCGGATATGCATCTGGGAGTGCGACGGCGAGGCCGGCGACATCACCTGCGACATCGTCGCCGCGCCCTTCCGCCGCAGCTGCAGCGCCAGGATGACGATGCAGCCGCCGGCCCCCTTCTTCCGGGCGATGACGCCGCCGCCGCCGAGGCCGCAGAGGGTGCTGGAGGAGGAGGAGCAGCGGCAGGAGGCCAGGAGGCCCGGGAAGGCCATCCGCAAGGGCCACCGGAGCTACGGCCTCATGCTCAACCTGCAGCTCGGCATAAGGCAATGCCAATCAATGCCCGCCCCCTCCCGCATTTTCCCTCTAGTCATTCATCGAAACCACTTTGTCACATTGATTGATTGTTGGCTTGGATTTATTTATGACATACAGTTATTCGGTGGGGAAGTCGTCGGCGCTGCCGTTCAAGAAGCTCTTGGCATCGGACTTCGACCCGCGGGAGAAGGTCTGGACGCGCTTCCCGCCGGAAGGCTCCAAGCTCACGCCGCCGCATCACTCAATCGATTTCCGGTGGAAGGACTACTGCCCTGCCGTCTTCAGGTGCCGTACTGCCTTGCTGCTCTTGGGCTCGAGTTGAACTGCCATATGTTGGATCTGTTAGGAATATGACAGGATCGTGGGGGATGTGCTTCTTGTGTGTGAGTGGTGTATTGACTACTGTTGGGTGATGCCTTCAGGCACCTGAGGAAATTGTTTGGGGTTGACCCTGCCGACTACATGCTTGCAATCTGTGGCAACGACACGCTCCGGGAGCTGGCGTCCCCCGGGAAGAGCGGGAGCTGCTTCTTCATCACCCAGGATGATCGGTTCATGATTAAAACCGTGAAGAAGGCTGAAGTGAAGGTCAGTCAGTGAGTCCATGTCTTATTCAGCTTTGATATATATAGTAAGGTAGAGGGACGTGTATCCATTGAAATAATTTATTACATTGTACTGTGTCTTCAAAATTCATGTCGAGTCATTCATGTTTCTTAAATAATTTGGGTGCAACAATTGCTCTTTTCTTTCCAAAAGGAGTTCAAATTTGTGCTTGTTTCAGATTCCACGTTTAGGATTTTTTTTCTGGAAAATATTACAGGACTAATTGGCGATTTCAGCGTCAGACTAAATATAATCAATCTTGGTTCATAGGTTCTTATTAGGATGCTGCGGAGTTACTATGAACACGTTCGTCTGCATAAGTCCACCTTGTTGACAAGATTCTATGGCACGCATTGCATTAAGCAAGTTGGATGTCCCAAGGTAAGCAATAATCATGTGAGGATACATAACTCACTCCATTCTTGTTAATTAGCTATATATTACTTCCGAGTGCAAATTATTTGGCCTTGACCTTATGTCAATCTATACAACTAGGTCCGGTTCGTTATAATGGGCAATTTTTGCTGCTCGGAGTATAAGATTCACAGGCGTTTTGATTTGAAAGGTTCCTCACATGGTCGGACTATCGACAAAACGGAGCGAAAGATTGACGAAACCACTACTCTGAAGGACCTCGATCTTGATTATGCATTTCGGCTGCAAAGATTTTGGTATGAGGAACTTATGAAGTGAGTTCCCCACTATGTTAACTAGATTCAATGCAATTTCATGAGAACTATAAGACCGATCCTAAATCTGACTCTTCAATGTAACATAGGCAAATTCAGATGGATTGCGTATTCTTAGAGACACAAGGAATTATGGACTACAGCCTATTGTTAGGAGTTCACTTTCGTAATGATTTGTCTGTGTCTAAGATAGGCCTCTCTCAGCCCATTGCTCTGCCAAGTAAGTTAAAAAACATGGGTATTTGTTCATCTTTGCACACTCTTAATTATGATTCTACATACAAATATCCATTGGCCTGATAATTTACCAGATTTCATCTAATCTTAACTATCAGAATCTACTGGCAAAAGAAAATCATTTGAAGGCGGAGGCAATTTTTGTGAGCAATGCTTTATGGAAACAGGATGCAAAGAGAGGGATTTGATCACAGAATCCCGGTAAGTTATAAATTGCCACTCTTGCCGTTCATAAGCAACCTATTGTTGACATTCTGAAACAACCGAAATACCTAGCCAGGAGCTTTGAGCAGTCAAACTATTTTGATAAATTGGGTACCATGCCATGCCATGCGTATATGGGATGCTTTTTCAGTAACGTTGACATCTAGTGCACATTCCTACTTTAGTTCCCAGACATAATGCTTCTCCACTAGGGTAAAGCAATACTTTCATGTCGTGTTTTTCTAAGCTAGTTTTATGCTCTCATCATGATCCTATACTTTGCTGCCCCCTTTGTTCCAAACCACCTAGAGCACCATGGGGCCTTGCATGTTTGTTTAAGCCAAATGTCTGCAGCAAAGAGAACGGATAGGATACCTGCACCTTTTCTTCAAGGGGAAATATATGTGCCACTTTAGCCATCGCCTCTTCATGATCCTGATTAATAATGTAGAAAGAAATTAAACATGGGGGTTGATTTTTTTGGCAGGAGGCCATTTGTGCAGCTGGGCATGAACATGCCCGCCCAGGCAGAGCGCAGCTCGAAGAGAATACTCGACAAGTTCCTTTTGAACGAGAGGCACCTGTTCATAACAGCGCCGAGCGGGGGACCGTGTGATGTCTACCTCTTCTTCGGAATAATCGACATCCTACAGGACTACGACATAACCAAGAAGCTGGAGCACGCCTACAAGTCTTTCCAGGTCAACCCTGGCCGCATTTCTGCCGTGGATCCCAAGCTCTACTCGAGGAGGTTCCAGGATTTCATTCGCAGGGTGTTCGTGAAACAACAACATTGAGGCTGAGAAGAATGCACAGGGTTAACTGACTTTTTACATCTGGAGGAGTTTTTGCATCATGAGATAGATCCATTGGTGAATGAAGCTCATGGCATGATGGCGTCGCTGATCCCGAGCATGCGCTGAAACAGTGCGGCTGGTGGGGTGGTTTGGCTTTGGCCATTTCTCTTGTCTGAATAGGCGGCTGCAAGGAGATAGTAGTAGCTCTGCCGACAGGCATGCTGAAACCGGAAGGATGGGGGACGGAGCTAAGCTACGGGCATGCAAAGCTCCGTCTTTTGGAAGACTTGTGACTTTGCGGAGAGAGACTGTAAGTGCCTACTCCATGATTGCAGAGCTACGGCTGCAGATATTCCATGGCTAGCTTAGCTAGCACCTGCCTCTGCTTTGTAGTGCTCTTTTGTAATTTGTTTCTTCCTTTTGCACCTACCAAGAACCCAATTTTTTTCTTCCGGGATTCATTCTTGGTGTGGCGTGCTGAATAGCGGATAGCACAGGAGTGGTCGAGTGGGAATCAATCAGGCCTTGTACATGTTCACGTTGTCGTGTGTAGTATCAAGACAACTATTGTTGGACTGAAAACTGATGCATCTTGTCGAAATTCAGAAAAAGGAACCAGGATGTCCATCCATCTCGCCTTCTTGCAGCTCTCACCTTTGCTTGCAGATGCAGATGCAGATGGCCAATCTCGTCGGCCGTCCGGCTGAATTTTCAGGAGACGTCTCACTCGTCGTTCAGAGAAAAGAAGCTGTAGACATTGTTGCCCTCTTTGCAAGCATTTGCAAGAAGCCTATCTTCTGCCGTGACCACAGTCGACTAGAGAGGCAGTGTCGTTTGCATGCACATTTGTACTACTACTGCCTGTGCCGCTGCCATTGTGGACCGAGTGAAGCAAAAATAAAGTGGGAGGGAGGGGGAGGAGACACGCATCAAAAGGAGAGAAAGCGGGTGCAGGGAAGATGCTGGGGCAGATCTGGTCTCCTCTCCTCATGCCATGTGTGGTGCTGTTCTTTTCCGCGCCTGCCTTCTCCTCCTCTCTCCATCACCTGACCTCTCTCTTTTTCCCTCTCCCTCTCGACTTTGCTTTCTTCCATGGCAATGGCATATGCCATGCCAAGGCCTAGTGACTGTAGTCCATTTCGCCTTCTCCGTCCGTCCCGTGCTCTTTTCGCGTGCTTCGCTTTGCACTGCTCCTCCTGAGCTGGAGCTGCTGCTGTGCTCTTGTGCATGAGTGTGGTGTGGACTGTGGAGGGGGGAAGAAGACCAGGTGGAAAGATACCACAGGCAGCGTGATGCGTGCTGCTTCCACGCGTGACGCATCCTGTCCACGGGCAGTGTCGTTATGCCAATATAGAGTCAGAGTCGGTGGTTACGTAGGTCTTGTTTATCACAGCTCCCTCGTTTGCACTTGTGATGTACTCGCCTCATTTTATTGGATCTCTGCGGTAAAGTGGAGATTGCCTGGATGGATGACGCAAAAGCATCGGCTCCATGCTCTTCTTCACCATGTTAAGTTTTTTTTGGGTGGTCCTAACGGTTGATGTAGAGGGTGTTTGGGATCTGTGTATCTGTGACCACTGGTCAAAAAGAAATGTACTCGTATATCAAGGCTGGATCTATCTTTACGCTTTACGACTACGCATTGCTCATTGTTTTCCAGCGACTTGGAGCATCTACAAGTGGACAACAAATCCGGATCCTATACGTTGCCAGATGCTTTCGGGCCTGTCTACGGATGGTAACCGATTAGAGCAACTCTAATGGGGCGACCTATTTCGTCCGCCGCCGTCCGTTTAGGTCGGCGCGGACACAAAAGGCGGCCCAACGCGCCGACCCAAGCGGACGCGTGTCCGCTTAACGTCCGCATGGTGACCCATTCCTGGCCCATTTTTGAGCCGGATTTGTGTCATGTGGACCCAAGGCTCTCCTCTCCCGGGTCCACGCCGTCGATGGCGACCACCACCATTTCCCCCCATTTCCCCAAAAACGCTCCCGCCCCAACCAGCCATGGACGACACCATCGACCTCGCCGCCGCCGCCGGCCTCGCCTCCCTCGCCTCGTCTAGCGCCGCCGCCCCCGCCGGGAAGGGCAAGCCTCGTGCCCCGTGCAAGACGGCCGCCACGACCAAGCCAAAGAAGGCGCTGACGCCCGAACAGCGGGCACGCGAGTCGGCCAAGAGGAAGGGCCGGAGGCACGCCGCGGATGCGAGGGATGAGGCCGCCGCTCAGGCCGCCGTTGTCCCCGCCTCGCAGCAGGAGGTCACCAACGCCCGCGTCGCGGCGGCAACGAGGGAGGCGCTCTACACGCTAGGGTTAAACCCTAGCCAACACGGCCTCTTCCAAGCCGCCATCGCCGCGGCCAGCACCGGCTCGTCGGCGTTTCCTCGGATGGTACTGCCCAACTCACCCCGCGGGTCGGCTTGCAACCCGATCCCCGGCTTCCACGTCTACCCGCAGGCCTCCCGCCTCTCCGGGGAGTGCACCCGAAGTGAGCGTGATCGCGCCTTCCACGCCCGCGCCCGCGCCCATCGACCTCAACTCCACCCCGGTGGCCGGTGGCTCGTCATCCGGCGGCGTGAGGAAACGCGCGCGGCAGACGTCGACCGGCGTGCTCCCGGACGCCCGCAACCTGTTCGAGGAAATGCGGCAAGCCACCGACGAGGACTACATGCAGAACCTCATCTTGAGGCGGTGTGCGGCCATCGCTCTGATGCTAGCGAGACACAAAGCCGGGGCGGCAGCGGGCGTTCACGCCGACATCGCTATGATCCCGACCAGGCGGCCTTCATGCGTGATCAGGTCGGCATCGACCTGGATGGCTTCCCCCTCGACCACGAGTTCCCGGACGACTACGGGCTAGAGGAAGAGGACGAGTGCGACATCGATGTGGAGCCTTTGTTCGAGGACGAGCTCGCCAACCAAGCCGCCGGTCCTAAGCCGAAGCGCGAGAGCAAGCGTACAAAGGCATACACGGCGGCCGAGGACAAGCTTCTTTGCGAGTGTTGGCGAGACATTGGACAAGACCCCAAGACGGGCACCGAGCAAAAGCATTCAACCTTCTGGATTCGTGTCCACCGAGAGTTTCATGAGCGCAAGAAGTTTCCGCCGTACCAGTTTGTGAGCACGCGCGGGTGGGTCTCCATTTCCAAGCGGTGGAGGGTGATCCAACAAGAGTGCAGCAAATTTTGCGCCACTCTTGAGAGCGTCAAAGCCCGCCCCATGAGCGGCATCGGCATGCAAGACATGGTATGCTAGCAAGCCGCCCTCTTTTGTGTCATCAAGTTCATCCTTTGCGTGTTCATATGCATATCACTTGCCCATATGCTTGCATGGAAACATTTTGTAGGCATTTCAAACTTTGGAGGCATTCAAGGTGCAACACAATGGCAAGTGCTTCAACCTCGTCCACCAAATAAACCAACTAGCATCAACTATAAATGTAATCAACACTAGTAGTAACCCACAGGTACCAATCTGAGGTATTGAGACAAAGATTGAATACAAGAGATGAACTAGGGTTTGAGATGACATGGTACTAGTGAAGATGTTGATGAAGATTAGTCCTCCCAAGATGAGAGGAATGTTGATGATGTCGATGGCTTCAATTTCCCCCTCGATGTGTAGAGTAATAGTAGTAGATGCAAGCAGGAGTCGGTCTACTAATCTTGGACGTGATGCCTATATAATGATCATTGCCTGGATATCGTCATGATTATTTGAAGTTCTATCAATTGCCCAACAGAAATTGTTTTCTCACCGTTTGCTATTTTTCTCGAGAGAAGCCACTAGTGAAACCTATGGTCCCCGGGTCTCTTTTCATCATATTTGCCTTTGCGATCTATTTTCCTTTGCATTTATTTTCAGATCTATTAAACCAAAAATACAAAAATACCTTGCTGCAATTTATTTGTTCCGCATTCTATTTATCTTATCTACCACTTTTAGCTCACGTTATTTGCCTATCTTGAGGCGCCGTACCCAAAAGGGATTGACAACCCCTTTAACACGTCGGGTTGCGAGTATTTGTTATTTGTGTGCAGGTGTTGTTGACGTGGTGTGAGGAGGTTCTCCTACTGGTTCGATAACCTTGGTCTCATCACCGAGGGAAATACCTACCGTCGCTATACTGCATCATCCCTTCCTCTTTGGGGAATACCGATGTAGTTCTAGCAGACATCACCCGTCACGGTGCGGGGGCTCGAGCCCAGCCCTGCGGAACGCTGCCGCAGGATGAGGCCAGCTGCCAGATCATCCGCAACACGCCGCCTGACGCGCGTGTACTCCTCGAGCAGCAGTGCTAGCGCTAGCACCGGGCGGTTCAGGATGTCGCGGTGGTCGGGGGCCAGAACCGTGCCATCGTCACAGGTGGGGTTCCCTCAAGCGGCTTGGGCTATCGTGCTTTCACCAAGGAGCTCCGACGGGTGGTTTGGCCCATGAAGCTCAAGCCGAATCTGCCGCCCCGCTACAACGACACCCGCTCTCCCGTGTGCTCCTCCATCTTCACGGGTACCCCTGGGGTCAAGGTCTCCGTCAAGGTCGCCGGCGTCCACTGGCACTATGTCACCCCCAACCCCCGCGGAGTTCCTGCTCTACACGCTGAGCATAGAGGCGACGAACGGCGACGACAAGGTCATGGCGAACTGGTTCCCCATGGCCCTCAATGACAGCCCTAGCTCCTGGCTCATGAACTTGCCTAAGGCGTCAATTTCTTTGTGGGATGAGCTCTGCGACCAGTTCGTCGCCAACTTCAAGGGCACACACAACCGCTCCCTCAATGACCTGCACCACATGCGGCGGTGCCCTGGCGAGACCCTCCGCAAGTACATCCAAGGCTTCAGCCAGGTGCGCCACAAGATCCAGTGTGCCTCCGATGCAGCGATCATCTCCGTGATCACCATCGGCGTCACAGACGTCAGGATGCGTGAGAAGCTCGCCATGAATGATGAGATGGACTCCGTGCTCGAGCTGTTCGACCTTGCCGACAAGTGCGCTAAGGCGAAGAAGGCCGCCTCTTCATCCATAACGACCCTGATGCGGCGCCCGGCGCTGCCAAGGCCAAATGCAAGGACATCAAGTGCAAGGGCCCTAACGTGTTGGTAGTAGAGCCCGAGCAGAAGTGCGACCGAGACGCAACGAGCCAGCGAAGGACGACTGCCCGTACTGCTTCTACCACGACATGCGCACCCACGACATCGATGACTGCCATGAGCTCAAGTTGCTCCACGACGAGCACTTGGGCTGCCGGGGTGACCGTAGCGACCGCAGGGAGACCACGGTGGCAACTGTTGGGACGGCTGCACCGACAACGACAACTACTAAAGGAAATATGCCCTAGAGGCAATAATAAAGTTATTATTTATTTCCTCATATCATGATAAATGTTTATTATTCATGCTAGAATTGTATTAACCAGAAACATGATACATGTGTGAATACATAGACAAACATATAGTCACTAGTATGCCTCTACTTGACTAGCTCATTAATCAAAGATGGTTATGTTTCCTAACCATAGACATGTGTTGTCATTTGATTAAATGGGATCACATCATTAGGAGAATGATGTGATTGACATGACCCATCCGTTAGCTTAGCACTTGATCGTTTAGTATTACGCTATTGCTTCCTTCATGACTTATACATGTTCTGTAACTATGAGAATTGTGTAACTCCGTTTACGGAGGAACACTTTGGTACTACCAAGCGTCTGGCGTAATCGGGTGATTATAAAGGAGTATTATAGGTGTTTCGAAGGTACATGTTGAGTTGGCATAATTCGAGATTAGGATTTGTCACTCCGATTGTCGGAGAGGTATCTCTGGGCCCTCTCGGTAATACTCATCACCTAAGCCTTGCAAGCATGTAACTAATGAGTTAGTTGTGAGATGACGTACACGGAACGAGTAAAGAGACTTACCGTAAGCGAGATTGAACTAGGTAGTGGATACCGACGATCAAATCTCGGGTAAGTAACATACCGATGACAAAGGAACAACGTATGTTGTTATGCGGTTTGACCGATAAAGATCTTCAGTAGAATATGTAGGAACCAATATGGACATCCAGGTCCCGCTATTGGTTATTGACCGAGACATGTCTCGGTCATGTCTACATTGTTCTCGAACCGTAGGGTCCATAAGCTTAAGGTTTCGATGGCAGTTATATTATGAGTTTATGTATTTTGATGTACCGAAGGTTGTTGAGTCCGGATGTGATCACGGACATGACGAGGAGTCTCGAAATGGTCGAGACATAAAGATTGATATATTGGACGGATATATTTGGACACCGGAAAGGTTCCGGAGAGTTTGGGAATATACGGAGCTCAGGAGGTTCTTGGAACCCCGGTAAGTATATGGGCCTTATTGGGCCCAAGTGGGAGGAAGGAGAAGGAGCAAAGGAGGAGGCGCGCCCCCAAGCCCAATCCAATTGGGGAGGGGGCCCCCCCTTCCTTTCTCCTTCCCCTCTTCCTTCCTACTACTAGTACTCCTTCCTTTCCCCTCCAACATGGATTAGGAAAAAGAGGGGAAACCTACTTGGAGTAGGTTTCCTCCTCCTATGGCGCCCCCCTTGGGCTGGCCACCTCCTCCCTCCCTCCTTTATATACGGGGGTAGGGGGGCACCCTAGAGCACACAAGTTGATCATTGATCGTTCCTTAGCCGTGTGCGGTGCCCCCCTCCACGATATTACACCTCGGTCATATTGTAGCGGTGCTTAGGCGAAGCCCTCGACAGAGAACATCAAGATCGCCACCACGCCGTCGTCTTGTGGAACTCCCCTCGGAGCCTCTCTTGGATTGGAGATCGAGGGTGCGTCATCGAGCTGTACGCGTGTCAAGAACTCGGAGGTGCCGAGTAACGGTGCTTGGATCGGTCGGACCGGGAGGACGACGACTACTTCCTCTACGTCGTGTCAGCGCTTCGCTTCGGTCTCACGAGGGTACATAGACAACACTCTCCCTCGTTGCTATATCATCACCATGATCTTGCGTGTGCGTAGGAAATTTTTGAAATTACTACGTTCCCGACAAATGGCATCCGAGCCTAGGTTTTATGCGTTGATGTTATATGCACGAGTAGAACACAAATGAGTTGTGGACGATATAAGTCATCTCGCCTACCAGCATGTCATACTTTGGTTCAGCGGTATTGTTGGATGAAGCGGCCCGACCGACATTACGCCGACGCTTACGCGAGACTGGTTTTACCGCCGTGCTTTGCACACGGTGACTAGCGGTGTCGGTTTCTCCAAATTTAGTTGAACCGAGTGTGGCTATGCCCGTCCTTGTGAAGGTTAAAAGCGAGTCTATTTGATAAACTATCGTTGTGGTTTTGATGCGAGGTAAGAACGGTTCTTGCTAAGCCCGTAGCAGCCACGTAAAATTTGCAACAACAAAGTAGAGGACGTCTAACTTGTTTTTGCAGGGCATGTTGTGATGTGATATGGTCAAGACGTGATGCTATATTTTATTGTATGAGATGATCATGTTTTGTAACCAAAGTTATCGGCAACTGGCTGGAGCCATATGGTTGTCGCTTTATTGTATGAAATGCAAACGCCCTGTAATTGCTTTACTTTATCACTAAGCGGTAGCGATAGTCGTAGAAGCAATAGATGGCGTAAATGACAACGATGCTACGATGGAGATCAATGTGTCGCGTCGGTGACGATGGTGATCACGACGGTGCTTCGGAGATGGAGATCACAAGCACAAGATAATGATGGCCATATCATATCACTTATATTGATTGCATGTGATGTTTATCCTTTATGCATCTTATCTTGCTTTGATTGACGGTAGCATTTTAAGATGATCTCTCACTAATTATCAAGAAGTGTTCTCCCTGAGTATGCACCGTTGCGAAAGTTCTTCGTGCTGAGACACCACGTGATGATAGGGTGTGATAGGCTCTACGTAAAAATACAACGGGTGCAAAACAGTTGCACACGCGGAATACTCAGGTTATACTTGACGAGCCTAGCATATACAGATATGGCCTCGGAACACGGAGACCGAAAGGTCAAGCGTGAATCATATAGTAGATATGATCAACATAGAGATGTTCACCATTGAAACTACTCCATCTCACGTGATGATCGGACATGGTTTAGTTGATTTGGATCACGTGATCACTTAGATGACTAGAGAGATGTACATCTAAGTGGGAGTTCTTTAGTAATATGATTAATTGAACTTAAATTTATCATGAACTTAGTACCTGATAGTATTTTGCTTGTTTATGTTTGTTTGTAGATAGATGGCTTGTGCTGTTGTTCCGTTGAATTTTAATGCGTTCCTTGAGAAAGCAAAGTTGAAAGATGATGGTAGCAATTACACGGATCGGGTCGAGAACATGAGGATTATCCTCATTGCTGCACGTAAGAGTTACGTCTTGGAAGCACCGCTGGGTGCGAACTTCTTCTTGATGCTAACCGACGACGTTAAGAACGTCCGCAGAGCAAAGTCGATGACTACTCTATAGTTGATGTGCCATGCTTTACGGCTTAGAACGGGTCTTCAATGACGTTTTGAGCGTCATGGAGCATATGAGATGTTCCAGAGTTGAAGTTAATATTTCAAGCAAATGCCCGGATTGAGAGATATGAAGTCTCCAATAAGTTCTATACTGCAAGATGGAGGAGAACAGTTCATCGGTGAGCATATACTCAAAATGTCCGGGTATAATAATCACTTGATTCAAGCGGGAGTTAATCTTCGGATGATAGCGTCATTGATGAATTCTCCAATCACGCCACCAAGCTACAAGAGCTTTGTGATGAACTATAATATGCAAGGGATGAACAAGACTATTTCGAGCTCTTCGCGATGCTAAAAGCATGGAGGTAGAAATCAAGAAGGATCATCAAGTGTTGATGGTCAACAAGACCACTAGTTTCAAGAAGAAGGGCAAAGGGAAGAAGAAGGAACTTCAAAAGAACAACAAACAAACAAGTTTGCTCAAGAGAAGAAACCCAAGTCCGGACCTAAGCACTGAAATCGAGTGCTTCTACCGCAAGCGCATCGACCTTCGAAGCGGAACTGCCCCAAGTATTTGGCGGATAAGAAGGATGGCAAAGTGAACAAAGGTATATGTGATATACATGTTATTGATGTGTACCTTACTAATGCTCGCAGCTTTGGGTATTTGATCTTGGTTCATTGCTAACATTTGCAACTCAAACAGGACTACGGATTAGCGAAGATTAGCTAAGGACGAGGTGACGATCTTGGCGTGGGAAATGGTTCCAAAGTCGATGTGATCGCGGTCGGCAAGCTACCTCTACATCTACCATCGGGATTAGTTTTAGACCTGAATAATTGTTATTTGGTGCTGCGTTGAGCATGAACATTATATCTGGATCTTGTTTGATGCGAGACGGTTATTCATTTAAATCGAGAGAATAATGGTTGTTCTATTTATATGAGTAATATCTTTTATGGTCATGCACCCTTGAAGAGTGGTCTATTTTATTGAATCTCGATAGTAGTGATACACATATTCATAATGTTGAAGCCAAAAGATGCAGAGTTGATAATGATAGTGCAACATATTTGTGGTAATCGCCGTTTAGGTCATATCGTGTAAAACGCATGAAGAAACTCCATACTGATGGACTTCTGGAATCACTTGATTATGAATCACTTGGTACTTGCGAACCGTGCCTCATGGGCAAGATGACCAAAACACCATTCTCCGGATCTATGGAGAGAGCAACAGATTTGTTGGAAATCATACATACAGATGTATGTGGCCCGATGAATGTTGAGGCTCGTGGCGGATATCGTTATTTTCTCACCTTCACAGATGATTTGAGCAGATATGGGTATATCTACTTGATGAAGCACAAGTCTGAAACATTTGAAAAGTTCAAAGAATTTCAGAGTGAAGTAGAAAATCATCGTAACAAGAAAATAAGTTTCTACGATCTAATCGTGGAGGAGAATATTTGAGTTACGAGTTTGGTTTACATTTGAAACAATGCGGAATAGTTTCGCAACTCACGCCACCTGGAACACCACAACGAAATGGTGTGTCCGAACGTCGTAATCGTACTTTACTTGATATGGTACGATCTATGATGTCTCTTACCGATTTATCGCTATCGTTTTGGGGTTATGCTTTAGAGACGGCCGCATTCACGTTAAATAGGGCACCATCACAATCCGTTGAGACGACGCCTTATGAACTATGGTTTGGCAAGAAACCAAAGTTGTCGTTTCTTAAAGTTTGGGGCTGCGATGCTTATGTGAAGAAACTTCAACCAGATAAGCTCGAACCCAAATCGGAGAAATGTGTCTTCATAGGATACCCAAAGGAGACTATTGGGTACACCTTCTATCACAGATCTGAGGGCAAGATTTTCGTTCCTAAATTCGGATTCTTTCTAGAGAAGGAGTTTCTCTCGAAAGAAGTGAGTGGGAGGAAAGTAGAACTTGATGAGATAACTGTATCTACTCCCTTATTAGAAGGTAGTTCATCACAAGAACCGGTTCCTGTGACAACTACACCAATTAGTGAGGAAGCTAATGATATTGATCATGAAACTTCAGATCAAGTTTCTCTTGAACCTCGAGGTCTACCAGAGTAAGATCCACACCAGAGTGGTACGGTAATCCTATTTCGAAGTCATGTTACTTGACCATGATGAACCTACGAACTATGAGGAAGCGATGATGAGCCCAGATTCGCAAAATGGCTAGAGGCCATGAAATCGAGATGGGATCCATGTATGAAAACAAAGTATGGACTTTGGTTGACTTGCCCGATGATCGACAAGCCATTGAGAATAAATGGATCTTTAAGAAGAAGACTGACGCTGATGGTAATGTTACTGTCTACAAAGCTTGACTTGTTGCGAAAGGTTTTCGACAAGTTCAAGGGGTTGACTACGATGAGACTTTCTCATCCGTAGCGATGCTTAAGTCTGTCCGAATCATGTTAGCTATTGCTGCATTTCATGATTATGAAATTTGGCAAATGGATGTCAAGACTGCATTCTTGAATGGATTTCTAGAAGAAGAGTTGTATATGATGCAGCTTGAAGGTTTTGTTGATCCAAAAGGTGCTAACAAAGTGTGCAAGCTCCAGCGTTCCATTTATGGACTGGTGCAAGCATCTCGGAGTTGGAATAAACACTTTGACAGTGTGATCAAAGCATATGGTTTTATCTGAGACTTTTGGAGAAGCTCAGTATTTACAAGAAAGTGAGTGGGAGCTCAGTAGCATTTCTAGTTTTATATGTTGATGACATATTATTAATTGGAAATGATATAGAATTTCTGGATAGCATAAAGGGATACTTGAATAAAAGTTTTTCAATGAAAGACCTCGGTGAAGCTGCGTACATATTGGGCATCAAGATCTATAGAGATAGATCAAGACGCTTAATAGGACTTTCACAAAGCACATACCTTGACAAAATTTTGAAAAAGTTCAAAATGGATCGAGCAAAGAAAGGATTCTTGCCGTGCTACAAGGTGTGAAGTTGAGTCAAACTCAATGCCCGACCACAGCAGAAGATAGAGAGAAAATGAAAGGTGTTCCTATGCTTCAGCCATAGGCTCTATCATGTATGCAATGTTGTGTACCAGACACGACGTATGCTTAGCAATAAGCTTGGCGGTAGGTACCAAAGTAATCCAGAGTGGATCATCGGACAGCGGTCAAGAACATCCTGAAATACGAAAAGGACTAAAGATATGTTTCTCGATATGGAGGTGACAAAGAGCTAGTCGTAAATGGTTACGCCGATGCAAGCTTTGACACCGATCCGGACGATTCTAAATCGCAAACCGGATCGTGTTTATATTAAACGGTGGAGCTGTGAGTTGGTGCAGTTCTAAACAAAGCGTCGTGGCGGGATCTACATGTGAAGTGGAGTACATAGCTGCTTCAAGCAGACAAATGAAGGAGTCGGATGAAGGAGTTCATTTCCGATCTAGGTGTCATACCTAGTGCATCGGGACCAATGAAGATCTTCTCGTGACAATTGGTGCAATTGCCTTGGCAAAGGAATCCAGATTTCACAAGAGGACCAAGCACATCAAGAGACGCTTCAATTCCATTGGGACCAAGTCCAAGTGGGAGACATAGAGATTTGCAAGATACATACGGATCTGAATGTTGCAGACCGTTGACTAAGCCTCTCTCACGAGCAAAACATGATCAACACCAAGACTCCATGGGTGTTAGAATCATTACTATGTAATCTAGATTATTGACTCTAGTGCAAGTGGGAGCTGAAGGAAATATGCCCTAGAGGCAATAATAAAGTTATTATTTATTTCCTCATATCATGATAATTGTTTATTATTCATGCTAGAATTGTATTAACGGAAACATGATACATGTGTGAATACATAGACAAACATATAGTCACTAGTATGCCTCTACTTGACTAGCTCATTAATCAAAGATGGTTATGTTTCCTAACCATAGACATGTGTTGTCATTTGATTAATGGGATCACATCATTAGGAGAATGATGTGATTGACATGACCCATCCCGTTAGCTTAGCACTTGATCGTTTAGTATTCTCGCTATTGCTTCCTTCATGACTTATACATGTTCACGTAACTATGAGAATTGTGTAACTCCGTTTACGGAGGAACACTTTGGGTACTACCAAACGCCACAACGTAATTGGGTGATTATAAAGGAGTACTACTGGTGTTTCGAAGGTACATGTTGAGTTGGCATAATTGAGATTAGGATTTGTCACTCCGATTGTCGGAGAGGTATCTCTCGGCCCTCTCGGTAATACTCATCACCTAAGCCTTGCAAGCATGTAACTAATGATTTAGTTGTGAGATGACGTATTACGGAACGAGTAAAGAGACTTACCGTAGCGAGATTGAACTAGGTATTGGATACCGACGATCAAATCTCGGGTAAGTAACATACCGATGACAAAGGAACAACGTATGTTGTTATGCGGTTTGACCGATAAAGATCTTCAGTAGAATATGTAGGAACCAATATGGACATCCAGGTCCCGCTATTGGTTATTGACCGAGACATGTCTCGGTCATGTCTACATTGTTCTCGAACCGTAGGGTCCGCACGCTTAAGGTTTCGATGATGTTATATTATGAGTTTATGTATTTTGATGTACGAAGGTTGTTCGAGTCCGGATGTGATCACGGACATGACGAGGAGTCTCGAAATGGTCGAGACATAAAGATTGATATATTGGACGGATATATTTGGACACCGGAAAGGTTCCGGGAGAGTTTGGGAATATACCGGAGCTCCGGGAGGTTACCGGAACCCCCTGGTAAGTATATGGGCCTTATTGGGCCCAAGTGGGAGGAAGGAGAAGGAGCAAAGGAGGGGCGCCCCCCAAGCCCAATCCGAATTGGGGAGGGGGGCCGGCCCCCCCTTTCCTTTCTCCTTCCCCTCTTCCTTCCTACTACTAGTAATCCTTCCTTTCCCTCCAACATGGATTAGGAAAGAGGGAAACCTACTTGGAGTAGGTTTCTCCTCCTATGGCGCCCCCCTGGGCGGCCACCTCCTCCCTCCCTCCTTTATATACGGGGGTAGGGGGGAACCCTAGAGCACACAAGTTGATCATTGATCGTTCCTTAGCCGTGTGCGGTGCCCCCCTCCACGATATTACTCCTCGGTCATATTGTAGCGGTGCTTAGGCGAAGCCCTACGATAGGATAACATCAAGATCGCCACCACGCCGTCGTCTTGTGGAACTCCCCTCGAGCCTCTCTTGGATTGGAGATCGAGGGTGCGTCATCGAGCTGTACGCGTGTCAAGAACTCGGAGGTGTCGGAGTAACGGTGCTTGGATCGGTCGGACCGGGAGGATGTACGACTACTTCCTCTACGTCATGTCAACGCTTCCTGTTGGAGTAATGGGCCACGGGTAGGCCGACCCGGGACCCAGGATCTTTCAAGACATCGGGCATGCGCGCCCTCGATCAAGATCCCGGTGGCGACCTTCGGGAAGGCCGAGTCCCAGCTGGCGACCTTCGGAGAAGCCGAGTCCCAGACGGCGACACTAAAGCAAGACGACTTTGGGCTTGCGACCTTTGGGGGGCCGACTATGGGAGTCGGCCCGCGACCTTTCTCGAAGACCGATGCAGGGTACGGCCCCGACGTGGCCGTCCCCTTCGACCCACGAGGATGGGCATGGCTACTGATGAGTCAGACATTGGAAGATCTCCGTGAGGCGCGCATTGTTGCCATGCCTCCTCGACCTCAGCTACAGTCGCGAGGCTTTGTGCCCACGATGGCGGCTCAGACGGCCCGGAGATCGCCGGGCCCTCTGTCAGTGGGAGAGTGGAAGACGGCCAGAGCGCCTGGAGTCGGCCCTGTGGGAGTCGGCCTCCCCAGAGTCGGCCGCCTCCTCGTCTGGGCCGCACGAGCCATAAACAGATTGGACGGGAGTGGCGGCGGTGATCGCTGATGAGGCGGCGGCACTGTTCCCATGACCCCATGACCCGGCCTCTGCGTCACTGTGGAGTCTTGACAAGATTGTTACAGATGTCCATGGGACCCACCAGTCGGCGGGCCCCAGAAGCCGGCAGGAGGGACAGCGGCATGAGAGACAGACGGCTGGGGGCCACACCCAGTCAGATTACTCTTGTACCCCCGGGGGGTAGGCCTATATAAGCCCCCCGGGGCACCCATGCAAAGGGTTCGGCCTTGGATAGACTTAGACACATAGCAAGCAGGGGAGAGAGCCAGCCTTGCTCCCTCCTGCCTCCCGAAATAGCTCAAGGAGCACCTTTGTATTATCCCGCCATAGTGATCATGCGGAGACCCCGCAGAGCAGCAGTAGGGGTGTTATCTCCCCGGAGAGCCCCGAAGCTGGGTAAGATTCGCTGGCGTGCATGTTTGCGCCTCATCCCGTTTCCAGGCACCGGCGACGTTCTACTCGCCCCCACCATGATAAGCCACCCGTTGGCATATGTCACATCCAACCCCCGACATTTGGCGCCCACCGTGGGGCGAGGTGCACCGTCGTCCGGAGATCTGCTTCGACGGAACCCTCTTCCTCCTGGCGGCGCAGCCAGCCCGGCTTCGCCAGATGGAGTTCAGACGACATGTTCTTGGCGCGCCGGCCGCCATGCGCTGCGAAGCGGCCTCGCCGAACTCATCGGCGAGGTGCGCCTCTCCAACGAGCCTGCACCAAGTGCAGGCACGGGTGGCCCCGAGAGCCTTCTCGCGGGCCTCCTCGACCAACTCCACGCCGCCCGGCGAGCCCGCCAGATTTGGAGTCCGTGAGGCTCCTCCGACCCGATGCTGGTCGACTCCAACGCCGTATCGCTCGATATCTTCCCCACCAACGCGGTGGTCTACGACGAGCCGCTTCCGTACGAGGAGAGTGGTGGAAGCGCTGTCACGGAGGTGCTCGTCATCGGTCACGGTGAGCACTCCGGCAAAGACGCCCAGGACCCGCTGCCAGCGGCCCTGCAAGACCTGACCGCACCCATTCCAGAGGACGCGGACGCCAAGACGCTGGAAGAACGCTGCCTTCAGATCATCGAAGGCGCCAAGAAGTTGGCAAGCATGAGGCGCTTGTCAGAAGCATACCAGCGCGAGGTGGGTCGCGCTGTAGGCGGCTCGCCGGCTCCGACTAGGCCGAGCCGTCTGGGTGCGGTCCGAGAGCGCGGCGCAGCCATCGCCGACTTGCTCGGGGCGAAACGCCCCGTGTACGCCACCCCTGCGGAGAACATCCGCGCGCCAAGCGGCGCATCAAGAGCTGAAGAACTTCAAGGCGAAGAGCACCGTGTAATGACGGAGCGAGTCCAGCAGCTCCTCGATGCGATTCTTTCGCAAAAAAGCGGCTACCGACGCTACGCAACAAACCGAACGACGACTTACCCCCTCGCCGAGATCAAGGCGCGACCTCCCGGACTGAAGGAAATATGCCCTAGAGGCAATAATAAAGTTATTATTTATTTCCTTATTTCATGATAAATGTTTATCATTCATGCTAGAATTGTATTAACCGGAAACATGATACATGTGTGAATGCATAGACAAACAAAGATGTCACTAGTATGCCTCTACTAGACTAGCTTGTTAATCAAAGATGGTTATGTTTCCCGACCATGAACAAGGAGTTGTTATTTGATTAACAAGGTCACATCATTAGTAGAATGATCTGATTGACATGACCCAATCCATTAGCTTAGCACACGATCGTTTAGTATGTTGCTACTGCTTTTATCCATGACATATACATGTTCACGTAACTATGAGATTATGCAACTCCGTTTACGGAGGAACACTTAGGGTACTACCAAACGTCACAACGAATCGGGTGATTATAAAGGAGTACTACAGGTGTCTCCAAAGGCGAGATGTTGGGTTGGCGATTTCGAGATTAGGTTTTGTCACTCCGATTGTCGGAGAGGTATCTCTGGGCCCTCTCGGTAATACACATCACTTAAGCCTTGCAAGCATTGCAACTAATGAGTTAGTTGTGAGATGATGTATTACGGAACGAGTAAAGAGACTTGCCGAACGAGATTGAACTAGGTATTGGATACCGACGATCGAATCTCGGGCAAGTAACATACCGATGACAAAGGAACAACGTATGTTGTTATGCGATCGACCGATAAAGATCTTCGTAGAATATGTAGGAACCAATATGGGCATCCAGGTCCGCTATTGGTTATTGACCGGAGACGTGTCTCGGTCATGTCTACATTGTTCTCGAACCGTAGGGTCCGCACGCTTAAGGTTTCGATGATGGTTATATTATGAGTTTATGTATTTTGATGTACCAAAGAAGTTCGAGTCCGGATGTGATCACGGACATGACGAGGAGTCTCAAATGGTCGAGACATAAAGATTGATATATTGGAAGCCTATATTTGGAGTTCGGAATGGTTCGGGTGAAATCGGGATTTTACCGAAACCGGGGTTACGGAACCTCCCGGAGGCTATTGGGCCTTAGTGGGCCTCGAGGGAGAAGAGGAGGGGCGGCCAGGTGGTGGCGCGCGCCTCCCCTAGTCCGAATAGGACAAGGAGGGGGGGGGGGGCGCCTTCCTTCTTCTCCTCCCCAATCCTACTCCAACTAGGGGGGGGAGTCCTACTCGGTGGGAGTAGGACTCCTCAGCAGCGCCTCCCTTGGGCGGCCGCACCTCCCCCTCCCTCCTTTATATACGGGGCAGGGGGCACCCTAGAACACACAAGTTTGATCTACGGATCGTTCCTTAGCCGCGGTGCCCCCTCCACCATATTCCACCTCGGTCATATCGTCATGAAGCTTAGGCGAAGCCTCGCGCCGTAAAACATCAAGATCGTCCACGCCGTCGGCCGACGGAACTCTCCCTCGACACTCGGCTGGATCGAGTACGAGGGACGCCATCGAGCTGTACGTGTGTCAAGAACTCGGGGCGCCGGAGTAACGGCGCGGGATCGGTCGGATCGCGAGGAGAACGTCGACTACTTCCTCTATGTTGTGATCGCTTCGCCGGGTCACGAGGGTACGAGACAACACTCTTCCCTCTCGTTGCTATACATCACCATGATCTTGTGTGTGCGTGGGAAATTTTTGAAATTACTACGTTCCCCAACAAATGGCATCCGAGCCTAGGTTTTTCTATGGTTTGATGTTTTGCACGAGTAGAACACAAGTGAGTTGTGGGCGATACAAGTCATACTACCTACCAGCATGTCATACTTTGGTTCAGCGGTATTGTGAGATGAAGCGGCCCGGACCGACATTACGCCAGACGCTTACGCGAGACTGGTTTCACCGCCACGAGCACTCGTTGCTTAAAGGTGATTGGCGGGTGTCTCTCTCTCTCACTTTAGGTGAACTGAGTGTGGCTACGCCCGTCCTTGAGAAGGTTAAAACGAGTCTATTTGACGAAGTATCGTTGTGGTTTTGATGCGAGGTGAGACTAGTTCTTGCTTAAGCCCGTAGCAGCCACGTAAAATTTGCAACAACAAAGTAGAGGACGCCTAACTTGTTTTTGCAGGGCATGTTGTGATGTGATATGGTCAAGACGTGATGCTATATTTTATTGTATGAGATGATCATGTTTTGTAACCGGTTATCGGCAATCGGTAGGAGCCATATGGTTGTCGCTTATTGTATGCAATGCATCGCTTCTGTAATGCTTTACTTTATCACTAAGCGGTAGCGATAGTCGAGAAGCATAAGTTTGGCGAGACGACAACGATGCTACGATGGAGATCAAGGTGTCGCGCGCGGTGGCGATGGTGATCATGGTGGTGCTGCAGAGATGGAGATCACGAAGCACAAGATGATGATGACCATATCATATCACTTATATTGATTTGCATGTGATGTTTATCTTTTATGCATCTTATCTTGCTTTGATTGACGGTAGCATTATAAGATGATCTCTCACTAAATTATCAAGAAGTGTTCTCCCAGTATGCACCGTTGCCAAAGTTCGTCGTGCCTGACACCATGATGATCGGGTGTGATAAGCTCTCGTCCATCTACAACGGGTGCAAGCCAGTTTTGCACACGCAGAATACTCGGGTTATACTTGACGAGCCTAGCATATCAGATATGGCCTCGGAACACGGAGACCGAAAGGTCGGCGTGAATCATATAGTAGATATGATCAACATAAGATGTTCACCATTGAAAACTACTCCATTTCACGTGATGATCGGTTATGGTTTAGTTGATTTGGATCACGTGATCACTTAGATGACTAGAGAGATGTCTGTCTAAGTGGGAGTTCTTAAGTAATATGATTAATTGAACTTAAATTTATCATGAACTTAGTACCGATAGTATCTTGCTTGTTTATGTTTGATTGTAGATAGATGGCTCGTCTTTGTTGTTCCGTTGAATTTTAATCGTTCCTTGAGAAAGCAAAGTTGAAAGATGATGGTAGCAATTACACGGATCGGGTCCGAATTCGAGGATTATCCTCATTGCTTGCATGTAAGAGTTACGCCCTGGATGCACCGCTGGGTGCGTGCTCTTCTTTGGAGCAACACCGGATGTTATGAACGTCTGGCGAGCAAAACCGATGACCACTCCATAGTTCGAGTGTGCCATGCTTTACGGCTTAGAACCGGGACTTCAACGACGTTTTGAACGTCATGGAGCATATGAGATGTTCCAGAGTTGAAGTTAATATTCCAACAGAATGCCCGGATTGAGAGATATGAAGTCTCCAATAAGTTCTATAGCTGCAAGATGGAGGAGAATAGTTACATTAGTGAGCACATACTCGTAATGTCCGGGTACTACAATCACTTGACACAATTGGGAGTTAATCTTCCGGATGATTGTGTCATTGATGTAATTCTTCAATCACCGCCACCAAGCTACAAAGGCTTCGTGATGAACTATAATATGCAAGGGTTAGTAAAGACTATACCGAGCTCTTCGCAATGCTAAAGGCTGCGGAGGTAGAAATCAAAAAGGAGCATCAAGTGTTGATGGTCAATAAGACCACTAGTTTCAAGAAGAAAGGCAAAGGAAGAAGAAGGAACTTCAAGAAGAACAGCAAGCAAGTTGTCGCTCAGAGAAGAAACCCAAGTCCGGACCTAAGCCACAGGCCGAGTGCTTCTATTGCAAGCGATCGTCCTTTGGAAGTGGAACTGCCCCAAGTATTTGGCGGATAAGAAGGATGGCAAGGTGAACAAAGGTATATGTGATATACATGGTATTGATGTGTACCTTACTAGAGCTCGCAGAGCACTGGTATTTGATCTTTGGTTACATTGCTAATATTTGCAACTCAAGCAGGACTACGGATTGCTTAACACCGCAAAGGACGAGGTGACGATGCTGGCGTGGGAAATGGTTCCAAAGTCGATGTGATCGCGATCGGCACGCTACCTCTACATCTACCTTCGGGATTAGTTTTAGACCTAAATAATTGTTATTTGGTGCTGCGTTGAGCATGAACATTATATCTGGATCTTGTTTGATGCGAGACGGTTATTCATTTAAATCAGAGAATAATGGTTGTTCTATTTATATGATTAATATCTTTTATGGTCATGCACCCTTAAAGAGTGGTCTATTTTGATGAATCTCGATAGTAGTGATACACATATTCATAATGTTGAAACCAAAAGATGAAGAGTTGATAATGATAGTGCAACTTATTTGTGGCAATCGCCCTTTAGGTCATATCGGTGTAAAGCGCATGAAGAAACTCCATCTCGATGGACTTTTGGAGTCACTTGATTATGAATCACTTGGCACTTGCGAACCGTGCCTCATGGGCAAGATGACTAGAACCCGTTCTCGGTACTATGGAGAGAGCAACAGATTTTTGGAAATCATACATATGATGTATGTGGTCCGATGAATGTTGAGGCTCGTGGCGGATATCGTTATTTTCTCACCTTCACAGATGACTTAAGCGAGATATGGGTATATCTACTTAATGAAACATAAGTCTGAAACATTTGAAAAGTTCAAAGAATTTCATAGTGAAGTTGAAAATCATCGTAACAAGAAAATTAAGTTTCTGCGATCGATCGTGGAGGTGAATATTTGAGTTACGAGTTTGGTCTACATTTGAAACAATGCGAATAGTTTAGCAACTCACGCCACCCGAACACCACAACGTAATGGTGTGTCCGAACGTCAGAATCGTACTTTACTAGATATGGTGCGATCTATGATGTCTCTTACAGATTTACCGCTATCATTTTGGGGTTATGCTCTAGAGACGGCCGCATTCACACTGAATAGAACACCGTCGAAATCCGTTGAGACGACACCTTATGAACTGTGGTTTAGCAAGAAACCAAAGTTGTCATTTCTTAAAGTTTGGGGATGCGATGCTTATGTGAAAAAGCTTCAACCGGATAAGATCGAACCCAAATCGGAGAAATGTGTCTTCATAGGATACCCAAAGGAGACAGTTGGGTACACCTTCTATCACAGATCCGAAGGCAAGACATTTCTTGCTAAGAATGGATCTTTTCTAGAGAAGGAGTTTCTCTCGAAAGAAGTGAGTGGGAGGAAAGTAGAACTTGATGAGGTAATTGTACCTTCTCCCTTACTTGAAAGTAGTTTGTCGCAGAAACCGGTTTCTGAGACACCTACACCAAGTAGTGAGGAAGTTGATGATGTTGATCATGAAACTTCAGATCAAGTTGCTACAAAACCTCGTAGATCAACCAGAGTAAGATCCGCACCAGAGTGGTACGGTAATCCTGTTCTGAAAATCATGCTACTAGATCATGATGAACCTACGAACTATGAAGAAGCGATGGTGAGCCCAGATTCGCAAAATGGCTTGAGGCCATGAAATCGAGATGGGATCCATGTATGAAAACAAAGTATGGACTTTGGTTGACTTGCCCGAGGGTAGGCAAGCAATAGAAAACAAGTGGATCTTCAAGAAGAAGACCGACGACGACGGTAATGTTATCGTCTACAAAGCTCGACTTGTCGCAAAGGGTTTTCGACAAGTTCAAGGGATTGACTACGATGAGACCTTCTCACCCGAAGCGATGCTTAAGTCTGTCCGAATCATGTTAGCGATTGCCGCATTTTATGATTATGAAATTTGGCAAATGGATGTAAAGACGCATTCTGAATGGATTTCTAGAAGAAGAGTTGTATATGATGCAACCGAAGGTTTTATCGATCCAAAGGAGCTAACAAAGTAAGCAAGCTCCAATGATCCATTTATGGACTGGTGCAAGCATCTCGAGTTGGAATAAATGCTTTGATAGTGTGATCAAAGCATTTGGGTTCATATAGACTTTTGGAGAAGCTCAGATTTACAAGAAAGTGAGTGGGAGCTCAGTAGCATTTCGATATTATATGTAGATGACATATTCTGATCGGAAATGATATAGAATTCTGGATAGCATAAAGGGATACTTGAATAAGAGTTTTTCAATGAAAGACCTCGGTGAAGCTGCTTACATATTGGGCATTAAGATCTATAGAGATAGATCAAGACGCTTAATTGACTTTCACAAAGCACATACCTTGACAAAATTTTGAAGAAGTTCAAAATGGATCAAGCAAAGAAAGGTTTCTTGCACGTGTTACAAGGTGTGAAGTTGAGTAAGACTCAATGCCCGACCACTGCAGAAGATAGAGAGAAAATGAAAGATGTTCCTATGCTTCAGCTATAGGCTCTATCATGTATGCAATGCTGTGTACTGACTGATGTGTGCCTTGCTATAAGCCTAGCAGGTAGGTACCAAAGTAATCCAGAGTGGATCATCGGACAGCGGTCAAGAACATCCTGAAATACCGAAAAGGACTAAGGATATGTTTTCGATATGGAGGTGACAAAGAGCTCATCGTAAACGGTTACGTTGATGCAAGCTTTGACACCGATCCGACGATTCTAAATTGCAGACCGGATACGATTTACACTAAACGGAGGGCTGTCGGTTGGTGCAGTTCTAAACAAAGCGTCAGAAGCGGGATCTACATGTGAAGCGGAGTACATAGCAGCTTCGAAGCAGCTAATGAAGGAGTGCGGATGAAGGAGTTCATATCCGATCTAGGTGTCATACCTAGTGCATCGGGTCCAATGAAAATCTTCGTGACAATCTTCGAGCAATTGCCTTAGCGAAGGAATCCATATTTCACAAGAGGACCAAGCACATCAAGAGACGCTTCAATTCCATCCGGATTTAGTCCGGTGGGAGACATAGAGATTTGCAAGATACATACGGATCTGAATGTTGCGCACCGTTGACTAAGCCTCTTCCACGAGCAAAACATGATCAGCACCAAGACTCCATGGGTGTTAGAATCATTACTATGTAATCTAGATTATTGACTCTAGTGCAAGTGGGAGATCAAGGAAATATGCCCTAGAGGCAATAATAAAGTTATTATTTATTTCCTTATTTCATGATAAATGTTTATCATTCATGCTAGAATTGTATTAACCGGAAACATGATACATGTGTGAATGCATAGACAAACAAAGATGTCACTAGTATGCCTCTACTAGACTAGCTTGTTAATCAAAGATGGTTATGTTTCCTAACCATGAACAAGGAGTTGTTATTTGATTAACAAGGTCACATCATTAGTAGAATGATCGATTGACATGACCCAATCCATTAGCTTAGCACACGATCGCTTAGTATGTTGCTACCGCTTTTATCCATGACATATACATGTTCCCGTAACTATGAGATTATGCAACTCCGTTTACGGAGGAACACTTAGGGTACTACCAAACGTCACAACGAATCGGGTGATTATAAAGGAGTACTACAGGTGTCTCCAAAGGCGATGTTGGGTTGGCGATTTCGAGATTAGGTTTTGTCACTCCGATTGTCGGAGAGGTATCTCTGGCCCTCTCGGTAATACACATCACTTAAGCCTTGCAAGCATTGCAACTAATGAGTTAGTTGTGAGATGATGTATTACGGAACGAGTAAAGAGACTTGCCAAGAATGAGATTGAACTAGGTATTGGATACCGACGATCGAATCTCGGGCAAGTAACATACCGATGACAAAGGGAACAACGATGTTGTTATGCGGTCCGACCGATAAAGATCTTCGTAGAATATGTAGGAACCAATATGGGCATCCAGGTCCCGCTATTGGTTATTGACCGAGACGTGTCTCGGTCATGTCTACATTGTTCTCGAACCGTAGGGTCCGCACGCTTAAGGTTTCGATGATGCAGTTATATTATGAGTTTATGTATTTTGATGTACCGAAGAAGTTCGAGTCCCGGATGTGATCACGGACATGACGAGGAGTCTCAAATGGTCGAGACATAAAGATTGATATATTGGAAGCCTATATTTGGAGTTCGAATGGTTCCGTGAAATCGGGATTTTACTCGAAAACCGGGGTTACGGAACCTCCCGGAGGCTATTGGGCCTTAGTGGGCCTCGAGGGAGAAGAGGAGGGGCCGGCCAGGGGTGGCCGCGCGCCCCCCCCCTAGTCCGAATAGGACAAGGAGGGGGGGGGGCGGCGCCCCCCTTCCTTCTTCTCCCTCCCCCCAATCCTACTCCAACTAGGAAGGGGGAGTCCTACTCCCGGTGGGAGTAGGACTCCTCCGGCGCGCCTCCCTTGGGCCGGCCGCACCTCCCCCTCCCTCCTTTATATACGGGGCAGGGGCACCCTAGAACACACAAGTTTGATCTACGGATCGTTCCTTAGCCGCGGTGCCCCCTCCACCATATTCCACCTCGGTCATATCGTCATGAAGCTTAGGCGAAGCCTCGCGCCGTAAAACATCAAGATCGCCACCACGCCGTCAGGTCGACGAACTCTCCTCGACACTCGGCTGGATCGAGTACGAGGGACGCCATCGAGCTGTACGTGTGTCAAGAACTCGGGGGCGCTGGAGTAACGGCGCCGGGATCGGTCGGATCGCGAGGAGAACGTACGACTACTTCCTCTACGTTGTGATCGCTTCCGCATTGGGTCTACGAGGGTACGTAGACAACACTCTTCCCTCTCGTTGCTATACATCACCATGATCTTGTGTGTGCGTAGGAAATTTTTTGAAATTACTACGTTCCCCAACACGGACGCCGACTGGCGGGGTCCGCGGAAGGAAAGAGAAGGAGCCGGCTGTCAGTCACAGCCGGACTCGCATCATCATCGAGCGCGACCAAGACGGCCGCCCCAGAGCAGTGGAACGGCGAGATGATTATCTGCCTTACCCACCCCGAAGAGAGCGGCGAGTTTCTCCGCCGCCTGTTGAGCATCCGACTCTCGGAGGTCGCCTTGGCCGCCGAGAGGGAGTCGGAGAGAATGACGCCCGCCATCGGATCGACCGACTCCACCGTTCCCTGGCGTTAGAAGAAGAAGATGAGTTGGGTCCGCCTTGCTTCGGGCCCCGCATCAGAGATGAGCCCTTCCCCAAAGGGTTCACGCTCCCCCGAGACACGCCTAAGTACACCGCCCGTGAAGCCGAAGACTGTTGATAGATTACTCGACAGACGCCAACATAGCTAACGGCAAAAGCGAAGTCGCCGCGGAAGTATGTTCCCTCATGCTCCAAGGCACGGCCCGACATGGCTGAATAGCCTGAAGCCCCGCAGCATCAATAGCTGGGTCGACTTCACCGAAGCCTTCATTCAGAATCTTCACCAAAGACGCATAAGCGACCTCCCAAGCCGCGCCAAAGACTCCTTGTGCGTAAGGCCCTCAAGAATCAACACGCGACTACCTCACGCTGGCTGGGCGAACTTCAAAACTCCTGCGAGGGTGTGCACGAGGTGCAGGCCATCGAGTATTTCATCGCCGGTGCCGAGAGGGCACCTTTCAAGCACAAGCTCCTCTGCGATGAGCCGAAACCTCGATTTAACCGCTAGTCATAGCGAGCATAAGTACGCCACGGCCGACTCTTCAATGAAGACGGAGATTCAGGTCAACGCTGGCCGGCAAAGTGACTCCTCAGCTCCCGTAACCCCGCCGAGACGCCCACGGTGGCAGCAAAGAAAACGACAACAAGCTTAGGCCCCACACCGACTTCCAACAATCGGCAGTTGCAGCGTAGAAGATCAGCAGCCGGAGGGCAGCCTCCGCCAAGCGGCGAAAGGCGGCAAGTCCAACTGTTGCGGCTTTCTCCTATGAGCAGACTTTGGATGGTCCTTGCAAGTTTCATAGCGGCGCGAAGCCGTCGAACCACACCACGAGAAAATGCCACTGGCTCGCTAGAATCGCCAAGGAAGACGGCCTCACTCCTCCGACGCCTGTGGGGCTGCCACCTCCACCGCCGCCCCAGCAGCCGGCGGCTCGTCCAGTCGGCGCAGTCCAAGACGAGTTCCCAGAAGAGCACGGAGCCTACGTAGTGTTCACTCAAAGATGGCAGATGACCGGCAAAAGAAAGCGCCAAAGAATAAAGAAGAAGTAAATGCAATAGCAACGGATGCTCCAGAGTTCATGCATTGGTCCGAGAAGCCTATCAGCTGGAGTCGGGCAGATCACCCAGAGGTGATGCCGAGCCTGGGCTCCTACGCCTTGGTCCTAGGCGCGACCTTGGCCACTGATAGGCGGGCCGCTCGTTTCTCGCGGTCCTGATAGACGGAGGCAGCAGCATAAACATCTTGTATAAGGACACCATGGAGAAGCTCGGAATCAGGCGGAGGCAGCTGCAGAGCAGCCGCACCGTGTTCCATGGAATTGTACCCGGCCTCTCCTGTTCACCGATCGGCAAGATTCTGATAGACGTCCTCTTCGGAGACAAAGACCACTTCCGCCGAGAGCCAGTCTGGTTCGAGGTGGTGGACTTGGAGAGCCCGTACCACGCCCTGCTTGGCCGGCCTGCCCTGGCCAAGTTCATGGCGGTTCCCCACTACGCCTACCTCAAGATGAAGATGCCGAGTTCCAAGGGGATCCTGACCATTGCCGGCGACTACAAGAAGTCGTCCGCTTGCGCGGCCGAGAGCAGTCGGCTGGCCGAGTCTTTGGTGATCGCTGCCGAGAAGCGGCTCCTTGACCGGGTCGTGGCGATGGCCGGAAAGCAGCCAGAGATGTCGCCCGACCCCAAGGAGTCGGAGGCAGAAGGATCATTCAAGCCGGCTAAAGAAACCAAGAAGATACCTTTGGAACCAGAGCACCCAGAGAAATACGCTGTCATAGGCACAGGCCTTGAAAGCAAATAGGAAGGCGAGCTCGTCGATTTCCTCCGTGAGAATCGGGACATCTTCGCATGGTCCCCCAAGGACATGCCGGGTGTGCCGACGGAATTCGCCGAGCACAAGTTACACGTCAGGCCGGATGTGAAGCCCGTCAGGCAGCCCTTGCGCCGCCTGTCAGAAGAGAAGAGAAGAGTTGTCGGAGAAGAGATAGCCCGGCTCCTGGCAGCCGGATTCATCATGGAAGTGTTTTTTCGGAGTGGGTAGCAAACCCAAGATCGGTATTGAAGAAGAATAAGCGATGGCGGATGTGCATAGACTACACCAACCTCAATAAAGCCTGCCCGAAGGACCCGTTTGCTCTGCCAAGGATTGACCAGGTGATAGACTCCACAGCCGGATGCGAGCTGTTGAGTTTCCTAGACGCATACTCAGGATATCACCAGATCAAGCTGAATCCAGCAGACAGACTGAAGACCGCATTCATCACGCCATTTGGAGCCTTCTGCTACCTGACAATGACGTTTGGCTTGAGGAATGCCGGCGCCACCTTTCAGCGTTGCATGCAGAAGTGCCTCCTCAAGCAACTCGGCAGAAACGCCCACGTTTATGTGGATGATGTGGTGGTGAAGACGGAAAAGCGTGGGACGCTACTGGAAGACCTCAAAGAGACCTTTGAAAATTTGCGCCGATTCCAGATCAAGCTCAACCCTGAGAAGTGCGTGTTCGGAGTCCCAGCCGGCCAGCTCCTCGGTTTTTTGGTCTCCGAACGCGGCATAGAGTCTCCGGTGGCGATTTCAGGCCGGGCGGCTCCGACTCCCAAAGAGCCCATGTTTGTACATCACCGCCACCACCCGGTAGTCAAGACTGACCATTGTAGTTGAACGCAAGGAGGAAGGCAAGGCGCTTCCGTCCGAGACCGTGTATTACCTAAGCGAGGTAATCGTCGACCTCCAAGCAGTAACTACCTCACTATCGAAGATGTGCTACGGCGTGCATTTTGCCGCCAAGAAGTCAAGCCCTACTTTCAAGAGCATCCAATCATCGTGGTTTGCACCGCCCACTCGCCGAGATCATTGAAGCCGAGACGCCCGCCGAGTGGCCAAGTGGGCTATCGACCAGCCCCTTACACCATCTACTACCAACCTCGCGACCGCCATCAAGTCGCAGGCGCCTGGCCGACTTCCTCGCCGACTGGCCGAGACCCAGACCGCCGCCAATACCGACTCTACTCATTGGCGGCTGACTTCGACGGCTCCAAGATGCGCACCGCCTTGGAGCCGCATCGCCCTCACCTCCCCAAGGGCGACAAGCTCAAGCACGTCTTTGCAAATCCACTTCGCCGCTTCCAACAACGCCGCCGAATATGAAGCGCCATCCACGGACTCCGGCTTGCCAAAGAACTCGGCATTCGCCGGATCCTGTGCTATGGCGACTCCGACTTGGTGGTTCAACAACTGGGACGCCAAAGACGCAAACATGGCAAGCTACCGCTTTCTGGTACAGCAACTCAGCGGATACTTTGAGGGGTGCGAATTCCTTCACGTACCGAGAAACGACAACGATCAAGCAGACGCCTTTGACACGAAGTCGGCTCCACTCGCTAAGCGATACCTTCGTGTCGCCCTTCGCCTCAAGCCGCCTATCAAGCCCTCACCAGAATCGGACTCCATCTTCGTGCCGGCTCCGCCAGAAATAGCCGGATCCGACTCCAAGGCCCCAGCGAGCAACCTCAAGAAAGCCACAGTCGGCCCGGGGACTTCAGAGCCCAGCAGGGGATCGCGCCATCGGCCCGGGACTTTGAGTTTAGCCAGGGATCTGCGCCAATCGGCCGGGATCTGCGCTAGTCGGCCGGGAGCTGCCCCACTGCCTAGAGATTCCTCAATCCAAAGAAGCGGCGGCAGACTCCAACCCGCCGCCTCCCAGCCCAGCCACCCTTGTCCAAGTCATTTGTGGTAGCAGTTGGACGAGATAGCAAGACCTTCATGGGCACAGCCCATCCTCAAGTTCCTAGTGAACAAAGAATTACCAGCAGACGAGATCCTGGCTCGGCAAGTGCAGCGCCGACCAGCAGCTTACACCATAATCAACAGAGAGCTAGTTAGGCGCGCCATCGGTGTCCACCAGCTGCAGAGAGTCGAGCAAGGCCAAGCGATCCTCGAGACATCCACCTGTATGAAAAGTCACGGCCACCACGCTGGCTTCAAGGGCACTTCGTGGCCAAAGCCTTTCTAAGACGGTTTCTTTTGGCCGATCGCCTCGAAGAAGCTAAAGAACTAGTCAAAAATGCAAGGTGCCGATGTTCCGCTCCAAGCCCTTCACCGCTTCACAATGAAGACAATCCCCATTGCCCGCCTTTCGCAGCTTTGGGGCCCGGACATGGTGGGACTATTCAAGACGGCCCGAGGCGGCCTAATCTCATTTGCTTGTCGCAATCGACAAGTTCACCAAGTGGGTAGAAGCAAAGCCCATCAAGAAACTAAACGGGCTTACAGCAAAGTGACCTTCATTGTCGACATCACAAAGGCGGATACGGCATACCGCACAAAGATCATCACCGACAATGGCACCAACTTCGCCAAGGGCGCTTTGGCTCGCTTCTGCGCGATGCGTGGCATCCGACCGACTTAGCGTCCGCTGCCCATCCGCAATAAATGGCGTGTGGAACGAACCAACGGCCTCATCCTCGTCTGCATCAAGCCTCGATTGGTCGAACCACTCGAGCGCGCCGCGGCTGTTGGGTCAAAGAGCTGCTCGCCGCCCTCTCCGAGTCTGCGCGACAACCCCAAACAAGTCAACCGCTTCACGCCTTTCTTCCTCGCTCACGGTGCCGGGCCGCCATCCCAACGGATATAGAGTTCGACTCTCCGCGAGTCTCCATGTACACCAAGAGGAAGTCAAGAAGACGACAAGACGGCGCCGACTGCTAGAAGAGGGCCGATGTGGGCACTCGCCGGTCCGCATCTACCAAAGCAGAGTCATACGATACTACAATCGCAAGGTCAAGCCAAGATCGTTCCAAGAGGGAGACCTTGTGCTCCGGCTGATTCAGAGAACAGCCGGCCAGCACAAGTTGTCGGCGCCTTGGGAAGGTCCCTTCATCATCAGCAAGGTGCTAGGGAACGACGCCTACTATTTGATCGACGCCGAAGCCTCGAGCACGCAAGAGGACAACTCCGCAAAGAAACAGAGCGCCCAGGAATGCGAATCTTCTTCAAGATTCTACAGCTTGATGCAAGATGTATCGCGCTACCCTCTTTTGTATTAAAGTATTAAGACCTTAGGCCCCGGACGAGCTCTGGGACCGCCTTTTGATTATCTCGTATGATAAGGATTACGCTCGAATATGCTGTTCCTTTTATCATATTATTCGCACCGGGTCCGACTAGTCGCCCGGGACTCGCGCCTTATGCTTATGAAAGGCTCCTCGCGGTCGACAAGTAATGTGTCGCGCTCAAAGCCATCTCCTGCTGAAAGACGCAGTTCACTGAGCGACTGTCGGTGGGTAGGGGACAAGCAAGAACGAGCGCACATATGAAAAATGGCTAAGGACTTAAGAGCTACGCCAGAGCCCAAGCCGCTACCAGCCTCCCTTACCGAGCCGACCACGAGCAATCGGCTCGCCGCCTCAATTTTCATCAAGGATAGCCGACTCTTGAATAGTCGGCACTGTCGGTTTCTAGCCAACTTGTTGAGATATCCTAAACGATTAAGTACTTGCCTCCCTAAAGTAGCTAAGACTTGACTCCGGCGGCAAATCCGCAGAAGGGCTGCCCAGCCGGCAAGCGGCAAATCAAAGAAGGCGGCAAAGGAAAAAGTCTAAGGAGCAAAAAGCAAGGAAAGGCGGAAATTAGATAAATATTTACATAAGGCCCTTGGCGAATACACCCAAGGTGGAATTGTTCAACCTCGACAAGTTTTTTAAAGAACAACAAAAGATGATAAATGTAGCACTCTAGGGGCGGCCTCCGAGCCGAGGGTCGGAGGTGACGGCGGTGTCGATGCCGGGCGGTCGGTTGGGCGGTTCAGCTTGAGCGCCTCCCGCGACGGCCGCTGGTCCTTGTGCGGCTCGTTGGCCGGAGGCGCGATCGGCTGAGGCTGGCCGCCGCTTCGCCCTCTCGGGCGCCTCCTCCTCGCTTCGCCCTCCGACTCGCCTCTTCCTCGGTGCTGGAGCCGATCACCTCCGCTGAAGTCCTCTCAGACTCGGTGCATCCCGAACCACTCCGGAGGTACCTCCCGCCCGCGGGTCCGCTCGGGCACAAAGACACTGGTGTCCGTGGTACTGGCGATGGCCGCCAAGGCCGACTAAGGGCGCCTTCTACGGCCTCCATCTCGCTCGGCCTCGACCGACGCGCTGCAGACGGTCCAGTGTTCAGCCTCGGTACCACCTTGACGAACTCAAGGCTCGGCGTGTTCGCCCGAGCCGAGGAGCCCTCCAAGCCTCAAAGCGACCGGGCGGCGACCTCCAGCCGGCCGTCCGTCCGGCGCTTGCGAAGAGTCGGCACTTCCGCCACTGTGGCGGCAACCACTTGGGCGCCGCACGTTGAAGACGGGCGCAATGCACGATGAGCAGGACGAAGACGAACCCCGATGCTCAGAAGCTGCTCGTCGATGGTTCGGGGGGCGTTGGCAGCAATCACTTCGCCCTTCGCCCTTCGCTCCTCCCGAGCTGCCTCGATGGCCAGAGGGACGGCTTGCAAGTGGCCGGGAAAGAAGTCTGCCAAGACCGAAAAGAAGACAGTCAGAAAAATCAGAAATCGGCCCGACACAGAGTCGGAGGACCAAAGAAGAGAAAAAAGACTTACCATCAATGATGTCCTCAAGCTCGTGGTAGCCAGAGGTCAGCATTGCCTCCCGATCGGTCCAGGCGGAGCGCCGACCGAACTCGCTATGAGGGCATCTTCCGCGACTTGGCGCCGCCCTGCGCCTTCCGGAGCAGCTCTTTCTTTCGGCCACCTGCGCTGCCAAGCAGGTCGCGCTCTTGGGCGAGCTTGTTGCACTCCTCCTCCTTGGCGCGGGCGTGGCGGTGTTGGCCTCGCCAGCTGCTCCCGGAGGGCGGCGTTGGCGCTCAAGGTCAAGAAAAAGACAAGAAGGTCATTAGTAAGGTAGATCGCGGGAGATCCGCCCGATCGCCAGCAGCCGCCGAATCTCGGGATTACACGCCAAGGCGCCAGGCGCTTCATGAGAAGAAGGAAGATAGATCGCGGGGAGATCCGCCCCACCGCCAGCAGCTGCCCAAATCTCGGGATTACAGCCTGGTGCGCCAAGCGCCGCCAAGAAGGAAGAATTAGCTCACCTCGCTTTCCATCAGATCGGCGGTCCGCTTCTTCAGCTCTTCAACATTGCGGTTGAAGGCAAGGCGCGGAGATTGTGGTATTCCTACAAAGCCGCAAAGCAAAGTTAGTCTTCGAGTCACTGAAGGAGTTCTCGAGCCGCTGCTCAGCAGCCGACCCTCAACTCGGGATTACACTCAGCATGGCAGGCCGCCGCCTCTACGTAAGAAGACAGAAATCAAAAAGGAGAAACGAAATGTACCCGGACGGAGGTCCGCAAGGCCAGATGCGCCCTAGTACAGAGTTGGAGGGCGTCGCCCTCTTCGCGCAGCTTCGATCGACGCCCGTAAGGGCCTGGCTTAGCGGGCGGTGCCGCCTTCACGCAGCCAGCCGGTGGGCGCGGCACTTGAGGCCTCGATGTCCAGGTTCGCTGAACTTGCGGCGCCGGTTTCCCGAGCTCGCAGCGCTGAGCTCGTCCTCTCAAGCCGGCGGCGCGCCGGCGCGGCGACCTGAAGAAGCAGTTGCTCGTCGGCGTCGTCCGCAGTCGGAGGATCCTACGGGTCCACCGGCTGTTTGTCATGCGGCCTCGAAGACGGAGGCGGCGGAGGCGGCGGAGGCGGTGCGTGAGTATTCGAGCCTGAGACATCGCCGCCCTCCTCCGCGAGAGGGTTCGCGGTGCCGACCTCCCCGGTCTGCCCCGTGAACTCGAGGGCCGGCGGCCCCGACGACAGCGGGGGGACAAGCATCGCCGATCGGCGACGTGCAACCTCCTCAGCATGCCGCTTCGCTGCGGCCGTAGTCTCGGCCTCCTCCAGCGTCGGCTGGGCGCTGGGCTATGTCGCCTTCTCGGCCTCCGCTTTCTCCAGCGGTCGGCCTCTTCCTCTTCAAGGCTTCTCCCGCTGTGCCTGCCTGGTCGCCTCCCGAAGGTCGGCGGCGGATCAATTCGCCGAGTGTTCAGAGCCGCCTCCACCGACCCCATGACGGAGGGGACGGCGGCTCTCAAGGAGAGGGCAGCTCGAGAAGATCGAGGGAAAATCGAAAAGACTCCAATGAGATCCAACAAAGAAGTGACAGAGTAAGAAGACTCACGAAGAAACTAGCGGTGGCCTTTTCACTTCCTTTCGAAGCGGTTGGTTTCGCAGCCGCCTCCCGCTGGCTTGCGCGCGGCGGCTCCTTGAACTTTTTG
Organism: Aegilops speltoides; assembly: GCA_021437245.1. Lineage (NCBI taxonomy): Eukaryota > Viridiplantae > Streptophyta > Magnoliopsida > Poales > Poaceae > Aegilops > Aegilops speltoides. The sequence goes on from CM038144.1 coordinate 397,109,663, forward strand.
GCTTGCCATCTGGCGACTCGCCCGGCGTGACGCCATCTTGGGCCGGCTTGGCGGAGGGGCGGCCTCGGCTGGCGGCGCGACGACTTCGCGTTTACGCTGCCCTCGGGCTGGCCGGCGAGGTCGCCGACGGCTCGAGGTCGCCGTGCTCGCTTCTCCCCCGCCGCCGGCGTCGGCCTCCAGCCGCGAAACCCCAAGTCGGGACGCTAACGCTGCTGGCCTCGCGATTCGGGACGAGTCGCGAGGCTTTCTTGTGGCGCCTGCTGCGGGCGCCGTGGAGGGGTTCTCGCCAAGATGCCAGCGATGATTAGAGTTCAAGTCGACGCGAGGAGATCGAACTATGACGGATGTGACTTACCATTGAGGGGTTGTCGCACGAGTACGGCTCCTTGTCAACTGCCACCCTCCGTGAACGCAGCATGGGCTTATGTGGTTCACCTGTTCGCCACCTCCCCCGCTGCATGTCCTGGTGCACAGCCGCTCAGATCATGGCACCGCCATCCGATGATGAGGTGAGGCCACCCTAGAGCGAAGAACTCGCGCGCCATGAAGGCGTTTAAGATCGGAGGCGACGAGCCCTCCGATCGCAAAGATGACTTGAGTTGCAGCCACGGCGCCGCCCGAGGTCGAAAGTGATTTGGACCGATGGGACCAACCGCCATCCGCCGGCCAGCCGCTCGGGTCGAAGGCGGCAGATTGACCTAGCCGCCATCGGTGGAGATGTTCTTCACGAGAAGTAGGACTTCGCCACATCTTCACCGACTTCACCAACGGAATGGGAGGAAAAGGATTGTCGGCCGTCAGGCGCCGCATCAGCGATGTAGGTGCCGACTAAGCCGGCGTGCCGGCGGCCTGAGTGCCGAGTTTTGAAGAGAAGAACTCCCCCCACAGCTCGAGGGTGGGGAGAACACCGATGTAGCCTTCGCACAGAGTGGCGAAGGCGAAGAGAAGCACCACCGCTGGGGTGAGGTGGCAGCGGCTGCAGCTTGTGGAACTCGAGAAACGAGCGGAAGAATCCGCCGCCGAAGCCCCAGCCCACGATAAGATGCGAACGGAAGATGACCCGCCGCCTCCTCCGCGCTGGCCGGATCTCTCACGGCGTGGCGGGACGGGCGGCACCAGTCCGCTGGGCTGGGAGGCGGCGGGTCCGCCAAGGAACTGGCGTCCTCCGCCCACATCTGAAGCAACCCACACGCCGGAGCGCGTGGTGGGGGGTGCGGCGAAGAAGAACTCATCGCCGGGCGAGGAAGAATGCCTTGGCTCGCGACGGAGGAAGAATGCCGTGGCTCGCGCGCGGCGAAGGAGAAAGGCGGAGAGCAGGGAGAGAGTGCGCGCAAAGGCCGCCCGCCTCCCCCCGCTTACTTATAGCCCTACGGCCGAGAAGCCGAGGGGCGACGTGGGGATTAATCGCGCCAAGGCCCCACGCCGCCACGATTAACTCCTCACGGGTTATCGCGCAGAAGAACGACGGGATGCCAACCGCCCGCGGGCTACAGCTGATCCGCCGGGGCCGAGGCGTGGTAATGGCGGGCCCCACCGACGGCCGCCCCGCCACGCTGCAGTAGGCGACTATCGCCCACGCGGGCGCCACACGATAGGGACCGCCTCGATAATGGCAGGAAGCGTGGCCGACACGCCCCGCTTCCGCCGCGATTTGCATAACAGCGGCCCTCGCCGAACGAGTCCGACCGGCGAGGCGGCCCAGCAAACAGCCGCCGAGTCTCGTAGTCGGCACTAGGAAAATTGAAATCGCTGAGGCCCTCGAGGCGGCGCCTCACCGGCTTCACCAGCTTCGGGACTACTGTCGAGTAATGGGCCACGGTAGGCCGACCGGGACCTGTGATCTTTCAAGACATCGGGCAGGCCGCTACCGATCAAGATCCCACCGGGCGACCTCGGGAAGGCCGAGTCCCGGTGGCGACCTCGGAGAAGCCGAGTCCCAGACGGCGACACTAAAGCAAGCCGACTGGCTTGCGACCTTTGGGGGCCGACTATGGAGTCGGCCCGCGACCTTCTCGAAGACCGATGCAGGTACGGCCCCGACGTGGCCGCCCCTCCGACCCACGAGGGATGGGCATGGCTACAGCGGAGTCAGACGCCGAAGATCTCCGTGAGGCGCGGCACTGCCATGCCTCCTCGACTCAGCTACAGGCGCGAGGCATCGTGCCCATGATGGCGGCCTGACACGCCCGGAGATCGCGGGCCCTCCGCTGGGAGAGTGGAAGACGGCCAGAGCGCCTCGAGTCGGCCTCAGGAGTCGGCCTCTGCAGTCGGCCGCCTCGCTCAAGGGCTCTGACGCCCGGAGATCGCTGGCCCTCTCGCTGGGAGAGTGGAAGACGGCAGAGCGCCTGAGTCGGCCTCAGGAGTCGGCCTCCCAGTCGGCCGCCTCGTCTGGGCCCCACGAGCCATAAACCAGATTGACGGGAGTGGCGACAGTGATCGCCGACAGACGGCTGCACTGCTCCCACGACCCCATGACCCAGCTCAAGGCCACTGTGAGGTCAGACAAGAGTTCTCATGTCCGCTGGGACCCACCTGGGTCGGCGGGCCCAAGCCGGGCAGAGGGACAAGAAGATGAGAGACAGACGGTGGGGCCACGCCCAATGACATTTTGTACTCGGGGTAGGCCTATATAAGCCCCTGGGCACCCATGCAAAGGGTTCGCCTTGATAGACTTAGACACATAGCAAGCATGGGAGAGAGCCAGCCTTGCTCCCTCCTGCCTCCCGAAACAGCTCAAGGAGCACCTTTGTATTATCCCGCCATAGTGATCATGCGGAGACCCCGCAGAGCAGCAGTAGGGGTGTTATCTCCCGGAGAGCCCCGAAGCTGGGTAAGATTCGCTGCGTGCATGTTTGCGCCTCATCCCGTTTCTAGGCACCGGCGACGTTCTACTCGCCCCCACCATGATAAGCCACCCGTTGGCATATGTCGCATCCAACCCCCGACACTTCCGCTTCGGTCTACGAGGGTACGTAGACAACACTCTCCCCTCGTTGCTATATCATCACCATGATCTTGCGTGTGCGTAGGAATTTTTTTGAAATTACTATGTTCCCCGACAACTACCGCCAAGACTAGCGCGACCGGCGTCACGATGGTACATGGCGCGACCAGCCTCATGAGGCGAACCCTCAGGCCAACGCGGCCCTTCCATCGTTGTCGCCTCAAAGGAACGATGCCAACCAGCTCGACGAGGGCGTCGGGGGCTACTAAGAGCCTCACACGGTAGCCTGCATCCTTGGCGGAGCTCATGCCCCTGCGTCCAACCGCATCTTCAAGCAATTCTCCCGTGAGGTCAACGCCGCCCTCCCGTGGCATGAAGTCGCACGGCCCTTCTAGTGGTCGCATCATGCCATCATCTTTGACTCCAAGGACCACCTCAAGTCCATGGCCTCCGCGGGTGTGCTCCCCATGTTGTGCACCCCCACCATTAGCAACGTTGCGGTCACCAAGGCCCTCATCGATGGGGGCGCCGGCCTTAACATGATCTCCATAGAGACCTTTGAGATGCTTCAAGTGCCATACGACCAACTAATGTCGACCGTGCCCTTCTCCAGGGTGATTGATGGCTCTACCCCCGTCACCTTTGGCACCCGTTAGAACTACCACACCGAGCTCATCGACTTCGACATAGTGCACATCGGCTTGCCGTACAACACCGTCTAGGGATACCTGGCACTCGCCAAGTTCATGGCGGCCACGCACCATGGCTACAACGTCCTCAAGATGCCTGGCTACAGCGGCGTCATCACCATCGCGTGCCGCGAGAAAGACACGGTATGCTCCCTTGAGCATGCTTACAAGGCCGCCGCAGCCACGTACTCGGACGACAAGGATGTTGACAGGCCTCCCGAGGCCGCACCCGCAAGGAAGAAGCAGCAGCTGCCCTCTCGAGACCGCACTAAAACAAAGGAAGCATCAGTTGACGGTCGTGCCTCGGGCCCCACCCTCACCATCGGTGCCTGCCCTTCTCCTACATAGGAAGGCGCGCTCGGCACCTCCCTTCAGGCTGGCTTGGATGTTTTCGCCTGAGAAGCATTGGGCATGTCCAAAATGCCTAGGGAGGTGATAGAGCACCACTTGGCGGTGTGCTTCAGCGCATGCCCCGTCAAGCGAGGACCGTGACGCCGGCCGCCAGGAAGGCAGGAGTTCATTGACCAGGCAATCAGCAAGCTGCAAGAGGGTCGAGCTGTCCGAGGGGCGTGCCACTCTAGGTACCCCACCGGCCAGATCATCATCCCCGTGAGGGGTGGCAAGGAGCGTATGTGTGTAGACCTTGCGAGCCTCAACAGGGCAAGCTTTCTGAACCTCTCTTGGCCGCCGCGCGTCGGTCGAAGCATGGGCCTCACCCCAACTACGACCACATGACTTTCGGCCGAAGGAATGCTGGCGCCACCTTCCAGAGGCTGGCACGGATTGCGATGGTGCCTCACGAGCATTCTGCCCCTTGCGAGCCCCTAAGGCCTTAGGAGCCCGCTAGCCCCTGAGAGATGAACCTCCATGTCACACTTCAGCAAGCGGCTCAACACCCCCTCAGCGCCATGTTGCCAGCTATGTGCGTGATGCAATCCTACCTTGAGGATGTCGCGCATCCGCGACCCTTCTCCTGATCGTCACATGAACGGGGGCAGGGCACGATGCTGTGCTCGGGTCCGTGCCTACAGCTCATGTCTACTACACAACTTGTTCTTGTAGACTCGTGTTGGGCCTCCAAGCATAGAGTTTTGTAGGACAATAGCAAATTTTCCTCAAGTGGATGACCTAAGGTTTATCAATCCGTGGGAGGCATAGGATGAAGATGGTCTCTCTCAAACAACCCTCAACCAAATAAAAAATAGTCTCTTGTGTCCCCAACACACACAATACAATGGAAAATTGTATAGGTGCACTAGTTTGGCGAAGAGATGGTGATAAATGTGTAATATGGATGGTAGAAACATATTTTTATAATCTGAATAAATAAAAACAACAAGGTAGCAAACAATAAAAGTGAGCACAAATGGTATTGCAATGCTTAAAAACAAGGCCTAGGGTCCGTACTTTTGCTAGTGCAATCTCTCAACAATGTTAATCTAATTGGATGATATAACCATCCCTCAAAGTGCGATGAAGAATCACTCCAAAGTTCCTATCTAGCGGAGAACATAAGAAGAAATTATTCTTTTCGATCGCTCTATCCAAGTGTTTGTACTAAAATAACACCAAGTTATTCTTTCCAATTGATCTATCATGAGTTCAAACTAAAATAACACCAAATTATTCTTCCTGATCGATCTATCAAGAGTTCATACTAGAATAACACAAAAGAAAATTCAGATTCATAATACTCAATCCAACACAAAGAACCTCAAAGAGTGCCCCAAGATTTCTACCGGAGAAAGTAGGACGAAAACGTGCATCAACACCTATGCATAGATTACCCCAATGTCACCTCGGGAATCCGCGAGTTGAGTGCCAAAACATATATCAAGTGAATCAATAGAATACCCCATTGTCAGCACGGGTATTCATATGTAAGACATATATCAAGTGCTCTCAAATCCATAAAAATATTCAATCCGATAAGAACGAAATCTCAAAGGGAAAACTCAATTCATCACAACAAGATAGAGAGGGAGAAACACCATATGATACAACTATATTCACAAAGCCCGCGATACATCAAGATCATGCCATCTCAAGAACACGAGAGAGAGATAGAGAGAGAGAGAGAGAGAGATTAAACACACAGTTACTGGTACAAAGCCTCAACCCCGAGGGTGGACTACTCCCTCCTCATCATGGTGGCTGCCGAGATGATGAAGATGGCCTCCGGTGATGATTTCCCCCTCCGGCAGGGTGCCAGAATAGGGTCCAAATTGGTTTTTCGTGGCTACAGAGGCTTGCGGCAGTGAAACTTCCGATCTAGGGTTATTTCTGGGGGCTTATGTATTTATAGGACTTTTTGGTGTTGGTTCACGCGAAGATGGGCCTCGAGGTGAGGACGATACACCAGGGGGCATCCTAGTGTGATGTGCCCACCTCATGGCTCTTCTGGCCCTCCCACGAAGCTTCTAGTGCCTCTTTTGTTCCAAAAAACTGTCAAAAAGTTTCGTTGCATTTGGAGAACTTTGATTTCTGCACAAAAAACAACACCACGGTAGTTCTACTAAAAACAGCATCAGTCCGAGTTAGTTCCATGCAAATCATACAAAAACCATACAAAATTGTTTTAAACATGGCATGAATACTTCATAAATTATAGATACATTGGAGACGTATCAACATCCCCAAGCTTAATTCCTACTCGTCCTGGAGTAGGTAAATGATAAAAGAAAATAATTTATGAAGTGCGAATGCTAGCATAGTGCATAAGTTTGATAAATGATAATTTCAATCACTTTTCCTAGCATTATAATAGCAACTCTTTCTCATAAAACTTATCAGGATAAAGTAGCAATTGAAAACAGAATTTTTGTTGGGGAATGCTACCTATCATATTCCTCGTATACTCTTTTCTTTTGTAGTATGGACATTTGGACTTGACTGATTCAAAGCAATAGTGTATAATTTGACATGAAGACATCAATACTCAAGCATAACAATAAGCAACCATGTCTTTCAAAATATCAACACTAAAGAAAGTTATCCCTAACCCATCATGCTCAATCATTGATCCATTCATGAAACACACTCGAATATTAGCTACATCCAATGCACAAGTATGATCATAGTGCTCCCTAGTTGGTGCATTATAAGAGAAGATGGAGAATCAAATAAAAATAAAAATTGCATAAAGTAAATAGATAGGGACTTCACAGAGGGAAGCAGAGATTTGTAGATGTGCCAGAGCTCAAAGCTTAAATTGGGAGATAAAATATTTTAGGAGGCATACTTTTCCCGTCAACGAAAACGACCGAGTAATTCCAAATACTTTCCATGCTAGATACATCATAGGTGGTTCCCAAACATAAAATAAAGTTTATTCCTTTTTCCACCATTTTTCACAATCCATGGCTAGCCATATCCACGGGTGCCTTCCATACCAACACTTTCCAAGGAATTTATTATTTGACAACTTAAAGTAAATTTCTTTTTCATTTTGGGACTGGGCATCCCTATAACCGCCACACTTTCGTGCAATGACAAGTGAATAAACACTCATATTGAGAATAACACATCTAGCATTGAAAAATATTGGCCACCCCCTGCCGCTTTATAAGTGGTACGGGCACACAAAAGGAAATTCATTTTGAAAATTGGAGATGGCATATACAAATTTACTTGGAATGGCACGGAAATACCACATATAGGTAGGTATGGTGGACTCATTTGGCATAACTTGGTTTAAGGAGTTTGGATGCACAAGTAGTATTCCCACATATGGAGTCTAGGAAATAGATAGGTATGGTGGACTCATATGGAGGCTAGCAATAGATTGACAAGCAACCAACCAAGAAACGAAAATTCACATAAACAAGCATTAAGCATAACTAACACCGAATAATGCACCATAGTGTCGGCGTTCTAGATATGGGGGTATCCAGACTTGCCTGCCTGCGGCCCACTGCGTGGCTCCATCGATGGCCTGGTACGGCCCAGCTTCAGCATCAACAACTCATGACCCAAGCAAGGGGCCAAGCCTCGCGAGGCGGATGACACCAAGACCCCCGAGGGGATCGGCCACCTCAGGCTGGCTCCCGAGGGGTGGATAGTTCTATGCAAGGTGCACCTCACGAGGCTCAGCTGACGTGAGCCATGACGACCAAGGCCAGGCGGGCGCTAGGCGGGCGCCAGGCGGGCACCAGCGGGCGCAGAGCGCCAGTTTCCTCTTCAGTGCAAGGGAGGCAAGCCACAGGCGCGGAGTCCCAAGGAATCAGCCAAAGGTTTCCATTCTGGTGCAACAAGACCAAGACCGCCAGGACGGCAGTACAGAGGTCATCACCGAGCCCACCATAGCATCACGACCAAAGGCTTTTCACAGGCGAAGACCACTTTAGCCAGGATAGGTTGTATTACTTGTCCCCTTTCAAATCTGGCCGTTGTGGGATCCCTTCCCACCAACATTTGGGAAGAGGACCAAGGCCACTATAAATAGGACTTAGCCACCACCATAGGGAGAGGTGAGTTCACATCTGGTCGGATTGGATCCACTCTCATCCAACCACCTCACCAGCTCTCTTGAGCTCAAGAACACCTCACCTCCTGAGGTCCTTCAAGGTAATCCACCAAAACGCTGGAGTAGGGTATTACACCGCAAGGTGGCCCGAACTAGGATAAACTGTTGTGTCTCTTTGTCCCTTTGAGCCCGACACGCTAGGCTTAGGAGGATTGCGAGTAGGAAGGCTGGGTAGGTTGAGATCTCCGCACGCACCCTAGAGTTCAAACCTTTCAAGGGTTTGCGGAACCCGTAAGCTGACATTTGGCGCGCCAGGTAGGGGTGCATTAGAAATCCTCTACTCTGTCCGTCAGATCGCACCACCGGCTTCAATGGAGGGTGTTTCTTCATCGACTCGACCAACGCACGCCTTCGTAGAAGCGCTGGGGCTGCGCCCTTTCACCCCCTCCCTACGGCGGGTGGAATGGCCGCCAAGTTCAAGACCGAGATGCCGCCACGCTACGACGGCACGGCGAACCTGGCTGGCTTCCTCTAGGCGTACAAGGAGGCAGTCTGGGCGGCCGGCGGAGATGACAAGGTGAAGGCCAACTCGCTCCCCATGGCCCTTGTAGGAGCGCCGCGCTCCTGGCTGCTCCACCTGCCGGAGTCCTCTATGGCCTCTTGGGAGGAGCTGTGTAGCCTCTTCATTGTGCACTTCGTGACACCGATGCCTCCTGTAGTTGCGGCTCTCTTAGGCGGCTCGCAGGCGCCACCTTCTGATCGGCATATCAAGAAATTCTACCAGCAAGTGAACATTGCCCAGGTGAGCTCAGGGGCTCCTCCTGGCTGGGCAGCACCGAAGGCCGACCTCGCCTTTGACCCAGAAGACCATCCGGTGACCACGGTAGGAGCAGGAGCGCTCCCAATGCTCTGCACCCCCACCATCTGCAACGTGGCGGTTACCAGGACCCTCGTCGACGGCAGAGCCGGCCTCAGCGTGCTCTCCACGGAGGCGTTCGGCCTGCTGCACGTGCCTCCTGGCCAGCTCCGCCCCACCAAGCCCTTCTCCGGGGTCGGCGATGGCTTCACCTGTTGGGGAACGTAGTAATTTCAAAATTTTCCTACGCACACGCAAGATCATGGTGATGCATAGGAACAAGAGGGGAGAGTGTGTCTACGTACACTCGTAGACCGAAAGCGGAAGCGTTATGACAACGCGGTTGATGTAGTTCTACGTCTTCACGATCCGACCGATCCAAGCACCGAACGTACGGCACCTCCGTGTTCAGCACACGTTCAGCTCGATGACGTTCCCCGGACTCCGATCCAGCATGGTGTCGGGGATGAGTTCCGTCAGCACGACGGTGTGGTGACGATGATGATGTTCTACCAGCGCAGGGCTTCGCCTAAACTCCACGACGATATGACCGAGGTGGAATATGGTGGAGGGGGGCATCGCACACGGCTAAGGAAGGATCCGTAGATCAACTTGTGTGTCATGGGGTGCCCCCTGCCCCCGTATATAAAGGAGCAAGGAGGAGGGGGCCGACCAAGGGGAGAGGCGCGCCCAAGGGGTGTCCTACTCCCACCGGGAGTAGGATTCCCCTACTCCCACCTCAGCCACATAGCCAAACCCTAGATATTTCGAATTTTCCGATTCCAAACTCGGTCTCACCGAAACTAGTGTTGCCAAGCTTCTGTAACCTTCTGTAATCAAATCGGTGTCACCGAGATGATAAAGTCGGTCCCACCGAGATTGGCAAACCCTAGTCTTTGGAAGAATCGACTCACCGAGATTGTATTTTGGTCCCACTGAAAATCCCAACGCTCACAAGATTTGAACTTTCGGTCTCACCGAGTTGTCAACTTCGGTCCGACCGAGATTGGTCAAATGTGTGTAACGGTTGGATTTTGTGTGGAGGCTATAAATACCCTCCACCTCCTCTTCATTCGTGGAGAGAGCCATCGAAAGAACTACCACTCCTACCTTACATTTCGAGAAGAAAACTACCTACCCTTGTGTTGAGATCAAGTTGCTCCACTCCCACCATATGAAACTTGATTTCTAGCCTTCCCAAGTTGCTTTCCACTCAATCCTTTCTTCCACCACAGCCAAATCAGTGAGGAGAGTTGAGTGTTGGGGAGATTATCATTTGAAGCACAAGAGCAAGGAGTTCATCATCACCAACACTATCTATTACCTTTTGGAGGGTGGTGCCTCCTAGATTGGTTAGGTGTCGCTTGGGAGCCTCCACAAGATGTGGAGTTGAACCAAGAAGTTTGTAAGGGCAAGGAGATCGCCTACTCGTGAAGATCTACCCCGAGTAAGGCTAGTCCTCCGTGGGCGATGCCATGATGGCATAGACAAGGTTGCTTCTTCGTGGACCCTTCGTGGGTGGAGCCTCCGTGGACTCTCGCAGCCTGTTACCCTCCGTGGGTTGAAGTCTCCATCAACGTGGATTGACGATAGCACCACCTATCGGAACCACGAGAAAAATCTCCGTATCTCCAAATTGCGTTTGCTCTTCTCCACCTCTATTTACTACATGTGCAATTTACTTTCCGCTGCCATAACTCTAGAATTGCATGTGTATTGTGATACTTGACTTGATCATCATTGTGAACTTGCCAAAAACTTGTCTTAATCAAAAGGCTAAACTTTTAAATTATCAAGTAGTCTAATCACCCCCCCTCTAGACATACTTTCGATCCTACAAGTGGTATCGAGCTTTGGTTTCCATTGGATTGGTTTCATTGCATTGACTCCATAAGCTTGGTTTCACAACCTAGGAGAGTATGGCGCCTAGTGAGGGTAATTTTCGAGAGGTCCTTACTTTGATGGTTCAAATTTTGCTAGTTGGAAGCATAAAATGAAAATGCATATTCTTGGACATAACCCCGCCAAGATGGGGCATTATTTGTGTTGGCTTGCAAGGTGAGTTCTTCGAGGAAGGAAAAGTTCCGGATCGTGGCTACAGCGGATGAATTGCGGATGTTGCAAAACAATGCTCAAGCTTGTGACATTCTCTTCAATGCTTTGTGTCCCGAGGAGTTCAACAAGATCAGCCGCCTTGAGAATGCAAAAGAGATTTGGGATACTTTGGTCGAAATGCACGAAGGTACCGAGTCCGTGAAGGAATCAAAGCTAGATGTTCTTCAAGGTCAACTTGACAAGTTCAAGATGAAGGAAGGTGAAGGAGTCGCTGAAATGTACTCTAGGCTTGCTCTCATCACAAATGAGATTGCCGGCTTAGGAAGCGAAGAAATGACCGATCGATTCATCATCAAGAAGATTCTCGAGCTTTGGATGGAAAGTATGACACCGTGTGCACTTTGATCCAAATGATGCCAAACTACAAGAATCTCAAGCCTACCAAGTCATTGGAAGAATTGTTGCTCATGAGATGACACTTAAAGATAAGGAAGAGCTTCACAACAAGTCAAGTGGTGCTTACAAAGCTACAGTTGAAGCTCCCACAACCTCAAGTGACAAGCTAGTTTCCAATGAAGAGATAAGCCTAATGGTGAAGAACTTCAACAAATTCTACAAGAGTAGAAGCAAGGAAAGAAGCTCAAAGTCTAGATCATATGATGAAAAGAGATCTTCTAGTCGTGATCGAATCTGCTACAATTGTGGAAGACCCGACACTACTCAAATGAGTGTTCGACTCCCCACAAGAGAAGAGAAGAATCTCCAAGAAGAAGAAGCTCAAGAGAAGAGTCACCTCGAAAGAGAGAAGGAGTAGAGATGATCGTTATGAACGAAGATCCTCTCGGAGAAGCAAGGATTCGGAAAGGAAAGACAAGTCATCAAGGAGCTACACAAGAAGAAAACATCAAGCTCATGTTGGTGAATGGGTCTCCGGCCCGACTCGACAATCACTCGAAAGAAGCTATCACTCCAACTCCGAATCTGACCAAGATGAAGGTGTTGCCGGTCTTGCTCTCGTATCCTCCAACTTCAACTCCTATGACTTATTTGATTCACCAAATGAGGGAATTGGAAGATGCTTCATGGCTAAAGGCCCCAAGGTATCACATCCTGAGTTCATTGACTTTGATAGTGATGAGGATGACTTGCTTGGTGAAGATGAGCTTTTACATGACAAATCTAGAGAGCCTAGTAATGATGAACATGCTAGTAGTCTTTATAGTCGAGAAGAGTCGAATGACAATGCTATGAAGGAGATTGAGCGTCTAACTAAAGAACTAAACACTCTTAAGTTAGCTCATGAAACAACTCAAGAAGATCATAGAGAGCTCCTAAGATCTCATGAGAAGCTACGCTTCGAGAAGCTCAATCTAGAGCAAGAACATGAGTTCCTAAAAGCTATCAATGACGATCTTCGAAAGAAGAGTTCTTCATATCTTGCCAAACGACTTCTCTTGTCTAATTTCTTGCCACCTATTAAAACTAAGCATGACAAGCATAAGAAAAATTCTTCATCTAGAAGCAACATAACTGGTTCTAGTAATTCTCTTGATTCCACTAACAATGTTTCAAGCCAAGTTTCACTTGAGCAAGAAAATAGTTTATTGAAAGGGATTATAGAGAAAGGTGTCTACAAGAGCCTTGTCGGAAGCAAGAACTTTGAGGAAATTGTTCGCAAGCAAGGAAGGCACCGGAAGAATCAAGGAATTGGTTTTGAGCGAAAGTTCAACGCCGAGGGTGTTGAATGGGAAGAAGGTCAATATCCCACTCCAAAGTTTGTTTCTCAAAAGGAGAAGTATGATCCTACTTCTTCCAATGTGGAACAAGCTCAAGATGACCTTCCACCACAAGACCACAAGCTAAAAGGCAAGGACAAGCTTCAAGAGGAGATTGATGCATTTATTGAAGCACCCAAGGCCATGGTCAAGTGGGTTCCCAAGGAAACTTCAAGTTCTACTTCGACAAGCTCAACTACTACCCCAAGGATTCCCATCAAGATGATGTGGATCCCGAAGAAGAAGAACTAGAGAGTTCTTGAGGGTGACTCCGCCAACATATTTCACTCACATTCATTTTGGCAAGAACTTGTGCAATCAACTTCCACATCTTGCACTAGTTCATGGAGTCACAAATCCTCTTGTTGGTAAGTCAAGGGACAAGGTAATCATTGCTTTCATGGACATCATCTATTGTGTACTTCAATCTATGTCCATGGATATCCTTGTTTGTTCCTTGTGGGACTAACCCATGTAGGTATTGAAAGTGCCCGAATCCAAAGGATTGCTCCCAACTCTTGATGATCTTCATCAACATTGAGCATCCACATCTTCAACATCTACATGAAGTCTTCTACGACAACCCAAGGTTAGTTTGACCCTTTAAAAGGGGTTCTCACATCAAGGGGGAGCTTTGCTCTAAAGAAATGAGCTAAAGCATCTTCAAATGATGTGAACACATTAATGCTTTATGTAAAAGTGGTAACCCCACTTGTGCTTAAACGATGAGTATGACCTATGATCAAATGTTCTCATTTGACTCCTAAGTCAATATACTCATATATAGATGACCTAGTCATCGACAAATTGTGTGATAGTAGCTAGTGTGTTGTTTGAGCATGTTTGACACATATTTCATTTGCTATCTTATTGTGTGAGCATGTTGGATGCATGATTTTATCCATTCGAGGACATCCATTTGTTGCTTTGGTCTTTTTGGATATTTCTTTTTTGACCAAATCGATGGACAAGAATGCCTAAGTTCCTCCCCTAGCTATCTATGCTTTCTTGTCTCAAACTCTATTCATGCTTATATCACAAACTTTGGACAAGTCTTTTTCGGACAGACCGAGTGAGGAGCACTCGGAGCCACCGATCCGTCAAAAGCTTAAATTCCAAAACCTTCTAAGTATTTTCGGTCAGACCAACCTACTCAAATCGGACAGACCAAATCACTTGATTGATCTAGGTTTTCACCTCGGTGAAACCGAAGGTAAATTTCGGCGTGATCAAGTGAGTAATCGCTGCAGATTAACCATCTCGGTGCCACCGAAGTTTTCCAACTCGGTCCCACCGACAATGAAGGGTATATATACCGAGGGCAGCGCTGCTGATTCTTTCTTCAAACCGCCTCGCCCCAAACCCTTTCTTTGCCGCCGCCGTGGTCTCCGGATCGTCTCCGCTGTCGCTCAGGCGCCCGCGCCATGGTCTCCGTCGCCGTCAACGGTCAATCTCTCCGCGCCGTTGCCGCCGTAGAGAAACTCCACCAAGTTAGGGTTAGTTTCGATCCCTCTCGTGCTTCAACCTCCGATTCAATGCACGATAGGTTTGCCTAGCTTCTTGACACGATTGAGATCTTCCTATCCAGCAGATTTGTTCTTAGAACGAAATTCGAGTAAAAGTTTTAGGGTTAGGTTTCACGAATACATCTCGGTGTGACCGATTCTACATTCTCGGATCGACCGATTTGGCCTCTCGCCATTGATCAGACTCTTCGGTCCAACCGAGTTGTGCAAATCGGTCCGACCGAAATGAGGATTTAGTGAAACCCTAGAGTTCTCGGCTAGACCGAAACCCATTTCGGTCCAACCAAAAGTGGTGTGAATGGTTCTGTTTAGACACTTCGGATTCACCGAATTTTAGACTCGGTCCGACCGAAATGCATTCTCGTGAAAACCTAAAACTGAAATTTGAACTCATTCTTTTGCAAAACCTTCGTAGTTTGTGATAACTCTTCTATTCTGCCTATACCTTATCTATTCACAGGTTGTCAGCCATGTCAGATGCCAGTGACAGCCAGAACAGATCTGAATCACCAATTGAGATTCCAGAGGCAGGCACTAGTCCTGAAGCCAACAGTTTTTCTGATGATGGTGAGAGGAGCACACCAAGTGGTTTGCCTCCTGCTGCCACCAGGGCCAGGAAGAAGAGGAATTCTGATGAAGAGGATTTTGACTTTATTGCTGAGGAAGAGATTTCTTCTAAGCCTAAGAAGAAAGTGGTTGCCAAAGAGCATCAAGGGCAACAAACCAAGAAAGGCACCAGCAAAGTGAAGAAGTCCATAGTTGCCAAGAAGTTGAGCATGGAAGAAGAAACATCCAGCAAGGTAAAGAAAACTTCCAAGAGGAAGAGGATTGTGCATGATGAAGCAGCTGATGATGATTCTGATGAGGAAGCACCCCAGCCTCCTCAGAAGCCTAAGTTGATGGGAGATGCCATCAGGGCAGGAGCACCTACAAGGTCTAAGTCATCAGCTCCAAAGAAAGGCAGCTCAAGCCAAGCCTGCTGCCAAGCCAAAGAAAACAAGGAGAAACATTCCCGCTTCAGAGAAGAAGAAAGACAATGTGCCACCGGTGAGTCGATGATGAGGCACATGTATTGTCAAACTCATTAAACCGCCACCCACAATGATGCTCATCCTCGAGCTGAAAACATGAAGGAAAGGAAAGACAAAGGTCTCAGGCTATGGAGGCAAGTTGATCCATATGCCACCAGGAGAAGGACAGCTGTTGACTCAAGGTTCCACACCAGAGAGCAACAAGATTTCTATGAGACAGTGCTTATGGACAAGAAGCCCATTGTTGCTGACACTAGATATGTCGACTGGGAATACATTGACAGTGAAGAGCACAGAGACTACTTTCCACATGTGCATGAGAGCTTCACTGCATGTGGTGTTGCTGAGTTCGTTGGTCAGAAGCTGACAGCTTGGAATGATGAGATGATCATGCAATTCTATGCCACAGCTCATTTCTATCCAGATGGCAGAATTGTATGGATGACTGAAGGCCAGAGATTCTCTTCAACAGTTGAAGAGTGGGCAGCACTGCTAAATGCTCCAGTATCAAGAGAAGATGTTGATGTCTATGGAATTCCCAAGAAAAATCATGAGTCTATGAAGAACATGTACAATGAGGTACCAGCCAAGGATGTAGAGATTTGGAAGCTCGGCTCAGTGTATCATCTCCAGGCAGGTCTCCCTACCACTAACACTATTCTGAGGCATACCTTGATGCCCAAGTCTGGAGATCATCGCATGATACGAGGCTATTCTATCAACATGCTGCATATACTAGATCAGAAGACACCTTTCAAGGTGATGGACCTGATAGTTGAGACTATCAAGAGGACTGCAGCAGACCAGAAGAGGTCATGTGGGTTTGCCCTGCACATTCAGATGCTAATCAATGCCAAGTTTGGCACGGGCACCTACTTGTTGGATAGACCCCACTTGCCACTGCAGCCTGAACATGAGGACAATGAAGTTGTGATGACTGAGGATGATCCCACGTCTGTTGAAGGTCAAGCTAAGTCCTGAAGCTGCCAAACAAGCCAAAGCTGAGAAGGAAGCAGAAGCAGCAAAGAAACCCAAGAGCATTGGAGAGCAGCTCCTTGAAGCTACCCAGAGGATTGAACTACGCCTGCCAAAGATAGTGCGTCTCGGGAGAGTCTTGAGAGGATAGTTGAAGACAAGTTCCATGCTCGATGTCAAGTCGATCAAGTGCAAGTCATCACAACAAGCTTGAGGCAGATATTGAGGAAGCCAAGAGGGAGAAGGCAGAGCTCATGAAGGAGATGGAAGGTGATTTAGTCCAGATGACTATGAGCAGCCTGCTCAGTTCCCACAAGACCCAGATCATTTGCTATTCCAAAGGGCGAGACACCAGGCCATCAGATCAAGACCTCCCACAGCTCCATCGGCCCAGCTCCAGCTCGGTGTCCACTCCTCCAGCTCCACAGACTTCACCAAGCCTTTGCAGATGCAGCTATCTCCACTCCATCAACCTGCACAGAGCCGCCAGCAGAGTCCCTAGTGACGTTTAGCTCTATACCTTCGAACTTTTTGGTAACTTGTTGCCAAAGGGGGAGAAATTGTATAGATCATAGGACTTCGAGAGAGAGAGTGCTTGCTTTTGCTCTTTCGTTTGCGGTTTCTTTGAGACACTTTGAGATTTCCGAGACATTCCGTGTGTTTGATACTACGTTTGCTCTACTTTGATGAGTGCTTGATCATACTATGCCTTAATGTGTGCTTAATGCTTATCATATGCTATTCATATCTTGTATGATCATTTACTCATGTCTTGGTGATTGGATGCATGTTATTCATTCTTATCATTTTGTGCGCTCCACCAAGATGTATGTGACATGGAAGAGTGACCCATGATCCTAATCGATTGTGCATTTGCATTCAAACGCAAATCTTAAATAATGCACAAATTTAGGGGGAGCTCTTGCTTATCACATACTTCTCAAAGCGACGATATTATTCATTGATTATATCATTTGTCGAAGCTTTGATCTATATGTTGTCATCAATTACCAAAAAGGGGGAGATTGAAAGTGCAACTAATCCCCAGGTGGTTTTGGTAATTAATAACAACATATATATCATTGAACTAATAACTTCTTGAGTATCATTTCAGAAAGTTCAGTGATATGGGTATGGCAATGACTGAAGATGTGGACCCCTCAAAATGCTAAGGAAAACATTGGCAAAAGCTCAAGACTCTATTTTTGGTTTAGTGATCCAAGATCACATTGAGTCTATAGGAAAGCCAATACTATTAAAAGGGGATGAGGTTATGATAATGATCTGGTTGCTCAAAGTGCTTAGTGATCTATCTCCCAAACTAGCAGCAATCTTTCATTCCAACATATACTCATAAGTAATCTCGGTCCCACCGATTCCATAAACTCACCACACCGAGATGAACCACCTCACCCATAGCCAAACCCTAGATATTTCGGATTTTCCGATTCCAAACTCGGTCTCACGAAACTAGTGTTGCCAAGCTTCAGAACATTCAGAATCAAATCGGTGTCACCGAGATGATAAAGTCGGTCCCACCGAGATTGGCAAACCCTAGTCTTTGGAAGAATCGGACTCACCGAGATTGTATTTTCGGTCCCACTGAAAATCCCAACGCTCACAAGATTTGAACTTTCGGTCTCACCGAGTTGTCAACTTCGGTCCGACCGAGATTGGTCAAATGTGTGTAACGGTTGGATTTTGTGTGGAGGCTATAAATACCCTCCACCTCCTCTTCATTCGTGGAGAGAGCCATCGAAAGAACTACCACTCCTACCTTACATTTTCGAGAAGAAAACTACCTACCCTTGTGTTGAGATCAAGTTGCTCCACTCCCACCATATGAAACTTGATTTCTAGCCTTCCCAAGTTGCCTTCCACTCAATCCTTTCTTCCACCACAGCCAAATCAGTGAGGAGAGTTGAGTGTTGGGGAGATTATCATTTGAAGCACAAGAGCAAGGAGTTCATCATCACCAACACCATCTATTACCTTTTGGAGGGTGGTGCCTCCTAGATTGGTTAGGTGTCGCTTGGGAGCCTCCGTCAAGATGTGGAGTTGAACCAAGAAGTTTGTAAGGGCAAGGAGATCGCCTACTTGTGAAGATCTACCCCGAGTAAGGCTAGTCCTCCGTGGGCGATGCCATGATGGCATAGACAAGGTTGCTTCTTCGTGGACCCTTCGTGGGTGGAGCCTCCGTGGACTCTCGCAGCCGTTACCCTCGTGGGTTGAAGTCTCCATCAACGTGGATTGACGATAGCACCACCTATCGGAACCACGAGAAAAATCTCCGTGTCTCCAAATTGCGTTTGCTCTTCTCCACCTCTATTTACTACATGTGCAATTTACTTTCCGCTGCCATAACTCTAGAATTGCATGTGTAGGGTGATACTTGACTTGATCATCATTGTGAACTTGCCAAAAACTTGTCTTAATCAAAAGGCTAAACTTTTAAATTATCAAGTAGTCTAATCACCCCCCCCCTCTAGACATACTTTCGATCCTACAGCCAACCCAACATGTACCTTTGGAGACACCTATAGTACTCCTTTATAATCACCCAGTTACGTTGTGACGTTTGGTAGCACCCATAGTGTTCCTCCGGTAAACGGGAGTTGCATAATCTCATAGTTACAGGAACATGTATAAGTCATGAAGAAAGCAATAGCAACATACTAAACGATCAAGTGCCAGGCTAACGGAATGGGTCATGTCAATCACATCATTCTCCTAATGATGTGATCCCATTAATCAAATGACAACACATGTCTATGGTTAGGAAACATAACCATCTTTGATTAATGAGCTAGTCAAGTAGAGGCATACTAGTGACTATATGTTTGTCTATGTATTCACACATGTATCATGTTTCCGGTTAATACAATTCTAGCATGAATAATAAACATTTATCATGAAATAAGGAAATAAATAATAACTTTATTATTGCCTCTAGGGCATATTTCCTTCAGTCTCCCACTTGCACTAGAGTCAATAATCTAGTTCACATCGCCATGTGATTTAACATCAATATTCATATTTGTATATGATTAACACCCATAGTTCACATCGTCATGTGACTAACACCCAAAGGTTTTACTAGAGTCAATAATCTAGTTCACATCGCTATGTGATCAACACCCAAAGAGTACTAAGGTGTGATCATGTTTTGCTCATGAGAGAAGCTTAGTCAACGGGTCTGTCATATTCAGAGCCGTATGTATTTTGCAAATATTCTATGTCTATAATGCTCTGCACGGAGCTACTCTAGCTAATTGCTCCCACTTTCAATATGTATCCAGATTGAGACTTAGAGTCATCTGGATCGGTGTAAAAGATTGCACCATTGTAACTCTTTACGACGGGCTCTTTTATCACCTCCATAATCGAGAAATATTTCCTCAGTTCTCACTAAGGATAATTTTGACCAATGTCCAGTGATCTACTCCTAGATCACTATTGTACTCCCTTGCCAAACCAGGGCAGAGTATACAATAGGTCTGGTCCATAGCATGGCATACTTTGTAGAACCTATGACTGAGGCATAGGGAATGACTTTCATTCTCTTTTCTATTTCCGCCATGGTCGGGTCTTGAGTCCCACTCAACTTCACATCTTGCAACACAGGCAAGAACTCCTTCTTTGACTGTTCCATTTTGAACTATTTCAAAAATTTATCAAGGTATGTATTCATTGAAAAATCTTATCAAGCGTCTTGATCTATCTATATAGATCTTGATGCTTAATGTGTAAGCAGCTTCACCGAGG
The DNA here is from genome assembly GCA_021437245.1 of Aegilops speltoides. NCBI lineage: Eukaryota > Viridiplantae > Streptophyta > Magnoliopsida > Poales > Poaceae > Aegilops > Aegilops speltoides. Next base: position 397,129,744 of record CM038144.1, read on the forward strand.
TCTTTCTTTGAAAAACTCTTATTTAAGTATCCTTTCATGCTATCCAGAATTTCTATATCATTCCCAATCAACAAATATGTCATTCACATATAATATTAGAAATGCTACAGAGCTCCCACTCACTTTCTTGTAAATACAGTCTTCTCAAAAAGTATGTATAAAACCATATGCTTTGATCAACACATCAAAGCGTATATTCCAACTCCGAGAGGCTTGCACCAGTCCATAAATGGATCGTTGGAGCTTGCACACTTTGTTAGCACCTTTAGGATTGACAAAACCTTCTGATTGCATCATATACAACTCTTCTTTAATAAATCCATTAAGGAATGCAGTTTTGACATCCATTTGCCAGATTTCATAAAATGTGGCAATTGCTAACATGATTCGGACAGACTTAAGCATTGCTACAGTTGAGAAAATCTCATTGTAGTCAACATTTCGAACTTTGTCAAAAACCTTTTTTCGACAAGTCTAGCTTTGTAGATAGTAACACTACTATCAGCATCTGTCTTCCTCTTGAAGATCCATTTATACAATATGGCTTGCCGATCATCGGGCAACTCCACCAACGTCCACACTTTGTTCTCATACATGGATCCCATCTCAGATTTCATGGCCTCAAGCCATTTTGCGGAATCTGGGCTCATCATCGCTTCCTCATAGTTCGTAGGTTCATCATGGTCTAGTAACATGACTTCCGAACTGGATTACCGCACCACTCGTGCGGATCTTACTCGAAGACCTACGAGGTTTGGTAGCAACTTGATCTCAAGTTTCATAATCATCATCATTAACTTCCTCACTAATTTGTGTAGGAATCACTGGAACTGATTTCTGTGATGAACTACTTTCCAATAAGGGAGAAGGTACAATTACCTCATCAAGTTCTACTTTCCTCCCGCTCACTTCTTTCGAGAGAAACTCCTTCTCTAGAAAGGATCCATTTTTTAGCAATGTTTTGCCTTCGGATCTGTGATAGAAGGATTACCCAACAATTTCCTTTGGGTATTCTATGAAGACGCACTTCTCCGATTTGGGTTCGAGCTTATCAGGAGAAACTTTTTCACATAAGCATCGCAGCCCCAAACTTTAAGAAACGACAACTTGGGTTTCTTGCTAAACCATAGTTCATATGTTGTCGTCTCAACAGATTTAGATGGTGCCCTTTTAATGTGAATGCAGCTGTCTCTAATGCATAACCCCAAAACAATATTGGTAAATCAGTAAGAGACATCATAGATCGCACCATATCCAATAAAGTGCGGTTACGACGCTCGGACACACCATAACGCTCGTGTTCCAGGTGGCGTGAGCTGTGAAACTATTCCACATTGTTTTAATTGAAGACCAAACTCGTAACTCAAATATTCGTCTCCGCGATCAGATCGCAGAAATTTCATTTTCTTGTTACGATGATTTTTTCACTTCACTCTGAAATTCTTTGAACCTTTCAACTATTTCAAACTTATGTTTCATCAAGTAGATATACGTATATCTGCTCAAATCATCTGTGAAGGTTAGAAAATAACGATACTTGCCACGAGCCTTCATACTCATTGGTCCGCATACATCAAGATGTATTATTTCCAACAAGTCAAGAGCTCGCTCCATTGTTCAAGAACGGAGTTTTAGTCATCTTGCCCAAAAGGCACGGTTCGCAAGCATCAAATGATTCATAACCAAGTGATTCCGAAAATCCATCTTTATGGAGTTTCTTCATGCGCTTTACACCGATATGACCCAAACGGCAGTGCCACAAATAAGTTGCACTATCATTATTAACTTTGCATCTTTTGGCATCAATATTATGAATATGTGTATCACTACGATTGAGATCCAACAAACTATTTTCATTGGGTGTATGACCATTGAAGGTTTTATTCATGTAAACAGAATAACAATTATTCTCTGATTTTAAATGAATAACCATATTGCAATAAACATGATCAAATCATATTCATTCTCAACGCAAACGCCAAATAACATTTATTTAGGTTTAACACTATTCCCGAAAGTATAGGGAGTATGCGATGATGATCATATCAATCTTGGAACTACTTCCAACACTCATCGTCACTTCACCCTTCAACTAGTCTCTGTTTATTCTGTAACTCCTGTTTCAAGTTACTAATCTTAACAACTGAACAAGTATCAAATACTCAAGGGCTACTATAAACACTAGTAAGGCACACATCAATAACCTGTATATCAAATATACCCTTGTTCACTTTACCATCCTTCTTATCCACCAAATATTCGTGGCTTTTCCGCTCCAAAGGACCATTTCCTTTGCAAAGTAAGCACTCGGCCAGTGCTTTGGTTCAGCTTTGGGCTTCTTCGTGGGAGTGACAACTTGCTTGTATTTCCACTTGAAGTTCCCTTTCTTTCCCTTTGCCCTTCTCTTGAAACTAGCGGTCTTGTCAATCATCAACACTTGATGCTCTTTCTTGATTTCTACCTTCGTTGATTTCAACATCTTGAAGAGCTCGAGAATCATTTTCGTCATCCCTTGCATATTATAGTTCATCACGAAGTTCTAGTAACTTAGTGATGGTGACTAGAGAATTCAGTCAATCACTATCTTATCTGGAAGATTAACTCCGACTTGATTCAAGCAATTGTAGTACCCAGACAATCTGAGCACATGCTCACTAGTTGAGCGATTCTCCTCCATCTTTTAGCTATAGAACTTGTTGGAGACTTCATATCTCTCAACTCGGGTATTTGCTTGAAATTTTAACTTCAATTCCTGGAACATCTCATATGGTCCATGACGTTAAAAACGTCTTTGAAGTCCCGATTCTAAGCCGTTAAGCATGGTGCACTAAACTATCAAGTAGTCATCATTTTGAGCTAGCCAAATGTTCATAACGCCTCAGATCCGCTCCTCGCAATAGGTCCGCTACCTAGCGGTGCATTAAGGACATAATTCTTACAGGCAACAATGAGGATAAACCTCAGATCACGGATCCAATCCGCATCATTGCTACTAACATCTTTCAACACAGTTTTCTCTAGGAACATATCAAAATAAACATATGAAAGCAACAACGCAAGCTATTGATCTACAACATAATTTGCAAAATACTACCAGGACTAAGTTTATGATAAATTTAAGTTCAATTAATCATATTACTTAAGAACTCCCACTTAGACAGACATCTCTCTAGTCATCTAAGTGATCACGTGATCCAAATCAACTAAACCATAACCGATCATCACATGATATGGAGTAGTTTTCAATGGTGAACATCAATATGTTGATCATATCTACTATATGATTCACGCTCGACCTTTCGGTCTCCGTGTTTCAAGGCCATATCTGCATATGCTAGGCTCATCAAGTTTAACCTGAGTATTCCGCGTGTGCAAAACTGGCTTGCACCCGTTGTAGATGGACGAGAGCTTATCACACCCGATCATCACGTGGTGTCGGGCACGCATTTAACTTTGGCAACGGTGCATACTCAGGGAGAACACTTCTTGATGATTAGTGAGAGATCATCTTAAAATGCTACCGTCAAACAAAGCAAGATAAGATGTATAAAAGATAAACATCACATGCAATCAATATAAGTGATATGATATGGCCATCATCATCTTGTGCTTGTGATCTCCATCTCAAGCATCGTCATGATCACCATCGCCACCGGGCGCGACACCTTGATCTCCATCGTAGCATCGTTGTCGTTTACGCCGCCTATTGCTTCTACGACTATTGCTACCGCTTAGTGATAAAGTAAAGCAATTACAGTATGCGTTGCATTTCATACAATAAAGCGACAACCATATGGCTCTCGCCATTGTCGATAACTTCGTTACAAAACATGATCATCTCATACAATGAAATATAGCATCATGCCTTGACCATATCACATCACAACATGCCCTGCAAAAACAAGTTAGACGTCTTCTACTTTGTTGTTGCAAGTTTTACGTGGCTGCTACGGGCTGAGCAAGAACCGTTCTTACCTACACATCAAAACCACAACGATAGTTCGTCAAGTTAGTGCTGTTTTAACCTTCGCAAGGACCGGACGCAGCCACACTCAGTTCAACTAAAGTTGGAGAAACTGACACCCGCCAGCCACCTGTGTGCAAAGCACGTCGGTAGAACCAGTCTCGCGTAAGCGTACGCGTAATGTCGGTCCAGGCTGCTTCATCCAACAATACCACCGAACCAAAGTATGACATGCTGGTAAGCAGTATGACTTGTATCGCCCACAAAATACCCGTATTCCCGTAACTCCCCGGTACTCCAAAAAATACCCGAATCACTCTGAACCTTTCCGAACTCCAAATATAGTCGTCCAATATATCGACCTTTACATCTCGACCATTTCGAGACTCCTCGTCATGTCCCCGATCTCATCCGGGACTCCGAACTCCTTCGGTACATCAAAACTCATAAACTCATAATAAAACTGTCATCGAAATATTAAGCGTGCGGACCCTACGGGTTCGAGAACTATGTAGACATGACCTAGAACTATTCTCGGTCAATAACCAATAGCGGAACCTGGATACTCATATTGGCTCCTACATATTCTACGAAGATCTTTATCGGTCAAACCGCATAACAACATACGTTGTTCCCTTTGTCATCGGTATGTTACTTGCCTGAGATTCGTTCGTCGGTATCCAATACCTAGTTCAATCTCGTTACCGGCAAGTCTCTTTACTCATTACGTAATGCATCATTCCATAACTAACTCATTAGCTACATTGCTTGCAAGGCTTATAGTGATGTGCATTACCGAGAGGGCCCAAAGATACCTCTCCGACAATCGGAGTGACAAAAACCTAATATCGAAATACGTCAACCCAACATGTACCTTTGGAGACACCTGTAGTACTCCTTTATAATCACCCAGTTATGTTGTGATGTTTGGTAGCACCCAAAGTGTTCCTCCGATAAATGGGAGTTGCATAATCTCATAGTTACTGGAACATGTATAAGTCATGAAGAAAGCAATAGCAACATACTAAACGATCAAGTGCTAGGCTAACGGAATGGGTCATGTCAATCACACCATTCTCCTAATGATGTGATCCCATTAATCAAATGACAACACATGTCTATGGTTAGGAAACATAACCATCTTTGATTAATGAGCTAGTCAAGTAGAGGCATACTAGTGACTATATGTTTGTCTATGTATTCACACATGTATCATGTTTCCGGTTAATACAATTCTAGCATGAATAATAAAAATTTATCATGAAATAAGGAAATAAATAATAACTTTATTATTGCCTCTAGGGCATATTTCCTTCATCACCCGCCCTCTGGGATAGATTTGTCTCCCCGTTACCTTTGGGACCCGCGCCAACTACCGCACCGAGCTCATCGACTTCGACATCGCCCGGATCGACTTGCCATATAATGCCATCCTCGGATACCCCGCCTTGGCCAAGTTCATGGCGGCAACTCACCCATCTTACAACCTCATGAAGATGCATGGGAGAAACGGTGCCCTCACGGTGGCAGGGGACACCAAAGACGTGGTGCAGTTCTTCAAGCTCGCCTTCAGGTTAGTGGCATCTGCGCTGCCTGGTGAGAAGGGAGGTCCTGGGGCCCCGGGAGCAGCGCCGGCCAAGAAGAAGTAGTTGTTCTCCCAAGACCGAGGCGAGACGAAGCAAGTGCTGGTCAGTGTGGAGGGGACAACCAGCGCCACCTTCACCATGATAACCCACAAGTATAGAGGATCGCAACAGTTTTCGAGGGTAGAGTATTCAACCCAAATTTATTGATTCGACACAAGGGGAGCCAAAGAATATTCTCAAGTATTAGCAGTTGAGTTGTTAATTCAACCACACCTGGATAACTTAGTATCTGCAGCAAAGTATTTAGTAGCAAAGTAGTATGGAAGTAACGGTAACAGTGGCAAAAGTAACAGTAGTAGTTTTGTAGTAATTGTAACAACAACAGCGGTAAAGTAAATAAGCAAAGAGCAATATGTGAAAAGCTCATAGGCATTGGATGAGTGATGGATAATTATGTCGGATACGATTCCTCATGTAATAGTTATAACATAGGGTGACACAGAACTAGCCCCAGTTCATCAATGTAATGTAGGCATGTATTCCGAATATAGTCATACATGCTTATGGAAAAGAACTTGCATGACATCTTTTGTCCTACCCTCCCGTGGCAGCGGGGTCCTAGTAGAAACTAAGGGATATTAAGGCCACCTTTTAATAGAGTACCGGACCAAAGCATTAACACATAGTGAATACATGAACACCTCAAACTACGGTCATCACCGAGAAGTATCCCGATTATTGTCACTTCAGGGTTGTCGGATCATAACACATAATAGGTGACTATAGACTTGCAAGATAGGATCAAGAACTCACAAATATTCATGAAAACATAATAGGTTCAGATCTGAAATCATGGCACTCGGGCCCTAGTGACAAGCATTATGCATAGCAAAGTCATAGCAACATCAATCTTAGAACATAGTGGATACTAGGGACCAAACCCTAACAAACCTAACTTGATTACATGGTAAATCTCATCCAACCCATCACCGTCCAGCAAGCCTACGATGGAATTACTCATGCACGGCAGTGAGCATCATGAAATTGGTGACAGAGGATGGTTGATGATGACGACGGCGACGAATCCCCCTCTCCGGAGCCCCGAACGGACTCCAGATCAGCCCTCCCGAGAGAGATCAGGGCTTGGCGGCGGCTCCGTATCGTAAAACGCGATGAATCTTTCTCTCCGATTTTTCTCCATGAAAACAAATATATGGAGTTGGAGTTGAGGTCGGTGGCTGTCCAGGGGGGCCACGAGGCAGGGGGCGCGCCCCCACCCTCGTGGACAGGGTGTGGGCCCCCTGGTGCTGATTCTTTCGCAAGTATTTTTTATTAATTCTGAAAAGTTGCTCCGTGGATTTTTAGGTCATTCCGAGAACTTCTATTTCTGCACAAAAATAACACCATGGCAGTTCTGCTTAAAACAGCATCAGTCCGGGTTAGTTCCATGGCAGTTTTGCTTAAAACAACATCAGTCCGGGTTAGTTCCATTCAAATCATTGGAAAAGTAGATACGACGGAATCTACTTTGGAGACGTATCAACTCCCCCAAGCTTAAACCTTTGCCTGCCCTCAAGCAATTTAGTTGATAAACTGAAAGTGATAAAGAAAAACTTTTACAAACTCTGTTTGCTCTTGTTGTTGTAAATATGTAAAGCCAGCATTCAAGTTTTCAGCAAAGATTATGAACTAACCACATTCGCAATAACACTTAGGCCTCATGTTTACTCATATCAATGGCATAATCAACTAGCGAGCAATAATAATAAATCTCGGATGACAACAGTTTCTCAAAACAATCATAATATGATATAATGGGATGGTATCTTGCTAGCCCTTTCTGAGACCGCAAAACATAAATGCAGAGCACCTTTAAAGATCAAGGACTGACTAAACATTGTAATTCATGGTAAAAGAGGTCCAGTCATAGTCATACCCAATATAAACTTATAGTAATGCATGCAAATGACAGCGGTGCTCTCCAGCGGGTGCTTTTTAATAAGAGGGTGATGACTCAACATAAAAGTAAATAGCTAGGCCCTTCACAGAGGGAAGCAGGGTTTTGTAGAGGTGCCAGAGCTTGATTTTGAAATAGAGATAAATAACATTTTGAGCGGTATACTTTCACTATCAACATAACAACTGAGAGATCTCGATATCTTCCATGCTACACACATTATAGGCGGTTCCTGAACAGAATGGTAAAGTTTTTACTCCTCCTCCACCAACAAGCATCAATCCATGGCTTGCCCGAAACAACGGGTGCCTCCAACTAACAACAATCCTGGGGGAGTTTCGTTTAATTATTTTGATTTGATTTAAGCATGGGACTGGGCATCCTGGTGACTAGCCATTTTCTCGTGAGTGAGGAGCGGAGTCCACTCCTCTTGAGAATAACCTGCCTAACATGGAAGATACAGACAACCCTAGTTGATACATGAGCTGTTTGAGTATACAAAACAGAGTTTCATTTGAAGGTTTGGAGTTTGGCACATACAAATTTACTTGGAACGGTAGGTAGACACCGCATATAGGAAGGTATGGTGGACTCATATGGAATAACTTTGGGGTTTATGGAGTTTGGATGCACAAGCAGTATTCCCGCTTAGTACAGTTAAGGCTAGCAAGAGATTGGGAAGCGACCGACTGAGAGAGCGACAACAGTTGTGAACATGCATTAAAATTAATTAACACCGAGTGCAAGCATGAGTAGGATATATCCACCATGAACATAAATATCGTGAAGGCTATGTTGATTTTGTTTCAACTACATGCGTGAACATGTGCCAAGTCAAGTCACTCGAATCATTCAAAGGAGGATACCACCCTATCATACCACATCACAACCATTTTAATAGCATGTTGGCACGCAAGGTAAACCATTATAAGCTCCTAGCTAATCAAGCATGGCATAACCAACTATAATCTCTAATTGTCATTGAAAACATGTTTATTCATAATAGGCTGAATCAGGAATGAACTAATCATATTTACAAAAGCAAGAGAGGTCGAGTTCATACCAGCTTTTCTCATCTCAATCAATCCATCATAGATCGTCATTATTGCCTTTCACTTGCACGACCGAATGGTGTGTATAATAATAATAGTGCACGTGCATTGGACTAAGCTGGAATCTGCAAGCATTCAAGGCAAGGGAGAAGACAAGGTAATATGGGCTCTTGGTTAAATCAACAATAAAGCATATGAGAGCCACTTAACATTTTCATTATGGTCTTCTCCTCTCGACCCCAAAGGAAAGAAAAGAAATAAAACTATTTACACGGGAAAGCTCCCAACAAGCAAAAGAAGAACGGGATTTTTTTGAGTTTTCTTTTAGTTACTACTACTACAGGCATGGAAAGTAAACTAACTAATTTTTTGGTTTTTCTTAAAGTTTATCAAACACACAAGAAGAAAGCTAGAAAAAGAAAATAAACTAGCATGGATAGTACAATGAAAAAGTATGAGCACCGACAACTAGAATGAGTGTGTGAACATGAATGTAATGTCGGTGAGAAATACGTACTCCCCCTAGCTTAGGCTTTTGTCCTAAGTTGGTCTATGCCCATGGATCATGACTACTCTCTCCGGTGTACTAAGGATTGTCATCCTGGTACCACTGGCTGGCAATCTCCTCCGGATCCCACTGATAACAGGATGGTCGATAAGGGTCAAGTGGTGGTTTCGGCTCAGGCTCTGGGGCTCATGTCTGGCCCCAGAACGCATAAATGGCCTCCGGCAAGACGAGGAAAGGAACCGCAGTTAAATCAAACAAAGAGGGCGCAGGAAAGATAATAGTCTCACTGTGTTTCTTATGAAATCTCAAATTATACTTAAGCATATTCTCATTATTTTTAACAATAAACTCATGTGCTACCATGCTCTTATAATCTAGAAAAGTAGGGGGCAACAGTTTTTCCTCTTTCTCGAAATGCCTAATAGGTATCCTGAAATGTTTAGCAAGGCGTGAAGCATAGACACCTCCAAAGATGGGGCCCTTTGTACGGTTCATACTTAACCGTTTAGCAATAATAGCGCCCATACTAACAGAGTTATCACGATATAAAGCATGGAACAAAATAGTAATATTCGGAACACTAAGGTTTCCACAGTTTCCACGACCAATTAAGCATCTACTAGCAAATATTGCAAAGTAACGTAGAACAGGAAAGTGTATGCTAGTAATTCTTGCATCGGAAACCTTCCTCGTTTCCCCTACAGTAATAGTATCAATAAAGCCATCCACATCTTTACGATGTGGTTCCTCTAAGCTGCCCTTGAAGGGTATCTTGCAAACCGCACAAAATTCATATAGCGACATCTCCCTAGCCACATCATATAAATGAAACTCTACTGAAGGAGGTGATTTCTTAGGATAAAAGTAGAAATTTTGGACGAAAGTATTGGTGAGTAAGAGATACTGTTCGATCTGGTGGTGGAGGATGTCAGTGAGGCCCGCATTATCAGCCAACAAATAAAAATCATCATGAATCTCGGCTGCTCTCAAGAAGTCATCACATGGCCATTCACACGGCCGCACTTCCGCGACGCGAGGTAGATTATACTTGGGCTTTTCATTCTCTGTACTTTCTTTATCCTTCGAGCCTTGGCTAGAAGAGCCCCTCAAAAAAATCTCTTCATCTTTTTCAAAAAAAATCTGAAATTTTTAGTAACTCAAAATAAAAGTGAATCAAACTCAACAAAATTGATAGCAACTACTCCTACAAGTGCCTAGAGACTATATCATGCATTAGAATTACTTGGGACCATATAAATTTGACATGCAAGCTCAAGAACAGGGTCTCCTAGGCAGCATAAATTTGCAATGAATAAAGCACTAGAACAAAAACTAACTGGACCATTGGAGGAGTCACATACCAAGGAACAATCCCCCAAAGCAGTTTTGTGAATGGAGCTTTGAGCAAGGAGATCGAAAATGGCAGCAAAATGAGCTAGAACTCGTGCTTGAGCTGGACGGTGATTTTTTGGGAGGAAGAAGAAGTGTGTGGGTGCAGGAATAAGTGGAGGGGGGCCACCGTGGGCCCACAAGGCAGGGGGGCATGCCCTGTAGGGGTGGGCGCACCCTGGACCCTCGTGGCCAGGTGCCAGCTCCTGCTGCTGTGTTCTCAATGCCAGATATTCTCAAATATTCCAGAAAAAAGCATACTCCCTGCATTCCTAAATATAGGGTGTATAGTTTTTGGCACGGAAATTAAAGAATGCACGTGGAGGAAAAATTTCACAAATTTTGGGCGATATTTCACATGACTAATTGACATGAGAAAATAGAGGAGCTTGACTTGTATAAAGAAATGTAATCAAATCCTTCAAAAAAATAATCCAAACGAGTGGTGCAACACAATACACCTTATATTTCGGATTTTTCTCAAAAATCTATACACCTTATATCAAGGAACAGAGGGAGTATTAAATTGGTAGGGCATTTGGAGATCTTTTATTTTCGGGGTATTTGTTTATTGTATGATAATTCAGAAAATAGACAGAAAATACTATTTTTGCTTTATTTATTCTAAATAACAGAAAGTAAAAAGAGGGTATAGAAGGTTGTGCCTTCTAACTTCATCCATCTCATGATCATCAAAAGAAATCCACTAACAAGGTTGATCAAGTCTTGTTAACAAACTCATTCCGAATAACATGGAACCAGAGAAATTTCGAATAACACTAGGTTACCTCAATGGGGATATGAACATCCCCAATAATAAGAATATCATATTTCTTCTTGACGGTAGGTAGAGGAAATTCAAAACCTCCAATAATAATAGTTGGAAGTTTTCCAATAGAATTGATGCAATGAACTCGAGGTTGTTTCTTCGGAAAGTGTACCGTATGCTCATTACCATTAACATGAAAAGTGACATTGCCTTTGTTGCGATCAATAACAACCCCTCCAGTATTCAAAAAGGGTCTACCAAGGATAACCGACATACTATCGTCCTCGGGAATATCAAGAATAACAAAGTCCGTTAAGATAGTAACATTTGCAACCACAACAGGCACATCCTCACAAATACCGACATGTATAGCAGTTGATTTATCAGCCATTTGCAAAGATATTTCAGTAGGTGTCAACTTATTCAGTTCAAGTCTACGATATAAAGAGAGAGGCATAACACTAACGCCGGCTCCAAGATCAAATAAAGCAGTTTTAGCTTAGTTTCTTTTAATGGAGCATGGTATAGTTGGTACTCGTGGATATCCTAGTTTCTTAGGTATTCCACCTTTAAAAGTATAAGTAGCAAGCATGCTGGAAATTTCAGCTTCCGGTAGCTTTCTTTTATTTGTAATAATATCCTTCATGTACTTAGCATAAGGATTCACTTTAAGCATATCAGTTAAGCGCATAGGTAAAAGATAGGTCTAATCATTTCAGAAAAGCGCTCAAAATCCTCATCATCCTTTTTCTTGGATGGTTTAGGAGGAAAGGGCATGGGTTTTTGAACCCATGGTTCTCTTTCTTTACCGTGCTTCCTAGCAACAAAGTCTCTCTTATCATAACGTTGATTCTTTGATTGTGGGTTATCAAGATCAACAGCAGGTTCAATCTCTACATCATTATTATTGCTAGGTTGAGCATCAACATGAACATTATCATTAACATTATCACTAGGTTTATGTTCATCACCAGATTGTGTTTCAGCATCAAAAATAGAATTATCATTGGGATTCTCAGATGTGTCTACAACAGGTTCACTAGAAGCATGCAAAGTCCTATCATTTTTCTTTTTCTTCCTTTTAGAAGGACTAGGTGCATCTACATTATTTCTCTGAGAATCTTGCTCAATTCTCTTAGGGTGGCCTTCAGGATACAAAGGTTCCTGAGTCATTTTGCCAGTTCTAGTAGCCACTCTAACAACAAAATCATGTTTATTATTTAATTCATCGAGCAAATCACTTTGAGCTTTAAGCACTTGTTCTGCTTGAGTGGTAACCATAGAAGCATATTTACTAATGAGTTTAAGTTCACCTTTAACTCTAGCCATATAATCACTCAAGTGTCCAATCATGTAAGCATTACTCTTTAATTGTCTACCAACATAAGCATTAAAGTTTTCTTGTCTAGCCATAAAGTCATCAAATTCATCCAAACATTGGCTAGGAAACTTAGTAGACGGGATTTCAACTTTATCATATCTGTAGAGAGAATTTACCTTTACTACCTGTGCCGGGTTATCAAGACCATGCGTTTCTTCAATAGGTGGTACATTAAGGCCATGTATTTCTTCAATAGGAGGTAAATTCTTAACATCTTCAACTTTAATACCTTTCTCTTTGATAGATTTCTTTGCCTTTTGCATATCTTCAGGACTGAGAAATAGAACACCCCTTTTCTTCGGAGTTGGTTTAGGAGCTGGCTCAGGAGTTGGCTCAGGAAGCGTCCAATTATTTTCATTAGTTAACATATTATTCAATAGTAGTTCACCTTGATCGACTGTTCTTTCCCTGAAAACACAACCAGCACAACTATCCAAGTGGTCCTTGGAAGCATCAGTTAGTCCATTATAAAAGATATCAAGTATTTCATTTTTATTAAGAGGATGATCAGGCAAAGCATTAAATAACCGGAGAAGCCTCCCCCAAGCTTGTGGGAGACTCTCTTCTTCAATTTGCACAAAATTATATATTTCCCTTAAAGTAGCTTGTTTCTTATGAGCAGGGAAATATTTAGCAGAGAAGTAATAAATCATATCCTGGGGACTATGCACACAACCAGGATCAAGAGAATTAAACCAAGTTTTAGCATCACCCTTTAATGAGAATGGAAATATCTTAAGGATATAATAGTAGCGAGATTTCTCATCATTAGTGAACAGGGTGGCTATATCATTCAATTTAGTAAGATGTGCCACAACAGTTTCAGATTCATAGCCATAGAAAGGATCAGATTCAACCAAAGTAATTATCTCAGGATCCACAGAGAATTCATAATCCTTATCAGTAACAAAGATAGGTGAAGTTGCAATAGCAGGGTCATATTTCATTCTAGCTTTCAGAGTTTTCTGTCTCAATTTAGCTAATAACTTCTTAAGATCAGATCTATCATTGCCAGCAAGAAAATCTCTAGTAGTTTCTTCATCGATAACATAACCCTCTGGAACAACAGGCAATTCATATTTAGGGGGAGAACCTTCATCATCACTATCTTCAATAATATCAGTTTCAAGAATTTCATTCTCTCTAACCCTAGCAGGTTGTTCGTCAAGATATTCACCTAATGGTACAGTAGTATCAAGCACAGAAGTAGTTTCATCATAAGTATCATGCATAGTAGAAGTGGCATCATCAATAATATGCGACATATCAGAATTAATAGCAGAAGCAGGTTTTGGTGTCGCAAGTTTACTCATAACAGAAGGAGAATCTAGTGCAGAGCTAGATGGCAGTTCCTTAACTCCCCTCGTAGTTAAGGGATAAATCTTAGTTCTTTCGTCTTTCAAGTTCCTCATAGTGACCAGGAGATATAAATCCCAAGTGACTCAAAGAATAGAGCTATGCTCCCCGGCAACGGCGCCAGAAAATAGTCTTGATAACCCACAAGAACAGTTTTCGAGGGTAGAGTATTCAACCCAAATTTATTGATTCAACACAAGGGGAGCCAAAGAATATTCTCAAGTATTAGCAGTTGAGTTGTCAATTCAACCACACCTGGATAACTTAGTATCTACAGCAAAGTATTTAGTAGCAAAGTAGTATGGAAGTAACGGTAACAGTGACAAAAGTAATAGCAGCAGTTTTGTAGTAATTGTAACAACAGCAGCGGTAAAGTAAATAAGCAAAGAGCAGTATATGAAAAGCTCGTAGGCATTGGATGAGTGATGGATAATTATGTTGGATGCGATTCCTCATGTAATAGTTATAACATAGGGTGACATAGAACTAGCTCCAGTTCATCAATGTAATGTAGGCCTGTATTCCGAATATAGTCATACGTGCTTATGGAAAAGAACTTGCATGACATCTTTTGTCCTACCCTCCCGTGGCAGCGGGGTCCTAGTGGAAACTAAGGGATATTAAGGCCTCCTTTTAGTAGAGTACCGGGCCAAAGCATTAACACATAGTGAATACATGGACTCCTCAAACTACGGTCATCACCGAGAAGTATCCCGATTATTGTCACTTCGGGCTTGTTGGATCATAACACATAATAGGTGACTATAGACTTGAAAGATAGGATCAAGAACTCACATATATTCATGAAAACATAATAGGTTCAGATCTGAAATCATGGCACTCGGGCCCTAGTGACAAGCATTAAGCATGGCAAAGTCATAGCAACATCAATCTCAAAACATAGTGGATACTAGGGATCAAACCCTAACAAGAACTAACTTGATTACATGGTAAATCTCATCCAACCCATCACCGTCCAGCAAGCCTACGATGGAATTACTCACGCACGGCGGTGAGCATCATGAAATTAGTGATGGAAGATGGTTGATGATGACGGCGACGACGAATCCCCCTCTCCGGAGCCCCGAACGGACTCCAGATTAGCCCTCCTGAGAGAGATTAGGGCTTGGCAGCGGCTCTGTACCATAAAATGTGATGAATCTTTCTCTTTGATTTTTTCTCTCTGTGAAAGCAAATATATGGAGTTGGAGTTGAGACCGGTGGACGTCCAGGCGGCCCACAAGGCAGGGGGCGCGTCCTACGGGGGGGGGGGGCACCATCGTGGACAGGGTGTGGCCCCCCCGGTGCTGATTCTTTCGCCAGTATTTTTTATTAATTTTGAAAAGTTGCTCCGCGGATTTTCAGGTCATTCTAAGAACTTTTATTTCTGCACAAAAATAATATCATGGCAGTTCTGCTGAAAACATCATCAGTCCGGGTTAGTTCCATTCAAATCGTGCAAGTTAGAGTCTAAAACAAGGGCAAAAGTGTTTGGAAAAGTAGATACGACGGAGACATATCACACCATAGGAGATGGCCTCCCTTAGGACCACGAGAAAGCATTGGTCGGCTTCTTGCGTGCCAACATGGACATATTCGCTTGGGAGCCCAAAGACCTGGCTGGGGTCCCAAGGGGTATAATCGGGCACCACTTGAAGGTATGCCCAAACATGCGGCCGGTGAAGTAGAAGGCCCGCCGCCAGTCCACCGAGAAGCAAGCATTTATCGTCCAAGAAACCCGCAAGCTGCAGGATGCTGGGGTCATCAGGGAAGTATGATACCCAGAGTGGCTGGCGAACCCGGTTGTCGTCCCAAGGAAAGGAGGGAAGGAACGCATGTGTGTCGACTTCCCGAACTTCAACAAGGCTTGCCCTCAAGATCCCTTTCCGCTTCCTCGCATCGATCAGGTCATGGACTCCACCGCTGAGTGCGACCAGTTGTGCTTCTTGGACGCCTTCTCAGGCTACCACCAGATCAAGATGGTCATGCAAGACGTGGAGAAGATGGCGTTCCTGACCCCCTGCGGAGCATACTGCTACACTTGCATGCCCTTCGGGCTATGCAACGTTGGGGCTACCTTCCAGCGGCTGATGCATATCGCCCTGGGCACACAGCTCAGAAGAAATGCGGTGGCCTATGTTGATGACATAGTAGTGAAGTCTCAGGAGGCTGGGACCCTGATAGCAGATCTGGAGGAGACGTTTGCTAGCTTGCGCAAGGTGGACCTTCGGCTCATTCTAGAGAAGTGTGTATTCGGGGTCCCCTCTGGCAAGCTGCTGGGATTCCTGGTGTTGCACAGAGGGATCGAGGCCAATCCAGAAAAGGTCATGGCAATAGAAGACATGAGCCCCCCGGAGACCCTGAAGGAGATGCAGAAGCTGGCGTGCTGTGTAACCTCGCTAGGGCGCTTCATCTCCAAGCTGGGGGAGCGCGCCATCTTGTTCTTCAAGCTGATGCAATAGAAGGAGCCGTTCGAGTGGACCCTGGAGGCAGACGCAGCCTTTCAAGACCTCAAGAGATACCTGACCAGCCCACCAGTGATGGTGTCACCGCGCCTCTTGAGCCCTTGGTGCTCTATTTGGCAGCCACCCCTCACTCAGCCAGTGCCGCCTTGGTGGCGCTAAGGAAGGAGCGCCCGTCCAAGGGCCCTCGGCAAGACGCTCAACCACCAAGCAGAGCGCAACACCCTCAGGACAGCGCACCCGGGGCCTCGGTCAACCCAGCAGTCGACATCCCTCCCGGGGCTGCATTGACCCCACAACTGAGGGGGCTCCTGAGGGCGGACCTCGCGAGACTGACGAAGGCCTGCGTCCTCAGGAAGAACAAGACTCCACCGGTGCATGTCCCCTCGTCGAGCACCCTGTCTACTTCGTCAGCATGGTGTTGAGGGAGGCACGGGCACATTACCCCATGCCTCAGAAACTCTGCTCGCGCTCCTCATCGCCTCCCGAAAGCTGCTCCACTACTTCCAAGGCCAACCCATCAAAGTTGTTTTGGCATAACCGCTGGAGAGGGTGCTCCAGAGCCCGAACGCCGTCGGGTGAGTTGCAGAATGGAACATCAAGCTTCAGGCCTTCCATCTCGAGTTCAGCACCACCAGGGTCATCAAGGGTGCAGCCCTCACTGACTTCATGGCCGAGTGGACTGACATCCCTGACCGCGGGGTGAGCGAGGATGGCTCCTTCTTACCAGGGGATGAGGAGCCAGACGGGTGGGTCATGTACTTTGACGGAGCGTTCGCACAACAAGGCGCAGGAGCAGGGGTCGTCCTCATCTCACCCGCCAAGGACAAGCTCCACTACGCGATACAACTCTGTTTCTAGCAGGGTGAGAAGGTCTCCAACAACATCGTGGAATTCAAGGGCTTGCTCGCCGGTCTCAGGGCCGCGGCAGCGTTGGGGGTGAAGCGCCTCACCATCAAGGGCTATTCCTAGCTCCTTGTCAACTTCTCCAACAAGGAGTACATGCCTGAGGACGAGCACATGGAGGTATACCTAGAAGAGGTACACGAGATGGAGAAGCGGTTCTTGGGCTTGGAACTGCAGCACGTGCCCCGAGGGACAAACAAGGAGGTGGACAATATCGCCAAGAGAGCCTCCTAAAGGCTCCCCCAGGAGCCGGGGTGTTTGAGGAGCGGCTCTTCAAGCCATCTGCGGCTCCCCCCCCCCCCCCACGACTCCAGCACCGCCTCAAGAGGATCTGCCTCAGGCGCCTGTGACTGGCATCCCATCATGCGGCCATCCCTTAGGGGCCCGCCTGATGCTTGCACTCGACCCTCAGGAGGGGTGCTGGACTGAGGAGTGCAAGGCGTACCTGCTTCAAGGGAACCTGGCAGAGAAGGAGGAGGAGGCCGAGCGCGTGGCTCGTCAAGCCACCGCGTACTACATCCAGGATGGTGAGATATACCGCAAAAGGCCCAATGACGTTTTGTTGCAATGCATCTCCAGGGAGTAGGGACTTGAGCTGCTAGCAGACATACATGGTGGAGACTGCGGGCATGATTCGTCATCACGCACTCTAGTGGGAAGGCGTTCCGCAGCGGCTTCTACTGGCCCACTGCGCTCAACGACGCCAAAGAGCTGGTGCGTTCCTACGAAGCATGCCAGTTCCACGCCAAGCAAATTCACCAGCCTGCGCAGGGCCTCCAAACAATCCGACTCACGTGGCCATTCGTGGTCTGGGGGCTGGATATCTTGCGGCCATTCCCGTGAGCGCCAGGGGGCTACCGCTACCTCTACGTCGCCATCGACAAATTCTCCAAACGGGCGGAGGTGGATGCTGTTCGCGCCATCCCAGCTAGATCAGCCGTCAAGTTCATCAAGGGCATCGTGAGCCAGTTTGGGGTTCCTAACCGCATCATCACCGACAATGGCTTGCAGTTCACTAGCAACCTTTTCAAAACATACTGTGCTAACCTTGGAATGCAGATATGCTACGCCTCAGTAGCACACCCCAGGAGCAACAGCCAAGCCGAGCGTTCCAATGCTGAGGTCTTGTGGGGCCTCAGGACAAGAACCTTCAAGAAGAAGCTCGAGGCCTGCAGCAGAGGCTGGCTCGACAAGCTCCAGTCCATGCTGTGGTCCATCCGCACCATTGCAACCAAGCCAACGGGAGAGACGCCGTTCTTCCTCGTCTATGGAGCGGAAGTGGTTCTCCCACACGAGGTCAAGCATCACTCCACGCGGGTCGTGGCATTCGACAAGGCACGTCTGGACGCCACGCGGGGCATGGATCTCCTGCCGGGGGAGGAACGCCACCGCCAAGCCTCACTTCGGGCAGCATGGTACCAGCAGGCGCTGCTGTGGTATCACTGCCGCAGCGTCCGCTTCAAGACGTTAGAGGTGGGCGACCTTGTCCTAAGGCGGGTGCTCTCCAGGGAAGGGCTGCACATGCTCTCTCCCATGTGGGAGGGCCCATTTAGGATTGCCCGTGTCTCTAGGCCTAGCGTCGCGTGCCTGGAGACACAGGACGGGGTCCCCATCCAGAACGCCTGGAACATCCAGCATCTCTAGAAGTTCTACCCCTGAAGAAAGGCTCCGGCCTGTGAAGCAAGGCTCCGGCCTGTGAAGGTCTCCGCTCGTGACACTCTCACGTAATAATGAGTGGGGCTGTACACGGCCCGGAGTCTCCTAAGAGCCGCCCTGGGGCCTCACGGGGGTTCCCTCCCACGTCTTAGTGGCAGCACTTAGCACCGCGTTGGTGAGAAGACTAGATTAGGTGTTGGACGCGGCTGTTCATTTGCTTTCTGAGGTTGCTTGCAGTCTCTTAGCAATCTTTCAATGGATTTGGTGCTTTCGTGTTTCGGTTCGCCGAGTTGATTTCTTCTCCTCCCGCTCGTTTCCTTTTAGCCTAGGGGCAGGAGAGAGGTGGCAGTTGCCTGTCACTCTCCCTCACGCGCCTCGCGCGTGGGGGGCTGGGGGCTAGGCAGGTGTGTGTGCCTTGGGCCTGCCCTCATGCGCGCACAGGGCGCTGAACCCTGCTGCCCTGGTGCTTCAGCCTTATCCTTGTGAGGAGCTCTTGATCAAGCTCACAGGCATCAGCACCCCTCATATCCGTGCCCGCCGGGCAACGCAACACGGTGCATTAAGTCAGAGTTGATCCATGACAGGGGCCTGCATAAGGAGGAGTGAGGTGCTCGTCAGGTTTCCTTTTCCTTTAAAAACAGCCTTGCAGCGGTTCCGCGGCGACTCCCGAAACCGGCACCTCCCAAGGTCTGTGACCTCCAGCTCCCCAAAAAGGGGGCCTCGTCGGGCACCAAAAGCCAAGTCCTCGCGAGGCAGAAAGCTACTTCACGCATATCAAGCTAAGTTTTCCTATCCTTGCCTACTCAGAGCACAAACATTATGGCCCAGCATTAAGATAGCAAGCATAGCATAAAGGGCATGACTGCCATAGTTCATTACACGCCCCGGCGGGGTACACTATCTTTTTTGGAATTACAGGAGAAAGGAAAGGCTAAACAAAGAGGACCCGAGGGCGTACGAACCCGGCGCCAGCGCCGCGTCCTCAACAGCGCCTCAATATGGCCTCGACGCTCCACCAGTTCCCCCATAGGCGACCTGGGGCCATGGCCGGTCTTGAGTCCAAGTTTGAAGGCCCCGGGCTCATGCCGGGCTCCTCTCCAGCTTCACCGGAGCGCTGTGGTGGGACGACCCACCGCCGTCCTAGACCCAAGCGCGATGCTGTGGGGGTCAGTCGTAACCACCACTGCTCGAGCTTTCATCCGAGGAAGAGCTGCGTCGCGAGAAGAGGAGCGCACACCGCCAAGGCCAGGCTCACCCTTGTCACCCTCGTCATCACTGCGTCTTCCGGGCAGCACCCCACGCGGTGGCTGTCCTCCCTGAACACCCTCACATAGAGGGTCGCTAGGCCGACGTACTTGAAGTGGAGGGTGCACCTTCCGCTCAAGCCTCACGCGCGGGCGAACGTCTGCCAGCCGCAGGTCAGGACCACGCCGGCTGAGGCGGGGACCTCAGCCCTGACCCACAAGGCCTTGCTGCAGCAGCTGTCACCCTGCAGCCAGAGACCATCAAGCCCCGAGGATGGAAGCTCGCCGAAGAAGAAGCGCGGAAGCCAGAGCAAGGTGCCGGCTCGGCTCTCCGACCACACCACAAACTCGGGAAGCACGACCAGCGAGGAGAAGCACGGTCGAGGAGGGCGCACAATCATGGCGTGCCTCCCTTCGTCATGGGGGCTGCCCCGAAGCCGATGGCCCCCGCTGCTAGAAGAGGTATCATCACGGGAACCAAGAGAAACACCAGCCCTGGGGGATGCGCACCCACGCCCCCTCGGGGCCACTGCGGGGGTTGCGTGGTTCTTACGGGGACGGCCGCGACCTCTCTTCGGAGGCGGAGAGGCTGGTCCCTCCTTGGAAGCCTTCCCCTTCTGGCCGCTGAAAACCTCCTCGGCGGCGCCATGGAAGCAAGGTGGAGAAGGAGAAGAAACGAGCGACAAGGAAATGAAGGAGAGATGAGCGAGGGGGCTCTGCCCCTCCCCCACATTTATAGCCAAGGAAGGCCAACCACCAGCCTCCACGACCTCGCGCCATGATGATCTTCTACATGCCACATCATCCCATCAAGTCGAACAGTTGCCAAGGCAGTGTAGGGAAGTGGAGACGCCCACGTCCCATCAATCGCGACGCGTCCTCAAGGCCGCATGCGGTTAGGGCCCACGGCACTCTGCACTTGCCCTTTGGCTTCGCTTGGAAGCCAAGCCTGAGTGCGCCTTCGGTCTGGGGGCTACTGTCGGCGTTCTGGATATGGGGGTATCCAGACTTGCCTGCCTGCAGCCCACTGCGTTGCTCCATCGACGGCCTGGTATGGCCCAGCTTGAGCATTAACAACTCAAGACCCTCGCGAGGGGCCAAACCTCGCGAGGCAGACAACACCAAGACCCCCGAGGGGATCGGCCACCTCAGGCTGGCTCCCGAGGGGCAGAGAGTTCTATGCAAGATGCACCTCACAAGGCTCCGCTGACGTGAGCCATGACGACCAAGGCCAGGCGGGCGCCAGCGGGTGCAGAGCGCTAGTTTCCCCTTTGGTGCAAGGGAGGCAAGCCACATGCGCGGAGTCCCGAGGAATCAGCCAAAGGTTTCCATTCTGGTGCAACAAAACCAAGACCGCTAGGACGGCATGACGGAGGTCATCACCGAGCCCACCGCAACGTCACGACCAAAGCCTTTTCGCAAGCAAAGACCACTTTAGTCAGGATAAGTTGTACTACTTGTCCCCTTTCAAATCTGGCCGTTGTGGGATCCCTTCCCACCAACATTTTGGAAGAGGACCAAGGCCACTATAAATAAGACTTAGCCACCACGATAGATAGAGGTGAGTTCACATCTGGTCGGATCGGATCCACTCTCACCCAACCACCTCACCAGCTCTCTTGAGCTCAAGAACACCTCACCTCCTGAGGCCAGTTCATCCACTTTACTAGTTCATCCTCATCCCTTCAAGGCAAATTACCAAAACGCTGGAGTAGGGTATTACACCGCAAGGTGGCCCGAACCAGCATAAATTGTTGTGTCTCTTTGTCCCTTTGAGCCTGATGCGCTAGGCTTAGGAGGATTGCGAGTAGGAAGGCTGGGTAGGTTGAGATCTCCGCACGCACCCCAAAGTTTGAACCTTTCAAGGGTTAGCGGAACCTGTAATCCGACACACAGGTAGGATGTAATTTCATTGCATAACTATTATCTTTCATGCTTGCATAGGGAATCACAAACCTTAACACCAATATTCTTGCCAAAGCACAATTATTCACCAACATGACTCACATATTACTATCTCCGTATCTCAAAACTATTGCAAGGAATCAAACTTATCATATCCAATTATCTACATGAATATTCTTATTATATACTTCTTGAATATCCATAACTTTGGGACCAATTTTATAGCTTGTGCAAATCGTAATCACTATTATCAACTCTCAAAATAATACAAGTGAAGCATGAGAGTGAATGACAAACTACTCTAAAAAGATATAAGTGAAGATCAAATGAGTAGTTAGGTAAATAGGTAGCTATGTGAGGACTCTCTCTTATTAAAAAGTTTCATATCTAAGCATTTTATTAAAACAACAAGCAAAACAAAATAAAATGACATTTTAAGAATAGCACAACTCATGTGAAGAAGCAAAAACTTAGGCTCAGGCGATCCTAACCGATAATTGTTGAAGAAAAAAGGTTGGATACCAACCGGGGTATCCCCAAGCTTGAGCTCTTGTGTCTCCTTAATTCCTCTCATATCATGGTTTCCCTAAATCTCAAAATCTTCATCCACACAAAACTCAACAAGAACTCGTGAGATAAGTTGGTATAAATCAATGGAAAACCTTATCATTCTCTACCCTAGAAAATCACTAAAATTATAATTTGACATTGCATACTAAATTCCTCTGCATATTTAATACTCCTATCCTCAAATAGTATCATTAAACAAGAAAACATATGAAAACAATGCAAACATAACAGCAATCTATCTAAACAGGACAATCTGTAAAGAATGCAAAAAGATCCATACTTCTCTAACTCCAAAAATTCTGAAAAATTACCACAGTGTAGAAAATTTATCATAGCTTATTGTGCAAAAACTTTCAACATTTTATCACTTTCTGATTTTTCTAAAGAATTCATGCACTAGCGTGCAACTTTCTGTTTTGAAACAGCAACACATAGACTTGCAAAATAAGCATGGAAAGGCTATACTTGACATTTTTATTGAAATAAAAGATGCAAAACATCATTATAAACAACAGAAAGAAAATCATAATAAAATAAAATGATGCTCCAAGCCAAACACATATCATGTGACAAGTGAAAATATAGCTCCAAGTGAGGTTACCGATAATGTTGGAGACGAAAGATGGGATGCCTTCTGGGGCATCTCCAAGCTTAGTTGCTTGGATATTCCTTGAATATTACCCTGGGGGTGCCTAGGGCATCCCCAAGCTTAGGTTCTTGTCACTCCTTATTCTCCTCATGTCGATATCTCACCCAAAACTTGAAAACTTCAATCACACAAAACATAACGGAACTTTGTGAGATAGGTTAGTATGATAAAGGCAAATCATCCACCTTGGTAGTGTCAAAGACAAGATTCATAATTTTTCTCACACAATGTCTACTGTACGTTATCATTTCCACAATTCATATTGAGCAATATAAGCCATAGAAACTAGGAAACAAGCAAACTATGCATTGAAAACAGAATCTGTCAAAAATAGAACAGTCTGTAGTAATCTGGACAAAGACCATACTTCCGCTACTTCAAAAATTCTAAAAAATTAGGACAACATAGGGAATTTGCATATCAATCATCTGTAAAAATTTAGATCAAAATCATGTTCCAGTGAATTTTTAAAATTCCTGGACTTAGCGCAAAAGTTTCTGTTTTTGCATATAATCGAGTCAACTACTATCCACACTATCCCGAAGGCTTACTTGGCACTTTATTGAAATAAAAGATATAAAACATGATTACTACAATAGCTTAATCACGTTAATACATAAAAACAGTATGCCTCCCAACAAGCGCTTTTCTTTAAGGCCTTTTCATCTAGGCATGATTGTTTCAATGATGCTCCCATACAAATAAAGAACTGGAACATAAAGAGAGCATCATGAATCACAAGTTCCTCTCTCATAATAATTTTCAGTAGCATCATGAATGGATTCATCAACATAACTATCACACAAAGCATTCCTTTCATGATCCACAAGCATAGTATTTTTATTACTCTCCACATAAGCAATTTTATTCTCATTCATAATAGTGGGAGTATCACAGGAAACTCGAATACTATAAATTGTTTCCACATTAAAAGAGTAATGTTCAGTAAAAGGATATTCAAAATTATGACAATAGTTATCACTACTTTTTATAACATAAGTATCATCACAATAATCATCATAAGTAGCAACTTTGTTCTCATCATAGTCAATTGAAACCTCTTCTGAAAGAATCATTACTAAATAAAGTCATGACCTATCCAAATCCACTTTTATCATTATAATAAGATTCAACACCCTCCAAAATAGTGGGATAAATATTATCTAAATTTGACACTCTTCCAAAGCCGCTTTCATAAATATTGCAATCATCATAAATATGAGGCATGCAATCATCATAACAAATTTGATCATTTAAAGTAGGGGGGCTAAAAATATCATCTTCATTAAGCATAACATCCCCAAGCCTGGGACAAAAATTAGCAAATAAATTCTCAAACATGTCATTCTCATCAAACATAGCATCCCCAAGCTTGTGGCTAGGCATATTATAAGCATAATCACTCTCATCATTAATAGTATGAATAGCACCAATAGTGTAACAATTATTATCATCATAATTTCCCAAGTTCATGCCAAAAAGATTTTCAAGATTATAAGAAGTATCATTATCTTTCCAATCATAATCATCACAATAAGCAATAGGTATAACAAAGTCATCATCAATAGTTCTTTCGGACATTGTGCCATAAGACAAAGAAGCAATACCATCATCAAGTGCATCATCTTCCACAATTGTTTTTGATTCATTTTCATGAGGCACAACAATAATAGGATTAACATTATTTGGGAGAGATACCTTTTTACCTCTACTCTTTCTTCTTTTCTTCTTCTTCTTCACCACATCATGTGTGGGTTTGATTAATTTTTTCGAGCTTCTTATTGATGAGATTGGTTGAATAGGGAGATCCTTCTCGTCACCCATTTCATCATGAGAGACAATAGGAAGGAAAGTAGAAATCTTTACCCTTTCATTAATATTACTTTTATATTCTATTGGTTTTCCCATCTTTCTATAGTTGGCAATATAAGAGTTTTCAATGCAAGTTACCATGCAAAACATATGGATTTCTTTCAAATTAGTTTCAGCATGGTCTGTGAATATGAATGCTTCAAACCAATCATTTTTATGTGACAATTCTTCACACCCCAAAAATAAAAGAAGTTCATTATAAAGATCAAGGGCGATCAACTTATTGCAATATTTGGACACGATTCGATTATGAAAAAGCATGCATTGGAAAATAAGGTGACCAACTTTATTGCGAAGTTCACAAGTAATAGGATAAAGAGAACATAATTTTGTAGCAAATTCATCTATAACTTTAAGGCACCAATTGGTTTTATCATGTTTATGCTTCTTACAAAATCTATCATCCCTATAGGGCATGTCTTCACAAAGTATTTCCACTCCATAAAAATTGACATGCTTATAAGAAACATTTTTGTCATGACTAGTGCAATCATCACTAGCATTTTGGATATCCATAGAATTCATACTAACAACATTCCAATCTTGCTCATCATTCATGCCAACCATTTTATTGAATTCCTCTTCTATCAATTGAGCATAATTTTCTTTTCCATCATGTTCAAGAAAGACATGATAAAGACGAATAATATGAGGCCACTTCAATCCCATTTTTTATAGTTTTATTTTTATAAACCAAACTAGTGATAAAACAAGGAACTAAAATATTCGATTGCAAGATCTAAAGATATACCTTCAGGCACTATCCTCCCCGGCAACGGCGCCAAAAAAGAGCTTGATGTCTACTACACAAATTGTTCTTGTAGACTTGTGTTGGGCCTCCAAGCGCAGAGTTTTGTAGGACAGTAGCAAATTTACCTCAAGTGGATGACCTAAGGTTTATCAATCTGTGGGAGGCGTAGGATGAAGATGGTCTCTCTCAAACAACCCTCAACCAAATAACAAAGAGTCTCTTGTGTCCCCAACACACCCAATACAATGGCAAATTGTATTGGTGCACTAGTTCGTCGAAGAGATTGTGATAAATGTGTAATATGGATGCTAGAAATATATTTTTATAATCTGAATAAATAAAATAGCAAGGCAGCGAACTATAAAAGTGAGCACAAACGGTATTGCAATGCTTAAAAACAAGGCCTATGGTCCATACTTTCTCTAGTGCAATCTCTTAACAATGCTAATCTAATTGGATCATCTAACCATCCCTCAAAGTGCGATGAAGAATCCCTCCAAAGTTCCTATCTAGTGGAGAACATAAGAGAAATTGTTAGTAGCTATTCTTTCCGAGCAATCTATCCAAGAGTTCGTACTAAAATAACACCAAGTTATTCTTTCTGGTCAATCTATCAAGAGTTCATACTGAAATATCACCAAGTTATTCTTTTCGATCGATCTATCAAGAGTTTGTACAAGAATAACACCAAAGCAAATTCAGTTCATAATACTCAATCCAACACAAAGAAGCTCAAAGGGTGCCCCAAGATTTCTACCGGAGAAAGTAGGACGAAATGTGCATCAACCCCTATGCATAGATTACCCCAATGTCACCTCGAGAATCCATGAGTTGAGTGCCAAAACATATATCAAGTGAATCAATATAATACCCCATTGTCACCACGGGTATTCATATGCAAGAGATATATCTAGTGCACTCAAATCCATAAAAATATTCAATCCGATAAGAAGGAAATCTCAAAGGGAAAACTCAATTCATCACAACAAGATAGAGAGGGAGAAACACCATATGATCCAACTATATTAACAAAGCCCGTGATACATCAAGATCGTGCCATCTTAAGAACATGAGAGAGAGAGAGAGAGATTAAGCACATAGCTGTTGGTACAAACCCTCAGCCCGAAGGGTGGACTACTACCCCTCATCATGGTGGCCGCTGGGATGGTGAAGATGGCCTCCGGCGGGTTGCCGGAATAGGGTCCAGATTGTTTTTTTGTGGCTATATAGGCTTGCGGCGGCGGAACTTCCGATCTAGGGTTATTTCTGTATATATAGGATTTTTTGGCGGCGGTTTCACGCGAAGATGGGCCTCGAGGTGAGCACAATCCACCAGGGCCTGGTGCATCCTGGTGGGTTGTGCCCACCTCATGGCCCTTTTGGCCCTCCCATGAAGCTTCTTGTGCCTCTTTTGTTCCCAAAAAACCGTCAAAAAATTTCGTTGCATTTGGAGAACTTTGATTTCTGCACAAAAAACACCACCACCATAGTTCTGCTGAAAACAACGTCAGTCCAGGTTAGTTCCATGCAAATCATACCAAAACCATACAACATTGTTGTAAACATGACATGAATACTTCATAAATTATAGATACGTTGGAGACTTATCAGCAGCGTCACCAAAACCAAGTGACCGAGCTCTGGCTCACGGGCCTGCTCCCATGCACGTCACCTCACCGGGGTCCTTGGTGCCTCACGCCTCACGCAACAATCAAGAGCAGGTCAGCGAGCATGCGTCGTCCCCCCTTGTTCTGTCCGCAAGATTATTCAACATGTAGGTACCTCCACGGCCAGGTTCCGGAGCTGGCCGCATGGGAGCCCCGCGGGTGGCGCCTCGCACGTTTACCCGCAACGACCTCTCGACCAAAAGGCCCCGCGGGACGAAGGCTTCAGGAGGCCGAGTATCGAGAGGTTCGCCTCAAGAGCCACGCAGTCCCTCGCGAGCCGTGGCTTGGCACCGTTCTCCGCAAAAGCTAAGTCTAAATCACTCGCGAAACGCTCCTATCGTCGCTAAAGTTCCCTCCTCTCGCGACCTCGATAGAGGTTGTTGCCTCTTTTCACGTGAGCCACTTGCACGTTAAAAGGGGGTTCCCATAGCATCGCGCCTCGGGGACCCTTACTAGCCCTCGATGCCCGTCACCTCCTGGCCTTGTCCAGGCATCGTGACCTAACATACCAGTGGTGGCTGAGGATCGCTCGAGGGCTGGGACCTGACAACGTGGAGCGCCTAGGTGGGAAAAGAAAAAGTGGGGCCAACCTCCCGGGGGAACCTTAGGAGGGAACATACATCTTATGCCATGGACACATTAAATCAAAAAGCCATTGTTCTTACACCCCCCAGGGGGCTTTCTTCAACCCAGTGCAGGAAAAAGAGCAAAACAAAGAGGAAGCCTAAGGCAGAGCGCAGTACACTCAGGGATCCGGCGTGGGCGCCAACCGCTCCTAGTCAGAGTCTTCCTCCTCGATCTTGATGCGGGGGGAGTAGTTGTCGCTCCCACTCCCTCCGTGGAGGAGTCGCCGCTGGAATCATCGCTAGAGTGGCTGCTGCTACCATCGTCGCTCTCCATGCAACAGTCCAGGCGGCTGCCGGTGACCCCGAAGATCTTCACGAAGAGCATGGCGGCCCCATCATACTTGAACAGGAGGACGTCACCCCGCTTCAAGCCGCAAGAGAGGGCGAATGACTTCCACCCCTGCTTCAGGAACATGAATCTGGTGGGGATGAACTCCGTTGCCACCTAGGAGGGGCCATTGCAGCAGTCGTCTGCCTACACCCACAAGCCCACCGGCGCTTGATCCGCCATTGCCTCCGCCAAGGAATCGGGGAGCTGGAGCCAGGAGCAAGGACGATGGTGCATATCGACAATGAACTCACGGGCCGCCTCAGATGAATAGCTCCCCGACTGGGGAGGCAGGGAAGCTGTGCTGCCTCGGCCACCTTGACCATGGGCACCTCGCCCCCCGCTCCCACGATCGCGGACGACGCCCCGTCCTTAGCCGCTGGGACCGACTTCGGCGGTCGCCAAAGGGCGCCCGCTCCCCAGGGGTGGCACCCTAGGAGATGCGGCTGATGCGCAAGCGTGGCCCTTTCCCCTCGCCATCGCTGTCGAGGATTACTTGGATCGAGAAGCAGATGGAATGACTTGGAGGAAGAAGATGGACTAGGAAGCCTTCCCCCTCGACCTTATATAGCTCACAAGGAAGGCGTGTCCTATGCCCCTTCGCTTCAACAAGAGCTGGAAGCCGAATGCGCACAGGGGATGCAATGATGGCTTCACGCCTTGTGCGGGCAGGCTTTATGTCAACCGGGGTGGTTGCAACGACATCATGGGAGAAGTGGTACATTCCACGTTCCGTCGTGCGCCACGCGCCACGTCTAGCCCCTGCTACTTCTTGAGCTTGCGTTGTTATTTCCCTTGAAGAGGAAAGGTGATGCAACAAAGTAGAGATAAGTATTTCCCTCGGTCAAAAACCAAGATAGCAATCCAGTATGCGGAACAAGCAAGTCTCCAATAGATGCACCTGCACAAACTAACAAACACTTGCACGCAACGCGAAAAAGGGGTTGTCAATCGCTTCACGGTCACTTGCAAGAGTGAGATCTAATAGAGATAGATATAAAAGATAAATAAAAGGCAAAAAGTGAAGGTAAATAAATTGCAGCAAGGTATTTTCAGGTTTTGGTTTTATAGATCTAAAAATATATGATGGAAAATAGACCCGGGGGCCATAGGGTTCACTAGAGGCTTCTCTCTTGAAAGAAAACATACGGTGGGTGAACAAATTGTTGTTGAGCAATTGATAGAAAAGAGCATAGTTATGACAATATCTAAGGCAATGATCATGAATATAGGCATCACGTCCGTGACAAGTAGACCGACTCCTGCCTACATCTACTACTATTACTCCACACATCGACCAACTGATACGTCACCGTCGTATCTACTTTTCCTAACGCTTTTACTCTTGTTTTGGACTCTAATTTGCATGATTTGAATGAAACTAACCCAAACTGACGTTGTTTTCAGCAGGACTACCATGGTGTTTTTTTTGTGCAGAAATAAAAGCTCTCAGAATGGAGAGAAACTTTTTGGAGATTATTTATAGAATAAAAGAAAAATACTGGAGCCAAGAACCATCGGAGGGGGCCCCCTGGGTGACCACAACCCACCAGGGCGCCCCCTCCTGGCGCGCCCAGCTGGGTTGTGCCCACCTGGTGGCCCCGCTGACCTTATCTTCGACGCTATAAAATCCTATTTTTGAAAAAAATCAGGGAGAAAGAATTATCGCGTTTCACGAGACGGAGCCGCCGCTGCCTCCTGTTCTTCATCAGGAGGCCAGATCTGGAGTTCGTTTGGGGCTCCGGAGAGGGGAATCTTCGATCTTCGTCATCACCAACCCTTCTCCATCGCTGATTCCATGATGCTCCCCACCAGGAGTGAGTAAATCCTTCACAGGCTCGCTGGTCGGTGAGGGAGTTGGATGAGATTCATCACGTAATCGAGTTAGTTTTGTTAGGGCCTGATCCCTAGTATCCATTATGTTCTGAGATTGATGTTGCTATGACTTTGCCATGCTTAATGCTTGTCACTTTGGGCCCGGGTGCCATGATTTCAGATCTGAACCATTTATGTTATCACCATTATATCTATGTTCTAGATCCGATCTTGCAAGTTATAGTCACCTATTACGTGTTATGATCCGCAAAGCCCAAAGTGACAATAGTCGGGATACTCTCCGGTGATGACCGTAGTTTGAGGAGTTCATGTATTCACTGTGTGCTAATGCTTTGTTCCGGTTCTCTATTAAAAGGAGGCCTTAATATCCTTTAGTTTCCTTATGGACCCCGCTGCCACAGGAGGGTAGGACAAAAGATGTCATGAAAATTCTTTCTATAAGCACGTATGACTATTTACGGAATACATGCCTACATTATATTTATGAAATGGAGTTAGTGTCGTATCGCCCTAGGTTATGACTATTATATGATGAATATCATCCAACGAATTCACCGATCAGATGCCTACGAGTTTTTCACGTATTGTTCTTGCCAAGTTACTTTTGTTATGCTGCTGTTACACTTGCTACAAAATCATTTATATCACTATTACCCATACCATTACTATTACAACTACTATCAAAACTATCATACTACTGTGCTACTAATCTTATTGATGCAGATAATTAATCTCCAGGTGTGGTTGAATTGACAACTCAACTACTAATACTTGAAAATATTCTTTAGCTCCTTTGTGTCGAATCTATAAATTTTGATTGAATACTCTACCCTCAAAAACTGTTGCGATCCCCTATACTTGTGGGTTATCAAGACCTTTTTCTAGCGTCGTTGTCGGGGAGCATAGCTATATTTCGTGAGTCACTAGGGATTATTATCAATCTACCATTATGAAGAATCTGAAGGGTACCAAGAGTAAGATTTTTCCCTCTAAGACGAGGGGAGGTAAGGAATTGTCATCTAGCTCTGCACTTGTTTCACCTTCTATTTTGAGTAGACTTGCAGCACCACCACATGCTATTAATCATGATATATCGCAAGTTATTGGTGATGCTACTTCCATGAATGCTACTCACGATGATGCTAGTACCTTGCTTAATGATGGTGTGCCACTAGGTGATTTTCTTGATGAACAAATTGCTAGAGTTAAAGGAAAAGAAATTACTGAAACTGATGAGATCACTGAAACTTATGAAGTGCCTGAAACTGAAAATATTGAAACACCTATTAGACCTAGCTCTCCTACATATGACACTACAAAAAAACACTTCCATGATGATACGTGTTTGTCACAGCAGGTCACGTTTTCTGTCATGCATGTACATCCAAGACGATGTTATGACAGAATCAGGATAGTCATACTTGTGCTATCATAGAAGTGTTCCAGGACAATACCAAAATTATTATCACGGAAGTGTCCACTTCCATGATTATAAATGGCGCGACATGGAAGTGTTTTCGTCAAGGGTAACCGACATGTGGCATCCACCGTAATGGGTCGCCGTTAAGCTATCGGGTTCCAATTTGGATCCGATAACCCGTTAACAGCCCCGACCAATGGGGATTTTTCACGTGTAAATTTCTCATTCGCTGGAGGATCCACATGTTGGCTCAGCGCTGGGACAGATGTCATCCACTCATTGTACGGGAGGTGCCTATGATACATTGTCACATGGCAAGGCCCAACAGTGTCCCATTTAGGTGAAAGAGGTCGGCCCAGTCAAAACTAGCAGGCCGGCCCATATAGGGCCTACTTGTGTCTGGTCCATTTAAGCCCACAACCCATAAGAGATGTGTCAATTCAGCTGTCAATGGCCCGTTAACTATTTGACACCATTGCAGCCCATCATCGGTTCAAGCCCGTTAACAACCTGCTATATATTTGGGCTCAAAATCGGGCCCATGTGGTTTCGTCCTGTTAACGGCCCATTCAAGGGATGGGCCAATTTTTAGGATGTACGTCTATCAGACTTTTAGTGACCCATTTAAGTGTTGGGCCAGTTTCCAGCTCGGTGTGTCTTTCAGCTCGTTAACGGCCCATAAATGAGTAGGTCCATTTGCAGTTGGACCGGAGTCTTGGCCTCTTAACGACCCATGCTCTTCATGACCAATACCATCCCGGTTTCTCTTTTGCCCTGCTAAAGGCCCACACCATAGTTGGGCCATATAAAGTCCGACCTGACTTTCGGCCTCTTAGCGGCCCATGCTCTTCATGGTCTAGTACAAGCCCGCTGTCTCTTTCGGCCCGCTGAAGTCCCAAAATATAGTTGGGACATAAATAGCCTGACCTTAGTATCGGCCTGTTAACGGCCCGTGATGTCAAGTGGGCCCACTTATTGCCCTCTTCGATGTCGGCCTGTTAACGACCCGGGAGGTAACAAGGCCGAGCATTAACTGTTGGCTCGTTTCAATTATAGCGGCCCAATAGTGCCTTCGGCCTGGTTATGGCCCATTAACTTAATGGGCTAGCTAAAGTTTATAAACATGTTAGTTGGCCCAAATAGATAACGTTGATTCCAGCCTAGCTATAATTTCAGCCCATTTCGATGAGCAATTATGGGCATGACAAAAACCGATCAATCGAAGGCCTATGAGAATTTTGGCCCATGCGAGTCCATTAGGGAAGCCCATATAGGGCCCACGACTGTTCATGCTAACTAATAATTTCACTGCTTTTTTGCCTTCCTAGTGACCAGTTAGCTGGAATGCGAGGCGCGCTAAGAAAATGTATGGCATACAAGGAAAAAGTTGCTCATCCAGCATATATTACAGGAAACTACATCCACTGGGCAATCAAAGATTGATGCCGGTGCAAATAAATGAGAAGAACTTAATGATCTACAACCTCACAATCTGCAACCTCAGCGCAATGACGTCCATAAGCATGTGAGCAAGTTCTTCCTTCTTTGCTACACTACCTCTGCAAACATTGATCAGTTGTTGTTGCGCAAGAATGTGCACCTCTGATTCCTCCATGATTTCCATGATTGCTTCAGCCAGTAATTCGTTCACAAACATACATTTTTCCGTTGGATTCGATACAGAGGAAACTCAACAGATTCAGATGATGATTTTGGCAGGCTTGTATTATTGATAGTGGAGCGTGTGTTGACCACTGCATCATAACATAAATTAGGAGGGGAACCGAACAGATTAATCAAGAGTTATTGCCATATTACCTAGCCTAGATTTCTTGGAAGGAAACAATAGGGTTGCTGTTGGGGAACGTAGTAATTTCAAAAAAAATCCTACGCACACGCAAGATCATGGTGATGTATAGCAACGAGAGGGGAGAGTGTTGTCCATGTACCCTCGTAGACCGAAAGCGGAAGCGTTAGCACAACGTGGTTGATGTAGCCGTACGTCTTCATGATCCGACCGATCCAAGTACCGAACGTACGGCACCTCCGAGTTCAGCACACGTTTAGCTCGATGATGTCCCACGAACTCCGATCCAGTAGAGCTTCACGGGAGAGTTCCGTCAGCACGACGGCGTGATGACGGTGATGATATTGCTACCGATGCAGGGCTTCGCCTAAGCACTGCTATGACATGACCGAGGTGTAATATGGTGGAGGGGGCACCGCACACGGCTGGGAGTGATCAACAGATCAACTTGTGTGTCCATGGGGTGCCCCCTTCCCCATATATAAAGGAGTGGAGGAGGGGGAGGGCAGGCCCTCCTATGGCGCGCCCTGGAGGAGTCCTACTCCCACCGGGAGTAGGATTCCCCCCTTCCAAGTAGTAGGAGTGGGAGTCAAGGAAAGGGAAAAGAGAGGAGAAGGAAGGAGGGGGCGCAGCCCCTCCCCTTAGTCCAATTCGGACTAGGACTTGGGGGGGGGGGCACAGCCTCCCCTCTCTCTTTCCCCTAAAGCCCAATAAGGACCATATACTCCCCGGCGAATTCTCAGAACTCTCAGACTCGATAAATACCGGAATCATTCGGAACCTTTCTGATGCCCGAATATAGTCGTCCAATATATCAATCTTTACGTCTCGATCATTTCGAGACTCCTCGTCATGTCCCCGATCTCATCCGGGACTCCGAAATACCTTTGGTACATCAAAACACATAACTCATAATATAAATCGTCACCGAACTTTAAGCGTGCGGACCCTACGGGTTCGAGAACTATGTAGACATGACCGAGACACGCCTCCGGTCAATAACCAATAGCGGAACCAAGATGCTCATTTTGGTTCCCACATATTCTACGAAGATATTTATCGGTCAAGCCACATAATAACATACGTTGTTCCCTTTGTCATCGGTATATTACTTGCCCGTGATTCGATCGTCGGTATCTCAATACCTAGTTCAATCTCGTTACCGGCGAGTCTCTTTACTCGTTATGTAATGCATCATCCCGCAACTAACTCATTAGTCACATTGCTTGCAAGGCTTATAATGATGTGCATTACCGAGAGGGCCCAGAGATACCTCGCCGACAATTGGAGTGACAAATCCTAATCTCGAAATACGCCAACTCAACAAGTACCTTCAAAGACACCCGTAGAGCACCTTTATAATCACCCAGTTAGGTTGTGACGTTTGGTAGCACAGAAAGTGTTCCTCCGGTAAATGGGAGTTGCATAATCTCATAGTCATAGGAACATGTATAAGTCATGAAGAAAGCAATAGCAACATACTAAACGATCAAGTGCTAAGCTAACGAAATGGGTCAAGTCAATCACATCATTCTCCTAATGATGTGATCCCATTAATCAAATGACAACTCATGTCTATGGTTAGGAAACTTAACCATCTTTGATTAACGAGCTAGTCAAGTAGAGGCATACTAGTGACACTATGTTTGTCTATGTATTCACACATGTATTATATTTCTGGTTAATACAATTCTAGCATGAATAATAAACATTTATCATGAAATAAGGAAATAAATAATAACTTTATTATTGCCTCTAGGGAATATTTCCTTCAGTTGCCTTGCTGTTTTCAGAGTTTGTCTTCTTATCTTCAGCAGCCTGCACCAAATTAACACACTAGCATTGTTATCATTGGCCAGGTCAGATAATAGGAAAGCAACATTGACACAACGAACGTTTGGGCAACCAGACCACACCAGCCTACACCGAATTAACACAATATGGCACATCTATCATTAGCTAGGTAAGGTAATAGGAAAGCAACATTGACACAATGAATGATTGGGCAACCAGAACAACACTACAATTTAGTAATGTGCATGATATGAGATAGTACACTCATGCAGCTCAGTATGCAAAAATACCAGGCAATTTTCCTTACAAAAATTAACATTGTTGCCTTTAGTTATACATTTTGATAGAGGTAAATTTAGATCAGATAAAGGTTGGATTCACGTCGATTAACAAAATACTCGTTGATGTTAAAATTTAGTGATATACAACAGGTACTTACATCAGCATTGGAGCACACAGAATTCCCACAAGATACTTTCCTCGAACACGATCCCACTTTAGAAAGTCTTCTATCATTTAAGCTTATTTTCTAAAAGTGAGATGGGTAAGAAACATGTAGAAAATATGATCTGAATGCTATAAAATTTCATGATGTGAGGAAACACACACGCTTTTTAGAATGGAGTTGACATATTTTTGCTGGACTGGAGTGGACTAGTTCTTTGGCCAATTGAATCTTCTTATTATCAGTAGGAGTTGGGATTCTCTGTGCTAGAGAAGTATCTATGAACACTGGAGTTGGTTTACTATCTCCTGGTGTTTCGATCTTTTGCAAAGACCTTGTTTGTAACCCTTCAGATTCTAACACAGTCGTCTTCCCCTTGCATGCCTTATATAGAAGAATGGTGCTTCAGTTATAAAACATGCCACAACAGAGAGATGGAATTGGCACTGAAGAATAGAAAGGCATGACATATTGACATGTATTCCCTCCATCCGGAAATAAATGGATGTGTATAAGCGTATTTCAGTTCTAGATACATCCATTTTTATCCATTTCTGCGACATGTAATCCAGACGGGGGAGTATGATGTAAGAGCTAGGGATACAACAGGAAACCAGAGTAAAGAAACTCTAGTTGAATGTAAAACTATATGATAGCGGAATACATACAGAAAACACTAAGGCAACATATGGATGTATGATTGGGAAACCAAGATGGCATTACAACAGACCACTAGGACAACACTTCAATGTAAAAAACATGGTATGGTAGACAGATGAAGTACATACTGATGAATAACAATGCATAAGATATTCAGAAGCATGATGTCCAAACTAAGCAGATGGCATTGTGACAGAGTAGAATGACAGTACTTGAATTTGAAAACATGTTATCATGAATGGAATAGGTACTGAAAAGCAGGATGGCATGACATATTTACATGCATAATTAGTAGGATAAGCACATGGCACTGCAACAGAGTAGACGCACCCTAGGTAGGGATGGCACCCGCAAGGTTTGGGTACGGGTGGAGCCACCCCATACCCTTACCCATCCTATTTCAGCTTACCCATACCCACTAGTGGGTATAATTTTTCTCCATACCCATCACCCGATAGGGTAAATGGGTACCCGTGGGTAAAAATGCCCACGTTTGTGTAACATAAGTTTGAGCATCACACAATCATAGACAACAATATAAGATCATAATTTATAAAAACAAAACATAATAACATCAATACATACTTGTAAACTACAACACATCATAAACAACAACACATTCTATAAACATCAACACTTCCTTGTAAACAACAACACATCAAAATATTAACACATAGTCATAAAGAGTAGTGCAAAGTCATACATTTTAAATTCACAAACTCACGACAAAGTGTCAAGGTAATTTATCTGTATTCGTTAGATTTTATAAGGGTACATGGGTATGCGGGTATGGATAATATGATCCCATACCCATACCCACCCTACCCGATGGGTTTGCGAATTTCCTACATATATACCCATGGGTAACTTCTTGTCCTATGCCCTTACCCTAATAGGGTTTTACCCATAGGGTACGTGGGTAATAGGTACCCATTGCCATCCCTAACTCCAGGACATTATATGCATGTTGTTCCCATATCACGGGCCAAGTTAGAGAAAGGACCTTGTGGGGTGAATAGGATTTGGCACATTTCTGCAAGTCTTTTGAAGAACTGCCTTTACATGTTCCATCATATTGGGTATCATTGACGTCAAGTTTGTTGGCCGTTACATTGCTCCGTGAGGTTCTTGTGGATATATCAGTGTGTGCAATTATATCTGACATGCATGGAAGACAATTAGTAGTTAGATTTATGTAATGAGTGCCTCTAGGAGACGACATAAATAGTAGGACTAGGCTTAACTAGCAGCAACAGGTCTCAAAAACTAAAGGGAGAACACAGATCAAAGCTACAGAATATGTATCGTTTATACTCGAGATTAACACGATGGCACACAAAAGTATTAAAGAACAACATAGGTAATACTAGAAGTGGTATAATCACCAACCTGTGGGATAACATTGGCTGATGGATGATAACTATGGAACAACGTGCTACCTCTTGAGCATGCGTTGGTTTTCCCTTGAAGAAGAAAGGGTGATGCAGCAAAGTAGCGTAAGTATTTCCCTCAGTTTTTGAGAACCAAGGTATCAATCCAGTTGGAGGCTACGCTCAAATCCCTCGTACCTGCACAAACAAATAAGAACATTGCAACCAACGCGATAAAGGGTTTGTCAATCCCTTCGCGGCCACTTGCAAAAGTGAGATCTGATAGAGATAATAAGATAAATATTTTTGGTATTTTTATGATATAGATTCGAAAGTAAAGATTGCAAAATAAAATAGATCGGAAACTTATATGATGGAAAATATACTCATGGGCCATAGGTTTCACTAGTGGCTTCTCTCAAGATAGCATAAGTATTACGGTGGGTGAACAAATTACTATCGAGCAATTGATAGAAAAGTGCATAGTTATGAGAATATCTAAGCATGATCATGTATATAGGCATCACATCCGCGACAAGTAGATCAAAACGATTCTGCATCTACTACTATTACTCCACACATTGACCGCTATCCAGCATGCATCTAGAGTATTAAGTTCATAAGAATAGAGTAACGCATTAGGCAAGATGACATGATGTAGAGGGATAAACTCAAGCAATATGATATAAACCCCATCTTTTTATCCTCGATGGCAACAATACAATACGTGCCTTGTTGCCCCTGCTATCACTGGGAAAGGACACCGCAAGATTGAACCCAAAGCTAAGCACTTCTCCCATTGCAAGAAAGATCAATCTAGTAGGCCAAACCAAACTAATAGTTCAAAGAGACTTGCAAAGATAACAAATCATACATAAAAGAATTTAGAGGAGATTCAAATATTGTTCATAGATAATCTTGATCATAAACCCACAATTCATCGGATCTCGACAAACACACCGCAAAAAGTATTACATCGAATAGATCTCCAAGAAGATCGAGGAGAACTTTGTATTGAGATCCAAAGAGAGAGAAGAATCCATCTAGCTAATAACTATGTACCTGAAGGTCTGAGGTAAACTACTCACACTTCATCGGAGAGGCTATGGTGTTGATGTAGAAGTCCTCCGTGATCGATTCCCCCTCCGGCGGAGCGTCGAAAAAGGCCCCAAGATGGGATCTTACGGGTATAGATGGTTGCGGCAGTGGAAATAGGGTTTCGTGGTGCTCTCGGGTGTATTCAGGGTATATGAGTATATATAGGCGAAAGAAGTCGGTCAGGGGAGCCACGAGGGGCCCACGAGGGTGGGGGCGCACCTACCCCCTGGGCGCGCCTCCCTGCCTCGTGGCCGCCTTGTTGCTTCCTTGACATCCACTCCAAGTCTCCTGGATTGAGTTTGTTTCAAAAATGACTCTCCCGAAGGTTTCATTCCGTTTGGACTCCGTTTGATATTCCTTTTCTGCAAAACATTGAAATAGGCAAAAAAACAGCAATTTGGACTGGGCCTCTGGTAATAGGTTAGTCCCAAAAATAGCATAAAAGTGTATAATAAAGCCTATTAAACATCCAAAACAGATAATATAATAGCATGGAACAATAAAAAATTATAGATACGTTGGAGATGTATCAAGCATCCCCAAGCTTAATTCCTGCTCGTCCTCGAGTAGGTAAATGATAAAAACAGAATTTTTGATGTGGAATGCTACCTAGCATAATTCTCAATGTAATTTTCTTTATTGTGGCATGAATGTTCAGATTCAAAAGATTCAAGACAAAAGTTTAATATTGACATAAGAGTAATAATACTTCAAGCATACTAACAAAGTAATCATGTCTTCCCAAAATAACATGGCCAAAGAAAGTTATCCCTACAAAATCATATAGTCTGGCTATGCTCTCTCTTCATCACACAAAATATTTAAATCATGCACAACCCCGGTTTTAGCCAAGTAATTGTTTCATACTTTAGTATTCTCAAACTTTTTCAATCTTCACGCAATACATGAGCGTGAGCCATGGACATAACGCTATAGGTGGAACAGGATGGTGGTTGTGGAGAAGACAAAAAAGGAGAAGATAGTATCACATCAACTAGGCGTATCAACGGGCTATGGAGATGCCCATTAATAGATATCAATGTGAGTGGGTAGGGATTGCCATGCAACGGATGCACTAGAGCTATAAGTGTATGAAAGCTCATTAAAATAAACTAAGTGGGTGTGTATCCAACTTGCTTGCTCACGAAGACCTAGGGCAATTTGAGGAAGCCCATCATTGGAACATACAAGCCAAGTTCTATAATGAAAAATTCCCACTAGCATATGAAGGTGACAACATAGGAGACTCTCTATCATGAAGATCATGTTGCTACTTCGAAGCACAATTGTGGTAAAAGGATAGTAACATTGTCCCTCCTCTCTTTTTCTCTCATTTTTTGGTGGGCTTCTTTGGCCTGTTTTTTTATTTGGGCTTCTTTGCCCTCTTTTATTTTTCATAAAGTCCGGAGACTCATCCCAACATGTGAGGGAATCATTGCTTCCATCATCCTTTCCTCACATGGGACAATGCTCTAATAATGCAGATCATCACACTTTTATCTACTTACAACTCAAGAATCTTAGAACAAAATATGACTCTATGTGGATGCCTCCGGCGGTGTACCGGCATAATGAATCAAGAGTGACATGCATGAAAGAATTATGGAAGGTGGCTTTGCCACAAATACGATGTCAACTTCATGATCATGCAAAGCAATATGACAATGGTGGAGCGTGTCATAATATACGTATGGAAAGTTGCATGGCAATATATCTCGGAATGGCTATGGAAATTCCAAAATAGGTAGGTATGATGGCTGTTTTGAGGAAGGTATATGGTGGGTGTATGGTACCGGCGAAAGTTGTACGGCACAAGAGAGGCTAACAATGGTGGAAGGGTGAGAATGCGTATAATCCATGGACTCAACATTAGTCATAAAGAACTCACATAGTTATTGCAAAAATCTACAATTCATCAAAACAAAGTACTAAACGCATGCTCCTAGGGGAAGGGTTAGTAGGAGTTAACCATCGCGCGATCCCGACCTCCACACATAAGGAAGACAATCAATAAATAAATCATACTCAAACTTCATCACATAACGGTTCACCATACGTGCATGCTACGGGAATCAGAAACTTCTAAACACAAGTATTCCTCAAATTCACAACTACGCAACTAGCATGACCCTAATAGTACCATCCTCATATCTCAAAACAATCATCAAGTATCAAACTTCCCATAGTATTCAATGCACTTTATATGATAGTTTTTATTAAATCTATCTTGGATGCTCATCATATTAGGACTCAAATTTTAACCAAAGAAATTACCATGCTGTTCTAAAGGACTCTCAAAATAATATAAGTGAATCATGAGAGATCAATAATTTCTATAAAATAAAACCACCGCCGTGCTCTAAAAGATATAAGTGAAGTACTAGAGCAAAATTATCTAGCTTAAAAGATATAAGTGAAGCACATAGAGTATTCTAATAAATTCCGATTCATGTGTGTCTCTCTCAAAAGGTGTGTACAGCAAGGATTATTGTGGTAAACTAAAAATCAAAGACTCAAATCATACAAGACACTCCAAGCAAAACACATATCATGTGGTGAATAAAAATATAGCATCAAGTAAAGTTACCGATGGACGAAGATGAAACAGGGGATGCCTTCCGGGGCATCCCCAAGCTTAGGCTTTTGGTTGTCCTTGAATTTTGCCTTGGGGTGCCTTGGGCATCCCCAAGCTTAGGCTCTTTCCACTCCTTATTCCATAATCCATCAAATCTTCACCCAAAAACTTCACAACACAAAACTCAACAGAAAATCTCATGAGCTCCGTTAGCGAAATAAAAAAAACCACCACTTTAAGGTACTGTAATGAACTAATTTTTTATTTATATTGGTGTTAAACCTACTTTATTCCAACTTCTCTATGGTTCATACCCCCCGATACTAGCCATAGATTCATCAAAATAACCAAACAACACACGAAAAATAGAATATGTCGAAAACAGAACAGTCTATAGCAATTTGTAACTTTCGAATACTTCTGGAACCCCAAAAAATCTAACAAAATAGTAAGTCCTAGATAATTTGTTTATTAATCTTCTTCAAAAATAATCAACTGAAAATCACGTTTCTGTGATTTATGAAAATTATTCTTGTGCGCACAAAAGTTTCTGTTTTTCAGCAAGATCAAATTAAGTATCATCCAAGAAGATCCTATAGGTTTTACTTGGCACAAACACTAATGAAAACATAAAACCACATCTAACCAGAGGCTAGATGAATTATTTATTACTAAACAGGAACAAAAAGCAAAGAACAAAAATAAAATTGGGTTGCCTCCCAACAAGCGCTATCGTTTAACGCCCATAGCTAGGCATAAAAGCGAGAATAGATCTAAGTATTACCATCTTTGGTATTCAATTCATAGGTGGCCCTCATAATAGGTTCATAAGGTAATTTGATTTTCTTCCTAGGAAAGTGTTCCATGCCTTTTCTTAGTGGAAATTGGAATCTAATATGTCCTTCTTTCATATCAATAATTGCACCAATCGTTCTAAGGAAAGGTCTACCAAGAACAATAGGACATGAAGGATTGCAATCTATATCAAGAACAATAAAATCTACGGGCACATAATTCCTATTTGCAACAATAAGAACATCATTAATCCTTCCCATAGGTTTCTTAATGGTGGAATCCGCAAGGTGCCAGTTTAAAGAGAAATCATCAAATTCACGGAAACCTAACAAATCACACAAAGTTTTTGGAATCGTGGAAACACTAGCACCCAAATCACACAAAGCATAACATTCATGTTCTTTAATTTTAATTTTAATAGTAGGTTCCCACTCATCATAAAGTTTTCTAGGGATAGAAACTTCTAATTCAAATTTTTCTTCATAAGATTGCATTAAAGCATCAATGATATGTTTAGTAAAAGCTTTATTTTGACTATAAGCATGAGGAGAATTTAACACGGATTGCAACGAGGAAATACAATCTATTAAAGAACAATTATCATAATTAAATTCCTTGAAATCCAAAATAGTTGGTTCATTGCTATGTAAAGTTTTGACATCTTCAATCCCACTCTTACCAATTTTTGCATCAAGATCTAAAAACTCTGAATCATTGGGACGCTTCTTAACTAAAGTTGAATCATCTCTAGTTCTATCATTATCAAGATTCATATTGCAAAACAAAGTTTTAATAGGAGACACATCAATCACTTTTAGATCTTCATCCCTATTATCATGAAAACTAGAAGAACTCGCTTTTACAAAGCAATCTTTCTTAGCACGCATTCTAGCGGTTCTTTCTTTGCACTCATCAATGGAAACTCTCATGGCTTTGAGGGACTCATTGATATCATGCTTAGGTGAAATAGAACTAGGTTTCAAATAATCAACATCAAGAGAAATACTATCCACGTTCCTAGCCTACTCATCAATCTTAGGCAATTTTTCTTCAAGCAAAGCATTGAAATTCTTTTGAGGAATCATAAACTCTTTAACACTAATCTCAAAATCAGAGGGCAACTTATTAAAATTTCCATAAGAGTTGTTGTAGTAATTACCATAATTATTAGAGGAATAACTAGGGAACGACCTAGGATTAAAGTTTCCTCTACAAGCGTTGTTATCAAAATTGTTCCTACCAACAAAATTCACATCCATAGATTCATTATGATTTTGAATAAAAGTTGATAAAGGCATGTCATTAGGATCAGAGGAAACACTCTTATTAGCAAACAATTTCATAAGTTCATCCATCTTTCCACTCAAAACATAAATCTCTTCTATCGCATGAACCTTTTTACTAGTAGCTCTTTCGTTGTGCCATTGAGAATAATTAATCATAATATTATCTAGGAGTTTAGTAGCTTCTCCTAAAGTGATTTCCATAAAAGTGCCTCCCGCGGCCGAATCTAAAAGATTTCTAGAAGCAAAATTCAATACGGCATAACTTTTTTTTGTATAATCATCAATAAATTCAAACCATGTGTAGGGCAATTACGTATCATCAATTTCATTCTCTCCCAAGCTTGTGCAACATGTTCATGAT
The DNA here is from genome assembly GCA_021437245.1 of Aegilops speltoides. Taxonomy (NCBI): domain Eukaryota; kingdom Viridiplantae; phylum Streptophyta; class Magnoliopsida; order Poales; family Poaceae; genus Aegilops; species Aegilops speltoides. The sequence continues at coordinate 397,173,789 of CM038144.1, forward strand.
CAAGTTCCTTAAAATTCATAATATTGTTTCTAAGAGAGATGATCTTAGTGGGAGGAAAATACTTAGAGATAAAAGCATCTTTGCACTTATTCCATGAATCAATACTACTTTTAGGCAAAGATGAAAACCAAGTTTTAGCACGATCTCTAAGTGAAAACGGAAATAGCTTCAATTTAACAATATCATTATCCACATCTCTCTTCTTTTGCATATCGCACAAATCAACAAAGTTGTTTAGATGTGTAGCGGCATATTCACTAGGAAGGCCAGAGAATTGATCTTTCATGACAAGATTCAACAAAGCAACATTAATTTCGCAAGATTCAGCATTGGTAATGGGAGCAATCGGAGTGCTAAGAAAATCATTGTTGTTGGTATTGGAAAAATCACACAATTTAGTATTATCTTGAGCCATCTTGACAAACAATCCAACACACAAGCACACAAGAGGCAAGCAAAAAAAAAGGCAAACGGAAAAAGAGTGCGAATAAAACAGCAAGTGTGAAGTGGGGGAGAGGAAAACGAGAGGCAAATGGCAAATAATGTAATGCAAGGGATAAGAGTTTGTGATGGGTACTTCGTATGTCTTGACTTGTGCATAGACTCCCCGGCAACAGCGCCAGAAATCCTTCTTGCTACCTCTTGAGCATGCGTTGGTTTTCCCTTGAAGAGGAAAGGGTGATGCAGCAAAGTAGCATAAGTATTTCCCTCAGTTTTTGAGAACCAAGGTATCAATCTAGTAGGAGGCTACACTCAAATCCCTCGTACCTGGACAAACAAATAAGAACCTTGCAACCAACGCGATAAAGGGGTTGTCAATCCCTTCACGACCACTTGCAGAAGTGAGATCTGATAGAGATAATAAGATAAATATTTTTGGTATTTTTATGATATAGAGTGGAAAGTAAAGATTGCAAAATAAAATAGATCGGAAACTTATATGATGGAAAATAGACCTGGGGGCCATAGGTTTCACTAGTGGATTTAATCAAGATAGCATAAATATGACAGTGGGTGAACAAAATACTGTCGAGCAATTGATAGAAAAGTGCATAGTTATGAGAATATCTAAGCATAATCATGTATATAGGCATCACATCCACGACAAGTAGATTGAAACGATTCTGCATCTACTACTATTACTCCACACATCGACCGCTATCCAGCATGCATCTAGAGTATTAAGTTCATAAGAACAGAGTAACGCATTAGGCAAGATGACATGATGGAGAGGGATAAACTCAAGCCATATGATATAAACCCCATCTTTTTATCCTCGATGGCAACAATACAATACGTGCCTTGCTGTCCCTCGCCATCCGGGAAAGGACACCGCAAGATTGAACCCAAAGCTAAGCACTTCTCCCATTGCAAGAAAGATCAATCTAGTAGGCCAAACCAAACTGATAACTCGAAGAGACTTGCAAAGATAACAAATCATACATCAAAGAATTCAGAGGAGATTCAAATATTGTTCATAGATAATCTTGATCATAAACCCACAATTCATCGGATCTTGACAAACACACCGCAAAAAGTATTACATCGAATAGATCTCCAAGAATATCAAGGAGAACTTTGTATTGAGATCCAAAGAGAGAGAAGAAACCATCTAGCTAATAACTAGATACGTTGGAGACATATCACAGCGTTACCTAAAGAACAACTCTCCTATCTGAACTATGGAACATGGTTAACTCCTGAACAAGACTCTTAAGAGATCAGCATCAATATACTGTGAAATGTGATAATATATTTTCCATGCTTAGATGAATAACAAATCCATAAATATTGCACACAAGTAATATGAGGGTACAACCTATCTAGCCGCCATCCATAGGAGTGAGAATCATGTGCTGACTTGTCGATTGCCCTGTAGTTGTTTTGGCGGTCCATGTCGGGCACGCACATTTGATGTAGGGAACTGTTGAGTGGGGACTATAGCTCCCTTCTGGTGTATGCTTCCCTTGTTGGAGCAACTGTGGTGAGAAGGAAGACAGAGTGGCTGAAGATGTAGAAAACACAAAATGTTAAGAATGACACATATCTCTGATCTGAAGAAATACCCTAAGAGATCAATAGTAAGGTACGAGAGTGGTCACACTTTTTTTGACTGAAAACTAAATTGAGGGCACATGATTTTATTTTATTTTATTTTGGTACTGTCCGATCTGCGCCGGATGGCTTGATGGCCTTCCTGTGCCTCCCGGTTGACGATGTTCAGAATCTTCCTAGAAGAGCGAGCGACCACCAGCGAAGCAGCCCGCCTGCGTCGTCCCTGGCCGCGAGAGCTCCGACCAACCCGCCCCCCCCCCCCCCGCACTGCCGTGGTTGCGCCACCCCCGGCTAATCCACAAAGACTCGCCGTCATCCAGATTCGGCATTGGTAGTACCTTCAACCCACATAACTCTAAGATAGCCACCTAAGCGCTGCTTCCACGGCGAGCTTGCACCCCTGCAACCTTACATTAGACACCAGCCTACTGGCAGCCTAGGAGCTCCGCCACCTTGAGGGGTGTTGCTTCCCATTGGGAATCGATTGGCCCAGAATAAAAATTCAGACAACTGACGCCTAAATAAAGTGATTTAAGATGAGTGTATGACCTATGTTGCGGCTCGGTGAAGTAGGAAGCTCAAGCTGCCGAGTCGGTGAGGCCGGTGCGATTGCGGTGGCTACCGGCGGCAGGAAAGCAGAGATATTGCGACGATCGACATCTATGGGGAAGCAGCGCTGGGGCCCTACATGCTTCCGAAGTTGGAGCCGCTCCGGTGCCGTGCAAAATGGCACGAGTGAATCGGCTCCAGGATGGTTCATGTGGCCGTCATCGAGGCAGCTCCGGGATCACGGAGTAAGAGGCACACGACCCAGTGCATGACGGCAAACGTACAACGTCTCCAGCATTGGGGAGGAGGGTGGCGGTGAATTTGGTGCGGTGGGGGCGCCATGGAGGAGGGGCTGAGGTTTTGGTGCTGGGGAGAAGGGAGCTTCTGGGGAGAACGTGATTTGGTGCCCATGATGTATGAATGGGGAATTGGGAGGGGGAACCATGTCTTACGAATGCATTTGTCTAAAATGTGGAGGGGGAGTTACAGTTCTACCCCTGCCTTTAGGCTTCTAGGCTTGGGTGTGTATACCGAGGGTCGGGGATAGTAGAGTAACTTTGCTTCTCTCAAATAGTGGGCGCGAGCGATTTTGGGCGAGGAGGGCGTGTTTTGAAATCGTGGGTGTCGGTGTCAAAACCGGCGGATCTCGGGTAGGGGGTCCCGAACTGTGCATCTAGGCGGATGGTAACAGGAGACAAGGGACACGATGTTTTTACCCAGGTTCGGGCCCTCTCGATGGAGGTAAAACCCTACTCCTGCTTGATTGATATTGATGATATGGGTAGTACAAGAGTGGATCTACCACGAGATCAAGGAGGCTAAACCCTAGAAGCTAGCCTATGGTATGATTGTTGTAATGGTTGTTGTGTCCTATGTACTAAAACCCTTCGGTTTATATAGACACCGAAGAGGGCTAGGGTTATAAGGAGTCGGTTACAATGGTAGGAGATCTACATATCCATATCGCCAAGCTTGCCTTCCACGCCAAGGAAAGTCCCATCCGGACACGGGACGGAGTCTTCAATCTTGTATCTTCATAGTATTGGAGTCCGGAGGATGATGATAGTCCGGCTGTCCGGACACCCCCTAGTCCAGGACTCCCTCACTAGCCCCCGAACCAGGCTTCAATGACGATAAGTCCAGTGCGTATATAGTCTTCGGCTTTGCAAGGCGGGTTCTCCTCCAAATTCCGTGCGTTTGCCGAACATTGTCCGGCTTTCTTATCAATGTTGCGCTTCTTGGCTTCCACGCCCAATAATGGCCGTCTTCCAGGCGTCGCATGAATGCGAAAAGCCAAGGTATCTTTTATGTTTTACCCCCTGGCTGTGCAAATAATCTGCCTATAAGAGAGGCAAGAATCCAGATCCAAATCACACCATCTTCCTTCCGCGAGTACTCATCGGAGCGCCTCTGACCAAAAAATCCATTCCTTCATGGACCGTCGACGCGGCTCCTCCTCTCGCGCTCCCAGCCCACTGCCGGGAGACTGGCGGAGATGTTCTGTCCCGCACAACGAGCTGGTGACGCTCCAAGCAAAGGGATATCTCCCTCCGGCCTTCATGGTCCCGGTTCAAGCCGGGTTGGCCACCTACCAAGGTGGGAAGCAAGCGGAGGCTACCCCAAGTCCCAACAAAGGGGAGCGGGTATGCTTCGTCCCCTATCTGATAAGGGGACTCGGATTTCCTATACATCCGCTCCTCCGCGGGCCTCGGAGTTCTACGAACTCCAGCTCCATCACCTTACGCCCGCCTCTATCCTCAGATATCGCGGGTTACGTAGCTCTTTGCGAGCTATTTCGGGCATCGAGCCCCATTTTGCCTTGTGGAAGAGGTTGTTTCGCCTCGCACCCGCTCTCACGAGGGGTCCATATATCAAGTGGGCGGCGCCAAATATGGCGATTGCCGGACCGGATATCCATCCGAACCCAAGAAGGCGCCCAAGACCGGCCTTCGTAATGGTTTTACATAGAAGACGCCCGCTGCGGACCTGCTCAGATCGGCCTCCGGAGTTCAAGATTCTCCTCTAAAGAAACGCCTCAGTTGGCGTCCGCGGAGCCCCCAACTGGAGGAAGACAAGAGCGTCCATTATTTGATGGGCCGGATAAGGTTACTGACCCATTCCGGGTTAACCATGATTGGAGTCATGGCAACATGCATTATGCCAGGGGGGAGGGGGGCAGCCACTACAATACAGGGGCCACCCCATGTGGGATTTCAACGGGGAGGACGATGCCACCCGTCATGGCCGCAAAGGGCCAGGTTCGGCCGAGGACCTAGCGAAGATCCTGTCCGGCCTGTACAAGGGGGAGAAGGAGGACTTCCTTCAGACGAACCCGTTGAATGGGTTCTCCATGAATAACCCTCGGTGTTGGGTAAGCGAACACTTTAAGGGCCCGACCCATGCTTTCAAAGTTTAAGCTTCTTATATTATGTCTTCGACGCAGGAACTACGTCGGATTGTGGAGGACATGATAAGTACAGCTCCGCAACCCGAGGATCCAGAGAGAGCCCAGGATCCGGCCTCCGAAGAGGATCCGGACATACATGTGGAGCTAATCAACGGGGTGTTCCACCATATCAGCATGGATAATGCTTTAGTCACCATTACGGCTGACTACCCCGGACTATATCCAGCTACACCATTATCTCTTCCTTGCTCATTTCTGACCTTCGCATACGATGGTGTTTTGCAAGAAGCGCCTTCAAGGCAGGAAGCCGAGCTCGTGGCGGCTGACCAACAAAGGCCAGTCCGGACCAGTAGGCGAAAGAGGAGCGCGGCGCGGACTGAAACGTCGCCGCAAAGGTATAGCTCGCAGTTAATTATTTGGAGCAACGTTCCTAGGGAGCGTCTGAGTGCTCATGACTTTTGTAGGAGAAAAAGCGCCCGCTGGATTGCGGGCGTGGAGGTTGCCAATCCAACCTCTACCAGCCAGGCTCCAACACCTGGTCTGGAGGGGGAGGCGAGCGCAAGGCGCGAGCCGGATACTCCTCCAACGGAGGATGCCGGCTGCATCGCCCGCCACCAAGTCGAGGTGGAGAGCGCCATGAACCACAAAGCGCCGCCGACAAGATTTCGTGACGCGTGCTTCTCCCCTGAGGCGTTGAATGCCTTTAACGCGGGGGACGCGCACCTCCGTGCTGCTCAAGATGGTTTTACCAGAACCACGAAGCAGTATGTAAAGGACATACGGGTAAGAGAATTTAATAGTTGTATATGCCAGTAGCCCCCGAGACTTAAAGTAGTTATATTAACTGATTTAAGGATCATTTGAAACGCAGGATCTTACGGAGAAGAATACCCAACTGTCTCAGGAGCTGCAAGAGTGCAAGGCCCAACTCGAGGCCGCACTTGCTGCCGCAGGAGGAAACACAGAGGCCCCTCCTGGTAACACATTATCTTTAAAAAGATAAGTGGTGTGTGGCATGCGCGCAAGTCTAATAATGACGTTGTAGGTGCTGCCGGACAAGATACGGATAGGCAAGAACTACTGCGCCAGCTGAAGGCCGGCGAGAGGGTGCTGACTAGGGTGCAGCAGGAAAGGAACAAGCTCCAGGATGCCCACGCCCAGCTCGGAGAAGAGCTGAAAGGTGTTCAGGCCGAGCTGTCCGGCTTTGTTAAGGAGACTGAGCGGCTTCGTCGCGGCATCTATAGTAAGTGCTTGAGCAGACTCCTTTGAAAAGAAGAGTTCGGCGAGGAAGTCAATTGACAAAATATGTCTTGTAGGTATACTCATAGGTCGCCCTACGGAGGGGATGCCCGTATCAACGGGTGATCAACTTCCCGAGCTGTTGCAGCTGCTCGAACGAGTTCGGCAGGCAATGAGTGGCGGCCCAGATGTTTTTCTGCCCAGTGCGTGTTAGATTTCGTAAGTGACCGCACTAGTCTGGGTTTGATGCCGCTCATTATTAGACCGTTCGCTCGTTCCACTTGACCGTTGGTTTGAGGATGATAGACTGAAGCGTAATCGAGCTTAATGCCCATATTTTTGCACCATGATTTAACCTCGCCGGCCGTGAAGTTCGTGCCGTTATCGGTGATGATCTTTGTGGGGACACCATAACGTGTACTACCCCGGATATGAAGTCTATCACTGGTCCGGACTCGCTGCTTTAACCGGCTTGGCCTCTATCCATTTGGTGAATTTATCCACCATGACCAATAGGTACCTTTGCTTGTGGGTCCCCCTTTAAGGGTCCGACCATGTCAAGCCCCTGCACCGCGAACGGCCGTGTAATGGGTATAGTTTTGAGGCGGTGGGCGGCATATGGCTCGATTAGCAAAGAGCCGACAACCGACGATCTTCGGACTAAGTCCCGAAAGATCCGCCGGGCCGTCGGCCAATAAAATCTGCACGGAATGCCTTTCCTACAAGGGCCCGAGCTGCTGCGTGGTGTCCGCCTAGTCCGCATGAATTTCAGCCGAAGGTTTCGCCCTTCTTCTTCGGAGATACACCTTTGAAGGACTCGGTTGTGCTTTTCTTATAGAGTTCTCCTCATGGACCTTGTAGGCTTTAGATCACGGACTATGCAATGGGCCTCATTTTGTTCTTCGGGAAGTTCCTGCCTAAGCAAGTAGGCTAGGAATGGTTCTGTCCACGGGCGATTATCGCCATTATGTCGTGGGTGAAGGTGTTATTTCGCTGAATCGCCGGTTATGTCAGATTGCTCTGTGTCGGTTGGTGCGGCTGCTTCTGGTTTGTTATTTCCGGACTCCGCTTCCCATAGTACGGATGGCTTAAAGAGCCATTCCAGGAAGATGTTTGGAGGGACAGCACCACATTTTGCGCCGATGCGTGCCAATATATCGGCTGCTTGGTTATTATCCCGGGCTACGTGATGGAGTTCAAGTCCTTCAAACCAAGCTGAGATTTTTAGGACAGCGTTGCGATATGCTGCCATTTTCGGATCCTTGGCATCAAAGTCTCCATTTATTTGGGATATTGCAAGGTTTGAATCCCCGCGCACCTCTATTCGTTGAATGCCCAAGGAGATTGCCATCCGGAGGCCATGTAAAAGGGCCTCAGATTCGGCCGCGTTGTTGGAGTCCGTACATTATCCGGCACGATTGATCAGTGTGTCCCGGTTGGGGACGCCAATACGATGCCAGCCCCCAATCCGCCAACATTTTAGAGCCGTCAAGTGCATAATCCATGGGAGTATGCGCCGCACTTTTTAGGGAGTTCGCCGTCCATTCAGCGACGAAGTCAGCCAAAACTTGTGACTTTATAGCTCACCGAGGTTTGTAAGTTATATCGAATGGTAAGAGCTCAATGGCCCATTTTGCAATCCTGCCTGTCGCGTCATGTTGTTCATAATATCATTGAGGGGTACTTCGAGGCCATCGTTATCGAACACTCTTGAAAGTAGTGTCGAGCTTCCGGATGCCATGAACACCGTGACACGCTATCTTTTGATAGTGCGGTAATCGGACTTGCAGGGGTTAACACAAGGAGACGAGTACACTGGTTTTGAAGAGGGAATTTATGCCCTTCGCTCTCGCTCGACGACGAGTACCGCGCTTACAACTTGATGTGTTGCCGCGATGTATAATAACATTGGCTCGCCCAAAGTGTTGCGCAGCCAGACCGGATTTGTTGCCAATATGGCTTTTATTTCTTCGAGTCGGTAGTGGCGGCATCCGCCCACTGGTGTTCGGTGCGCCTAAGGAGGCGATAGAGGGCAATGCCTTTTCTCCTAGGCGGAGATAAAGCGGCTTAGAGCCGCCACGCATCCATCATTTTTGTATTTCTTTGAGGTCTTTTGAATATCTAGCTGAGACAGAGCTCGGATCTTGGCTAGGTTTGCTTCAATTCCTCTCATCGATACAATGAAGCCTGTGAGCTTTCCGCCGGTACCGAAAACGCATTTTTCCGGATTCAAAGATGATGTCGATGCTCGGAGGTTGTCGAATGTGAGCCTCAAGTCCTCTACTAGAGTTTCGACGCAGTTTTGTTTTGACGACCACGCCGCTCACGATGCCTCTACTGTTTTGCCGATCTGGGTGGCCAGACATGTTTGAATCATGCGCTGATATGTTGCGCAAGCGTTTTTAAGTCCGAAGGGCATCGTGTTGAAGCAGAATGGTCCATATGTAGTGATGAATGCCGTTGCGGCTTGGTCTGCTTCCGCCATCTTGATTTGATGGTAGCCGGAGTATGCGTCGAGGAAGCACAGTGGATCGTGTCCTGCGGTAGCATCGATGTAGCGACCCGACCTCAGACGGTCAAGTCTCTGTGCTTACATGTCATCCCTGGATCGGTATGCTGACACACACAGTACTCGAGGATTTATAACAGAGGTAAATCACATGTATAAAGTAGCGTAAATACTATTACCTCAATCCAAAATAGCGGAAGCAACAAGGTTGTGGATTCCCATCAACACCAACAGCAAAGTTGAGTATAGGAAATCGTAACCCAAACGTATCACTTACTCGTCATCTGAAAAGTCCGCAACATGAAACCTTGCAGCCCGAAAACGGGTCAGCACATGGAATATGCTGGCAATGTAACACATAGAGAGTAATGAGAGAATAAGCTATACTACATGCATATATGGCTGGTGGAAAGCTCTATGGTTACAGTTTTTGCATAAAGCCAAATTTTCCCTACTCCAAAGGAATAAATTTATTTAACTATCATGGTGGTTGTTAAACATTGAGAATGGTTGACAACATCCTCAATCCCAATTAAAAAGTACTCATTAACAAACCCATCAATATTAGATTAGAGTAACATGTTGAGATACATAGAATATTCATGTACTAGATACTCAAGATGTCCATAACCGGGGACACGGCTAATCATGATTAGTTTGTACACTCTGTAGAGGTTTGCGCACTTTTCCCCACAAGACTCGATCGCCTCCGTTTGGTTTCTCGCACTACATGGTGTTTGAGAAACGGATGACCGAGACATAGTCTTCGAAGCGCTTAGCACCTTACGATGGGTAGACCGTACACCTACATCCCCTACATCTACTAGTCCACCACTATAAGAGTTCGCACGACTTAGTCAACTATGCCAGAGCCCATAATGGCTTGTGGCTGCACACGAAGTTACTAGTATGAATTATCTTATGATCCCTTTGAACCTGGTGGCGGTCCATAGGAAAATCACACGGTACCCAGGATTTCCAAAAAACAGCAAGTCCTGGTAACCCTGTGTGCCTCAATCCACCCAGATGTGTATTTAAGTTGCCACCTTAGATAAACCATTAATTAACAAACTCACATATGTCATGGATATTCACTCACCCAATCCACGTCTACTAGCATAGCATGGCATAATAAGCAAACGTAGAAGTAACTCCCAAAGGTTTCATAAGTAAAACAGGTAATAGGTACTACCTCATCTACTTCCCAAAACCCACAATTTAATTAGATCCTACTCATGCAATGTTTGAGGATTGATCTAATGCACAAAAACTGGGTAGTAGAAAAAAGGTATGATCAAGTGTTACTTGCCTGCAATGTTGATGAAGATGATTCGCACTCAAAACTCTTGATAGCACTACTCGTCACACTCCGGTCAATCTATCGTGAGCAAGCAATAGTAACCACACATAAGCAATCACTCAAAAGATCGGAAAGAACGAAGAAGACGATTCGGAAAACATCAAAACCAAACAAATAACTCTTGCAGCATAAAACAATTTCTAATAGTACCAAAATTATGTGAATTTGGCCTTATCAGAAAGTTTAGGTCAAGAGCTTCGAGATGCAAAAAGAATCAACTCAAACGGAGTTATAAAACTCAAGCTATGATCAAACGAAGTTCAAATTCAAATCCGATCTAATTCAAATTTTAAACTTTCAAAAACATGTTTGAGTTGGATTACTGGATAGAGGGAATCATAATGAAGAAGTGGGCATTGGTTTCGTTGAATTTGGACAAACGAGTAAAAAGATGTGAGTGTTTGAAGTCCAGGGGCTAATCTATAAATAAAATATTCACGGATGGGTCCCTGGCCGAAAATAACAGAAAAGAAAAAGGCTAAAAACCAAACGTTCATTTTTCTGATCAAAACAGTGAACGTTCGTTGTTTAATAAAACCTAAAAAACAGATCTAGTCTAGGTTTTTTTAAGAAAACCGAACTTAAAGAAAAGAACCGGGGTCGGTTTTTACCGGCTAAACGGGGGTTGGCCGGCGGCAGTCAACGGTGAGGCGGGCAGCGGCTCCGGTGGTCCTCCGGCGATGGGCATCGGCGGCAGGGCGGGGCGTTCGGCGACGGCAGAGGCGGCGCGAGGCGGGGAGAGCGAGCAAGCGTTGGGGGCGGTGAGGAAGAGGCGGCGGCGGTGGATCTCGTCGGGCGGCGGCGGTTGGCGAGACGTGGCGGCGCGGCGAGATGCGGAGCGAGGCGGCGAGAGAAGGGAGAGAGGGGCCCGGGGCCGGGCTCCGGTATTTATGGAGGGCGGAGGGGGCAGCGTGGCTTGCGGGAGAGGGCAGCAAGGGAAGGCGGCGCGGCGCGGAGTCCGGGAAGGACACGGTGGCGGTGATGCGTGCGGGAGCCGGTCTCCTGCCGGAGGTCGGTGGCGGCGCTGCGCGGGCTGGGCCGCGACCTGGCTGGCTAGCTGGGCCGGCCCAGTCGGGGAGGGAAACATTTTTTTTAAAACATAAACCAAAAATGAAAACAAAATAAAAACAAAATATTATATAGGCATATAATATATCAAAATTTGCAGAAAAAGATTTCCTACGAGACGAACATTGTTCTAAAGTCAAATAAAATACACACAAATTCAAATAAAGCAAAGAGTGCTTCTGCCCTAGTAAAATCCAATAAAAATCATTTTAAAAATACCAAAATTAATTCAAAATTATTTCTCTCCAATTTTCTGATGTAAGGAATCATGTTACCCTAATTTTTGTATGTTTTATTTTTGGAGAAAAATAATTTGAATAAAACTCAAATAACTCCAAATTGAAAATAAATTCAAAAGAACTTTGCATTTAATTCTTTGAAACTCCCAACTCATATTTCATATGTTTTGAAGAAGTCATTTTATCTTCTCTCATGAAAATCATTGAGTTGCTTGAAGTTTATGAATTGGAAATAATTTAAAATGAAATTCAAATATTTTCAACACCCCTTGTCATTAAATAAATGGAAGAAGTCATGTCATCTTCTCTCCAGGGTTTTGTGGTGAAAAGAATTTGAATTCATGAAGATCATAAAAGCAAGATGAAAGTTCGGGAAAGTCCTTTTATTCCCTCTCATTTAACTTTCAAAAGTTTCGAATTTCACTCAATCAATCACACAACAATCAAACAAACAATCATTATATCTATTTGTTTATAACATTCCAAAACTTACAATTTTGGGATGTTACAAACCTACCACCCTTAAAATGAATCTCGTCCTCGAGATTCGGAGAGGCTAGCAAGAAATAGGTTAGGGTTTGGGGTCTTCAAAATCCAACGTTCGTCTCCAGGGTTTCGGGTGCTACCACCCTTAGAAGCATTGTTATGGTTCCAGCAAAACTCATATACTTCATCCTTATTGCTGATAGTGGCAGTCTTCTCAGATCTTCAGGATAATTCCTTCTCTGGGTTCTTCCGGTGGTGGCATAACCTTTTTCTCAATACTTCTGTCCTTTCATCTTGGTACGGTTATACCGAGACTGGGTCTTCTTAGCTGACGGGTCTGGCGCCAATGCTAAACAACTATCGATATCTCATGGTGGTCATCAATTTATGGTTTATCCTGCAGGAAATGGGTCTGGGTTGAACCTCACCGTATAACCTACGGCTGGCAAAAGCTGCCTTGTACAAGGAAAAATCACTATACCATTCTAAGGTTTAAACAAGGTTTTGATCGTCGCCTCTCTACTATAGGTAAGTCACTCAGATTTACCATCCCACATAACAAGGTGAATAATAAGAGTAAGTCGGTATGGTGATCAATCCATCCCGCACCCAAATCATTACCTTGTATATAGTTTAGCGAATCTCGCATTCTAACACTCGGTCATCCTCACAAACATTGCAGAATTTCTCTTGTCGACGAACCAAGTTCGGATAAATCCATTGATTCTGCAAGCTAAACAAACATCTATCGCTCCTTAACAACCCTCAGGTTTTGCGTAAACTCCTATAGAATCATCGGTTGGTAAAGTCATAACTTCTTCTTCCAAGGTTTCTCCTTCAGCAAGAGTGCGCTTGCTTCTTGGCAGGTCCTGGGGCCTGTGGGTTACGGCCCATCTCATCACTTGTAGTCCTTGAACTCATCATCGCGGGCAACGGATCGTTATTCCAACATTCAACTTCCATCTTCCTAGCATTCTTAAATCCATCCAATTGTACTGTTTTCCTTCCTTGTATTGGCACCAAACTAGGACATGATTACTCAGACTCATCATGGAATTTCAATTGATCCATATTTCCAACATCATACCTCCTTTATATCCAACAGTACTTCATCTCTTCATCCTCGTGGGATATCCCACATACCGAGATAAAAACTTATACTTATGAAGTCCATACTCCACTTCGTGGAACGTCATTATCCTTTCTAGGGTCAAGCATCCTTACAGGGGAATATTGGCCATCTTTGCATGGCACTTCTTCAACTGGGAAACGTGAAACACATCATGAACTCCTGACAATCCTTCGGGTGACTCCAACTTGTTGGCTACTACTCCCATATGCTCCAAAACTCAGTATGGTCCTACAAATCTCGGGGCTAACTTTCCCTTAACTCCAAATCATTTAACTCCTCGCAGAGGGGACACACAAAGACATGCTCTGTCTCCAATTTCATAGACTTCCTCCTTGCATTTTTGAATCTGCATAACTCTTCTGCCTGGACTGAGCTACCTTCAGTCTATCTCGAAGCAACATAACATTCTCTTTCTGAATCCTCGATCACATTTGATCCAAACAACTGACGGTCTCCAACTTCATCCCACATCAACGGTGTCTGGCACCTTCTCCCATACAAAGCTCCAATCTCATCCATTGACCATGTTTCTCATATCCTCGAAAATGGTCAAAATCTTTCTTCATAGAGTAACAACTCATAAAATCCAAAACAGTAGCAACGGTGATAACTTTATTTTATTCTCCAATTACTACAATCTCCTGTATTTCCATTACATGCCTCAACTCAACACCTCAACACAGAAGAGATGTTCTCACTACTACTACTGCATTTACATTGCTGCTAACTCACATGTTAGCACAAGTCTCCTTCTTCTTGGGACAATCCCTCGCAAAGTGCCCTGCATCATTACAATGAAAACATAACACTTCTGACAAGTCTCGAGGTTTCCTCATGATCACATAGCCTCCTTGGGTCCTCGGCTTCCTTTTTGGGCAAGTGTTGATGTAGTGCCCTGACTCCTTGCACTTGTAACAGGTGACATGACTCAGTCCTTCACGAATCCAATCTTTTCCTCTTCCGGACTTTTCCGCTCCAATCGTGGCTTCTATTTCCGTGGGTCATACTCTACTTCCTCTGTCGGGAATTCTACTAGATCTCCATTCAGACAATATTGGGAGATGTGTCCTTCTTCTCCACATGAAAAGCATGACTTGGTGCAGGCTTAATTTTGTTTCCTTTGGGTGTGTCCTCGACATCTTCCTTCGTCACAGGTTCTACTAGAATCTCCATGAGGGATCCTTTCATTGCTTCTTTCTTCTGATGGATGGGTCTTTGTATCATAGTGTAAAGATGACACTGAGCAGGGTAGTGGGTAGTTCCTTCACACAAGAAACAAGTAATCTGCCTAGTTGGGCATTCTTCAGCTGGGTGACTTCCTTCACAATTAGGGCATTCATCCTTGTGTTTCTTATGGATGTGTCCTATTTCTCCACAGAGCTTGCATGCACAAGGTTTCTTCATATCCTTTCCCGAAGGCTTCAATTTCTGGGACACAAACCGAGACATTAGCAAAGTCAACTTAAATTCTCCCCAAGTGGTTACTCCTTGCCATCCATTGATGGTTCGGTACATCCTCCACCAAGTAACAACACCTCTTTCAAAACTCTGAAGAGCATACTGGGTCATATCCTTTCCGGCTATAGGGTTATTCTCCATTTGATCCTCCATGTTCTGAATCCATTGCTCCATCTCCAATTGACTCATTTGTCCAGACAATACAAGCTCATCTCCATTCATCCTCTATTGGGTCCATGGGTTTGGGGTGGGATAAGAGAGATCGAGAGGGATGCACACAATACAAACAATAGTTTTGAAAAGGCAGATTTTATTGTGGCTGTCGAAAAAAACAACAAACAAATGATAGCACACAATCGTCGCATCTATCGTAAGTATGTAACAGGGGTTGGGTCTTCTAATAGTCTATAGATCTCAATGTCATCAGGCTCTTCAAGTCTTGGTCATGTCTCCGTTGGCTCCTTCTGATCATGCTTGTCCTTCTCAAGTTCTTTTGCCAGATCATCTCTGTTGACGCGAATTCTCTCATGACATCCTTATATATTTCTGGGGTTGCATTCCAAACTTTTGGGTTTCAACATCCTTAGTACGAACCATGTCCTTCTATCCTTGACTCCGATTTAATCTCCCAGATCTCGAGGTTTTGCTCCTCCAGCTTGGCTACTCTCATCTTCAGGGTCCTGAGTTCTTCATGAAATACTTCCTTGTCAAATATAACTTCCTGCGAGTCCATCTTAAACTTCTTGATCCTGGTGATACACCAGCTATGTTAAAACTGCATCCTTTGTTGACAGATGATCCATCATCCTTCTACCATCCAATCCTTCCAATGAAATGCCCGCTTAACTCAGCACGGGACAATAGCATCAGCGGGCGATGACATCATTGATAACCGTGTTTCTGCCCTTTTCATTGCCATGAGCTATCATTCATAATTGATATCTCCTGTCTTAGGGTTTTCTTGACAAAACTTTGAGTTCTAATGCTCCATGTGCTGGTCTTTCTCCAATACACCTTGACCTCGGTATTGACAGCTTCCATAGTCTGTCAAGTTCCATAAGTGTAGCCTTCCTTGGTCATACCAAATCTGGAAATTCTTCATATCCCTCAAATTCTCCTAGTCTTCGGAGTCTTCAACAGTTGTAATTTCCATTTTCCAAATGCACGGTAAAATCTCCTTCATTCCGTAGTGGTCCTGGTTGTCTTGATATCTTGTACTCCTTGAGTGGTCTCATCAGTCGAATCTTCATGTGATCAAAAGGGAAAGGGGTATGGTCTCACATAAAAGGGAATATTTGAATAAGCTCAGAAGAGAAGAGAGGTAAAAGATTCTTTTGAAAAGAAAGTTGTAGAGAAAAATCTTTCCTATGGGCTTGCCAGTTTCTAGGGTCACGTCCTATAGTCAACATGTGCTCTGATACCATCTTGTAGCGACCCAACCTCAGACGGTCAAGTCTCTGTGCTTACGTGTCATCCCTAGATCGGTATGCTGACACACACAGTACTCGAGGATTTATAACAGAGGTAAATCACATGTATAAAGTAGCGTAAATACTATTACCTCAATCCAAAATAGCGGAAGCAACAAGGTGGTGGATTCCCATCAACACCAACGGCAAAGTTGAGTATAGGAAATCGTAACCCAAACGTATCACTTACTCGTCGTCTGAAAAGTCTGCAACATGAAACGTTGCAGCCCGAAAACGGGTCAGCACATGGAATATGCTGGCAATGTAACACATAGAGAGTAATGAGAGAATAAGCTATACTACATGCATATATGGCTGGTGGAAAGCTCTATGGTTACAGTTTTTGCATAAAGCCAATTTTTCCCTACTGCAAAGGAATAAATTTATTTAACTATCATGGTGGTTGTTAAACATTGAGAATGGTTGACGGCATCCTCAATCCCAATTAAAAAGTACTCATTAACAAACCCATCAATATTAGATTAGAGTAACATGTTGAGATACACAAAATATTCATGTACTAGAAACTCAAGATGTCCATAACCGGGGACACGGCTAATCATGATTAGTTTGTACACTCTGTAGAGGTTTGCGCACTTTTCCCCACAAGACTCGATCGCCTCCGTTTGGTTTCTTGCACTACATGGTGTTTGAGAAATGAATGACCGAGACATAGTCTTTCAGAAGCGGTAGCACCTTATGATGGGTAGACCGGTACACCTACATCCCCTACATCTGCTAGTCCACCACTATAAGAGTTCGCACGACTTAGTCAACTATGCCAGAGCCCATAATGGCTTGTGGCTGCACACGTAAGTTACTAGTATGAATTATCTTATGATCCCTTTGAGCCTGGGTGGCGGTCCATAGGAAAATCACAGGTACCCCGGATTTCCAAAAACAGCAAGTCTGGTAACCCCTGTGTGCCTCAATCCACCCAGATGTGTATTTAAGTTTCCACCTTAGATAAACCATTAATTAACAAACTCACATCTGTCATGGATATTCACTCACCCAATCCACGTCTACTAGCATAGCATGGCATAATAAGCAAACGTAGAAGTAACTCCCAAAGGTTTCATAAGTAAAACAAGTAATAGGTACAACCTCATCTACTTCCCAAAACCCACAATTTAATCAAATCCTACTCATGCAATGTTTGAGGATTGATCTAATGCACAAAAACTGGGTAGTAGAAAAAAGGTATGATCAAGTGTTACTTGCCTGCAATGTTGATGAAGATGATTCGCACTCAAAACTCTTAATAGCACTACTCGTCACACTCTGGTCAATCTATCGTGAGCAAGCAATAGTAACCACACATAAGCAATCACTCAAAAGATCGGAAAGAACGAAGAAGACGATTCGGAAAACATCAAAACCAAATAAATAACTCTTGCAGCATAAAACAATTTCTAACAGTACCAAAATTATGTGAATTTGGCCTTATCAGAAAGTTTAGGTCAAGAGCTTCGAGATGCAAAAAGAATCAACTCAAACGGAGTTATAAAACTCAAGCTATGATCAAACGAAGTTCAAATTCAAATCTGATCTAATTCAAATTTTAAACTTTCAAAAACATGTTTGAGTTGGATTACTGGATAGATGGAATCATAATGAAGAAGTGGGCGTTGGTTTCGTTGAATTTGGACAAACGAGTAAAAAGATGTGAGTGTTTGAAGTCCAGGGGCTAATTTCTAAATAAAATATTCACGGATGGGTCCCTGGCCGAAAATAACAGAAAAGAAAAAGGCTAAAAACCGAACGTTCGTTTTTCTGATCAAAACAGTGAACGTTCGCTGTTTAATAAAACCTAAAAAAACAGATCTAGTCTAGGTTTTTTAAGAAAACCGAACTTAAAGAAAAGAACCGGGGTCGGTTTTTACCGGCTAAACGGGGGTTGGCCGGCGGCGGTCAACGGCGAGGCGGGCAGCGGCTCCGGTGGTCCTCCGGCGATGGGCGTCGGCGGCAGGGCGGGGCGTTCGGCGACGGCAGAGGCGGCGGAGAGAGCAGCAAGCGCTTGGGCGTGAGGAAGAGGCGGCGGCGATGGATCTCGTCGGGCGGCGGCGGTTGGCGAGACGTGGCGGCGCGGCGAGATGCGGAGTGAGGCGGCGAGAGAAGGGAGAAAGGGGCCCGGGGCCGGGCTCCGGTATTTATGGAGGACGGAGGGGGCAGCGTGGCTTGCGGGAGAGGGCGGCAAGGGAAGGCGGCGCGGCACGGAGTCCGGGAAGGACACGGCGGCGGCGATGCGTGTGGGAGCCGGTCTCTGCGGGAGGTCGAAGAGCGGCATGCTGGCTGGGCCGCGACTGGTCCGGCTTAGCCGGGCCGCCCGGTCGGGGAGGGAAACATTTTTTTTAAAACATAAACCAAAAATGAAAACAAAATAAAAACAAAATATTATATAGGCATATAATATATCAAAATTTGCAGAAAAAGATTTCCTACGAGATGAACATTTTTCTAAAGTCAAATAAAATACACACAAATTCAAATAAAGCAAAGAGTGCTTCTGCCCTAGTAAAATCCAATAAAAATCATTTTAAAAATACAAAAATTAATTCAAAATTATTTCTCTCCAATTTTCTGATGTAGGGAATCATGTTACCCTAATTTCTATATGTTTTATTTTTGGAGAAAAATAATTTGAATAAAACTCAAATAACTCCAAATTGAAAATAAATTCAAAAGAACTTTGAATTTAATTCTTTGAAACACCCAACTCATATTTCATATGTTTTGAAGAAGTCATTTTATATTATCTCATGAAAATCATTGAGTTGCTTGAAGTTTATGAATTGGAAATAATTTCAAATGAAATTCAAATATTTTCAACACCCCTTGTCATTTAAATAAATGGAAGAAGTCATGTCATCTTCTCTCCAGGGTTTTGTGGTGAAAAGAATTTGAATTCATGAAGATCATAAAAGCAAGATGAAAGTTTGGGAAAGTCCTTTTATTCCCTCTCATTTAACTTTCAAAAGTTTCGAATTTCACTCAATCAATCACACAACAATCAAACAAACAATCATTCTATCTATTTGTTTATAACATTCCAAAATTTAGAATTTTGGGATGTTACAATCAATTATCTGGTCGATGCGGGGGAGGGGGAAGGGATCCTTTAGGCAGGCCTTGTTGAGGTCTTTAAAATCGACACATAGGCGCCAGGATTTGTCCTTCTTGGTACCATTACGGGTTTGCTAGCCAATCCGGATGTTTGATATCTCCGATGAATCCGCTTCCAATAGTTTGGCTAGCTCTTCTCCCATTGCCTGTCTTTTGGGTTCGAAAATCGTCAAGAGCCTGTTTGATCGGCTTGAATCCTTTTAGGATATTTAGGCTGTGTTCTGCCAATCTGCGTGGGATTCCGGGCATATCCGAAGGGTGCCAGGCGAAAATGTCCCAATTTTCCCGAAGGAATTCTTGCAGTGCAGCGTCTACATCAGGGTTCAACTGTGCCCCGATGGAAGGCATCTTTGTCGGGTCCGTTGGATGGACCTAGAATTTTATTATTTCGTCCGCTGGCTTAAAGGAGGTGGACTTGGATCTCTTATCGAGTATCACATCGTCTCTATTCACAGTAGAGCGTAGCGCGGTAAGTTCTTCTGCCGCTAGGGCTTCGGATAGTGCCTCCAGGGCTAATGTGGCTGTCTTGTTCTCGACGCGGAGTGCTATGTCCGGATCACTAACGAGAGTGATTATTCACGCCCGTGCATTTTGAGCTTCATGTACCCGTAATGGGGTATGGCTTGAAAAATTGTGAATGCCTCTCGCCCTAATATAGCGTGATATCCGTTGTTGAACGGGCCACTTGGAACGTGACTTCTTCGGATCTGTAATTGTCCGTGAGCCAAACACCACATCGAGTGTGATTTTTCCGTGCAGCGCGCTTCCGCTAGGGATTATTCCTCTTAAGGTTGTGCTGCTTCGCTCAATACGGCTCCATCTATTTCCATTATTTGAAGAGTTTCCTCGTAGATGAGGTTTAATCACGCCGCGATCCATGAGGACCTTTGTAAGTCAAAGCCGCCCACTATTGGACTAAGTACCAAGCGGCCTGGTGCTCGGGCTGTTCGAATTTAGGTTCGCTCGTTGGCGTTGAAGGTGATGGCTGTGTCGCTCCATGGATTTGTTGTTGCTACTTGGTAGACTTGGCGAGGCATGCGGATTGTTCGCTTCGCATATTATTTGATGCGAAGGTCTCGGCTCGTTGATACTGCATCGTTTTTGGAGTGGTGTTCGGGGCTAGAAGCTTTCGCCACTTTTGGCCACCGCCGTAATATCCAACATGCTCAAGGCTATGTGTTGGGGTGGCGCCCTCAGATCGTGAATTTTACAGGTCCGCTAAGCCACCCTCCAAAGACGGTTCCATGCCCTTTATGGGTTTTTGTTTTTGGTTTTTGTACCGGTGCTCGAGTGTAGTGCACCCTTTTGTTGCGGATCGGGTTGTATTCGGGCCGGATTGTCCCAAAACTTAATTTCGGTTTTCCGAAAACTCTCCATCGCACAAGATTTTTGTACTATGGACGCCAGTCGCGAAGCGTGTAACTTCACGATGGCTGATGGCGTTCAAGATTCCCTCGTCCATGCAATTATTGCAGAATATTGAGATTGCGTTTTCCTCTCGGCAGTCCTTTATCCTGTCCATAACTAGGAGGAATCTGGCCCAGTAATGATGTACTGTTTCAGTGGGCTCTTACCGGATTAGAGATAGATCGCATATGTCTGGGCGGGTGGGTGGAATTGAATCCGGAACCCTACCCATCTCAAGGCTCAAAGGCCGAGAAGTTTCCGAATTTGGAAGTTTGGAAAGTGGAACATTGTCCGACGAGTCCGGTCCAATGCCTGACTTTAGGTTCAGAGCTCTATTGGATCCAGCCGCTCGGCGAATTCCGAGCTGACGTGAAGATTGCTTTTGACGACTTGAGAGGTCATTGTCGAAGCGGTGCCGAATAGGCGGTCATAAGAAAACCACCTAGTCGGATAGTTTGGCCGGCGGCCAAGGCTCCTTTGGTGAAAATACCGTCCTTGAAGACGGGAGGAGGCATCCTTCCTATCGGTGATGGCATAGAGGAACTCTCAACGAAAGCACCAATGTCGGTGTCAAAACCGACGGATCTCGGGTAGGGGGTCCCGAACTGTGCGTCTAGGCGGATGGTAACAGGAGACAAGGGACACGATGTTTTTACCCAGGTTTGGGCCCTCTCGATGGAGGTAAAACCCTACTCCTGCTTGATTGATATTGATGATATGGGTAGTACAAGTGTGGATCTACCACGAGATCAAGGAGGCTAAACCCTAGAAGCTAGCCTATGGTATGATTGTTGTAATGGTTGTTCTGTCCTATGGACTAAAACCCTCCGGTTTATATAGACACCGGAGAGGGCTAGGGTTACACGGAGTCGGTTACAATGGTAGGAGATCTACATATCCGTATCGCCAAGCTTGCCTTCCACGCCAAGGAAAGTCCCATCCGGACACGGGACGGAGTCTTCAATCTTGTATCTTCGTAGTCTTGGAGTCTGGAGGACGATGATAGTCCGGCTGTCCGGACACCCCCTAGTCCAGGACTCCCTCAGTGGGCGCGAGCGATTTCGGGCGAGGTGGGCGTGTATTGAAATAGCAGACTCGAGCAATTTCGGGCGAGGCTAGCATGTTTTGAAATAGTTCGCGTGAGCAATTTCGGGCGAGGAGGGCGTGTTTTGATATAGTCCGCGCGAGTGATTTCGGGTGAGGAGAGGGTGTTTAGCCACCCATGGTTTATGAATTATTCTGCACCTGTCATTTCGGCTGAGGAGAAGGCGCGCTTGGATGAAGTTGCGAACCTACCCTTGATGTACAACGGGCCAATTAAGGCGTGTCCTACATAGGCCGGTAATTTCGTGTCTTCCATTTATTTGCTCGGGCAAATTCCACCGAGCAGAGGGTGTTTAGCGGTTTGTTCAAATTTTGGGAGAACTAGCATCCACGTCTACCTTACCAAGTCGATTCGAATCAAATTTTGAAATATTAGCCTGCCACTTCTTTTTTAGATGGTGTGACGATGCTCGGGACTAATGTGTTTTTACATGCTCGTTGCTAACGATTTACTATATGACAAATAGTTGACCCACTCAAAAACGGGAATCAAACCCAAAATGAAATAACTCGTTCAGCAGGTCAAAATAGTGAACTAAATCCAAAGTTGAACAACTCAATTGAGTAGCATGTTGTACTGTATTATAGTACTCCATGAACTTGTTGAAAGTCAAATTAATGAGCTTCTTTGATACGCATATCTCCATTCATGTGTGGATTGCAGACAACATGTTCTCCAATTCAAATATTTGAATGCTATTTTATATCAAAACATGGTTTATACTGTTGGAAATATGCCCTAGAGGCAATAATAAAATGGTTATTATTATATTTCCTTGTTCATGATAATTGTCTATCGTTCATGCTATAATTGTGTTATCCGGATATCGTAATACATGTGTGAATGCATAGACCACACCATGTCCCTAGTGAGCCTCTAGTTGACTAGCTCGTTGATCAACAGATGGTCATGGTTTCCTGACTATGGACATTGGATGTCATTGATAACGGGATCACATCATTAGGAGAATGGTGTGATGGACAAGACCCAATCCTAAGCATGGCACAAGATTGTGTAGTTCGTTTGCTAGTGCTTTTCTAAATGTCAAGTATCATTTCCTTAGACCATGAGATTGTGTAACTCCCGGATACCGTAGGAGTGCTTTGGGTGTACCAAACGTCACAACATAACTGGTGACTATAAAGGTGCACTACAGGTATCTCCGAAAGTGTCTGTTAGGTTGGCACGAATCGAGACTGGGATTTGTCACTCCGTATGACGGAGAGGTATCTCTGGGCCCACTCAGTAATGCATCATCATAATGATCTCAATGTGACTAAGTAGTTGTTTACGGGATCATGCGTTACGGAACGAGTAAAGTGACTTGCCGGTAACGAGATTGAACGAGGTATTGGGATACCAACGATCGAATCTTGGGCAAGTAACGTACCGATTGACAAAGGGAATTGTATACGGGATTGCTTGAATCCTTGACATCGTGGTTCATCCAATGAGATCATCGTGGAACATGTGGGAGCCAACATGGGTATCCAGATCCTGATGTTGGCTATTGGCCGGAGAGCTGTCTCGGTCATGTCTGCATGATTCCCGAACCCGTAGGGTCTACACACTTAAGGTTCGATGACGCTAGGGTTATAAGGAAGATTTGTATGTGATTACCGAATGTTGTTTGGAGTCCCGGATGAGATCCGAGACGTCACGAGGAGTTCCGGAATGGTCCGGAGGTGAAGATTTATATATGGGAAGTTGTCATACGGTCACCGGAAATATTCGGGGGCATACCGGTATTGTACCGGGGCTACCGAAGGGGTTCCGGGGGTCCACCAGGAGGGGCCACCTGTCCCGGAGGGCCTCATGGGATGTAGACGGAAGGGAACCAGCCCCAGGAGGGCTGGGTGCAACCCCCCCCTAGGGCCCATGCGCCTAGGGTTGGGGGAACCCTAAGGGGGCGCCTCCCTTGCTTGGGGGGCAAGCCCCCTCCCCCCTTGGCCGTCGCCCCCCTCTAGATCCCATCTAGAGGGGTCGGCCCCCTCCCCCTTCTCCTATAAATAGAGGGGCGAGGGGAGGGCTGCAGCACCACATCCAAGGTGCAGCCCCTCCCCTCCCCAACACCTCTCCTCCTCCGTAAGAGCTTGGCGAAGCCCTGCCGGAGAACTGCCGCTCCATCACCACCACGCCGTTATGCTGCTGTTGGAGCCCTCTTCCTCAACCTCTCCGTCCTCCTTGCTGGATCAAGGTGCAGGAGACGTTACTGGGCTGCGCGTGTGTTGAACGCGGAGGTGCCGTTGTTCGGCGCTAAGATCGGAGTCCACCGCGATCTGAATCGCTTTCGAGTACAACTCCTTCATCCACGTTCTTGCAACGCTTCCGACTCGCGATCTTCAAGGGTATGAAGATGCACTACCCTCTCTCTCGTTGCTAGTTACTCCATAGATTGATCTTGGTGATGCGTAGAAAAATTTTAATTTCTGCAACGATCCCCAAGAGTGGTATTAGAGCCAGGTCTATGAGTAGTTTCTATGCACGAGTAGAACACAAGTTTGTTGTGGGCGTCGATTTTGTCAATTTACTTGCCATTACTAGTCTTATCTTGTTTCGGCGGCATCGTGGGATGAAGCGGCCCGGACTGACCTTACACGTACACTTACGTGAGACAGGTTCCACCGACTGACATGCACTAGTTGCATAAGGTGGCTAGCGGGTGTCTGTCTCTCCCACTTTAGTCGGATCGGATTCGGTGAAAAGCGTCCTTATGAAGGGTAAATAGCAATTGGCATATCACGTTGTGGTTTTTTCGTAGGTAAGAAACATTCTTGCTAGAAACCTATAGTAGCCACGTAAAAACTTGCAACAACAATTAGAGGACGTCTAACTTGTTTTTGCAGCATATGCCGTGTGATGTGATATGTCCAAAAGGATGTGATGAATGATATATATGTGATGTATGAGATTGATCATGTTCTTGTAATAGGAATCATGACTTGCATGTTGATGAGTATGACAACCGGCAGGATCCATAGGAGCTGTCTTAATTATTGTATGACCTGCGTGTCATTGAATAACGCCATGTAATTACTTTACTTTATTGCTAAACCATTAGCCATAGTAGTAGAAGTAATCGTTGGCGTGACAACTTCATGAAGACACGATGATGGAGATCATGATGACGGAGATCATGGTGTCATGCCGGTGATGATGATGATCATGGCGCCCCGAAGATGGAGATCAAAAGGAGCAAAATGATATTGGCCATATCATGTCACTATTTGATTGCATGTGATGTTTATCATGTTTTATATCTTATTTGCTTGGAACGACGGTATCATAAATAAGATGATCCCTCATAACAATTTCAAGAAAGTGTTCCCCCTAACTGTGCGCCGTTGTGGAAGTTCGTTGTCTCGAAGCACCACGTGATGATCGGGTGTGATAGATTCTAACATTCACATACAACAGTTGTAAGCCAGATTTACACATGCAAAACACTTAGGTTGACTTGACGAACCTAGCATGTACAGACATTGCCTCGGAACACAAGAGATCGAAAGGTCGAACATGAGTCGTATAGAAGATACGATCAACATGAAGATGTTCATCGATGATGACTAGTCCGTCTCACGTGATGATCGGACACGGCCTAGTTGACTCGGATCATGTATCACTTAGATGACTAGAGGGATGTCTATCTGAGTGGGAGTTCATTATATAATTCGATTAGATGAACTTAGTCTAAAATCTTTGCAATATGTCTTATAGATCAAATGGCCCACGCTAATGTTGCTCTCAACTTCAACGTGTTCCTAGAGAAAACCAAGCTGAAAGACGATGGTAGCAACTAAACGAACTGGGTCCGGAACTTGAGGATCATCCTCATAGCTGCCAAGAAAGCATATGTCCTAGATGCACCGCTAGGTGAAGCACCCGTTTTCCCAGCAACTCAAGACGTTATGAACGCCGGCGATCAGCAGAGTGATGATTACTCCCTGGTTCAGTGCGGCATGCTTTACAGCTTAGAACCGGGGCTCCAAAAGCGTTTTGAGCTGCACAGAGCATATGAGATGTTCCAAGAGCTGAAAATGGTTTTCCAAGCTCATGCCCGGGTCGAGAGTATGAAGTCTCCGACAAGTTCTACAGTTGTAAGATGGAGGAGAATGCTTCTGTCAGCGAGCACATACTCAAAATGTCTGGGTTGCACAACCGCTTATCTCAGCTGGGAGTTAATCTCCCGGATGAAGCGGTCATTGACAGAATCCTCTAGTCGCTCCCACCTAGCTACAAGAGTTTTGTGATGAACTACAATATGCAGGGGATGGTAAAAACCATTCCTGAGCTATTTTAAATGCTGAAATCAGCGGAGGTGGAGATCAAAAAGGAACATCAAGTGTTGATGGTCAATAAAACCACTAGTTTCAATAAAGGCAAGGGGAAGAAGAACTTCAAGAAGGACGGCAAGGAGTTGCGCCCGTAAGCCGCTTGTTGGGAAGAAGCCAAAGCATGGACCCAAGCCCGAGATCGAGTGATTTTATTGCAAGGGAAGCGGACATCGAAGCGGAACTGCCCCAAGTACTTAGCGGACAAGAAGGCCGCAACACCAAAGGTATATGTGATATACATGTAATTGATGTGTACCTTACCAAGACTGTAGTAGCTCCGGTATTTGATACCGTGCGGTTGCTCATATTTGTAACTCAAAACAGAGCTGTGGAATAAGCGGAGACTGGCGAAGGACGAGGTGATGATGCGCGTCGGGAATGGTTCCAAGGTCGATGTGATCGCCGTCAGCACGCTACCTCTACATTTACCTATGGGATTAGTTAAACCTCAATAATTGTTATTTAGTGCCAGCTTTGAGCATGAACATTCTATCTCGATCTCGTTTAATACGAGATGGCTACTCATTTAAATCTGAGAATAATGGTTGTTCCATTTATATGAGAGATATGTTTTATGGTCATGCCCCGCTGGTCAATGGTTTATTCTTAATGAATCTCGAACGTGATGTTACACATACTCATAGTGTGAATACCAAAAGATGTAAGGTGGATAACAATAGTCCCACATACTTGTGGCACTTCCGCCTTGGTCACATTGGTGTCAAGCGCATGAAGAAGCTCCATGCAGATGGACTTTTGGAGTCTCTTGATTACGAATCATTTGACACATGCGAACCATGCCTCATGGGCAAAATGACCAAGACTCCGTTCTCCGGAACAATGGAGCGAGCAACCAACTTATTGGAAATCATACATACTGTTGTGTGCGGTCCAATGAGTGTTGAGGCTCGCGGAGGCTATCGTTATGTTCTCACCCTCACTGATGACTTAAGTAGATATGGGTATGTCTAGTTGATGAAATACATGTCTGAGACCTTTGAAAAGTTCAAGGAATTTCAGAATGAGGTAGAGAATCAACGTGACAGAAAAATAAAGTTCTTACGACTAGATCATGGGGGAGAATATTTGAGTCACGAATTTGGTACGCACTTAAGGAAATGTGGAATTGTTTCACAACTCACGCCGCCTGGAACACCTCAACGTAACGGTGTGTCCGAACGTCATAATCGCACCCTATTGGATATGGTGCGATCTATGATGTCTCTTACTGATTTACCGCTATCATTTTGGGGATACGCTCTAGAGACAGCTACATTCACTTTAAATAGGGCACCGTCTAAATCCGTTGAGACGACACCGTATGAATTATGGTTTGGGAAGAAACCTAAGCTGTCATTTCTAAAAGTTTGGGGATGCGATGCTTATGTCAAAAAACTTCAACCTGAAAAGCTCGAACCCAAGTCGGAAAAATGTGTCTTCATAGGATACCCTAAGGAAACCATTGGGTATACCTTCTACCTTAGATCCGAAGGCAAGATCTTTGTTGCCAAGAACAGGTCCTTTCTGGAGAAAGATTTTCTCTCGAAAGAAGTAAGTGGGAGGAAAGTAGAACTCGATGAAGTACTGCCTCTTGAACCGGAAACTAGCGCAGCTCAGGAAGATGTTCCTGTGGTGCCTGCACCGACTAGAGAGGAAGTTAATGATGATGATCAAGGTACTTCGGATCAAGTTGCTACTGAGCTTCGTAGGTCCACAAGGACACGTTCCACACCAGAATGGTATGGCAACCCTGTCCTGGAAATCATGTTGTTAGACAACGGTGAACCTTCGAACTATGAAGAAGCGATGGCGGGCCTAGATTCCAACAAATGGCTTGAAGCCATGCAATCCAAGATAGGATGCATGTATGAAAACAAAGTATGGACTTTGACAGACTTGCCTGATGATCGGCGAGCGATAGAAAATAAATGGATCTTTAAGAAGAAGACGGACGCGGATGGTAATGTTACCATCTATAAGGCTCGACTTGTCACTAAGGGTTATCGACAAGTTCAAGCGGTTGACTACGATGAGACCTTCTCACCCATAGCGAAGCTGAAGTCCGTCCGAATCATGTTAGCAATTGCCGCATTGTACGATTATGAGATATAGCAAATGGACGTCAAAACGGCATTCCTTAACGGCTTCCTTAAGGAAGAATTGTATATGATGCAGCCAGAAGGTTTTGTTGATCCTAAGAATGCTAACAAGGTATGCAAGCTCCAGCGCTCCATCTATGGGCTGGTGCAAGCATCTCGGAGTTGGAACATTCGCTTTGAGGAAATGATCAAAGCGTTTGGGTTTATGCAGACTTATGGAGAAGCCTGCATTTACAAGAAAGTGAGTGGGAGCTCTGTAGCATTTCTCATATTATATGTGGGTGACATACTGTTGATGGGAAATGATATAGAACTCTTGGAGAGCATAAAGGCCTAATTGAATAAGTGTTTTTCAATGAAGGACCTTGGAGAAGCTGCCTACATATTAGGCATCAAGATCTATAGAGATAGATTGAGACGCCTCATAGGTCTTTCACAAAGCACATACCTTGATAAGATATTGAAGAAGTTCAATATGGATCAGTCCAAGAAAGGGTTCTTGCCTGTATTGCACGACCACGGCAATACAGGTCAGAGCCCGACCACGGCAGAAGATAGAGAAAAGATGAGTGTCATCCCCTATGCCTCAGCCATAGGGTCTATTATGTATGCCATGCTATGTACCAGACCTGATGTTAAACCTTGCCGTAAGTTTGGTAGGAAGGTACCAAAGTAATCCCGGCATGGAACACTGGACAACGGTCAAGAATATCCTCAAGTACCTGAAAAGGACTAAGGATATGTTTCTCGTTTATGGAGGTGATGAAGAGCTCGTCGTAAAGGGTTACGTCGATGCTAGCTTCAACACAGATCTGGATGACTCCAAGTCACAAACCAGATACATGTATATTTTGAATGGTGGGGCAGTAAGCTGGTGTAGTTGCAAGCAAAGCGTCGTGGCGGGATCTACATGTGAAGCGGAGTACATGGTAGTCTCAGAGGCACCACATGAAGCAATCTGGATGAAGGAGTTCATTACCGACCTAGTTGTTATTCCCAATGCGTCAGGCCCGATGACTCTCTTCTGTGACAACACTGGAGCTATTGCCCTTGCCAAGGAGCCCAGGTTTCACAAGAAGACCAGACACATCAAGCGTCGCTTCAACTCCATTCGTGAAAATGTTCAAGATGGAGACATAGATATTTGTAAAGTGCATACGGATCTGAATGTCGCAGATCCGTTGTCTTAACCTCTTCCGCGAGCAAAACATGATTGTCGGTGTCAAAACCGGCGGATCTCGGGTAGGGGGTCCCAAACTGTGCATCTAGGCGGATGGTAACAGGAGACAAGGGACACGATGTTTTTACCCAGGTTCGGGCCCTCTCGATGGAGGTAAAACCCTACTCTTGCTTGATTGATATTGATGATATGGGTAGTACAAGAGTGGATCTACCACGAGATCAAGGAGGCTAAACCCTAGAAGCTAGCCTATGGTATGATTGTTGTAATGGTTGTTGTGTCCTACGGACTAAAACCCTCCGGTTTATATAGACACCGGAGAGGGCTAGGGTTACACAGAGTCGGTTACAATGGTAGGAGATCTACATATCCGTATCGCCAAGCTTGCCTTCCACGCCAAGGAAAGTCCCATCCGGACACGGGACGGAGTCTTCAATCTTGCATCTTCGTAGTCTTGGAGTCCGGTGGACTATGATAGTCCGGCTGTCCGGACACCCCCTAGTCCAGGACTCCCTCAGTATCCCCTGAACCTGGATTCAATGACGATGAGTCCGGCGCGCATAATGTCCGGCATTGCAAGGCGGGTTCCTCCTCCGAATAATCCATAGAAGATTGTGAACACGAGGATAGTGTCCGGCTCTGCAAAATAATTTCCACATTCCACCGTAGAGAGAATATCATGTACACAGGTTCAATCTACTGACGTATCTTGTAGCGTGACGTCACGCCACTACCAAGCCTTTACTTGAATCGTTTTTTATTACACCACCTCAGCGCGTTTAGCGAAGCGGTTTCCTTGGCACGTCTTGTGGAAGCAGATATCGTGTTCCCCTTATTCCGGGATTCTCATCAATACGGACGTGGGTAACCCAACCGCGCCATTGATGGTGGCGCTTGGGAGATAAGTGAATTTTACCAGGCCGGTGGGGACGTATAGTCTTCGTCCGCCTATATATAAGGGGATAAGGATCCGCCTTTTTACCTACACCTTCTTCCTCCTTTTCCTATCCATCTCCACGCACTCGAGCTCCAGCGCCCAAGTTCGCGCATCTCGTCTCAACCTTCTCCGACCATGTCCGGAGCGGGAGGTAAATGGTTGGCCTCCACCGCTAAGGAGGAGCACATCGCCAAACCGCGGCAGCCGGATACCTTTCCGCAACATCACAGACCGGCCGCCCGACAAGGGCAGCTCATCCCCACCCCTGTGCCCCATGAGAGGGTCGATTTCTCCCCACTTCCTCCGCTGGATTGGGCTTTCCACTTCACCCCTTTGTCCGGGGCTCATGTTCTACTACGGCTGGATTTCCATGATCTGGCGCCGAACTTCATCCTCAACATCTCGGCGTTCATCGTCGTGTGCGTGGCCTTCCTCTGCATCCAGCCCCACTTCAGCTTGTGGCTCAAGACCTTGAATGTCAAGCTGAAGGTAGTGAAAGGCACGCAGGCGGACTGCAAAGGCGCCATGTTGGGCACGATGCCCAACGTCCTCTGGTTCGCAGGGGCCTTCGTGGAGTCCGTCAAGGGGTGGCAGTCGGGGTGGTTCTACATCACCGAGCCGCGCGGCCCTACGTGGGCGGCGGCACCCGAGTTCAGATCTGGTATCCTCGCAGCTCACCTCCCGGAAAGAGAAGGGCTTGCTATGGGGTAGTTCAAGGAGCCGACGAGACTCCAAGCCTGTATCCGTAAGTGGTGAACAAGAAGCTCAGCTTGTTAATGTGGTCCATGTCGCTCGCCCGCCGGATTCTCCCATGCCAAGAACGGGCATTCAACCTGTGGAGTTTGATCCGCACAGCACTGGGGCGTTGAGCGGGCTCTTCGACCTGACGCACGGCGAGCCCGGAGGGTGCTGTTTAAGGCGCCGAAGCCCCACATCCATGACGGAAGATCACGGATTTCACTCGCAGCGCCCACCGACGAGGTAAGTGATTCTACCCCTTTACGGGACACTTGTTGTTAATAGTTCGACCCTAAGTGGGTTTCAATCTCCCTTTTCCTTTGACAGGACTGGATGAAGAAGGCCGAGCATCTCATCTTCCGGCCCCATGCCGTAAAACCCAAGTGGACGCCTGCCTAGCGGGGCTGCTGGTTCCGCACCACATGTGGTGCCGAGAAGAAGGCCAAGAGGTGGCCACGGTACTCGAAGAGTTCCTGCTTTCGGTGTCCGACGACTGAGGCGGATTCCTCCCCGAGGATGAGGAGGAATTGAGGACTCTCTCCGGAGGAGGGGAGAGGAGAGGAAGGCCTCCCCAATGGGGAGGCCGAAGGGTCCAAGAGGGAAGAACTATTCCTCGGACAGCCCGCCAACACCAACGCGATGGCGAAGAGTGGCCTCAAGGGCCAGCCTCCGGCGAGATCGTAAGTATCCGGATTCCTGAATGATTCATAATTTCTTATGTGTTGCATAGTGTCCTTCTAATGCCGTGATACCGCCTACATCCGCCGACGATGATCTCCCCGCTTGCCGGCGGGTCGTTGGCTCCGTCGGATGTGGATTCCATCCCGATCGCCTCCACCCTCGCGCGCCGAGGACGCCGAGGTGGGATCCCGTGAAGGGACCCATCAGAGGAGGCTCGAGGCGCCGCAAGGCGGCCTCCGGACTTTTCGCCGACTCCACGCCGAACCCGCATGGTTCCAAGTCCGGCAATGCCCTTCGCAAGAAGGGCAAGACCGTGACGCCGCAGCCCCGCCCAACCGGAGGCGCCGGACAAATTGTTGAGGCGCCAAAGGCGCTTCCATCGAGGAAGAACACCGCACAATCATGAGTGCGGTGATTCAAGGTTCAGCTCGCCAAGAGTGGGCTGACGAAGCTCGCAAGCAGCCTTCTAACGAGCTTTGAGGTAAGAATTTAAAATTATGTAATGTAATACCGATAGACAGAGGCCCCGATGCTCGGTTCGGTGTTCGTAAAGAAAAGCCGATCGAGGATCTAAAAAGATATACCTGTGGTTGCTAAAATTATGTCAATATGGGTTTGCAGGCTGCTGCCGACCTCTGCCGCCAGACCGATCATGGAGGTCGGTGCATTGAACCAAGATCTCGAGCGGTCCGAGCAAGAGCTCGGCCGTGCAAGAAGCAGCTCGAGGACAAAGAAGGTGAGTAACACCACTTTGAATATTTACCTTATAGAAAATGATTTCGGTTGCAATAAAAATAACAAGGATAACGTGGGTACTGCTGGGGCCACGAACGAGGTGGCAACCCTGAAGGAGGCTGTGTCCGCGGCCGAACGCAATGCGGCCGTGGAACGGGCAGAGCGAGAGAAGCAGGAGGCGCGGGTGGCGGAAGTGCGGCAAGAGCTCCAGGCTCTCATGGAAAAGCATGAGAGTTTGGAGCGCGACTCAAAGACTCGAGAGTCCGAGCTTGCCTCGGCTCTCGAAAGTGCCAAGCCGCCAAGGCCGAGGCCCATAAGGCCCTTCAGGAGGTTGAGGATGTGAAGAAAACAGCAGCGGGTAAGGCATTTTCATGCAAACCAAGCATGTTAATGTAAACTACCGACACTTACCCGAATTCGAGCTCTCTAGGGCGTTTGGAGATCTGCCTCACAAGTATCCGATGCCGCCAAGATTCTACCGGGCGCAGGAGGGAGCTCAACAGAGAAGGTCTTCGGTCTCAAGACTTGAGGCCGCCATCCAGTGCCCCTAGCGACCAGTGAAGCACTGGTCGAGCTCCACAAGGTAGCCGAAAGCAGGCTATGAAGGGCCTCGCAGTCCGGCTGTGGCTGGAGAGGCCATGCCGGAGCTACTTCGCCTCGTCAGGCGGCGGCTGGTGGATGCGTGCCTCGGGTGGAGGTCATCAAGCGCCCGCTTTGTATTGAAGGCGCTGTCGGGCCCTTGCCCGCGAAGGTGCACCGGGCAGGCTGGATGCGGAGAAGCTTATCACTGACGTGCCGCCAGCGGGCAAGGAGTATCGTACGCCCGAGATGTACTATAAGACTGTCCTGAAGGGTGCCCGCAAGATTGCGGATGAGTGCCCCAGAGATGTAATTATTGAGTAGACTTGCTATGTATTATCCTGTGCGCTGAAAACTTTGTTCATATGCGCTAAGCAACGCTTGTTTGATTTAAAATATTACCTTCTGTGCGGCCGTTCATAAAATTTGAGAGATGGCAAGTCGTCGGCTTCAGCCCCCAAGCCACGAGTGTTGGGGTGTTCGGGATAAACTTGAGCACTCTTGTTCCCATTCTTGGGTCCATCTAGGGAGGCGCTCAACACAACGAACAAGGCAACCGGACTTATGATGCTTGAACACTCTCACTTAGCCATAGAATTCTATAATTTTAAATTTCGGCGAAGCCCCTAGTATTTGGAAGACCGAGTTCGGGGTACTATCCACGCCTTGGCCGGACATTATCCGGTTCTTCGCTTGAAGCGGCATAAGTCTTTAAGGACTCAAAAAGACCTCTCGAACAGCGACCAGCTCTCGCCTTATCATGACAAATCGCTTTTAGCTTTCTCCACCGAGGCGCTCACCCAGCTCAACTGGGGCGCAATCGCAGTGGTTCTCCCAGTGCCACCTTAGCCGACAGAACGGAACGTAAGGTACCAAAACGTGGGAGCTGGGCAAACCCAACTATTGACCCAAGACATGATTCGGAGCTGATTCATATAATGCTATAAGTTTGGGGTGCCGCACTTGTGAGAGTGTTCGGACTTATCACACCATAATGCGGGGAACATAAGCCCCTGGTGTATTCAGCCGTACCAAAATATACGGGTGCAAGATGTCATTAGTGAACATATATGTAAAGTAATGCAATAACAGGCAAAAGGTGCTGCATTATTTATTCGAAGAATTCTGCTATGAGTGCGGAATGATACAAATAGTGCGGTAAGCAATGGATTGGACTAATTAAACATGTCCCCCTCCAGGGGTGGGCTGCGGACTGGTGTATATAATCAAATTTAATGCTCGTAATGGAGACCACCTGAGTAATCGTCGCAGCCTTCTTCCCTCCCTGGCTGTTGCATCGTGAGTTCGGCGGGTTCGCCGCCGGACAGGGCCTCTGGTAAACGGAGTCCTGTGTGTATAAATAAGGAAAATAATAAAAAAGAGCGACACACTTGTGAGCCCCGGTGTGGTCGAGCCGCACTGGTCTGTTGTGGTCGTGCCCTCCCCTAGGCCCATGGTATCTCCAGAGCGTAATGATGTACGCGAGGGTTGGTCTTGCAATTATGCAAGGCTGGGGTTAGCCGCATTGCTACGCTGCGATGCTCGTAATGTGCCGTGGTCTTGATTGATGTTGCTCGAAGCGTTTGGCCATGTCCGCCGCTTAACAGCCGGACTCGAAAATTGCCTTAGAAGGCTGCTCAGATTCGCCGCGAGAGAGCAGATGTTCCTCCGCTCGAGGGGCGCCCGTATTTCCGCCAGCGTGATGACTCCACGAGGTCCTGGCCTCTTGAGCTTGAGGTATGCGTAATGCGGCACGCGCTGAACTTTGGGAACGCGTTCGCTCGAGCGAGCATGATAGCCGCCGTGGAACGGGACTATGTCAAGATTAACTCTCGCCCGAAATTGTCCGGGATCCAAGACCACTTCGGTGTGACCGAGCCTATACAATTGGCCCCAACACCTGGTATGACGCCTTTGAAGGTCGTCTTTGTAGGTTTAATCCTTGAGGGGTCTATGCCCATCTTGCGCACTGTATCCTGATAAAGCAGGTTCGGGATACTACCGCCATCCATCAGGACTCTCGTGAGGTGAAATCCATCGACAATTGGGTCTAAAACCAATGCGGCGAATCCGCCATGGCGGATACTGGTCGGATGGTCTCTTCGATCGAAAGTGATCGGGCAAGAGGACCATGGATTGAACTTAGGGGCGACTGGCTCCATCGCATATACGTCCCTTAGTGCATGCTTCCGCTCCCTCTTGGGTATATGGGTTGCGTATATCATGTTCACCGTCCGCACTTGTGGGGGGAAACCCTTCTGTCCTCTACTGTTCGGTGGTCGGGTCTCTTCCTCGTCGTCGCTGTGCAGCCCCTTGTCGTTGTTTTCGGCATTAACTTGCCTGCCTGCTTAAATACCCTACAATCTCTGTTGGTGTGGTTAGCTGGCTTTTCGGGGGTGCCATGTATGTGGCATGAGCGGTCGAGTATTCGGTCCAAATTGGACGGACCCGGAGTGGTTCTTTTGAATGGCTTCTTCCGCTGACCGGGTTTAGAGCCTCAGAATCCGGCGTTGACTGCCGTATCCTCCTTGTCGTTGTCGTTAACACGGCGTTTATTTTTGCTTCAACGCGACCTGCCATTGTGGTCCTTAGTGTCTAGACTACCAGCGTTTTTGCTGAGATTGTTGCTGCGAGCTAGACAGCTATCCTCTCCCGCACAGAAGCGGGTAATTAATGATGTGAGGGCTGCCATGGATTTCGGCTTTTCCTGTCCTAGGTGCCGGGCTAGCCACTCGTCGTGGATGTTATGTTTGAAGGCTGCGAGGGCCTCTGCATCCGGACAATGACGATTTGATTTTTCTTTGTTAAGAACCGTGTCGTAATTGCTCGGCCGATTCGTCGGCTGCTGAATTATGTGGCTTAGGTCATCGGCGCTCGTGGTCGCACGATGTGCCCCGGAAGTTGTCGAGAATGCGGCTTCCGTGTCCTCCCAACACCCAATTGACTCTGCGGGCAGGCTGTTAAGCCGAGTGCCGAGCTGATCCTTTAAGCTTGAGCGGAGGTATTTGATGGCGTGGAGATCGTCGCCGCGGGCCATATGGATGTGAAGGAGATAATCTTCGATCCAAATCGCGGGGTCTGTCGTGCCATCGTAGGATTCAATGTTTACGTGTTTAAACCCTTCAGTGATTTGATGATCCATTACTTCGTCAGTGAAGCATAGCGGGTGTGCGGCGCCTCTTTATTGAGCAATATCACGACGTAGCTCAAGGGAGCGTTGTCTGCTGTGTTCGGCCTGGCCGGAGTTGTTGTATCTGGCTCGACGGTATTCGTAGTGGGTCGTGGGGCGCCCACGTGATCCATAGATAGATCTGGATTGTCTTGCCTTATCCTCCAATATATCCCGCAAGTCCGGCGCGTTCCCCCGTGGCTTCGTACTTTTTGAGCGATGCCGGGGTACGGTCTTGATGGAAGGCCTGGATGCCTCTCTGTCGCGACCACGGGGTGGTCGGTCGGCCGTATTGTGCGCTGGTGATGAAGGTTTGTATGCTTCCTCCTCTAATCAGAGGAGCAACTTGCGTTTTGGGTAGCTTTTGAGGGCGTTCAATTCATACTCTTCGCCGCGAGGACCTCACCATCCGTCGGCCAGCAGGTCTTGATCAGCTTGAAGTCGCCGCTGCTTTTCTTTAGGCTATTTGTGTGGCTATTGGCCTGCGCTTGAAACGCTCTTGTTCGACGGGATCCTCGGGCATGATGAATTGCCGTCGCCGAGGCTTGCCTCGTCTCCGGAGGGAGGTATGTAATTATCATCCTCGACCTCTTAAATCCGCCACTCTCTCGTGAGGGCTTGCTTACGCATCCTCCTGCGCTGAATCTTCTTTGGAGGGGATTGTCTTCGGCACTTTATTCGGTGTTATTATCTCCTGTGCCGGAATCTCCATTCTTGCTGTGGCGGGATTTAGAGCGGCGCCGCTGACATCGGCGCTTGGGCTGTTTCTTTAAGGAATCTGCCTCCGCTGCTTCTTCGCCGTCCCCATCTTTTGGGGTGTCCACCATGTATATGTCATATGACGAGGTGGTCTTCCAGTGCCCTGTAGGCGCTGGTTCTTGTTCATCTCCGGCATCGTCGTCCATACCGTCGATGTCTTCGGAGTCATAGTCTAGCATGTCGGTTAGATCGTCGACAGTGGCTACAAAGTGGGAGGTGGGTGGGCTTTGAATTTCCTCGTCGTCCGCATCCCAACCATCCTGGCCATAATCCGGCCAAGGCTCTCCGGATAGCGAGAGATGCTTTAGAGAATTTAGAATGTCGCCAAAGGGCGAGTGCTGAAAGATGTCCGCAGTGGTGAACTCCATGATCGGCGCCCAATCGGATTCGATTGGCAGGGGCGCGGGAGGTTCGGAGTCCGGCAGGGAGTCCGGCACCTCGGAGTCATGAGTTTTACAGGGGACAAGGTCAGTGTTCGGCTCCATCGCCGCGGATGTTGCAGATCCCGAGGCGGTGTCCAGCCACTCGTCCTCGATCTGTGCGATTGGCTCCGAACTATGGGTCGGAGCGGATTCATGTGCGGCCTCCAAGGCACTGTCCGGCGACAGAGCTAGATCATGCCCATCGCGACAGTGCGGCACGCTCGGCTGCGGATCGGATCCATCGAAGATCAAGTCTACGCGGATGTCCGCCGTGAAGTTTAGGCTTCCTAATCTGACCTGACGGCCAGGGGCGTAGCTTTCGATCTGCTCCAGATGGCCAAGTGAATCAGCCCGCAGCGCGAAGCCGCCGAATCTTAAGATTTGTCCGGGAGAAAAGTCTCACCACGACGGCGTTGTTGTTGATTGAAGAAGCCATCAAGCACGCCGGTGACGCATACGAGGAACTCTCAATGAAAGCACGAACGCCGGTGTCAAACCGCGGATCTCGGTAGGGGTCCCGAACTGTGCGTCTAGGCGGATGGTAACAGGAGACAAGGGACACGATGTTTTACCCAGTGTCCGCCCCTCGATGGAGGTAAAACCCTACTCCCGCTTGATTGATATTGATGGTATGGGTAGTACAAGAGTGGATCTACCACGAGATCAAGGAGGCTAAACCCTAGAAGCTAGCCTATGGTATGAT
The DNA here is from genome assembly GCA_021437245.1 of Aegilops speltoides. Taxonomy (NCBI): domain Eukaryota; kingdom Viridiplantae; phylum Streptophyta; class Magnoliopsida; order Poales; family Poaceae; genus Aegilops; species Aegilops speltoides. The sequence goes on from CM038144.1 coordinate 397,211,734, forward strand.
TGTTGTAATGGTTGTTGTGTCCTACGGACTAAAACCCTCCGGTTTATATAGACACCAGAGAGGGCTAGGGTTACACAGAGTCGGTTACAATGGTAGGAGATCTACATATCCGTATCGCCAAGCTTGCCTTCCACGCCAAGGAAAGTCCCATCCGGATATGGGACGGAGTCTTCAATCTTGCATCTTCGTAGTCTTGGAGTCCAGCGGACGATGATAGTCCGGCTGTCCGGACACCCCCTAGTCCAAGACTCCCTCAATGATCAACACCAGAACTCTATGGGTGTCCGATTCATCACAATGTAACTAGATTATTGACTCTAGTGCAAGTGGGAGACTATTGGAAATATGCCCTAGAGGCAATAATAAAATGGTTATTCTTATATTTCCTTGTTCATGATAATTGTCTATCGTTCATGCTATAATTGTGTTATCCGGATATCGTAATACATGTGTCAATGCATAGACCACACCATGTCCCTAGTGAGCCTCTAGTTGACTAGCTCATTGATCAACAGATGGTCATGGTTTACTGACTATGGACATTGGATGTCATTGATAACGGGATCACATCCTTAGGAGAATGGTGTGATGGACAAGACCCAATCCTAAGCATAGCACAAGATTGTGTAGTTCGTTTGCTAGAGCTTTTCTAAATGTCAAGTATCATTTCTTAGACCATGAGATTGTGTAACTCCCGGATACCGTAGGAGTGCTTTGGGTGTACCAAACGTCACAACGTAACTGGTGACTATAAAGGTGCACTACAGGTATCTCCAAAAGTGTCTGTTGGGTTGGCACGAATCGAGACTGGGATTTGTCACTCCGTATGACGGAGAGGTATCTCTGGGCCCACTCAGTAATGCATCATCATAATTATCTCAATGTAAGTAGTTGTTTACGGGATCATGCATTACGGAACGAGTAAAGTGACTTGCCGGTAACGAGATTGAACGAGGTATTGGGATACCAACGATCGAATCTTGGGCAAGTAACGTACCGATTGACAAAGGGAATTGTATACGAGATTGCTTGAATCCTTGACATCGTGGTTATCCAGATCCCGATGTTGGTTATTGGCCGGAGAGCTGTCTCGGTCATGTCTGCATGATTCCCGAACCCGTAGGGTCTACACACTTAAGGTTCGATGACGCTAGGGTTATAAGGAATATTTGTATGTGATTACCGAATGTTGTTTGGAGTCCCGGATGAGATCCCGGATGTCATGAGGAGTTCCGGAATGGTCCGGAGTTGAAGATTTATATATGGGAAGTTGTCGTACGGTCACCGGAAATATTCGAGGGCATACCGGTATTGTACCGGGACCACCGGAGGGGTTCCGGGGGTCCATCGCGAGGGGCCACCTGTCTCGGAGGACCTCATGGGCTGTAGAGGGAAGGGAACCAGCCCCAGGAGGGCTGGGCGCAACCCCCCTAGGGCCCATGCGCCTAGGGTTGGGGGGAACCCTAAGGGGGGGGGCGCCTCCCTTGCTTTGTGGGCAAGCCCCCTCCCCCTTGGCCGCCGCCCCCCTCTAGATCCCATCTAGAGGGGCCGGCCCCCTTCCCCCTTCTCCTATAAATAGAGGGGCGAGGGGAGGGCTGCAGCACCACATCCAAGGCGCAGTCCGTCCCCTCCCCAACACCTCTCCTCCTCCGTAAGAGCTTGGCGAAGCCCTGTCGAAGAACTGCCGCTCCATCACCACCACGCCGTCATGCTGCTGCTGGAGCCCTCTTCCTCAACCTCTCCCTCCTCCTTGCTGGATCAAGCTGCGGGAGACGTCACCGGGCTGCACGTGTGTTGAACGCGGAGGTGCCGTTCTTCGGCGCTAAGATCGGAGTCCACCGCGATCTGAATCGCTTTCGAGTACGACTCCTTCATCCACGTTCTTGCAATGCTTCTAACTCTCGATCTTCAAGGGTATGAAGATGCACTCCCCTCTCTCTCTCGTTTCTAGTTACTCCATAGATTGATCTTGGTGATGCGTTGAAAAAATTTAATTTCTGCAATGATCCCCAACATATATCAGTCTTTGATGCATAAACGCGACCTCCTTCTCTCACGGACTCCAGTTCTCCCTCTCTCGCTGACAATCTTCAATTCTATCACACGCATCCAAACCGAAACCTTGTCGGCCCCTCTCTGTCTCTCTCTCTCTATCTCTCTCTCTCTGTGGGGGGAGGGTGTCTTTCTAGTTCACATGCACACTCCATGTATAGGTCTCCGTGGCACACTATGTATGATTCTCTAGTCGAAGCTAAATATCTTGGGTGCACTCATCGTACGCACACAAATTCCCTAGCTCGTTGCTCGTAACTCTCTCACAGACCACTCTACCATCTCGGAGCTCTTCCCTCTCTATCTCTCTCTCAAACTTCCATCTCCCTGGGTCACACATACACATGCATATCTCACTCGCACTCTATAGACCCATCTAAAACTCTCACTCTCTCCCATGTTTTCTCTCCATCTCACACGCACACACACACAATCTCATGCCTAGCTAAGTATGATTGTCTCTCACTCAATTGTATGCACACGCAGTCCCCCTATGTATATGACTAATACTTAGTCTCCATCACAAAAATGTGCATTGTCTCTTTCCCTCACTTGGAATATCTCGATTTCTCTCGAGGCATCTTTCTATCGCACACACACCTCGTCCCTTGATCTCCCACCGATATAGTTCCCTCATAATCTCGAGGGGATCTCTCTATCACAAACACACCCTCTCTCCCTCCCCATGTGTCCATCTTCTCCATGCGTCCCTCTCGACCTTTGTCCCTTGTTGGCCAGACCTCTATTGGACATGTGCTATAGGGGTGTCTCTCTCCGTTGCAAACAATCACACACTAGCTATCTTAGTGTATCTCCTCACCTCGCTTTTCTATCTCGGAGATGCATGTGTGGTATGTTTGCATAAGAAACGAACACACACACACACTCTCTCTATTTTATCGTTTGTTGCCCCTCTCTCTTTCACACACACACATGCTCTTTTTTCACACTCACTCATTCTCCTTCACATGCACTTGATCTCTCTCGACGTAGGCACTCTCTTCGGTCCATAGCATATAGATTTATTGAAAAATCAAACATCACAAAGTTTGACCATGTACGTGGAGAAAAACATTTACCTCTAGAACAACAAACATATATCATTAGATTCATCATGATATGTAGTTTCGTATGATGTATCTTTGGTATTGTAGATATAAATAATATTTGCATAAACCTGGTAAAAGTTTCGAATCTTTGACTTCTAAAAAATTTATATGCACTACATTATCGAACGGATGGAATATCTCTTTCCCCCTCTCAGCTATCTGACGCATCACTCAGCCGTACCAGGGCTCCTCTATCACTCTCAAACTTTATATCTCCCTGGTTCACACATACACATATCTCGCTCGCACTACATAGACCCGTCTAAATTCCCGCCCTTGTTCTCTCTCTTTGTGACACGCACCCCCCTAAGTACCATAATCCCTCACTCCATCATAAGCACACGCACTCCCCCCCCCCAAAACATGACCATCTCTCACTAGCCATCAGGAACACATGTATTGTCTCCTTCCATCCATAAGTCTACCACGATATCTCTCGGGGTATCTTCTATCGCGCACACACCTTGTCACTCGATCTCCCACCCATGTAGTACCATCACGATCTCCAGGGGATATCTCTCCTCTCGATGTCTGCATTTTCTCCACGCGTCTCTCTCGACCTCTCTCCCTTGTTTGTCAGACCTCTCTTGGCCATGTGCTAGGGGCTTTCTCTCTTAGTTGCAAACAACCATACACTATCTCCTCACATCGCTTCCGCTATCGAAGATGCATGTGTGATATGTTTGCATAAGACACACATGCTTTTTCTCTACCTTATCGTGTGTTGTCCATGTCTCTTTCACACACGCGCACACACTTTTTTCACTCACTCTTTATATTTCACTCTCCCTCTAGTTGCATACTCTCTCACGTAAAAGTTTGACCAAGTATATGTGGAGAAAAACATTTACATCTAGAACGATCATTAGATTCATCACAACATGTACTTACATCACTCTATCGTTTATCTTTGGTATTGTAGATATAAGTAATTTCTTTATAGACTTGGTCAAAGTTCCAAAAGTTTTACTTTAAAAAATATAGGCACTACATTATTGAACGGTGGGAGTAGCTCTTTCTCTCTCTACTATCTCTCACAGGCCTCCCCTCTCACTCGATCTCTCTATACCGAGGGATTATACAGTCACTGTGTCAGTGTATAGCTCTGTATATTGTTTTGTTGGCCGGTCAACCAGTCCACATGCTGCCTTGTCAGATCGTGTTCTCTATCTTCGTATGCTGGCCCATGTGGCAGTGGGTGAAAATAAGTAAACTAGAGGCCCATCTGACATGCGGTGAAGTAAACGAAGTAGAAACCACTCACGTCAGCACCCTGCACGCTAGTAAATTGAGGGCACGCTTCTTCCGTGTGAAGGACACACTCGCGCACACTTCACCACTGCGTGGCGGCTTGCACACAAGGACGCACTCGCGCACACCCATCACACAATACACACCAAGCACACGTGTACACCAGCGTCGTCGCCGGCTGAGATGGACGGCAAGGCAGCCAACAAGCGGAGGCGGCTCGAGCCAAAACCACATCCGGAGAGCCTGGACTTCATCAGCAGCCTTCTCAATGACATGTTGCTCGTCATCATCGGCCCCCTCCCCACCAAATCTGTCGTGCGGGCCACGCTGCTCTCCCGGCGGTGGCGCCCCCTCTGGCGCCACGTCCCCCACAACCTCACCGTTGACGGCTGCCTCTGCGATGGGGATTGCAAACGCATGACCGCAGTCTCCAAGATCATTTCATCGCACCCTGGGCTAGCTAGACGCCTTGACATCCGCATGTTTAGTACCAACTGCAAGGTCCAAGCCAAGTTTGACGAGTGGTTCTTATCCCCCGCCTAGATCAGCTCGAGGAGCTCAGGTCTGAAGCTGGATGATGTTTCTCTCTGCTGCCATCCATGCTCCACCTCACGCCAACACTTCGCCGCGCCAGCTTTAGCTCCTGCTATTTTCCCCAGATTATTGGCGCGCCCGCCCTTCTTCCCCCTCAACTCAAGAAGCTTGACCTTTTCGACGTTGGCATCTCAAAGAAGGCTATGGAGCACCTGCTCTGCAGCTGTACTGCGCTTGAGTACCTTCGTCTTCGGCAGATCCACAGGTTTATTAGCCTCCACATTGGATTGACGAATCTCTGATGGATTTATGTGTCTTGCTGGCCCCACAACAAGACATCAATTGGGAAGAGACCACTCCAGCTGTTACACATTATGGTCATCGCGAATGTGCCTTTCCTTGAGAGATCGCTTGTATCTGATCTAGAAGGTCCAACAAAAATCAGGGTCATTGGCGCACCAAAATTGACAGCGTTGGTGTACTCATCTGCCAAATTCTCTGAACTCTTTATTGGATCTGTAATCGTTCAGGTACAACACTCATCTTCTTCTCCGTCTTCTTGAAATTAACATTTTTTTATTTCTTCTTGATGTATTTATTACTGTCATCCAGAAAATGATTCCCACAAGCTTGACCCAATCTATGCACACAGTGAAGATCTTGGCAATAAAATCTATCGGCCCCAATCTGGATCAAGTAGTTGGATTCCTTAGATGCTTTCTGTGCACGGAGAAGCTACCCATCAAGGTGAAACTTCTTTCCTATTAGTAAATGGTAATCACAACATAGCTTAATTCTTTCGCAATTTTCCCAAATTATGATGACAAGTGTAGTGTTCAAAACTGCATCTACGCACTGCACCGAAAGAAATGTTTTTAGTATTTTTCTCACGTGATCACCTGCATCGTTTTTTTGTTGTTGTACTACTAGTAGACTAGGCTAGTCATAGTGGCAAGTAACTTAGACTAGTAACTTCATGGTTAGCCTAAGAGCAAGTACTGCCTCCGTCCTGGTTTACTCTTCGTATTTTGTAGTATCAAATTTGACCATAGATTTAACTGACAAAATGTTAATGCATGTCACTAAAAATTTATATCGTTGGAATCGTATTTGAACATAATTTCAAATGGTATAATTTTTGATGACATGCATTGGCATTTTCTTAGGTAAATCTATGGTCAAAATTTTACACTAAATATGAGGTAGTACAAAAGTGGGCCAAAACACATGCCAAATTCACTTCTGATGCATTTGGCATCGATGCCCCTCCGTTGCTCACCTGGTGCCCCAATCTAGATCACCTACTTTTCTCTGGTGCCAAATTAACTCACGTAATGAAAAAACACTCGTGTGGAAGAGGGAGAGAACTGAGGCAATAAGAAAACACTTGTTTGGGAGAGGGAGAGGCTGGTGTAGTTGGTTTGATTGATTTGTATATACATGTGGGTCTGTGTGCACAGTGGTGCCAACTATCTCACATCTCTAGAGCGGTGCCAAAATCTTTTGATTTGACAACATCGATGCGTATTATGTGGCATACTTTTGAGAAATATGGTATCGGCCACATAGTGGAAGGCAAGAAATGCCCAAGCTCTTCACGTGCTCCTAGGTAAATGAGAGGAAAGAGAGAGAGAGAGAGAGAGAGAGAGAGAGAGAGAGAGTGAAAAAATAGCACTTGCCTTAGAGCCAACCCTATGGCCAACCCTATCATATGAGCGAATGATATTGGTACCTCTTGATGACATGGAAATCTTATACATCCAGATGCTCTAATATGTTCTCTTCTTTTGCAGATAAAAAAAGACCCGAAAGTGAAAAAATGTGTTGCACTATAACAATCTCATTAAATGCCTTGATCTCCATCTTACAGAAGTTGATTTGATCGACTACCGAGGCAGCACATGTGAGATTAAATTGGCAAGGTTCTTTGTTCTGGAGGCAAGTGTGCTCAAGGTAATGAGGTTTGGCGTTCTCTGGCACAAAAATGAATGGCGTGCTGATCACCACAAGCTTCTAAGCCTAAATGACAAAGTCTCTGGAGAAGCTAAATTTGTTTTTGAAACATCAAGTCGCCAGAGACTCAAAAATTATTTGCCCACTAGTGACTTGTCAGGGCGGTGGATTTTAGTTTGTAAGATAACGTTGCATCCACATAAAGTAACGAAAGTTCCTACATAAACTTCCTAATAATTCCCTCTTCGTAGGTGTAGCATTACTCCTAGCATTTGTAATATCAGTTCGAAACTTGCAATAGTACGACTAACCAGCACGGGGCACTATGTTACGATAAATGTTCGCATGCATAGGTGCGGAAATGATATACCCATTACTCGAGTACAATATTTATTATTACCATCAAGAGGCCCATGCGTTGCACGGAACATTAAGATGCATTTATATGAGTTGTTTGTCTTGTGGGAGATGAAGATGAATGAGGGAAGGCCTTATCTGCAAATATGGAGACTGGTGCGGGTATCTTTTGCAAAATTGCCATAGTTTGCTTTCTGTTAGTCAGATATAGATCGGACGACCTATATTGCAGGATGGCAGGCACACCATCATTACCAAGTCGGTTTTTAATAAGAGTTTCTCTATTTATCTATACTACTCCTATAAAAACCTTTGAGTTGGTGATGATGGTGTGCCTGCCATCTTTCACCAATAGCCGTCGGATCTAGATCTGACGCATACAAAGCAAACTGCTGGAGTTTTGCAAAAAGATGTCTCCGCTTGTTCCCTATTTACAAACAACTCCGTGTCTCTCACAATCAGCCTTATCTCTTCCCCACCACGTCTAGAAGGACATGGAACAATCTGTCGTGATGGCCAGTGCTGACGCCGTCCACCCCCAATCTTGGTGTTCCCTGCAATGCACGGGCATCTTACTCGTATAAGAAAAGAGTAGAGATACTCGTGGCAACGCACAGGAAATTATGTCGAACACGGCTAGTTGTAAGCAGGTTAGCTCTACAGCCAGGATGATAGTGACTGCACACGATGAGGCTGACCTTGGTATGCCGAACATGGCGCCTACACTCAGGTGTCATCTCCGGCGCAGGGTCTTGTCACTTCACTGTGAGGAGTAATTTGACCAACGAGTAGTACACTACTAGTACTACATTGGTAGTACTGCTACTTTTCTAGCACCACCGTCTGGATTTAGTGGTACTGCCACGTCTGTCTGGATTTAGTATTTGACTAGCAAAATCTAGTAATGCACGTCACAAAAAATATACTAGTCCCTCTGTAAATAAATACATGGATATTGTTTTATTCGGTTTTGAACGTAGTTCCCGATGATATTATACACTCTCCCTTCTGATAGATGGCTCAAATCTGAAGCCTCATCAAACAGACTACTATTGTACTCCCCGAGCTGTCAGCTTGGTAAGCTACCAACAAAAAATTGCAATCAAAGACTACTATTGTACTCCCTTCGTACTGGTGCATTAGTCATGTTACGAAAACCAATTAATCCCAAAACTTTTAGGTGCGATGCATTAACTACCCACCTCGTTCCCTATTTTTTGCCATGAAAAAACAAATCACCCAATAGGAGATGTGGAGTGCATATGCATTCAGTGACTTGAGACTACTTAGCACAACATGTAGTGCTCAATTCTCTTTATGCAATGACATTAATTACAAAATACTAATCCTACCTCTGTCCTGGTTTATTGCCCCCTTAGTATTTTGTGCCAAATTTTGACCATATAATTAACTAAAATAATAATAATAATGCATGTCACCAAAAATGGTATCATTGGATTCGTATTTGAACATAGTTTCCAATGATATTATTTTTGGTTACATGTATTAACATTTTATTAGTTAAATCAAAGGTCAACACTAGGAGCAAAATGCAAAGGGGGCCAATAAACCATTTAACATCAAAGTTCTCTCATTTTGCCCCAACTTGGTCTCGGTGAGATGACTATACTGCACCGGCATGGAGGGAGGGCCGAGGAGTAGATGGCCAACACACACGTGAATGCAATGCAGTCTACACTTATCATATAAAGGCTTCCCGCCAGTCCAATCTACGAAATCCTACGCACCCTAACCAAGGGCAAGAGTGATCACTCCAATCGCAAGGTCGGTTGAATAGAAGCTAGACCCTTAGAGGCAATGAGCGCGAGCATCAGCCGGCTATGCCAGATGGTTCACGACACCGGCCTACAGCCCGGCACCGAGGAACGTCTCTAGGTCGTGCTTGAGGCTGCAAGGGTGAGAGGCCACTTGGACGACAACTTTGTCTTCTTGTTCGACGAGGTCCTCGCCGACTTCCTCGACAAGTTCGCCATCGTCAAGAAGCTCGCGGACGACCTTGATGTACACCTCCAACCCATGCGCCCAGGCTCTGTGATGCCTGCCACCCTCAAGGGACTCTTTGGTGACAACCTCTTTGATGCAGTGGTGGCCCTGCGACTGCCCGCCATCGCGCCGGAGAATGTCCATCTCAAGGTCATGCTCGCCGCGTAGCGCCTGGCGCAGCAAGAGACCATCGACATAATCACCCATGTCTACGTGCAAATCGTCCACAAGGACTACTACGTGCAAGAGGAGGACGATAGGACGATGGCCTTCTTGGACCGTAGGGCAACCTTCGACGACATTGTTCAGAAGCACATTGAGCTCGCCGCCAACACCGCTGCTCCTCACACGTCGGTTGGTGACCCGACGCACTAGGGCGTGTGGATGTCGTTGATGGATCCGTATGTATCTTTATCTTTCCGTCAACTCCATGTACTAGTATATTGTACTAGTAATTATCTTATCTTTTGCATCAACTTCATAATTTTCGTATGTACTCCATGCACGAACCGCGCCAGAACCAAACTTCTCATTACCCTAGGGAAAATCGTTATTTCTATCTATCAGTCGCGCCATGGAGCATAACCAAATTTTACAAGTGACAAGTTCAAAAGGAAAAGCTTGTCGTGTTCGCATCGCACGCCCACACGGTTGGTCCGGCATGCCGCTCAAGGGGGAATGCATGTTGTGTTGCATTTTCACTTACAAGTGGGACCACAGTTGAGCAAACCGACTATCGGCAAACCCCCACCCCGCCCACCGCGTGATGGCTGAGTTAGAGAAAACATGAGGGAGAAGAGATGGTTGTAGCATGGACTCCAAGAAAATTGGTGTTAGATGGGACTCGTGTGGGTGGCGTGTGCCATACTGCTAGACATGAATGCTAGTTATGGCCCATGCCACCCCACTATATCGAGGTGCTGGTTGTGTAGAGCGAACACATTATCTCTCCAGGGGTACGGTACTCCACTAGTACTACTCACATTGTCGTGAAATTTCCTAGAGTCCATGCTCAGCCCTCATCTCTCTCTCTCTTCTCAGCCAGCCAGAAAACATGCAGAGTGTGCCCATCGTCTGTTTGCTCACATGCGGTCCCACATGTCGGTGAAAACGCAATACGGCCCATTGAACATGCGCATCTTTCACCTCGACGTGCTGGTGATGAAAAACAAATCCAATAAAGATCTTTGATGGTCTCTTTTGGAGTTACTCTAGAGTAAGATTCTATGTACAGTTTAACCCAAGATGCACATCACGTGGCTTCAAATAGCACTCCATGTTCTTGCATGATACAACCTGGATGCTGGATGTCCCATGTGTCGGCAAAAGGAGGAAGAACTCGACCAAATCTTCTCCACATTTATACTGGAGGAGTAGGAAACATGGCAAGTCCTGGGCCTACATCAGGCGTAGTGTACAAACCCACCTCACGCTATCACCATATTTCTCGGCCTCCGTGCGGCACCTAGCTCTAGTTGATGGTATACTAGTACTAGGACTAACTATTGTACTAGCATACTACTACTAGGTTGGCTCTATGTGATGTGGCAACTTCGTATAACCAGATGCTGGCTATACTACTATGGTACTCACACTCCACGAAGTGACTCGAAAACCATTCATAAATTAAGTTTATCACATGCATATGCAAATGTACCATTAACAAGTCAGCAACACACAATGACAATGAGGATACATCTTGGATTATTGATTATTTTCAATAGAACATTCTAATAAATACTAAAAATTTTTATCACACAACAAATAACAAGCAATGAAATGAACTTCAGCTCAACCAATCCTCGGCATTGGAATCGCTTGCTTTGAACAATAACTGATTCTCTGGGAAGGTCTAGCTATTGTCAATCTCGATACCAACGCAGAACTCATCATCCAGGCTGAAGCGGCCTATAGCAGGACGCATATTGTGATAGCCAGGGTAGGGAACCATAGCAATGTCTGAGGTATAGATACAATTGCTTCTCATAAATGGTTGTAACGTTGTGCCAACAGCAGCTGCATCGCCTTTCAGCATCATTGGATAGTTTTGTCCAAGGAAGAGCGAGTTTTCTCCGAGACTATCATTACTGAACCAGGGAAAAGGTGTTGGCTCTAGCACACTAGTATCATCCCGAATACCCTGCAACGGATGTTGGAATATGACCAGAGAGTGCGACCATGGGATACAACACCTGCTTCCTTAGTAGTAACATCAGCAGTGTGCTGTATACAGACAAGAAGAGGTAATTGTTGGAGATATGCCCTAGAGGCAATCATGTATGATGATATATCCTATGTGTTTATGAATAAAGATAGTCCTTGGACAGTATCAATGATGTGTATCGGCAAGTATGTGACTTGTTTGTGGGACTATACATTGTATGATGACTATCCTAAAAGGTCCCTAGTCGAAAGGGCTGTGTGGACGCGCAGCCGACTAGACTAGCATATGACACGGTTGATGGCTTGGTCTCACTAGCCATGGAGCACGTATGCTAACCGCATAATATGGACTCAGAAGGATCTGGTTGGATTCGACGTAGTCGAATCCGAGTCGAGATAAGGTCCGAGTCGGACAGACCCAACTATGAGACACAGCGATATGTCATCTGTGAGTCTCTAGTACAACATACGTTCTTTGTCCTAAGACCTAAGCTGATGCATGTACTCGGGATGGTGAAAGACTTGATTTGGGCCGACCAAACGCTAATCCGTGACTGGGTAGTTACAAAGGTAGGTTTCAGGTTTGTCCAGTCCCATGCTGCAAGACATGGTCGAGCAAGATGGGATTTGCCCCTCCGATCAGGAGAGATATACTCTGGGGCCCTCGTTTGATCCGACCAGGATAAGCATGGCCATGCGACAAGGATTATGAGATAATCCAGTTTGTGGTCGGTATCACTGGAACAAGAAAGAGGTTGAGCTAGCACAAGGATGACAGTCTCGCATTGAGCCTGGCAACATATGTCGTGATGCAAAGGGAACAGAAGTGTGACACGTTGTACAGGTTTGCCTAACTAGCTTCATAGTCTACTTGGTGGTCGGCACGCCTTGCTAGAGGCCGCTACCAACCGTGCAGGTCGGAGGTAATCCGAATTGTGACCAAGCTGACTTGAACCTAAGGGGTCGCGTGCTTAAGGGAAGGAACCTATGAGGTCGGTTCAGAGGACACTGGTCGGATGTGATCCGAGCTGGACTTGGAACGCGACCGAGTAGACTTTGGGCTTTAGGATCCATGCAAGGCCCAAGTGTTGAGCCCGTGACGGATTCCTATAAATAGTGGAGGTGTGGCACACTGAGTCAGTTGATCGCTTGGGCGCCGTCATTAGGGCTTTGCATGTGTTGCAACTAGCCACCTCCACTCGCTGCCAGTTGTATGATCGGACCTAGCAGTCCGCCCCATGACGTTCCTCCTGCACGCGCGAATATCGTTAGAGGCAGTGCACTTCCGCCGCTCCGGCGAACCTGTTCGTGGGATCCGTATCAGCTACGTGGGAGGCCGGCAAGGAGGAGACGACTCCGGGAACGTGAGGCGACTCCGGGAATGCGCTGCCTCAACTCTACTTCCGCTGCACGGCACTGCGCTTCTAGTGGTAATGATGTGTGATCCATTCCCGTAGCATGTTCCTGGATGTTCTGTGCATAGGAAATTTTAATTTGTAGTCGATGCACCCTACCGTAGAACCCAATAGTGGTATCAGAGCCTTTGCTATAGGATTTGGATTCAGATTGTATGCATATTAGATATGTGGAGGCGGCAAATGAGATATGTTGTTGTTGATGAGATCGGCTGTGTGCACGGTTGATGAGATCAACTGCACATGGGGATTGATGTGGCTATGTTTTCTGATGATCGGAGTCGATAAGGTCGTGACACAACCTACCCCTACCGGTCGGTATCCGCCATCAGGGTTAATAGTGAAATGTAAATCCGAATCGGACTCACGATGATCGATAAGATCAGTCAGATCGGAAAATTTGGCATGATCGGGACCGCCATGTGCATAGCGCCTTGTATTTCATACACGATCACTCGAACTGGTAGAATGTGATTCTATGCGTAACTTTGTTTTGCAGGTTTGATGTGAATAGTATGGCTCATATGTATGTGATGCATGTGTGTAATTTATACATGGCCTGCGCATCATGTTTGTCAGCCGACAGGAGCCAAAGTGTTGTCATTTTAATGTATAACGACCTGAGTGTCGACTTGTGACTCTATGTAAAATTCATTACTAGTTGTAGTAGTTGGATTATAGAGATCAGGTTGATGGCTTGGCGTCCAGGCGTGACAAACAATATGGAGTTCCTAGATGGTCATTGAGGGAGTCCTGTACTAGGGGGTGTCCGGATAGCCGAACTATCATCATCGGCCGGACTCCAAGACTATGAAGATACAAGATTGAAGACTTCGTCCCGTGTCCGGATGGGACTTTCTTTGGCGTGGAAGGCAAGCTTGGCGATACGGATATGTAGATCTCCTACTATTGTAACCGACTCTGTGTAACCTGAGCCCTCTCCGGTGTCTATATAAACCGAAGGGTTTTATTCCATAGGACAGAAGAACAACAATCATACCATAGTATAACGCCCTCGATGCGGCTATATCTCCCACGTGTCGAAGCACGACTTAGAGGCATAACCGCATTGAAAGCAATGTCGCAAGTGAGGTAATCTTCGCAACAACCCATGTAATACATAAGGGAAAAAGATACATAGTTGGCTTACAATCGCCACTTCACACAATTACATGAATAAAGCATTACATCATCCAGATACAATCAAGGTCCGACTACGTAACCAAAATAAAAGAAGAACCCCAAATGCATAAAGGTCCACGATCGACCCCAACCTGGGCTCCACTATCGATCAACTAGAACGAAACAACACAAAGGGCAAGATCTTCATCGAGCTCCTCCTTGAGCTTGGTTGCGCCACCCTTTCGGTAACATAGGCACCGCAAACTGGTTTTGAAGTATCCGTGAGTCACGAGGACTCAGCAATCTCACACCCACGAGATCAAGACTATTTAAGCTTATGGATAAGGTAAAGGCATGAGGTGGAGCTGCAGCAGTTTACTAGCATATATGGTGGCTAACATACGCAAATGAGAGCGAGAAGAGAAGGCAAAGCACGGTCGATAAAAATATGATCAAGAAGTGATCCTATAGCAACCACGCCAAGCATAACTCCAACATCAGTGTTCACTTCCGGACCACCGAAAGAGACCATCACGGTTACACACGCCGTTGATGTATTTTAATTAAGGTCAACTTGGTCTTCTACAACCGGACGTTAACAAATTCCCATCTGCCACATAACCGCGGGCACGGCTTTGAAAGATCAAATCCTGCAGGGTGTCCCAACTTAGCCCATGACAAGCTCTCACGGTCAACGGAGGAATAGACCTCCACCCAAGACACTCCGATCAGACTCGGTATCCGGTACAACAAGACATTTCGACAGGTAAAACTAAACCAGCAACACCGCCCGAATGTGCCGACAAATCCCGATAGGAGCTGCACATATCTCTTTCTCGTGGCACACTCGGATGAGTCTAGCTACGAGTAAAACCAACCCTCAAGTTTCCCGAGGTGGCCCCAGGGTATCTCGGTTCGGACCAACACTCGAGGAGCACCGCCCGGGGTTAAAATAAAGATGACCCTTGAGTCTGCAGAACCCAAGGGAAAGAAAAGGGCTAGGTGAGGCAAATGGTAAAACCAATGTTGGGCATTGCTGGAGAAGCTTTACTTAAGGCGAACTGTCAAGGGGTTCCCATAATAGCCCAACCGTGTAAGGAACGCAAAATCCGGGAACATAACACCGATATGACGGAAACTAGGGCGGCAAGAGTGGAACAAAACACCAGGCATAAGGCCGAGCCTTCCACCCTTTACCAAGTATATAGATGCATTAATTAAATAGGATATATTGTGATATCCCAACAAGTAAACATGTTCCAACAAGGAACAGCATCTTCATGTTCCAACAAGGAACAAACTTCAATCTTCACCTGCAACTAACAACGCTATAAGAGGGGCTGAGCAAAGCGGTAACATAGCCAATCAACGGTTTGCTAGGAATGGTGTCAAAGGTTAGAGGTTTGACATGGCAATTTGGGAGGCTGACAAGCAAGTGGTAGGCATCGTAGCATTGGCATAGCAAAAGAGCGAGCAATCTAGCATAGCAAAGATAGTAGTGATTTCGAGGGTATGATCATCTTGCCTGAAATCCCGCAAGGAAGAAGAACGAGTCCATGAAGAAGACAAACGGACGTAGTCGAACGAATCCTCACAACTCCGAACGAAACCGGCTAACGAGAGAAACAACCCGAAAGAAACAAACAACATAGTAAACAACCATCACATAAACATGGCATGAAGCACAATCAAGGATGATGCATGTCCGTTTAATGAAACATGGCATGGCAATATGCACAAACAACACTACAAGTTAGTGGAGCTCAATATGCAACGAGTTGCATATTGACTAAAACACCACATTAATTATTTAGTTCTCTCTCGGTTATGAACAAGACAAGATTAAATGTTGGTTAACATGGCGAGAGGTGAAGCATAATTAAACTACACCATCTAAACAATTTAAATGGGGCCGGATATAAAAACAACAAACCGTAAATCCCCATATGCATTTAGCAATTTTAATGCAACAACAAGTTTAAACATTTTAATTGTTGTTATCATGATGCGGATGACACATGCAAGTTTTATGCAATTTTTATGAAAACGTTGACAAGAGCATGATATGAGGCATTTGTCGCCATGGCGGAAGGAAAAGGGTGCCACGGCGGCGAAACGAAAAGGGTGCCACGGCGGCGAAATCCGAAATGATGCCACGGCAACATATCGGTGGTCCGACAACCTCAAGATGTCGGTGCAAAAGAAAGGTGACGCGAGCGTGCGGAACATGCGAAAGATGGTGGAATGATCCCGGCAACCGGGTTCCCATGGATTAGTGGCAAGGAAACGCGTGACAATTCGGACACGGTGCAAGCAAAGGCATATCATACAACACATGCATTCGCTCACGGACGGTCGCCTCGGGTTATACCTTCAAGCGCGTTTATGGAGCGAATCGAGTTAAAGAGAGGAAGTAGAGGAAGTAGTCGTTCTCGGCGCCGAGGGAAGTAGTTGTTCTTGCAGCGTCGAGTGGAAGTCGTTGTACACGTGGCGACGGTAGTTGTACACGTCAGAGATGAACTTGACGGGTCCCAAGGGTAGTCGTGGTACTTGGGGTCTTCGGACATGCCGGTCTCGATTCTTGCGACGGTAGTTGTACACGTTCGAAGGGGAAGTAGTGGTACTATTGGTCCTCGTGACGGAAATGTACTCGGCGTTACATGTAGTCGAACTTGACGATCCGGGGCTCCCGCGTCGTGGTACTTGTCGAAATCCACATCCGATGTAGTTGTACATGGTTCGTCGGGCACCGCTGTAGTCGAACTTGGCGTGGTCTTGGACTTGGAGGACTTCGAGGCTAACAACAGCAAGCATCGCAAGTGCATGTAGGCGAGGCGGCGCAGTAACCTCCGGCAACGCAGGGAGTCATGCCGAGCTTCGCTTCGCCGCCGACGGGAGGTACGGGTGGCTGCGGGAGAAACTACGCCGCGGGCAGAGGCGAGCGAGGTCGAGGCCTCGAACCAAGGTGGAGGCGCACAGGAGGAGACTCGAGGCGCGCTGGAGCATGGCGGCGCGGCGGCCGGACGCAGCAAGGAGGCGCGATGGAGGTCGATGGAGGCGGAGCAGCGGGGATGGAGCCGAGGAGGAGGCCGGCTGGCCGCGGAAGATGGAGGCGCATGGGACTGCGGCTGCGACGACGTCGTGCCTCGGACAGAGAGGCGACGGGACGGCTGGATCCGAGCGAGGTGCATCGAGGCGCGCAGGTCGCCGGACGGAGCGGGCTTGCCTCGGGAGGCGGTTGTGGTGGCGGCGGGGCGCGGCCGAGGGCGGAGCCAGCTGGGGCGGGCTGATGCTCGAGGAGGCCGACGGCCATGGCGCCGGGCGGAGCGTGGGAGGAGAGGGAGGCGAGCGTGGGAGGAGAGGGAGGCGAGCGAGGGTGGCGGCTGCAAGGCGATGGGGATCGCGCACGGGGCTCGAGAGGGAGGAGATGGATCGGGCTACTGGCGGCGCAGGGAGAGAGCGAGGGATCGAGAGAGAGGCTAGGGTTAGGAGGTAGGCTGGGCCTAGATGCAAATGGGCCGGCCTGGGCTGCAGGCTCTCTCTCTATCTCTCGCTCAAAAGAAAGAAAAAAAAACAAAACAGAGATAGGAAATAAAATAAAAGAAAGAGAGGGGGTTAGGGAAAGAGTTTGGACATGGGGATAATTTTCACGGACTCAGAAAAATGTGCACGGTCCGGAAAAATAGAAAAAAAAAGGTCAAGTTGAAAGATTAAATTCAAATTCCTTTGAATTTAATTCAAAAGGTTTGAGCTAGGATAGGTTTTTCGAAGTGCCCAAAAATGTTGAGAAAATAGGTGGAGCTCCGGAAAATGATGAAAGGACATATGGCAAAGTTAGAGGCCAAGAGTTAAGAAAACAACGGCATTGGGATTTTTGCAAGTGTGTTATGGTGATTCCAAAGAATGAATTATTTAATATAGCTCCATAAATATTAGGAGGATATGTTATAAAGAGAAGTCACCCTTCCCTCGATTTAAATGGATCAGAGATCCATGCCATTTATTTAGTTGAGGTTTTAAAAATTAAAAGACATGATGGCATGATGCAATGATGCAATGCGCATGATGCAAGGATGAATGCAATGAACGAAACAAATCACACGACGAATCTCGGAATAGCTGGAAGTCTTCTGGAGCGTCGGTCTCGGGGCGTTACAACACTCCACCACTATGAGAGGATCTCGTCCCGAGATCTAGGATGGCACCGGAGGGAAAACGGAAGAGAAAGAGAAGAGGTAAAACTAAGTTGCTTCTTTGACAAACGAGTGAAACCACGAACCTTGAGAGGTTTAAACAATTGAAAGAAGAGAAATAATGGAGATGAACGAGATTGCAAACACTCCTTAGAAAAGAGGAACAGGGAACATTTGGAGAACTTGAAGGTTGCCAAAACATGAATCAAGAGTTTCACGAACGAAAAGAATATGACCACATCGGTATAATGAGATAGCCAAGGAACAAGAATGGCAGAATTTGGGCAGCACTCCGGTAGAAAAGAGAAGAAAACTTGATGAGATGAAAAGATATTGAAGAGATGATACAACACTCCGGTTAAATGGATAAACCAGAAAAGAACACGATCCTCACAATACGAGATGATGAGTGAAGAGAGCAACATCACAATGCCTCCGTAATGAAAGAATAGAAGTTAGATCATTGGAATAAAAGGATGGGGAAGAAAATGCCAACTTCTGCCACCAATGATCTTGGAAAGCATCCTTGCAAAGAAGAATCAAACGGAGTTGTTGGAAAAATCAACAACTAGAATCACAAGCTTGTTGTGGGCTTATGGCAAACATCTCGAAATGATGAGGTGACAACCGGCCACTAATGGAAACAATTGATTTGATTGAGAGCACCAAAGAGATGAAAGCTTCTTTGACGAACCACCATGTTGAGCCTCCATGAAGAACTCCGGTAAACAAAAGGAATGAAAAGAAAGACAAATTTGAAAACACAAGGTGAACCCTTGCAATGATTTAGATGGATCTCCGTGATAATTAAAGCTTGGAACTCCGGGAAAAAGAGAAGATGAAACAAATGAAACCGAGAATTTTAAGGGCCTCCGGAATAAAGAATTAATCACTTGGATGAACAAGAATAAGAATTATGTTATGCTTATCCTTCACCAATTTAAATTGATGACAAGCAACGGATTTGGCATACTACTTATTCTTGTAGAAAGGATTAAAAGAGATATATCAAAACTTGAGAAGGTCTTCAACGAACCACCGGTAGGATGGGAAAGAACGAAAGAATCTGATATGATAACGGAGGAAGAGAAATCTTGAACGAACCACCGTAAGAATTGAAAATGAACGTAGCAAAGGCACAATTCACCGGGAAGAATTGGAAAACGAATGAAGATACTTGAGGGAATTTAGATACTAATGAACGAATAGATCACGAGTTGATTAGAGAATACTTGAATGATGCACCGGTATGATTTGGAGAGCGAGGGCTGAAAGCTTGAATGAATAATACTGAGAAGATGGGCTTCAAAGAATGAAACTGAAAAGACTCCTAAAATGCTCCGGATGGGTGAAAAAGATTCTCACAATTGAAAACAATTATGAGAGGATGGCGACCAAGCTAGCACCATGAATCTTGAAGAGAATAGAGCAAGATTAAAGAGAGACTCTTCTTCGGTCTTCAAATGATGAGAATGACAACGAGAAACACCACCAAGAATTATTGAGGCACACCGGAAGAATCAAAAGCGAAGAGGTTGAGCCAAC
Organism: Aegilops speltoides; assembly: GCA_021437245.1. NCBI lineage: Eukaryota > Viridiplantae > Streptophyta > Magnoliopsida > Poales > Poaceae > Aegilops > Aegilops speltoides. Next base: position 397,231,432 of record CM038144.1, read on the forward strand.
TATGAAAAGAATTTGAAAGATCTTGGAGAAAAGCATTTGAGTGATGATAACTCATTCTTACGTCAAACTTGGAGAAGAATTTGGGATAGCTCCGGAATAATTAGAAGAGTCAGGTAAGATCCTGGGAAAAGACCTGTGGGTTAGGGCCCACTCAAAAGAACACCGTTGAAATGATTGCTTGAAAGGAAGGTTGCACCGGTTGATTTAAATGGCTTGAATGAGATACCAATCTCGAAAGAGCTTGAACGAATGCATAGTGAAAACACGAATCTTCGAGATATCTTGAGGACTCCGGAATAACAAATAGCGAGTAGTAGAATGATAATGAGGTGCACCGGTATGAGAAGACATTGAAATGAGGAAAACGGTATGATCAACAAAACTTGACTTGAATCCACCGGAGAAGAGAAAAGGAGTGAGGAATGACGAAGTAGTAGACATCTTCTTGAGAACCACCGGGTAAGCACATTGACAGAAAAGAATGGAGAAACTTCTCATGAATAAATGGATGCTTGATTAAGAAATATGTGTCCTTGAAGAAAAATGGTGGGAGGGCGGGAAAACAAAGGCAACTTGGGATGAACGAAACAAACACCGTTGATAAAACTTAGAATTGATCTTGCGGATGGGAAAAAAATGATGGGATCCACTTGAAGAGAAGCACACCGGTTGGAAAGAATTAACATGACGACCTCGATGATAAGAAGGATTGGTATTCACATAGCAATATGAGAACACCGCTTAGGAAAGGTATGGATTCAACATTTGACTTTGAAGCAACTCGAATACCACAATTAAAACAAAACAAAGGATTGGCTTGCAGAATAAGCCGGAACAAACATATGATAGAGATTTCATCCGAAGTTTTCGTGGTGGGGCCTACACGGGCTCAATCAGACAGCACCATCATGTACAAGGCAAGGCACATGACATACGAAGCGCCCCCCAGTCGGCATAGCCAAGGACTCTTTAAGACACAACGAGACCATCAGAAACCAACCGTGAATAGGCGGACCACTAGACGTCGAACCCCAATTTCATATCATACATCCGTCGGAAAGATATCCTAGGAGCTACTTGAATTCCCACCTATGAAACTCCCAAACTTTCGGTTATGCAATCTGGTGTTGGGGATACAGGAGCAATAATATCTCACACAAACTAACAATCCCTACATCCATCTGTATCCATCCGTCAACACATAACCAAGAAACCTTCGAAATCGTCTACCTCAACCTTCAAAAGCATCCGTTATACAAGTCATGGCAATACTCCGCACTCACCTCAAGATCGGGTTAGCGGGTTATCTCACCAACAACTGCATAAAAGAGATTTTCGATGTCGGCGCATTAAACTCGTATTCCGAATCTGCAACGATAAAATTATGACGACAACACCTCGGAGCTCAACTCCCGGGACACCGCCACAACCCCTAAATGTCGAGGCACCAAGACAATGTTGTCATCATAAAACCATCGAACGATTCCAAGATACCAGCGTGATCCTAAAAAAAAATTTTAGTGAAATTTAAGAAGAGAAGAGTCAAAACTCTACGTCAGATACCTCACCGTAAGGTCAAGGACCGGGAGTAAAAAGAATTCCTAAACTCTCCGATATATATAATCCTAAATGACTCAAAACATATTTTTTTCTAGACACAACTCGCCACTAAAAACGATCAAGCGGTGGGGCTCCTAAGGTCGGGATGGCTCGACACCAACTTATATCGCCTCGATGCGGCTATATCTCCCACGGTCGGGCACGACTTAGAGGCATAACCGCATTGAAAGCAATGTCGCAAGTGAGGTAATCTTCGCAACAACCCATGTAATACATAAGGAAAAAGATACATAGTTGGCTTACAATCGCCACTTCACACAATTACATGAATAAAGCATTACATCATCCAGATACAATCAAGGTCCCACTACGAACCAAAATAAAAGAAGAACCCCAAATGCTATAAAGGTCCACGATCGACCCTAACCGGGCTCCACTCTTGATCAACTAGAACGAAACAACACAAAGGGCAAGATCTTCATCGAGCTCCTCCTTGAGCTTGGTTGCGCCACCGCTTTCGATAACATAGGCACCGCAAACTGGTTTTGAAGTATCCGTGAGTCACGAGGACTCAGCAATCTCACACCCACGAGATCAAGACTATTTAAGCTTATGGATAAGGTAAAGGCATGAGGTGGAGCTGCAGCAGTTTACTAGCATATATGGTGGCTAACATACGCAAATGAGAGCGAGAAGAGAAGGCAAAGCACGGTCGATAAAAATATGATCAAGAAGTGATCCTATAGCAACCCACGCCAAGCATAACTCCAACATCGTGTTCACTTCCGGACTCGCCGAAAGAGACCATCACGGTTACACACTTGTTGATGTATTTTAATTAAGGTCAACTTCAGGTCTTCTACAACCGGACGTTAACAAATTCCCATCTGCCACATAACCGCGGGCACGGCTTTGAAAGATCAAATCCTGCAGGGTGTCCCAACTTAGCCCATGACAAGCTCTCACGGTCAACGGAGGAATAGACCTCCACCCAAGACACTCGATCGACTCGGTATCCCGGTACAACAAGACATTTCGACAGTGGTAAAACTAAACCAGAACACCGCCGAATGTGCCGACAAATCCCGATAGGAGCTGCACATATCTCTTTCTCGTGGCACACTCAGATGAGTCTAGCTACGAGTAAAACCAACCCTCAAGTTTCCCGAGGTGGCCCCAGAGTATCTCGGTTCGGACCAACACTCGTGAGGAGCACCGCCCGGGGTTAAAATAAAGATGACCCTTGAGTCTGCAGAACCCAAGGGAAAGAAAAGGGCTAGGTGAGGCAAATGGTAAAACCAATGTTGGGCATTCTTTGGAGAAGCTTTACTTAAGGCGAATCGTCAAGGGGTTCCCATAATAGCCCAACCGTAAGGAACGCAAAATCCGGGAACATAACACCGATATGACGGAAACTAGGGCGGCAAGAGGAACAAAACACTGCATAAGGCCGAGCCTTCCACCCTTTACCAAGTATATAGATGCATTAATTAAATAGGATATATTGTGATATCCCAACAAGTAAACATGTTCCAACAAGGAACAGCATCTTCATGTTCCAACAAGGAACAAACTTCAATCTTCACCTGCAACTAACAACGCTATAAGAGGGGCTGAGCAAAGCGGTAACATAGCCAATCAACGGTTTGCTAGGAATGGTGTCAAAGGTTAGAGGTTTGACATGGCAATTTGGGAGGCTGACAAGCAAGTGGTAGGCATCGTAGCATTGGCATAGCAAAAGAGCGAGCAATCTAGCATAGCAAAGATAGTAGTGATTTCGAGGGTATGATCATCTTGCCACGAAATCCCGCAAGGAAGAAGAACGAGTCCATGAAGAAGACAAACGGACGTAGTCGAACGAATCCTCACAACTCCGGAACGAAACCGAAGCTAACGAGAGAAACAACCCGGAAAGAAACAAACAACATAGTAAACAACCATCACATAAACATGGCATGAAGCACAATCAAGGATGATGCATGTCCGGTTTAATGAAACATGGCATGGCAATATGCACAAACAACACTACAAGTTAAGTGGAGCTCAATATGCAACGAGTTGCATATTGACGAAACACCACATTAATTATTTAGTTCTCTCTCGGTTATGAACAAGACAAGATTAAATGTTGGTTAACATGGCGAGAGGTGAAGCATAATTAAACTACACCATCTAAACAATTTAAATGGGGCCGGATATAAAAACAACAAATCCGGTAAATCCCCATATGCATTTAGCAATTTTAATGCAACAACAAGTTTAAACATTTTAATTGTTGTTATCATGATGCGGATGACACATGCAAGTTTTATGCAATTTTTATGAAAACGTTGACAAGAGCATGATATGAGGCATTTGTCGCCATGGCGGAAGGAAAAGGGTGCCACGGCGGCGAAACGAAAAGGGTGCCACGGCGGCGAAATCCGAAATGATGCCACGGCAACATATCGGTGGTCCGACAACTCCTCAAGATGTCGGTGCAAAAGAAAGGTGACGCGAGCGTGCGGAACATGCGAAAGATGGTGGAATGATCCCGGCAACCGGGTTCCCACGGATTAGTGGCAAGGAAACGCGTGACAATTCGGACACGGTGCAAGCAGTGCATATCATACAACACATGCATTCGCTCACGGACGGTCGCCTCGGGTTATACCTTCAAGCGTGCGCTTATGGAGCGAATCGAGTTAGAGAGGAAGTAGAGGAAGTAGTCGTTCTCGGCGCCGAGGGAAGTAGTTGTTCTTGCAGCGGTCGTAGTGGAAGTCGTTGTACACGTGGCGACGGTAGTTGTACACGTTCGTAGATGAACTTGACGGGTCCCAAGGGTAGTCGTGGTACTTGGGGTCTTCGGACATGCCGGTCTCGATTCTTGCGACGGTAGTTGTACACGTTCCGAAGGGGAAGTAGTGGTACTATTGGTCCTCGGCGACGGAAATGTACTCGGCGTTACATGTAGTCGAACTTGACGTATCCGGGGCTCCCGGCGTCGTGGTACTTGTCGAAATCCACATCCGATGTAGTTGTACATGGTTCGTCGGGGCACCGGCTGTAGTCGAACTTGGCGTGGTCTTGGACTTGGAGGACTTCGAGGCGAACAACAGCAAGCATCGCAAGTGCATGTAGGCAGAGGCGGCGAGTAACCTCCGGGCAACGCAGGGGAGTCATGCCGGAGCTTCTGCTCGTCGCCGACGGGGAGGTACGGGTGGCTGCGGGAGAAACTACGCTCGCGGCAGAGGCGAGCGAGGTCGAGGCCTCGAACCAAGGTGGAGGCGCACAGGAGGAGACTCGAGGCGCGCTGGAGCATGGCGGCGCGGCGGCCGGACGCAGCAAGGAGGCGCGATGGAGGTCGATGGAGGCGGAGCAGCGGGGATGGAGCCGAGGAGGAGGCCGGCTGGCCGCGGAAGATGGAGGCGCATGGGACTGCGGCTGCGGACGTCGGTGCCCTGGACAGAGAGGCGACGGGGACGGCTGGATCCGAGCGAGGTGCATCGAGGCGCGCAGGTCGCCGGACGGAGCGGGGCTTGCCTGGGGAGGCGGTTGCGGTGGCCGGCGCGGGCGCGGCCGAGGGCGGAGCCAGCGCTGGGGCCGGCTGATGCCGAGGAGGCCGACGGCCATGGCGTCGGGCGGAGCGTGGGAGGAGAGGGAGGCGAGTGGGAGGAGAGGGAGGCGAGCGAGGTGGCGGCGCTGCGGCGATGGGGATCGCGACGGGGCTCGAGAGGGAGGAGATGGATCGGACATCTTGGCGGCGCAGGAGAGAGCGAGGGATCGAGAGAGGCTAGGGTTAGGAGGTAGGCTGGGCCTAGATGCAAATGGGCCGGCCTGGCTGCAGGCTCTCTCTATCTCTCGCCAAAAGAAAAAAAAAAACAAAACAGAGATAGGAAATAAAATAAAAGAAAGAGAGGGGTTAGGGAAAGAGTTTGGACATGGGGATAATTTTCACGGACTCGAGAAAAATGTGCACGGTCCGGAAAAATAGAAAAAAAGGTCAAGTTGAAAGATTAAATTCAAATTCCTTTGAATTTAATTCAAAAGGTTTGAGCTAGGATAGGTTTTTCGAAGTGCCCAAAAATGTTGAGAAAATAGGTGGAGCTCCGGAAAATGATGAAAGGACATATGGCAAAGTTAGAGGCCAAGAGTTAAGAAAACAACGGCATTGGGATTTTTGCAAGTGTGTTATGGTGATTCCAAAGAATGAATTATTTAATATAGCTCCATAAATATTAGGAGGATATGTTATAAAGAGAAGTCACCCTTCCCTCGATTTAAATGGATCAGAGATCCATGCCATTTATTTAGTTGAGGTTTTAAAAATTAAAAGACATGATGGCATGATGCAATGATGCAATGCGCATGATGCAAGGATGAATGCAATGAACGAAACAAATCACACGACGAATCTCGGAATAGCTGGAAGTCTTCTGGAGCGTCGGTCTCGGGGCGTTACACATAGGCTAGCTTCTAGGGTTTAGCCTCCTTGATCTCGTGGTAGATCCACTCTTGTACTACCCATATCATCAATATCAATCAAGCAAGAGTAGGGTTTTACCTCCATCGAGAGGGCCCGAACCTAGGTAAAAACATCGTGTCCCTTGTCTCCTGTTACCATCCGCCTAGACGCACAGTTCGGGACCCCCTACCCGAGATCCGCCGATTTTGACACCGACATTGGTACTTTCATTGAGAGTTCCTCTGTGCCGTCGCATATAGGCCCGATGGCTCCTTCGATCATCAACAACGATGCGGTCCAGGGTGAGACTTTTCTCCCCGGACAGATCTTCGTATTCGGCGGCTTTGCCTTGCGAGCCAATTCGCTTGGCCATCTGGAGATAATCGAAAGCTACGCCCCTGGCCGTCAGGTCAGATTTGGAAGTCTTAACTTCACGGCTGACATCCGCAGAGACTTGATCTTCGATGGATGCGAGCCACAGCCAAGCGCGCCGCACTGTCACGATGGGCATGATTTAGCTTTGCTGCCGGACAGTGCCCTGGAGACCGCACATGAGTCCGCTCCGACCCTTAATTCGGAGCCGACTACACAGATCGAGGATGGGTGGCTAGACACCGCCTCGGGGGCTGCTACATCTATGGCGATGGAGCCGAATACCGACCTTGTCGCTTGTGAAGCTCGTGACTCTGAGGTGCTGGACTCCTCGCCGGACTCCGAACCTCCTGCGCCCCTACCAATCGGATCTGATTGGGCGCCAATCATGGAGTTCACCGCCGCGGACATCTTTTAGCACTCGCCTTTTGGCGACATCCTGAATTCGCTAAAGTATCTCTCCTTATCAGGAGAGCCCTGGCCGGGTCACGGTCAGGACGGTTGGGATGCGGATGACGAAGAAATTCAAAACCCACCCACCACCCACTTAGTAGCCACTGTCGATGATCTAACCGACATGCTAGACTCCGACTCCGAAGACATCGACGGTATGGACGACGATGCCGAGACGATTAAGAACCAATACCCAGGGCACTGGAAAGCCACCTCGTCATACGACATATACATGGTGGACATCCCAAAGGATGGGAATGGCGATGGAACAGCGGAGGAAGACCCCTCCACAACATCCTAAGCGCCGGCGTCAGCGACGCCGCTCTAAATCCCGCCACAACAAGAATGGAGATTTCGGCACCAGAGATAATAACACCCCAGACAGTGCCGAAGACAACCCCCTCCAGCAAGATTCAGCACAGGAGGACGGAGAAGCCAACCCTCACGAGAGAGCGGCAGACGAAGCGGTAGAGGACGATAATTACATGCCTCCCTCCGGAGACAAGGCAAGCCTCGATGACGACGAATTTGTCATGCTTGAGGATCCCATCGAACAAGAGCGTTTTAAACGCAGGCTTATGGCCACGACAAACAACCTCAAGAAAAAGCAGCAACAGCTTAGAGCTGATCAAGATCTACTAGCCGACAGATGGACTGAAGTCCTTGTGGCCGAAGAGCATGAACTCGAATGCCCCTCCAAAAGCTACCCCAAACACAAGCTGCTCCCCCGATTAGAGGAGGAGGCATATAAACCTGCATCACCAGTGCACAATACGGCTGATCGACCACCTCGTGGCCGCGACAGAGAGGCCTCTAGGCCCTCCACTAGAACCGTGCACTCCCTAAGATCGCCGAAAAGCACAAAGCCACAGGGGAACACTCCGGACTTGCGAGATATATTGGAGGATAAGGCAAGACAATCAAGATCGATCTACGGATCGCGTGGGCGCCCCATGATACGCTACGACAACTGTCGCGCCGGACATGGCAAGTCCGGCCGGGCCGAACACAGTAGACAAAGCTCGTTTGAGCTACGTCGTGATATAGCCCAATACAGAGGCCCCGCACACCCACTATGCTTCACGGATGAAGTAATGGATCATCAAATCCCTGAAGGGTTTAAACCTGTGAATATTGAATCCTATGATGGCACAATAGTCCCCGCGGTTTGGATCGAAGACTATCTCCTTCACATCCACATGGCCCGCGGTGATGATCTTCACGCCATCAAATACCTCCCACTCAAGCTTAGAGGACCAGCTCGGCATTGGCTTAACAGCTTGCCAGCAGAATCAATTGGGTGTTGGGAGGACCTGGAAGCCGCATTCCTTGATAACTTCCAGGCACGACAAAGCGACCACCGCATAATCGATGACCTAAGCCATATAATTCAGCAGCCAGACAAATCGGCCAGACAATTCTGGACACAGTTCTTAACTAAGAAAAATCAAATCGTCGATTGTTCGGATGCGGAGGCCCTCGCAGCCTTCAAATATAACATCCACGATGAGTGGCTTGCCCGGCACCTGGGACAGGAAAAGCCGAAATCCATGGCAGCCCTCACATCTCTCATGACCCGCTTCTGCGCGGGAGAGGACAGTGGCTAGCTCGCAGCAACAACCTCAAAAAAATTTCGCGGTCCGATACCAAGGACCGCGAACGGCGGTCGCGCCGCAATAAGCACAAACGCTGCATTAACGGCGATAATCACGAGGATACGACGATTAATGCCGGATTCAGAGGCTCCAAACCCGTCAAGATGGGAAAAGCCATTCAAAAGAACTACTCCGGTCCGCCCAATCTGGACCGAATACTCGACCGCTGTGCGGATACACGGCACTTCGAAAAGCCGCTTAATCACACCAACAGGACTGTTGGGTATTCAAGCAGCAGGCAAGCTAATTGCCGAAAACAATGACAAGGGGCTGCATAGCGATGACGAGGAAGAGACCCGACCGCCAAACAATAGAGGACTGAAGGGTTTCCCCCCACAAGTGCGGACGATGAACATGATATACGCAACCCACATACCCAAGAGGGAGCGAAGCGCACTTAGGGACGATACGCGATGGAGCCATCGCCCAAGTTCAACCCATGGTCCTCCTGCCCAACACTTTTGATCGAGGGACCACCCCACCAAAGATCCGCCACGGCGGATTCGCCGCATTGGTTTTAGACCCAATCGCCGATGGATTTCACTCACCGAGTCCCGATGGACGGCGGCGAGTCTCTGAACCGCTTTATCGGGATAAAGGCGCAAGATGGGCATAGACCCTCAAGGATTAAACCCACAAAGACGACCTTCAAAGGCGCCATACCAGGTGTAGAGGCCAATTGTACAGGCTCACCACACTTGAAGTGGTCTTCGATCCCGGATAACTTCCGGCGAGGAGTTAATCTTCGACATAGTTTCGTTTCGCAGCGGCTATCATGCTCTGCTCGGACGGACCACGTTTGCAAAGTTCAATGCGGTGCCGCACTATGCATACCTCAAGCTCAAGATGCCAGGCCCTCGAGGAGTCATCACGGTCAACGGAAACACTAAACGCTCTCTCCGAAACGGAGGAACATACAGCGGCTCTCGCGACAGAAGTACAGTGCAACCTCTTAAGGCAATTCTCGAGTCCGGCCGTTAAGCGACCGGACACGGCTAAACGCACCCGGAGTAACCTACAACAAGACCACCTGGCACGTTTCGAGCATGCGTAGCAATGCGGCCCCAACCCCAGCCCTTGCAAAATTGCAAGACTAATCCTTCGTGTACATCATTACGCTCTGAAGATACCATGGGCATAGGGGAGGGCACGACCACGATGTGCCTAGAATGCGGCTTAACCACACGGGGGCTCCCAAGTGTGTCATTTCTTTTTCTTTTTCTTCTTCTTACCCACAGGACTCCATTCACGGAGAGGCCTGTCCGCAAAGAGACCCGCCGAACTCATGATGCAACAGCCGGGAAGGAGAAAGGCTACGATTTAGTATCCGTGTGGTCTCCATTACGAGCATTAAATCTGTTTTATACACCATTCCGCAGCCTACCCTCGAGGGGACATGTTTAATAGTCTCATCCCTTGCTTACCGCACTATTTGTATCGTTCTACATTCATGGCAGTATTTCTTGAATAAACAATGCATCGCTTTTTTGCTTATAATTGCATTCCTTTCTTATACATATGTTCATTTATGACATGCTGCATCCGTACACTTTGGTACGGCTAAATACACCAGGGGCTTAAGTTCCCCACATTATGGCGTGATAAGTCCGAACATTTTCACAAGTGCGGCACCCCGAACTTATAGCATTATATGCATCGGCTCCGAATCATGCCTTGGGTCAATAGTTGGGTTTGCCCGGCTCCCATGTTTTGGTACCTTACGTTCCGTTGTATTGGCTAAGGTAGCGCTGGGAGAACCACTGCGATTGCACCCCAGTTGAGCTGGGAGAGCGCCTCAATGGAGAAAGCTAAAACTGACCGCCATGATGAGGCGAGAGCCGGTCGCTGTTCGAGAGGTTTTTTCGAGTCCCTAAAGACTTATGCCGCTTAGAGCGAGGAACCGGCCTTGTCCGGTCCAGGCGTGGATAGCGCCCCAAATTCGGCCTTCCGAACACTAGGGGCTTCGCCGAAATTTAAAATTATAGAATTCTATGGCTAAGTGAGAGTGTTCAAGCACTATAAGTCTGGTTGCCTTGTTCATTGTGTTGAACGCCTCCCTAGATGGACCCAAAAATGGGAACAAGAGCGCCAAGTTTATCCCAACACCCCAAAGACTGTGGCATGGGGGCTGAAGCCGACGACTTGCCATCTCTCAGATTTGATAAAAGGCCGCACAAAAGGTAATATTATAAATTAACAAGCGTTGCTTAGCGCATACGAACAAAGTTTTCGTCGCACAGGATAACAAAATGCGAGTCTACTCAAATATTACATCTTTGGAGCACTCACCCGCAATAATGCGGGCACCCTTCAGGACACCCTTATAATACATCTCGGGTGTGCGATACTCCTTGCCCGGTAGTGGCGCGTCCGTCACAAGCTTCTCAGCGTCCATCTTGCCCCAGTGCACCTTAGCACGGGCAAGGGCCCGACGTGCACCTTCAATGCAGGAGGAGTGCTTGATGACTTCAACCCATGAACAAGCATCCACCAGCCGCCGCACCAGGCTGAAGTAGCACCCAGGCATGGCCTCCTTGGGCCACAGCCGAACTATAAGGCCCTTCACGGCCTGTTCGGCCACCTTGTGGAGCTCGAGCAGCTGCTTCAGCTGGTCACTAAGGGGCACCGGATGTCCGGCCTCAGCATACTAAGACCAGAATACCTTCTCCGTCGAGCTCCCCTCCTCGGCTCTGTAGAAAGCGGCAGCATCGGACACGCTGCAGGGCAGATCTGCGAACGTTCCTGGAGAGCTCCGAATTTGGGTAAGTAACAGGTAATTCACTTTAACATGCTTGCTTTGCATGAAGAATGCCTTACCCGCAGCTATTTCCTTCAAATCCTCGATTTCCTGGAGGGCCTTGTGGGCATCGGCCTTAGCAGCTTTGGCACTCTCAAGAGCCGACGCAAGCTCGGACTCTCGAGTTTGAGTCACGCCCAAACTCTCGTGATTTTCCACGAGCCCGGAGCTCTTGCTGTACCTCCGCCACCGCGCCTCCTGCTTCTCTCGCTCGGCTCATTCCGCTAACGATTATGTTCGTCATGACACGCCTCCTTCAGGTTGCCACCTCGTTCTTAGCCCTCGAGTACCCACGTTATCCTTGTTATTTCTCTTGCAAGCAAATCCTTTTCAGAAGGTACAACTTTAATATGGTGTTACTCACCTTCCTTGTCCTCGAGCTGCTTGGCACGGCCGAGCTCGCTCTCGGACCGCCGAGGCTTTGCTTCAAGTATTGACCTCCGCATCAAGTCGGTAGAGGTCGGCAGCAGAGCCTGCATTCCCATATGGACATATTTTTTAAGACTCCTCACAGATATCTTTTAGATCCTCATCCGCTTTTCTTTCCGAACACCGAACCGAGCATCGAGCTACCGTCCATGCGGTATTATATTACATATCTTAAAATTCTTACCTCAAAACCTGTTAGAAGGCTGCTGCAGCTTCGGCCACCCGCTCTTGGCGAGCTAAACCTTCTAAATCACCGCACTCATGACAGTGTGGTGTTCTTCTTTGATGGAAGCGCTGTTGAGCGCCTCCAGAAGTTATCCGCGCCCGGTTGGGACGGAGGCCGTCGGTGTCACGATCTTGCCCTTCTTACGAAGGGCGCCCACGGACCTCAAACCACCGCAGTTCCGGTGCCGAGTCCGTGCAAAGTCCGGAGGTTGCCTGCGGCACCTCGGGGCCTCCTCCTCCGGTGGGTCCTTCCCGGATCCCACCTCGGCGTCGTCAAGATCATGGGGGTGGAGGCGGTGGGAAGAGAATCCATATCCGACGTGCCGAGGACCCGCCGACGAAAGGGAAGATCGTCCTTAGGCGGACTACAGGGTTGTATGCGGCATTAGAAAGACACCATGCGACAAAAATAAAAATTATAAATCATCTAGGAGTCCGGATACTTACGATCTCGCCATGGGCTTGGCCCTTGAGGGCCACTCCTCGCTGCCGCCGACGCTATGAACAGTCCGGGAAGGGTCCTTCCTTCTTGACCCTTCGCCTCCCTCGCTGGGGAGGCCTTCCTCGTTTCTCTCTCTTCACCGGGAGAGGCCTCTTCTTCTCCTCCTCGCCCTCGTGGGAGGAGTCCACTCGAGTCATCGGACGATGAGTCCGATACCACTGACGCCGGAACTCCTTCGGGTTCCCGTGGCCTTCTTCTTGGCCTTCTTCTCCGGCACTACGTAAAGTGCCGGGACCAGCAGCCCTATCAAACGGGCATCCGCTGGGTCTTCTGGAAGGGGAGCCGGACAGTTAACCTGTCCGGATGTCGCCTGCCAGGCCTGTTAAAGGTATTGGGAGTTTAGATCCCGCATAAAGTAAGAACATGAAAAGCAAGTGTCCCATAAAGGATAACATGGCTTACCTCGCCAGCCGGACGCTGCGAGCTGAATCCGCGATCTTTAGTAGTGGATGCGGGAGCTTCGGCACCCTTGAACAGCACCCTCCAGGCATCTTCGTACGTAGTGTCGAAGAGCCCGCTCAAGGTCCGGTGCTGTGCCGGATCAAACTCCCACAAATTGAAGTCCGTTGTTGGCAGGGGAGAATCAGGCGGACAAGCATGACCTGGATCACGTTGACAAGCTTGAGCTTCTTGTTCACCAGGGTTTGGAGACAGGACTGGAGTCCGGTCAGCTCTTCCGAACTACCCCATAGCAGGCCCTTCTCTTTCTAGGAGGTGAGCTGCATGGGGATGCCAGATCTGAATTTGGGGGCCGCTGCCCATTTAGGGTCATGCGGCTCAGTGATGTAGAACCACCCCGATTGCCATCCTTTGATGGATTCCACGAAGGCACCCTCGAGCCAAGTGACATTGGGCATTTTGCCCACCAAGGCGCCTCCGCACTCCGCTTGGCTGCCCTTCACAACCTTCGGCTTGACATTGAAGGTCTTTAGGCACAAGCCGAAGTGGGGATGGATGCAGAGGAAGGCCTCGCACACGACGATAAACGCCGAGATATTGAGGATGAAATTTGGGGCCAGATCATGGAAATCCAGGCCGTAGTAGAACATGAGCCCCCGGACAAAGGGGTGGAGTGGGAAGCCCAGTCCGCGGAGGAAATGTGGAAGGAATACCACCCTCTCATGGGGCCTATGAAGGAAATATGCCCTAGAGGCAATAATAAAGTTATTATTTATTTCTTCATATCATGATAAATGTTTATTATTCATGCTAGAATTGTATTAACCGGAAACATAATACATGTGTGAATACATAGACAAACATAGTGTCACTAGTATGCCTCTACTTGACTAGCTCGTTGAATCAAA